>CM073772.1:83660681-84401947 GCA_037158775.1 Hetaerina titia
GCAGTCCTCTGGCGGCTAACACTAATTTATATTGGTGTATTTAAAAAGAATTAAATTATGGCATCGTCCGGGAGAGTAGTAAAACTTGGAGATAGTAATATCGAATATCGTTGGAATAACCGATGCATACGAACTTAATTAAATTCCGTGTTTCTGTTTTGAGAGGCGATACCGATGATAATCAATTATGCCACCTCTAATCTCGCAATGAGCATTCTCAGCAGGAAGGTTAAGTCATTTTATCCTCTAGATGCGGCATGAAAATTCTTTTGTTAGGACCAATTGATCGATCTCACGACATCCGTTTGTTTTTTATTGCCTAATCCAAGGATTGGTGTAATAATCCCTCAGGACTGGAAATGAAATTACTGCATATATTTGTATCATCCATTCGCCAGGCCAAGACGTCCGGCGCTTATCTCCACTTAGTGGTCTAAGCCGATAGAGATAGATTCTTCAATGAGGCTCCTTTCATTTCGAATCGGGCGCGTGGAGCCGAGTACAGCGCCTCTCGCGGAGTTGGAGCGCGTTTTTTGAAGGACGAATTTTAACTCCTTAGGCACAAACTCGAAAAATCGTCGGTTTTGTCGCCGAACGAAATGAAGGAAATGAGGACTTCAAGGTCAAATCCTGGGAAATTCACCGACCGAAGGATCGCCGAAGGTCAGTTCGAGGACGCATGAGGATACGGATTCGAGTCAAACAGGGAGAGTCGGGAGTCAAATGAGTGAAGGCGGAAAAACAGAAGACATGCTATTATTCGTGGTTGGCAACTTTGTTCTGCCTGGAACTCTGCTACCATGGACGTTAGAAATGAGTGGAAAATCAGAGTCGAGAGGAAATAAAGTGAGCATAGCGATGGCCAGTGGTGACAGCCAGGAACAACGAATGTGAAGCAAAAAAAAACAATAAATGGGTGTTTTTAAACCATGGCGCATAGAGATTTCCAGGCTCCGCGCGTGGGCGAGGGGAAGCGGGGAGGAGAGGAAAAGAGAAAGCGCACTCAATGCTAGTAGCCTCTCCGAGCGCGGGGACACGACTTCCTAATTATTTTCAAAGTCCATTTATTCAGAAATGGTAAGGTTTGGCTCACTGAATTCTTCAAAGTTGTGTTTATGGATTACTAACATAATCGTCATAAAAATATGAAACTTTATAGTGATATATTAATGAAGGAAGCTGATTTATTGTCTACCAGGTGCATATCTTTAATTTTTCATTTCAAAGGATATTATACCCTCAATTCGGCAGATAATTCATTCTTTGTACAGTCATAAATCAGTTGGTGTATCTTGGACATTCATCGTCACGTAATTTTTAATAATAACTCACACAAATGCTCTCGCTTATTAGATGTACGAATGAATTTACATGGTCATGCATTGTCTTTTGCATTCATTTAGTCGATCTTCACATGAAAAATAAGACACGATCAGATATGCTTCCCCAAAACATTTTACGGGTATTGTTCAATAGTTACTTGAACGAAGTAAAGAATGATTCCCGAGCGTGAGGGCGAGGGGAGCGGGGAGGTGAGGGAAAGAGAGCCTTGACTCACCTCGCCGCGCACTATGAGGTGTCTTCTTAAGTGCAATCAACGTATAATATTTCATAAACCGTTAAATTTAGATGAATTGAATAGTATAAGTAATACCTTAATGAATTACTACGTTGAAAAGTGGTTTTTAAATATGCCTTTCATATGCATTATAATAAATATTTTTTAGTCACTTGGTCCATTTTTTATTTCATAACGGAAGTTACTTTCTGGACAGCCACCTTTTGGGAATGTATCAGAAAAGGCCCCTCTACAAGTCATGTAGACTGACCTTGAGGTGTACTGTACATACTGGATATTATACGAGGGACAAACAAAGAGGAAAATTATTCTCTGTTTTTACAGAGGTTGCAGTAGTCCAGTGGGTATAGCGTTCGATTACTGACCTGAGGGTTATGGGTTCGATTCCCGGGCAAGGCACTCTGGGCACCTGCAGTTCTACTGGGTGTTTTTTGGGTACCAGATCTTTCATGGAAACCATTAACTGGTGGAGGGAAAGGACTGTAGGCACCTACATGTAAATTTATTAGGCCCCCCTACCCTGATGTGTGAATGTTCACATGTTTCATAAATATTTTGCATACATTTTGGGAACATGGGAGGAAAAGAATTTATTGAGACAAAATTAGAAATGCATGGTGATGGTACTGAGAATAATCAGTAACAGGGATAGGCGATTTATGTATGTATGTTTGAAAAAGAACAGGAATTAAATGTTTTTTGGCCCATCTTGGCAATTTCCCATTCTTTGTGTGGGCAACAAATTAAATACATACCATTAAAAAACCCACAATTTTATGAGAAAATTTCCTTTGATGACAGATACATGGCAGATTCATTCTCCTCTCTTCTAAGCTATCACTGTTTTGTTGACTTGGAATTATTAATCATCATGAGCAAGCTTCTACTTCAGAAGTTGGATCATCATTCAAAATAAATAAAGATTAAGTATAACAAATTTTTATTTGTATAATAGTAGGATCAGAATTAATGCTCATGTTAGTAATTAGGGTTACCTGGTACTTTATCTTGTGTTCCAAGATTGTTTAGATTCAAAGAAAAAAATAAAATAACCCCCAGGTGAAAAACACCTAGAGAGGTGATTTCTGGCCATTTCAATTACATAAATATGAAAAACTAGTTGTCCCCTACCTTTTGAGTTGTTGCCACCCAGGTTGCTTGATTAATACAGGCTAAAGAAGCAATTGTAGAGAAATAAACATGATTGCAAAACAAATTTGATGGTTAAAAATTAAATCAAGGAACTTCAGTCAAGGCGACATTGGCTTATTATTCACTCACCAGTATCACACACTGTCCGTATGTATTATAGCCATAGGAGTAATTATATTTTTTAAGAGTATTTATGCACTTCAACTAAATTATAATTTTTCCTCATGCAGTCTGAGCCAATTGACACCCTTCGAGAGTACGTGGGCATCGATGATGCGGTTCCACTTCTCACAGTAATTGACATGGCAGCCAGGAAAGTTTGTGTGATGGAGGATGGAGCAGAGATAACAGAGGAATCAGTCAAGGCCTTTGTAAATAAATTCCTAATTGGTGGACTTCCAGTGGCTGAAATAAGAGATAGCCCATCACCATATGAACAGCAGCCAAGGATTGTACCTCCACAGCCGAATTCCAAGGCAGTGCCAGCTTCACCTCCACTGAGGGCTGATCAGGAAGTGTAGATAAAGACAGTCTGTACATATATCAATTACTTTCACCTCCGTAAGTGACACATTAATTTCCAAGGAAATAACCATTCTATCAGTTCAATTATTTTTAAATTAATTTAATATTAAAGAGTCTGTATTACATATATCAATCACTTTCACCTCCGAAAGTGTCATATTAATTTCCAAAGAAATAACCATTCTATTAGTTCAGCTATTTGACCGCCAGCCAAATCCTAACTTGCTTCCTTTTAGTGGATCCAATCTGTCAATGTTTCTCACCTTGAACTTTTCATTTGACTTCATCCTGCTGTGCCTCATTAAAAAAAAACCTAATCTGCATTTATACTTCTTACATTTAAACATCCAAAGACTCAACCTATACCCCCCATAAATAACGAGAAAAATGAAGTTATGTGACCAATTACATAATTACTTACCCGGGCAGGCAAAAAGTTGTTATATTGCACCACAAGTGATAGTTCAATAGACCTATTTCTGCCTAGAAGTATTTAGATTAATAAGACCTGAAAAGTTGTGAGGAAAGCAGTGGCAGAAGTACAACCAAGTGGAGTCACATGAATGATGATAATGAATGTGTAAAGACTTCCTTGAAGCAAGACTTGGTTAAGACATGGATTAACCCCAAAGAGAAGCCATACCTTGTAAATGTCTCCTTTATACCATATATTCAAAACGAATTTTGCTATGAATGTGTTTTTGCATGCTTCCAAACAGTGCAAAAGCACTGGATGTAGAAGGTGTGATGATGCATCAATGTATCTTATAATTAGGTACAGTGTTAATAAAGATTTTCCCTTAAATGCATTCAATCACTTCATTTGTCCAATGTAATGAAAACCTGATTTTCTACATCAAATAAATAAATTTAATCTCAAAAGTTCAAATGTTAAAATATGTATACACACAATATAAATTTATATCACACGAAAAAGACAATAGGAGTTTTAAAATTATCCAAGCTAAAATTGTGCCATCCTATAAAAATAAACCCTTTGTACTTGAATTGTCCCTTCATTAAACCACTGTTGCTGACAATATAAAGAGGATCACAGAGACCACTGGAATAATATACAAGAAATGCTTTGAAAACCTTTTCTTCAGTTGTTACATTATATCAGCTCAGAAGAGAAGTTAAAGCATCAAAGAACTTGCCTCTATCTTCACATTTTAGCTGCATGCCTGAAATATGAAAGTTGAAGGAATTATTAGAAAAGAATGTTAAAAACGGAGCATAAAGTTTACACACAAATTTTAAATTATCTCTTATGAAATATTTACTATTTCCTTAGCCCCAATAACATTAACTTGCTGACTTTTAATAATAAAACCACTTTACTTTTCCACATAAAAGTTTATGTGGAAAAGTAAAGTGGTTTTATTATTAAAAGTCAGTATGAAGATTTTCCACCAAGTTACGCCAGAAACTGTTTTATTTTACATTAACTTGCGTTCAGTCCTCTTTGAAATACAGTAAAAAAACATGCTTAAGAACAATTTACCTACTAACTATGAGAAATATACCAATAAACATTTGTATGCATTACACTTCCCTACAATCATATACCCAGATCTTATACAATACTCAAAAATTCAAACTAGATCTCTTCGGGAAATCATAGATCCACAGGAAAAGGAATTGACCTTCACTTAATGCATTCATTTCACATTTCATACAGGTTAGTACAAGTCTATCCTTCACAATTAAAACCCACCTCCAGCTGATTCCAGCATGAGTTAATTACTAATTGCTGGTTAATTTACCATACTGTTAAGAAATGAGCACATCAGTATAGCACTAATATAATGTCACTATGATCTTATTGTTTTCAATTATCTTTGGGAATGAGGGGCTGTCTTAGTTATTTGTGGCAGTGGAAAATTTAGCATGCAACTCTGGAGGGATCAACTTGGATCAAGTAAGTGAATCTAACTTCTCAAAAAATTCAATTGCTCCCAGACCTATTCTGTGTTCAATTGTGAATCTGCCCTTTATACTGTATTGCCAAAAATCTTTTGCTTTCATTTGTTGGATTTTTCCTGGTACTCTTCCTGTGCGTGATTTATTGTCCACATGTTATCCTATTTTTTCACCTTGATATTTCCTACTTTCTTTCTCTCAATATTTTTTAATACCTTCCTCATTCTTGTCCACCTGTTTCCCAGACCTTCATTGTTCATTTTATCCTCTCCTCATGATGGTATTTCTTTAAAGGCATATCAAGGCTCTTTGAACAATTTATCAAGATGTTTGATTACAGCTTGGTGTCAAATTAACAAGATTATCACAAGGAACAATATTTGCAATGTGCAATATTTGTTATAGTCAATGTTTAACAGAAAATAGTTATGACTCAAGTTTTCAAATGTCCATTTGGGAATCATCAAGGCAACTTCTCCAGACAGCCACATGCCTATGTTAATTACAATGCTAAATCCCAACCTTGAAAATAATGTAAATCAATGATTAATCCTCCCAATTGTTTTACATCCACAGCAAGTTACAAGGCACATAAACTGAGTGGTAGTCTCTGCCACCACATTCATTTGCACTAGAGTACACTTGGCAATGTAGATTTAGGGCTGTAACTCTCAGAAGCACGCCCACAACCAGTAGTGGTGCAACCCAGTCGGTTCCAAAAACAGAAGAAGATCCAGTCATATAGAGATTTGAAAAAGAAATTAAGTTACCACTGAGAAGCATGGGTTTTGCATTATGAAGACTTCCTGAGGACAAATATGAATTCAAGGAGAAGAAATAAGAACAAAGTCTGAACATAGAGTGAATAAAAATGAAAATATCTGAAAAGGTTTTTAGCCTTTTCAGATATTCTCAGAGAAACACCCAGGGACCCTGAGTTTGAATCCTGGTGGTGGTAGAATGTTTCAGAGGTATCCTGATCCCTACTTGGGATGCCATGTGAAGAGCACTTTATGTGGAGTACACTGTCCATTGGATCGGGCATTAAACGATTAAATTAAACCTATTGGCACCTTTTGTCAAGAGTAGGCTGAGAGTAGAGCCAATGCTGCGTCACCCTTTTTCTCTCATTCCCTGGAAATCCTATGCCCAATGAATTACCCACCCATTCCTTTTGAAACAAATGACCTTTGCTGTCAGTTACCTCCCCTAATAATAATCAACTTCTCATTGCAAAAGGATCAAAACATGGTTTCAGTTTGTCAACTACCATATTTAAAATATTATACAATGGTGACCCAGGGGTAATAAAGGAATTGCACAGAAAGTATTCCAAAATGGGTACTGAAGATGCAAAATAAACATATGTTCACTTAGAAAACTTAAGAATACGAAAAATTTGCAATTAAAAATTAATTTTAATGAAACCATATCCATTAGTATCATTAATAAGTCATAAGATACACTGATAATGGTAAACTAAGGCAGTGTAAGGAGTAGAACATGGAGAATACCTTGGTAGCTATGCATTTTACAAAATTGTGAATGTATCAAAAATAACCTAGCATTACACAATAATAAACAACTGTGCAATAATTGAAACGGTTCCCAATGATCACTAGAAATAAACATGAAAGTGAAAATTATGATGCACAAATCTATAACAGAACCCTATCACCACTTGTGGTTCATAATGCAGTCCAATGACAAATATAAAGGTTGAGGCAGTAGAAATTGACTTTTTACAAAGATTGAGTCAAGTCCAGAACATGCTAGAAATAAAACGATAAGGCATGTGAATAAAAACCATTCAATCATGGAGAACATAAAACTGTTATAACCAGTGGTAGGACCATTTCGGACATGGATGATCAGAGATAGCCTAAACAAGCTTATAACTATAGTCGTATAAGCAATAGAATAAGAGAAAATAACTATGTTCACTTGGAAACAAGGAATTCCAAAGTCCATGGAATCCATGGAAGAATAAGGGTTTGACAGAAGGAGATTGGCAAGGCTGAGAAAACTGTAAGTTGAGATGCAGAATAACACAGCAGCCCTACGGCACTGGTAATTACACACATAGCAGTATCTTTGGAATAAGCAACTGTTACTTTACACTGTATATCATTCATTCAATTAAAATTATTATTCTCAGTTCAGAATTACATCCTTGTTCAATGTATCGGGTAATGATTCTAATTGCTTATATGGGCATTGTACGAATGTGTTATAACTTTAAGTATCTTAAAAACTGGATTGCTACAAGAAACAGGTAAGACAACACATGCAGCTACTCTATTATGAAATACAAGTGTACTCTGTGCTGTAATAATTAATGATTTTACGCAAAGACTAAAATGTCAGAGTACTTACATGAAGTGTCGAAATAATCAAAAACGGCCCGCGAATTGGTTTTCTCAGCTGCTTGCTCAAACGCCTTCCCAAAGAAACTAGGAAAAAAAAACATTTCAATGAATGGTTATGCTTATTCAACCAATGGCTCTGAATACAAGTATTGTACAATACATGTTGAGTCTTATGTTTTTGACTGTTGAGAGTTAACAATTTATTTTGTTAACCAATCTGTTTTATCCAGCAATATAAATTCAAGAAAATCATTCCAAGATGACAGAACTCGGTTCGTAATTTTTCTGGGGGACACAAGCAAAATTTGCTAAAAAGTAAAATTTTTGAATCAGGAAATCAAGAATTTGAATATAGCATCAATTCTAATTTGAGATCATTTTTTCAATAAACTGTACTTATATAACTTCTTAATTAACTTGTTCCTTTAAAATTAATTTACTCCTAAAAATAACATACATCTATATGCTTCTGCTATTTTATATAATAAACTACTGATTAAGGTAGGTTTTTGGATAGACACAACAGCCAAATAAATATTTTGTGACTCTCAACAAAACACAATCCAGCAATCTACTCTACATGAGGTCCTTCTTCATCCATGTGTAATTCCTTCCTCCCTTCATCCCTTCCAACATCCCTACCCTGTTCCTGCCCTTTCCTCATTTGCCTAACATTCTCCCCTCTATTACCTTCTTCAAAATTCCACTGCCAATCAATATGCCCTTCATCCATTTTTCCTGCCTCCATAGGATTTCTCCCAACAAACCCCTCTCCTCGCCCACCATCCCTAGTACTTCCTCATTTGTTTTCCTCTCGGTCCATTTCACGTTCTCCATTGTTCTCCACACCAACATTTCAAAAGCCTCCAATCTGCATCTATCCTCCTGCTTCAGTAACCACATTTCCACGCTGTACATAGCTATGCTCCATATCAGAGTTTTTACGAGTCTTCTCTTAACCTCCCTAATCAACATCCCCAGCAAACCTAACTGATTTTACGAATTCCCCTCCGACTTTCATTCCTACCTCCAGTTCTTCCCATGCCTCTCTAATCATTTCCTCCACATATAACCTGCCTTACACCTCTTCCTAACACTGCCCATTGGTACACTATGTTCCCCACACACACCTGAGCAGTCTGAGACTTATCTGTCTGTCGGTTATTTAAGGGTATAAAAATACCATAAACACATTAATCATCCCAAAGGCCAGTTTGGTAGGTGATGGTAAAATTCACCCAATACTAAGCCCAACGGTATATGAAATTCACACATCAGGGTAGGGGGTCCTTCCTCTGTGGTGCCTATGGGCTCCCAGGGAGATCTGGTACCTGAAAAATCACACAACTTGGGCAGAGCTAAGGATGCCCTAGAAGCATTACTGGGATTGAACCCAGGCCCTCCAATCAGTATTCCAACCCTTTACTCTTGGACTACAGCAACCCACATTTCAGGGTATGAGAAGTCAAAGAGTACTTGAATTTAGGTTTTACCAGAAAACTTAAGCCACTTAAGCTACTAAATGCTCCCAAACCACTATTTTCTACCATAATATTGTCACATTCATGGGCTATTTGATTAATAATCCCATTCCTCAGACTACTAATATTTCTCGTCTTGATAGTCTCTTTGATCACATTCACTCATGACTTTCTCGTTATATTCCTACCTCTCAACATGACCACAAGAATGTAGCACAATTCTTTTACCCTTGCCTATTACCGGTGATTCCCATTCATATTCCCTGATGGCCCATTCATTCACCACTTTTCTCTCCTAGTTTCACCACAAACTCATCTCCAATATGTCATACCGAATGCATTTACTTGAAAAATATATTTATTTTGCAATGCCCAAACTACACTTGCATAAAATAATTTGAGGAGGAATATTGTTTCACCTCTCAGCTAGAATTCATCCATCTTTTTATCTCTTCATCCCTATCTTATTTCCCAAGTACTCCACCAAGATACACAATATACCCATTAAAAAAATTAAATTACTACTAAATTGAATTATTCAATTATTTTTCCATTTACGCTCACTCTGCAACTATACTTTACATTCTCCTTATCATACTTAACTACTTCTGTTTAGATGCCTTTATCCTTGACTTCATCATTTCTGTTACCTCACTGAAACATTTAAGGCATCCCTGTGGATCTATAGGGCTCTCAGCCAGCAATGCTGATATACACTTCAACTGCATCTTTGGCATACAGGACAATTGGTACACTTTGTCTCTAATTATATCTTGCCTAACTAACTAACCTATAATTGTACATTCAGTTCCACTTGAGCATTTTAAAAATACATGAATGCCACACACTTCTTTATGGATATTATATTTTCAAATACTTAGCCCAAGTTTTATAATGTCTCATTAAACTAAAGGTTAACTTTAACCTCTGACTAAGGCCAAAACTCAGTTTTATGACCACTAGTAAAGTTCAAAACCAACTACTACTAAACAGCTCAATAACTAACAGATGATATTCCTGCAGTTACAATGTTCACATTCACCAAGGTAAAACATAAGTTGTTTATAAAATCAGATTTGTTGATAATCTCCACGCTAAGTTCCCATTCACATTAACTAACAATTGAATTTAACGAGTCATTATAAAACCAGGCTTTAAGTGTCCTAAGGCAAAAGCCCCTTTGTTCCTCTGTATTTCCCGAATCTGAACAAGTTTTCTCAAGGGTTGACTTTAATTTTAGCTTATATTTTTCAACTGATTATTCATGCTTAAATTTTTATGCATGGTATGCAACACTTAAGGTTCTGAACTCATTGCTCAGCTCTTTTTTACCATTTTCATACCTGTCATAGATTTTTCAAATGCCTTTAAATATCTTTTTAATATTCACATTGATTTTTTTCTGTTATGAATACATAATTTTCTTTCAGTCTTTCAGGTCCATCTCTGGACAAATTCACTCACCAATACATCTGGGTTCAAGCCATCTCCATTCACCTCACTTGAGTCTTTCAGTGTAACATCTTCCAGATGTTTGAGGCTTTTCTCTGCTTCTTCCATAAATGTGTTCCCTATCTAATATTTCCTTCTAAGAGCAACTTCTTGTTCATGTTGTTGACATTACTGCTACTGTTCATATTGCTAATATTATTTTGTTTTGTTTTCTTCTTCGTGTCACTTCAATCTTCAAATCCATTCTTCTTTTACTTTCATTTTTATCCATGGGACCTCTCTTTTTGAATAGTTTGTTCTTCTCCTTTTACATTGCCTTATACAGATCGTTAAATTCATTTTTACTTCTGGTATCTTTCCTTCTCCTCTTTCCCTTTGCTATATACAATTTCTTAAGCCTAATTTTCTTCCTATGCATATTTATAAATATGTATATATTCAATCAGATATAAGTATACAGAAAAAGTGATGGTTAGTGGGGAAGGTAAAAGGGTACACATTCCAAACAGAAAAGTTTCTGTTACTGGGACTGAACTATAGACCTTCGACTTGCTATGATGATGCTTAATTAATTAAGATCAAGGAAACAATTACCACAAAGCTACAGGAGGGTTATATGACCAAGAGCCCAGATTCTTTAGCCAAGAGATGGCACTTGGGAGCAATTTCACCCACAGCCAGAGAAAATAGATGAACACACAAGAGAGGACTACAGGGAAATGAGTCATTCATTGCCATAAAGAGTAGGCACCAATAGCCATAAGAAGGGAATCAGGCATATTTACATTAAACAAGTCACACTTCAGAAAAGTACAAAAGCAGAGGATGCCATTAGTGTATACATGATATTGTTGTGCAAGAAGTTTACATACATTTGCCCGACTTTTCATATGATTGATACACAGGTAATCATTTCACCATCAATTTAATTCAATCATATTTCTAGTACATAAGACCTACCTCAATTGGTAGAATATCTGATAATAACAATGCATTATGTAAGGATGTTAAGAAAAGGCTCATTAAAACTTTGATATGGAGAGAAGTTATACACGGCATCGAAATATGATCACTAAAGCAGGAGGATAGGCATAAATAGGCTTTTGAAATGTGGGTATGGAGGAGAATGGAGAACGTAAAATGAACCAAAAAGAAAACAAACAAAGAATTGCTAGGAATGATGGAGAGGAAAGGGTATTGTTCGGAGAAATTATAAGGAGGCAGGAAAAATGGATGAAGAGTGTATTGATCAGCAGTAGGATGCCGAAGACTGTGATAGAGGGGAGAATATTAGGCAAACAAGGAATGGGATAAGGATGTTGGGCTGTGTTTTGTTGGGTCAAACATGATGTTTATTTGATAGTTGTGTCCATCCAAAACCTACCTTAACCAGTGGATTACCAAATAATAATAAGTTATCACAACTTCACAGGCTGCTTGTTAATAACCCTCAATTAAAATTTTAAAACTCCTCAAGAAAAACTGAGAATGTACTGGAAGCATTTTCTAAAAAAATCAACGCTTTCTCGCATTTAAAACAAGATTAAACAGATCGTATATGTTTCAGCAAAAAAATAATTGTCAAAAATAGTTGTACTCACTTTCTTGGTGAATCTTCACTGACAGGTGGTATTCCTAGAATTAAGCAGGTCCCTTCAGAATGGTCTAGAGGTGCAGAGATGACCAGGGGAAGATTTGGAGCTCGCCGCGATCGTGAAATCGCCACATGTGCACGTAACGCAAATGACGCCAGCAGTGAAAGACAGTGTGGGTTGGAAAAGCATGCAGAATCCAAGACACCCTGCAGAAAAATAAATTATGTAGTATGGAAAAAATGTGTTGCATGCAATCATTAATTTATCTATCTTAATTTTTCCTTTACCTGATGTTTTATTGATGCTTAAAATTAAACTATCATGTAGGTACATAGTTGTCAGAAAAGATTAACCAACGATGGGCAAGAGACAAATCAACTGAGAAAACTGAGTTTTAAAGTTTCTTTATTAATTGAATAATTGAAATACAATGAAGGTACCCCAAAAACACCCGCAGAGCACTTCAAGTATAGGGCCCTGGGAGCTAAGAATAATTGCATCAATCTAATTTTTCAATCTACTGAATCCCTGTATAATTGATGAAAATCATAATTTTCATCAAATGTTATGACATAGATTTAATTAAGATGTTAATTATGTCATAAGTGTATACATGACACTTTTGTGCAAGAACTTGACATACATTTGCCCAATTCTTCACATAATTAAAACATTGGTAATCCCTAAAGCCTCATTTTATCTGTAAATAACCCTAAACTTAAATAGCATACTTGTTAGTTACTTCTATTTAAATTAAAAGTTTCTATGGTTGGTTGTCATATAACTACATGTATCATTTTATAGCTTATTTATTATTTAATAAGCAGTGTTCCATCAGATCAGGGTATGTTTACTTTATAGTAATAAGCACAATGAATAACAGTGGTGTCAATTTTAATTTATCTGAAAGAAATATTACACAATCAAAGATTTTGATTATTTCTTTGGTGAAGAGTTGAATTTGACTGCGGTAAAAACAAAATCATAGAATGTCAATATGAGGAACTAGTTTCTTTCTGGCAGTGTTGAATGGAGTAAATGATAAACTTCGACTAATGATGATTAGAGCACATAATGTCTCCAGCTAGCTTATTGGAATGACTGAAGCACATGGGTAAGAATATCTGTGAGTGTTCAGCCACCTTATCAGAGTAGATGGATAGTATAAGTAAGAAAGGAGCTCTACAGATCATGCCAGCAAATAGTAAAAAGCCAGATAGTGCACCCTCCATTGAGAAAGCATACATGTCAAGAAAAAATACAGAAGTAATATTTTACTCATCTGAAATTCTTGGAGCAACATCATTACTCAACTACTTTCAATTTCTCTAATTGAATTGTCTAAGATTATGGCTCAATTTCATAAAACTGAACAGAATTAAAACCACTAGCACCCTACAAATACGTTGGTACAATAGAAGTGTAAATGTAATCATTCATTTGTTCTCTCCCAAAAGAATACAACTTTAATACGGTAAAAGGGCTTGAATTTTTAAAAAATCCACGTAGTGGTGAGCTGTAGTGATTAGAGCAATTAAAATAATTCCAATAGTGTCACCTGAGCAAGATAGATCACACGTGAACTGCACTTCAGTGAGACATCTATCCTCAGTAAGAAAACCAAATAAGAGAAGATTCCATGTCAAATGTACTAAATACTAAAGAAGGCAATGAGAAATCGCCTAAATTATATTAATTTCCATGATATTATGATGGACCAAACACAAGAATGAGCCCAATTGTAACAGTTATGCCTAACAGGCAAAGGAGATAAGGCTATGGTCATCACCACACAATTTTTTTCATAGTCTAGACAACAGCAATAAATAAGTCAACAGAAGAGGTCCACTTTCATTAGAGTAGGGTAAATGCAATGCAATGTGCAATGACAGCAAATTTGGGTTTTGAGAGATGATAGGAAGTATAATTATGCCCAGGATTTTGTGTGGGCACACCAATGATGGAGAAATCTTTGGTGAAAGTCACATAGTGAATTATAGCAAAGAGTAGAACACGCTTGGCGTATCCAAAATACAGAATGGAAATTAGAATTTTCAAAAGTATGATGCAGACTAGTGGCAAAAGGAAACTAGCACAGACGAAATTAAACACATCAAATTTAGTGATAATCCATGCACATATGCTAAAATGTGGCTGCAGGGTGGTAGAAATGGTTATATTTAATGGGCATCAGTTTTCCAGGACCATAGTTGGATATTCATTTCCTGATCGTGGATGTTCATTTCATGATTATCCTGGATGGACCGGAAAAAAAGAGATGGGGAGGGACAGACTTGCTATGCAAGATGGTGAAATATTGTAAATTAGAAAAATATGGTACATATGATGAAGGATATGGCATACTTTTTTAAATCTTGGTAAGTCAGCTTTCTTTTCCCAAAACCAAGTATATCATTGTTTTATATGCATGCTCAATGTCAACTTGTTTGTTTTATACACTATGGAAATAATGATGATTATATGGAATGAACATTCCTGGATATGGATATGATGATATGGCAATTAACTTAAGCTAAAAATATGCAGGATTATTACTATTGTTATTAGTATTCTACAGGTTAAGGTAGAATTTAGATAGCTGCATTATGGTACAGTGATAATTCCCTTGCCCTACCTAACAAAACCCAACCTGACATCCAACATTAAAATGAGCCTCTCTTCAATTCCAAAAAACTTGCTTCCTCCCTTCTTATCCTATTTCTACCTTCTCCTCGTTTGCCTAACATTCTCCCCTCTATCACTATCTTTCACATTCCACTGCCCATTAGAACGCTTTGAATTGATCTTTCCACTTTTAATGATTGAACTCCATATGCTCAAGTTTATGAGCTTCTAGTTTAACATTTAACTTAGCTTTTCTATTACTTTAAAACTGCATTACCTTAGTTTTGCTTACATTTACTCTCATTCCGTACCTATCACCATGACTTTCCAATGCATTTAGCAATGTTTGCAACCCCTTGGGTGACTGTCAAATTAAAGCTTGATCATTATAATTTCCAATTGATTTCAGGAATTCTATCTTCTGTTTTTCCTATGCCTCTCTGTTTCATCCAAATGTATGTTGAAAATCACAGATGATAATGGACACCTGCCCTACCCCCCTTCCTAACACTCCCTATCCTATACTATTATTTTTTGGTCATTCCTACTTTGTTTTTATTCTCTTTTGTATCCACTTTATTGTTTTCCTGGATTTTTTTCTTTCAATATTTCCCCTATGTGGGCCTCTATCTGGCCTTACACTCTAGTCTACCACCTGCGCTCAATTCTCTTATTTTGTTTGGGTAACATAAATGCCTGTTTCTGAGATACCTCTTTCATATAGTAGACTTCCCAAGTCATTAAGGGGCACTAAATACAAATCTAGAATTGGCTTAAGTCCAAAATCAAACCTGCTGAACTCCCATAAACATCATAAAACTTTTGTCGACCATTCAGCTCATAGTCATCAAATCCTGATTATCTTAGGTCTCAAACTGCACAGTGTCAGGGTCTTTAATCAGCAAATGAGACACTGTGAATATGTATGAGTACATGAGAACTCGGAGCATAAGTCACTCAAGGAATTTCAAATCTTCTCAGAACCATGATATGGTGTTATTGATCGTAATGTGTGAGAAAACTACCTCAAAGCAGTTCAAGCCCCTGACAACTCCCATTACTGCTGCCACTAACCTAGGGTGTTATTCCTCTGGAGACACTAAGAGAACACCCATACTTCACCTTCACAAACACTGTTAACATGCTTTACATGGGCCCTCAAATGCAGTGGGGCTGCTGAAAGCCTGATGCCAGAAGCTGTCTACTATAACTACCTATTCCATGACTCACACTCAGTGACACATCCTAAAGCATTATTGATTACATCATTCATTATTCAATACCAAGCTGTGAGCCAAGGGCAATAATTATGAAAATATAACAAACCTTATGCTCATCTGGCATGCCAGGAAAGCTTCATTTGCATTAACTATTGAAAGAAGGGGAGAGTAAAAAACTGTGCCATTATACACTCATCATAACACTGGGACTTACCTCTTGGATGACTAAATATAAAAAGGGGCCAGCAGATAACACCTGGCTCATATCCAATGATGTTTGAACCTGCTTAAATATGCACTCCAAAAGTCTCTTTGCTTTTTCAATACCCCCGGTCAGTATATCCTTCTGCGACCTACATATGAGAAAGAAAATTTTACAAATGATTTAAATAGCACAAAGATAACTATGAGATAATGGAAACATTTTAATATATTGAGTCTTCCTACCTTGATAAGCAATCCAGAGCATCAAGAAAGCAATCTGAGGCTGACTTTGTTTTACCCTGAAAAGAAATATGCAATCAATTAGTCATAAATTCATTAGCAAGCAAAATGGATTGATATTGCAAGTAAGATGAGCATGTTGGCAAAGTAGCATGGGCAATGGCTACAATACCTGAGTGAAAGTTAGAGTCAGATATGCTTTGAATCACAGGATATTTTATTCTCATTTTAGGTTTCAATCCAAGGATTGGTAAGTGCAGCCTGCCAATCTATCCTATTTCATGCTAATAAACCCCTTATAGGTCCCTTTTCTCATAATCTTCTCATTTTTCACATAGCCAGAACAAGTCAGTGATATGCAAAAGCAGCAAGAAACCATAGAGAATAAATAATTCATAATATTGGAGAAAGTTTCTACCAGAATGAAAATGATCACACTAAAACCTTCCTTGAAATAAAGCTTAAAATGTGGATTTTCCCAGTTTCATGTCCACCTTGACATAAATAATTAACTATGAAAGAGAAAAGTATCCTCAAGTATTATCAATAGTCAATCAAAAATTCTGTTTCCAGAATTGAATCTTTATTTGCACAGGCAACTTTTTGAGCCAATAAGGAAAGCATTTAGATATATGATTCCGGTAGATATACAAAGTTTCACAGCATTACCAAGAAAGAGTACAATACTAGAGCAAATCAATGCTGTACACACTCATAACATATGCTGCATCAATAATTATAAAAATGGTAGCCATAGAAAAAATAATTCTGCAGGAGTACTCAATACCAAAACAATCCACCATTGACATTGATGCAAACATAAATTTTTGAGTAAACACACATAGGTAGTAATTAATGGAATTATTTTCTTTAATTTCCATGCATCAATAGCACTACAAGTTAAATTCTTTAAGCAATTAATAAAGAGGATTATGAAATATCTTGATCATGCTCATTGCCATTATATTTCTTCAAGTACTTCCTTAAATTTCAATAAACAAGGATGAAATGTCATAGAGAATCAAGCTGATATAGAAAATCAAATAATTGGGAGCATTGAGGATGACACATAGTCTTGTCAATAATTTCTTCAGAGAAATTTTCTCATGGGAAAGAAGAAAACCCAATAAATTCTTTAATAACTATGTGCACACATAAAATTGATTACAAGTGTACAATAATCAAGGGTGACCTTTCTTTTTTTTTTTGATGGGCAAGTGCCAGTAGTTGTCATAACCAGGAAAAAAAAATACTAACTGTTCCTTCTAAAAGTGCAAGCATGGCATACACAACATCAGCAGCACAAAACCTTGAGCGGAAGCCATACTGGAGTACAAACGAGGCATACACTATGTTTGCAAGGCCATATTTCTCGGAAACTTTCTCAAGAGACGTCTGGAATTCTTTCCTTAAAACCAAGTCCATTGCACTGAATTTCTGACGGCTCTGAACCAGAGGCAATCTGCAAAAATATATGACATCTGAGATCATTTGAACATAATAAATCCCAAAGTTAAAGATTGCATTACACTTGTCATTAAAATATATCCTGAATTCTCACAATATGATACTCAATATGTACTATCACACATGATAAACCTAGTAAATATTCACCAGTAAAAACTCTAAAAATGCAATTCACCATAACTTTATACCCAAAATGTATGTATATTGATTTCTCCACAGTTTTTAAATATCCAATGTCTTCAGCCAGTACAAAAACACAGGCAAACTTCATCATTTTGATCTTGGTATTCTTAAAATACCACAGAATTCTAAGTTAAGGGCAGTCCCCATCCAATGGATATGACATTATGACCCTTTTTTGGATGAATAAATAAAAATATATTTACAATGAAATTCAAAGAATTACCTCGTTCTTTGTATCACAAATATGCCACCTAGTTGGACTTGCACTGATCATATAACTACAGGTGTAAGCATTTTATTTTACCCGATGCTTTGGAGTAAGCACTTTACTCTCTCCCTAAATTTTTCACTTGATTGATGGATTTTACTGATGGAAGAAAGAGAAGTTGAGGCGACTACACTGTTGAAACCCAGCTCTCACAAACAGGAGAAAGGGGGAGTTCAGAATCAACAACCTTTTAGACCAGAGGATGCAGGAGGCAGAGGATTTTTACAGGAAATTTTAAAGAAATGAAAGCCGTTTTTGGTATCAAGTGCCCAATCTACTCTTAAAACCCTCTTTTGACACTTCCCAAAATGCTTCCAAGCACATTTAGGGACTGCAAGAGACAGCAGCATCTTCACCAGGATTCTCATAGTGCTATCTCCAGAAGGTATATAGTGGGAATAAAGAGGAACACTACAAAGACGTCTACCTAAAGCTCAAATGCCACTTTTCTCTGGTTTCTGTCAATGACTGATGAAATGAATGTCCTGTTGCAAAGAAGGGGAACGTGTTGAGCATATTCCAGAAAGCGAGATAAATATTGCAAATAAGTTGAACATTCAATGCTAATAGTTGTCAAGTTTTGATTTTTAGAATACCCTGAAGATTTAAGTTACACTGAAATGTAAAGTCTATCTACAAAAATTGAAACCATTACAAAAACCTATGTACTATGCTGAACCCCAGTAAATTGAAAATAGAGGTTAAGCAATTGTAAACAACAAAGTTGCATCTAATGAACATGACAGATAACGTAAGAGACAATGATATTGTAGCTAGCTTTTGGTGAAATAAAAAACACATCTATTAATCTAAACGTTTGTTTGAAAGGTGAGAATAGAGCTACCCTGAACTAAGCCAATAAACATTGGAAATTTATACATTCAGAGCATGGGGGACAGTTCCTTTCCTAATGCAATTGGCAGTTTCCCAGGAAATCGGCACCCAAAAAATTGCACAGTTAAGGTGAAGCTTAGGGTGCTTAGAGGCATTGCCTGGAATCAATCCTAAGCCCTCCAGTCAGTATCACTTTTTTTTACCTACTGGACTCCCACTCTCTGAACTTAGCATTTGTTCAATTTTTCATAAAAACCAATTATTATTTCTATTGTTGATACCATACATACTAGGTGCACAAGTATGAAATGCGGATTTCAGACAACAGATGGTGCACCAATGCAGTTTGTGGTATAAAGAATTGACATTTATGCCATATTGTTGTGCCATCAACAAGTGTCAGACATGCACAAATGATAAATTGAAAAAGTGTTTGCATAGTGATGTGTTGCTATGTTCAATATGTCGGAATTCACACCAAACAAAGAGCATTCCAGGACAGCATTAATTTTTTGTTTTCATTTGAAGAAAACTGCTGCTGAACCATACCAATTACTTAGAGAAGCGTATGGTGAACATGCTCCAAGGCAAGAAACGTGTGAACAATGGTTTTGGAGCATTAAAAGTGGTGACTTTGATGTTGCAGAGGGGGAACATGGAAAACCACCAAAAAGGTACGAAAATGTGGAATTGCAATGTGGCATTGTTGGACGAAGATGATTCACAAACACAAAAACAACTTGCGTTACAGAGCTATTGAGTGTCAGTCAACAAGCTTTTTCCAATCGTCTACAAGAGATGGGGAAGATTCAGAAGACCGACAGATGGCTGCCACCTGAGTTGAATGACAGGCAGATGGAGAAGCGCACATCTCAATCTACCTCTCAAAAGCATGAGAAATTTTGCTTGCATGATATCATTACTGGGGATGAAAAGTGGATTTATTTTGAGAATACATATCGCAAAAAATCATGGGTAGACCCAGGCACAACATCCACATTGACCGCAAATCGAATCGCTTTGGCAGAAAGATGATGCTCTGTGTTTGGTGAGACCTGAAGGGCAGGGTCTATTATGATCCCTTAAAACCTGGTGAGCTGATTAAAACTGAATGCTACCAACATCAATTGTTTGATTTGGATGGTTTGCTGTTTAAAAAAGGCCATAATACCAAAAGAGGCAACACACACGGTCTATGTTCTTAATGACAATGCTCCATCACATATTGCGGAACCAGTTTGCGACATACTGGAAGCACTCAGCTGGGAAGTTCTACCCCATGTGGCTTACTCACTTGGCTCCTTCTGACTACCACTTGTTTGCATTGATGGGTCACACACTTGCTGAGCAGTGCTTTGGTTCGTACAAAGATGTGAAAAATTGCTCAATGAATGGTTTGCGGCAATAGGGAAAGATTTTTACTGGCATGGTATCCACAATTTGCCCGAAAGAAGGGATAAATGCCTAACTGGCAATGCAGCATACTTTGAACAAAACTCTTTTCATCATTCTTTAGATTTTTTTTGTAAAAAAAACCATATTTCATACTTGTACACCTGGTAAAGGGTCATGGTAGTCCACGAGTAGCGCATTGGACTGCTGACTTGAAGGCCAAGGTGTGATTCCCAGGCAAGTTTCTCAGGGCACCCTCAGCTCCATCCAAGCTTTGTTATTTTTCAGGTACCAGATCTTCCTGGGAAACCATAGCCGGCACAGGGAAAGGAACTGGCCCCCTTACCCTGATGTGTAAATTTCACATGCCGTTGGCTTTAGTACTGGGTGAACTCTACTATTGCCTACCAAATTGACCTTTGTGTTGATTACTGTGTTTATGGTTTTTTTAATATACATTACTTGCATGCTTATTTTGTGAAAAAAATTACCCTTCCAGTAATTCATTGCAATGGTGATACAAATTGCCTAATCTATACCTCACAGATGCATATCAATCATGGATAGAGAACAGTGTATTTTATCATCAAAGGAAAAAGTAATAATAATGATAAGGATATACATTGAAATTATGATTTGGAGGCATAGATAGACGCAAGTAATATTTTGGAGAACAGTCAAAATATTAATGCCTTAGCATTGTGCTGAATCAACAGAGGGTTCTCTTCTGTGAGTGATAATCAAAGAGAATCTTTTTCAGGTACAAAAACATGCCACTATACCAAATTCACAAGAATTGAGAGTAACAGAAGAAAAAGTCATCTTAGAAAAGTTTCAATGCCCAATGGGAGTGGGAATTGTAGTACTGCGTAGTGTTGTGATGTGAAATGTAGGTTGACGGGCAAGGAGGGATGGGAAGTTATGGGTTAGCCATGGAGGCAGAAAAGGAAAAGCTTTCTCGACCCTTTCCCTGCCTCCCTGATTCTAGCATCCATGAGTATGAACCCCTCCGTTCACATCCCCACCCACATACCACCTAACCCAACCCTCCCACTCTCACCCCCCCTCCTCCACCCGGTGACACTTATGTAAAGAAATATGCTGACCCTTTCATCTGAAGATGACAGTTTTGAAACCTTGTCTTTGTTACCCCACCAGACCTATGGCTTGAATATCATACAATTTTAGCTTCTGTCACACTCGGTTTGTTGTTAGAACATTCACAATTGTATCATTGAAAACTTATTGATTCATGTCTAAATATACCTACTCTTATGGTCCAATTACAACAAACACATTCAAAAAGAATTCATTAAGCAATTAATTTGTTCAGCACTTCACCTAAGCAGTGAAAGCTAATACTATGTGCCTTTCATTATTTGAATTTACAATTTAATTATAAATAAGGTAAATTAAAACCTAAGACATCAGACTCCTTGAGGAACATGCTTACAAAAAAAACCTTTTAAGGTATGTTGAAGAGTAATAGGAAATGAAACTTACCCCATTTCAGCAAGTAGTTCATTCAATCTTTTCTCCCCCCTCAATGTCCACAGCTTTAGTTTGCAAGCCGTGTACATGGTGTGCTTAATGCTAGCCTCCACCGTCCAATGCCTATAAAGAGCTAATCGCAAACTTACAGAGAGTTAAGGAATGATCAGTAATTCATGTTTCACATTTTACTTCTTGCTAGAAATGCAATAAGTTATTTCAAAGCTCAATGGTTATTAAATATGTGTTTGGGAAATACCAGAAGGCCTGAATACATTAGTGCATTATTCATGGCTGATGTAGTTAGATTTAGAGGGAAGGGACTTAAATTACACTTCTAACAATTATATTCTGAGGGAACTGGAGCTTTCATTACATAATATAAACACCTCCTATGCATCTGTAGGCACAAGTGGATATACTCACAGGCAGATCGGAATTGAAGCCATTCAAAGAAGCACTTTAGGAAGAGAAAACTAAAAATTTATGGATGCTGCTTGAGACTGGAAGATTCGTGGGAAATTCAAGGAATTTCCACCTATGTTGGAGATATTTTAGGATGCTGACAGATGATGGCCTTATTGATTTAGTTCATACGATATCTGCCCAATATGAGCATATCAAACTGCACATGTGAATTCTTCCTATCAAATTCCAAGAGACAGCATGGATGTTTATATCAAATTTACGCTCATTAAACATTTGCAGCACCAATACTATTAATCTGAAGGCAGATCAAGATTTTAATAATTGGGCATTTTTCCAAATGTACCGGGGATTATTACTGTATTGCCTGATTAAATATATTCAATGGCACACAAATTATACAAGAATTTTCATAATCATTCAAGTCATGTATTCCTGGTTGTTGAACACTCCCAGTTGCCTTCTTCAGAATATTTTGCCTAATTTTATTCTGAAAAATTATGCAAAAATTTAATTCTTCTTGTCTGTTCAATATTCATGAATTTGTAGCGATTGGGGCATAAATGAATACAATAAAATAATTGCAAATGTTCACCATTTTCAATAAATCAAACTACAGGTACTGAACTTCTTTTACTGGTGCATAATAAAGGATACTCCTTGTCAAAAGTGATTTTCACTCCAGTATTTTGTGTATTGGCATCAGTACTGCTTTGATGGCTCAAGCGAGAAACATGGTTTTGCAGATTACCTGACTCTAAGACATAGTGCTGGTTTTCCACTTTGCCAAGTATTAATTGTTCGGTGGCTCCTACAATAGCCCACCTGAAAGAATATTAAGATATAAATACAAAAGAACAAATCAATGAGTAAAGTGGTCAGGGTTTAACCATGAGAAATATAACCATACAAGACAATTTTAAGGCATAAGGAAATCTGTTAAAAAACAACAAAATATTAATTGATTCAATAGAATCCTCCAAGAAGATGAAATAGTGGAAGCCATAAAACTAATAGGTAAGGTGAAGTAAAATTGATAATAATGAAAATTTTTTAAAATATTGTTTACTGGAAGGAATAAATGTAGCCAAAAAAGAACTTTTCATTTTGCTCTTTTGATTCCAAAGTACATATATTCAAAGTATTATGATGCTTTAGCCCTTCCTTCTTTCAACTAAGAGCTGTGAGGTAGAAGGGGAAAATAAACTCCATGCAGGGACTAATGTGTGGTATACTGAGTGCTACAGGATAGACTATCACCCCCTGCCATTCTAAATGTAATTAATTACATTTATGTTAGTCCTACTTCACCTTATTTTTAGCCATATCAACATATCATAAAAAACTTATTCAAAAAATACAGAAAAGATCAAGTGTCAAAATTGTGAAGACTAGGAATAAAAAGTTTAGACCTCATGTGGAATTGAACTCAACCTTTGTTACAAGAGTTACTGCAAAACCATTTCACTATTACAACCGATTTAAAGTAAATTTATAATTTACCCATAGATTTTGTCCTTTTATTCTGTATTACTTCATGAATACCACCATACACATCTTCCACCTAGTTCTAGTTTATTTAGGCCATATGAACGGGTACCATTATATTGCTGAAAATTTCATTTCTGGGTTCACCATGAAAATTCCTTCATTGTACTGCAAGAAGTTCTTCACTCTCCTTGGAGCTTTCTTTTCTTGTCACTCCCTCAGTTCCATTTACAGATCATGTGGGAATTATTCTGGAACTCCCTCAAATATCATCTCCAGAAGTGACCACTGGATCATATCTTGTATGAAGAACTTCTAGAACTTCTCAAATTTAATGACAACCATTTATTATGCCATAGTAACAGCATAGGGTTCCAACCATTTTTAGCCCCTCTTACCCAATTATGGACTCCATATTCCCTACATAAGAGTGCCAGTAGTCCATATCTGCTTATTTATCAAGTAACTGCTACCTGCTGTCAACTCGCCATGCACAACTCAGTGGATGCACCCCATGTCTTCATATTCAACTTCTGGATTATTATCCTATCAGTCTAAATATAGCCCCCTCCGTTCAGCACAAGGACTTGTTGGCAAACCACACTAATTAAATTTTCTATACATATTGAATGAGCTGCCTTGTGGGCACGTAACAGGGTACCCCATCTCCATAAAGGTCACTTCCCAATCCACAGCTGAATCTAGTCTGTCTCCTGCCTGAGCACCTTTGTCAAAGTATTCCAGAAAGTTATCATGTTACTTAAACTAATATTCAAAGTTAACTTACCATATTAAATCGTGGTTGTCCTTAGATAATTTCCATGCCAATTCAAACATAAGGACTGAACACTGCAAATAAACATTCATTAAAAGTTACTTTTCATTCATTTATAATGCAAGAAATACTACACATCCTAATTCTAACTGCAAAACAATTGCAATGCACCAATATCAAGAGATGACTTCACATTACTCTATAATAGCACAAGAGTCACCAAAACATAGCTGCTAAGATATGACCACAACGCATTATACACATCCCAGGGCATAAGATAGGCACCAAGATGCTGACTACAGGTCTTTATGAAATAACTTAAGCTTTCATTTAAAACATGAACACACTTCAAGTTTGCATATTTTGATGTTATTAGAATTGAATAGTGCACATAGCAAAACAAACCTTCAACCTATTGCAATTTTTGTATCATTTTAGCCATGAAATAAGCTTAAAATAATTGAACTATGCAATTTCGTCATAATTTACTCCATTTTTATACTCTACACTACTATGAAGATCAATCCCACATTAGGTGCCACAACACATTCGCAAGATTGTTTATAAACCGAAAGCACATGGAGTAGCATGAACCAATAAAACATTATAACTATCTAGATTATCTTACCGACTGGCCATAGTAACTGAATTGTGTGTATTCAAATAGAATACGTCGACGACTTTCTTCCCAAACTCTCTTCTCCCTTCTCTTTAATATTGCTTCTTCACTCATTCTCATTCTCTTTTGCCTCGCAGACTCGACTCTCTCCTCACTATCCTCTCCTTCTTCATCATCATCATCTTCTTCTTCACCGTCTTCCTCATCATCTGACTGGTAGAATAAAACACAAAACCAAGGAAGATCAATATTCCCTAGATACATTTGTCATAAAAAGTAAAATATTCCAAACACGTCGACAAATATAAGGTACGAGCATCATCGTGCCCATTAGATTAATTAACAATGCATTTTGATTGAAAATCAGCATTTCCTGGAAATGGTTTGAGAAATAATCTTGTATTTAAGGAATGCTGTGAAGGCAATTGACAAATTTAGAATGACCTTAGAGTGAAATAAAGCACAAGCTCCTTCGACGACGTCACGGCTGAATATAAGGGACACAAAACCACACCTATTACTCATCAATCGCCCTTTTAAAAGACACCATTATAGACTAGCCAAGTACCTCTTCATCGCGAAAAATGTCATCGAAGCCAGGAATGCCTTCATCACTTGTTGGCTGCATGAGAAGCCTAACCTGTAAAGAAAGTACCCATAAATGCACTGTCATAAAATAGGCGAAAGTCAGTAAAATGTCTTCGCGTTTCACCACCAACCTGGCCATTGCTATAAACATTGCACACATCCGTCGGCCGGTGATTGTCAGCCACAAAGAAAACTACATCATCATCAGGCTCCAAGGATTCAACTATATCGATGTTGCCTCCACAATTTATCAACAGCACGTACTTAACCTAAAAAATGAAATCAATTCAATTCAACGAAATTCCCAACCGAAGTTACCACTTCCGATGACACTTTACGGAAATATTGCTATTGCTAACCTCACTCCTATTTTCGTTGTACGCATTCTTTAAATCTTTAATCCCTTGAATTGGCACAAGTGTATAAACAACATTGTCACATCTAAACAAGTACTGTAGAATTTTACAGGCGCATATTGAATCTATATCACAGTTGACCAGAAGAAGTAATCTCTGAAAATAGGAACATCATGTAACGAGAATCATAACCATAAAAATAATAGAATTTGAACAAATTAAACTGCATTACTAATATTTCGGAAATTCATATACAAGAAAGTTTCATTAAAACAAATAACCTCGCCAATGATGACATTGTAGAAGTCTTTTTTTAAATCCTCTATGTACATTATGAATCATAGGAAGAGTTTAAAATCCTTAAATGCATTACATTTGCCCCACAATAAAAGTTTCCTTAAAACAAAATAAAATGACTTTGCTATGTAAACACCACTAGAACTAACAAAACACCAATCTTTCGACTGGCGCCAAAACAGATGACTTTTTTTTTTCTTCCGCGAACATTTCACCAAATACACCCTCTACTGGAAAATATTGCATTATCATGGCGCTGAATTCAAATGGCATAGTCACGACGCCGTAAAACGGACGCGTTCATAGGGCTCGGTATTGTATATTATAAATGCGTTGTGAATGTCAGTATCAACCCACAATTTTAAAAGTATCTATGATTTTCTCTCTTTTTCTGCAGTCTGGAGACTCGACTTAAATTCAATTTATCGGTTGGAAATAACTGTACAAGTTTTGTTTATATTTCTGTTAATTGCTTTGTTATCATTTATCGGCAACAAGTCAAATGTATACAATTCATTAGGAAGCTTTTATATTGATTGGTACTATATGGATTCAAATTTTTCATGGATTCATACGAAACGGGAGGAAGGATTGCTAGAAAGACTGTACCTTATTAATTGTCCAGCATATAGTTTATTTGAAACACTAAAGAGATTTCCATGTAGATGTAAAGCTTGAAAACTAAATTATGTAATTTCTATCATAACCCAACAAAGAACTTTATGTGGACCTATTTGCAAATTGATAATTCGCACTGTAGCTGGGCCAGTTCCTTTTTATACACATCCTATGGTTTTCACCTGGAAGATATGGTACCCAAAAAACCGCACAGCTTAGGTGAAATTGGAAGCGTGTCGAGGCATGGCTCGGATGGACTTGGGTCCAATGATCAGGACCTACCGACTAGATGAACTAATCCGCCTTTAATTCCACGGAAACCAATCAAATAACTACTTAATGAACATCATAAAATACAGTAAATACTTAAATAGGCCCATCACAATTTAAGTTAAGTGGATGTACCTTTCTTAGAGGATTTAGGCTGGGAGCCACTTAACATACGAAGAGAACATGGGAGACTTAGACTTTCAGGGGGTTCAGAACAAACGAGTTTAACGATGATACTAAAGGAATTATTATGGCCTCACACTACTTACGTAGACCAGACCACAAGGATAAAATATGGGAGATAGATTGCAGTACAGACATATACAAATACTTATTCTTTCCCGGAGCAATCAGAAATCATAATAGTAAGAAACGAAGTCACTTTAGAAATATTCAAAACATTTCGTTTACAAGTTGGAACAAAATTAAGCATTGCAAAGATATCAAGTATAGTTGTAGGTGCATGTTAGTTGGTAGTTTGTGTGTTTGCATGTGTGTGGGATGTAAAGGTTTTTGCATGAATATATACCATTTTTTTTGTGGACTGTATAAATTTGCGGCTCTTACATGGGGTTTTTTTCTTAATTACGGATGGTGCCCTAACACCCCCGCCACACGCCCTTGCGGCGGCTTGCGGGGTATTAAGTAACTGTAGATCACCATCGAAAATAGGCCTTCGGATAAACGATGGAAACTTTCTTTTTAACAAAAGCAGCTTTCAATAACTTGTGACTTCAGCACCCTAGGCAGGAATTTCATTTTGTAAGCCAACTGGACAATAATGTACTAATCTCGTGGGTAGTAATCCTTTTGGGATAATTGGGACGCTTTCATTGATTTTATTTTAACGTTGTTTTATTTTATCTACGTTCGTGCATAAAGTTTTTCTAATTTACAAATTTTATTCTCGTTATTATGGTAGATAAATATTTTCCATTCTTAATCCTTATTAATTGATATTTTTATGATGGTTTTGTATAGTACACAAACATGCTTTACGTCAGTCGCAGGTGTATTTGTTGGGCCCCTTTCCAATCGCAAACAGTTAAAACGAACTGTTGGTTAGGTCTCAATTATGAAAAATATATTCTGATGTACGAACCATAAATTGTCATTCGGAGTAATTTGTCACAAAACTTTAAAATGTATTACTTTGCCATTTGCACTTTATATTTCCACTAATTAGGCAAATAATGTTCTTACCTCATTCCTAAAGACTACTTTCCTTCGTGTAAATAGCTTGCTTCACGCCTCGAGTTTCTTTTTTGCCACAAAAAATAGGCATTTAAAGAGATGGTGCATTTCGTACCTTTAAGTTTTGTGAGGATATTTAAAAAATTTGTGACGCATTTTCTCTGTGCTATTATAAATTAACCAACCAACTTGTTGATATTGGTTAATTAACCCACTCACACAAAATGCGTTAGTTGCACATTTGGTCGATAAATAGCCTCCCACGTACGCCAATCAAAGTCGAAACAGCTGTGCAATATACTACTTTGAGATCTCTTTTTAGCCTATCTGTGAAGATTTTATCATTTGAAACACAAAAGATGTTCCCTCTGGTGACAGAGACAGTGTATAAAGCGAATGATAACGACGTTGATGAGGCCTCGCTCACGACCTTGATAGCTTTAGATCTAGCAGTCTCCTCATACGACGCTCCGTTCTTCACATCAGCAATGGCCGGGAAATACGACCATATCGTCGTTGGTGCTGGGATAGAGGGATCATGGACAGCATATCACCTGACTAAATTAGGCCTAAAGGTTCTCCTTCTTGAACAGGTAATTATGATTACAATTATTTCATCAGAAATCGAAATATTTTTTTCCTCGTAACCCGGAATCTAACCCAATAGTTTACGTCGCTTGTTAATTTTTTTGCTGGTATTTTCTCAGATCATTCACACCCACAATTGACCTATGCTTGTATCACCCCACTCTCTAATGCAGTTTACTTTACCGCATACGCGAGGGAGCTCTCACGGCCAGACTCGAATCACTCGCTACGGTTATGTCGAAGATTTTCATGCGGCTCTCATGGAAGAAGCGTACCGAAAATGGAGCGAGCTAGAGAGAGAAGCAGCTGAGACGCTCTTTGTGTAAGTTCTTATAATGGCATTCCTTGTCACCTGCTCCCTCTCCCACTTCAGGGTCACTCACTCGCTTGGCTCATTGTTACTTCACGACCAGCTGTTGCCTGCCGTAAAACCGGCTGCTCTGACAGCGGCTGGCTTAGGCAGCGGAGATCCTGGCCAGTCTCATCTTTGCTCATACGGTCGCAGGGAAAAAAGTCAACGGTAGTTTTTTTGTTCAATTTTTGTTTAACTCCTAGAACCAGTGAGCTAGGAAAATCTATACTCTCCCAACTTCTAATAGACAAACAAATATTATTATTATTTAGGGAACTTTTCACTTCATCTAATGAATATATTTTCATATCAGTGTGCAAGCATTCATAAGGAGGAATAAGTCGATAGGATAACGGTCAGTTAGAGGACAGCATCGGGGCATCAAGGGGCGGCGGGTTAGGAAATGGGATGTAGAAACATTAAATGGATTGACAAGGAAGGAGTACCAGCAGGCTGCAGAGAAAATCATGGATGATGGTTAAGAGCCGAGTGCTATCGATGAAAAATGGGAATGTATCAAGTAAGGGACATCGAAAGCCACAGATCTTTGTAATCATCTCACGGATGAGATGACTACAAAGATGGACGAGAGAAGAAAATGGAAGAATGTAAACACAGAGCTGGGCAGGAGGAAGCACAAAGAGTTATATTATAAATTGAGAAATGCAACAAAAAAGCAAAAAAAGTATGGGGGAAGACGCAATCCGAGGACATGGTAAGTTTGCAGAGGATTGGTGCGCTATACAGCAAGGTTAAATCAGTAGCGGGAAATAAGAAGGGAAGATCTGTGCTAACAGTTAGAGATAAGTCGGCTGAGCTAATCGTAGACACGGAAAAGACCCAAGAGAGATGGAAGGAATATATAGAAGAACTTAGGCCAACAAGGTTAGACATAGAAAAGGAACATGACGTAGAGGAAGATAGCTTAGGTCCAGACATACTCGACGATGAGATAGAAAGGGAGATGAAACCAATTAAGACCGTGAGGGTAATAATCATTCCTGCATCTCGTACATGGATTCATTCGTAGTATCTATGAGGAATAAATCTGACAGGAAGGCTTTGTAACATCAGTGTTAGTTCCTATTCCGAAAAAGGTAAAGGCTTCATCATGAGAGGGCTAAAGAACAATAAGTTTGACATCCCACGCAGCTAAAGTAGTTCTAAGGATCATCAACAAAAGGATAGAGACTAGAGCAAATGATTACTTAGGGGATGATCAGTTTGGGTTAGGAAGGGAAGAGGCACGCGTGGTGCCATTGCAGTAATGAGATCACTAATCGAGAGGAATATAGAATACAATCAGGAAGTATTTACCTATTTCGTAGGTTTCGAAAAGGTATTTGAAAGAGGGAATTGCGAACAACTAATGAGTAACTAACGCTGGACAACTGGGAGAGGTACGAAAACCTTGGGAGTCATCTTCACTTTGGAAGCCATTGTGATGTAACTATGATTAGTTACTTCTCCTAGCCGTTTCTTCTTCGAGTTTTCCCGAACATTTTTTCGCAGCATAAATTGCGCAGAATATTTGTGTCAAAAGACAAAGTTGTTAAAGGCGTTTCCCTGGTCACGAATTTCCTGAAATCACAGGCGGAAGAGTTCGAAAGACCATTGATTCCTGGGAATTTAAAGGTTAAATACCAAGAGTTTTAAGGGGAATTTAAATTCACACCGGAGAAGAATGCTTCAGGTTAAAACACATACGTACATAATCCTGCTTGGGAATCCCAAATCCGGAAAATCCTGTCGTAAGCGAATACGCAATCGAAAGGAGTGTTGACTCAGCGAAGTGAAGATACAATTGTCCTTTGAAATTGCTTTCACTTAGGGGGTCGGGGAAGGAGAGAGATGTAAAAAGGAATGCGCGGAGCGGTACTCCAGAGGTCACTCTCCCAATATGTCACTATTTAATCCAATTTTAGACATGTCATTTGTACATTATGTTGTATCGCCACAACCAATCAAACTGGGAATGGATTTCTATGACATTTTTCATTAATCACCTCGACGGAAATCAATGCATTCGTTTAAACACTGTCATCATATTGTTGATTATCCCAAGCAAAAGAGTAAACGAATGTACTTAATCGAGCTCAAACATATACTTTCTTGTGCTGGGATTTTAAAAGCCAATCAATGAGAATGATGAATTTAGAATTATGATATCCGGTGTGCCCGGTGAGGACTTTCATTAAGCTAGAAACTATCCACGTCGCTCCGGGCCTTCGGAATGTGCCTTTCGCGGATAAAATGCATCATATACGCTGAAGTCCATGGGAATGAGAACTCACAATGACAAGTGACACTATTTGCGTTATTTGTTACGATGAAGTACGACTTGTCTCCGCTACTATATCTATATCAGAATAGAAAATCATGGACACGACTTAAACAGGAATGCTTGTAAAAACTCAAGCCATAGTTCGAACCCAAAATAATCATGCGCAGAAAATAAGAGATGCTAAATGTAAATTAAAACTCCTCGTAAAAAATAGTAAAAACTGCTCATTTTACTATTCGTTCCTCCCTATAAATATACGCGAATGAATTTAGAATGTATTTTTAATTGCTTTAAACATAATAAATATAAATAAATATTATTTAAACATAAATAAATATACCCCGTTCACTCACAGCCTTTGATGTCACACCATTCTATCCCCAACAATCTCTTTTCTTCCATCTCTCCAATGACTACCCTATCACCGAAGAGCCACATTCAAACTCCGCAGCAGTCGTATGTCTTAAAGATCATCCAACATAACCCCCTGCAACTTCGCATTTAGTCTCCAGTGCAAGGAGATCAGGACCTGTGGGGTATAGTGATCAGGCGAAAACAAAATAAAATGCAACCGCATAAAATTCAATCCCAGCAAATTCTATTTCTTGAGAAAATTTTAACGAAAACTGAATAATGTACTGGTCAAAAGCTATTCTCTTATATCATGCGAGCTGGATTTCAGCTGGTAACATTCAATTGGACGAGATAGGTGCAACCCCAGCTGGACTTCAGCCGTAATAACGTATATGAGGTAATGAGACCCGAGTGTTTGGAAAATTATAAGATTCCGGCGACCAACTGATTGTTTTTTTCTGAATATAGCTCTAATAACATCTAGAATTGTGTAAAAGCTAAACTAAATACGGCTAGACTCCAATTTTTATATCGGGAATATCAAGCCAAATGGCGTATCAGCTAAAATCTAGCGTGTAGGTTGAAATAAGCAAGCAAGAATCTGTATCGCTGTTTAGGATTGTCTTACATTACACTATTTTTTATATTCACTTAATCCTTCGGCTCTTTAATCCTTCGAGAATATTGGATGGATGGTGATAAGTTTTATAAAAAAATATGGAACGGCAAAGAAATAGAAATGCAATGAAAGATAGATAGATATATGTACTATCTCTTGACGATTGCAACTTACGTAACCCGTCACAAAAGTCCAATATACTAATAGCATCTAACTGAAAGAATGCCTAGTCAACTTGACTCAACATTATTTTTCTGTTCTGAAACACGTGTTTTGGTCCATCCACTTCACGTTGAATACATTCCTTATCTAGCCGTGCACACTTGTACTTCAAGTACCAATATAATCAATCTAGCTTAAAACGCTTATCTAAGTGAGTAATAATGAATGAGCAAGAAATTCCGAGAAATGTCTGCAATTTTCTACGTTTTACTGGCATCCTTCTATAAATTTATTTGGAATAATGTTTCTTACGATAAAAAAATAAGAACAAGGTATCTATTATAGTTTCCCAATTGCTTACATCAATCGAGTAAATGTAGCATCTGGATACTAAATCCGAAGTTGACTCTCTCTCAATTCATCTCGCACAAAGACGAAAAATGCATCCTTTTAGAGAGAATAATAACCTGAAAAATTGCAATAGCGAGGAAACGCGACGGGAAATTAGTAATGCGAAGAGTAAACCCGCGTGATGTCACAGAGGCCGACTGCTGCGTTACGTCGCTTAGCTACTCCGGTAAAACACACTCCAAAGATTTCAACACATGACTCAAATTTCCAAATCACAATTCAAAATACTTCAAAGGTGTAGCAACTTATTTTCAAGTGAAGTTATTTCGAAAATACTAACGTAATTACTCGGGTCGAAATCTATTTTAAAAGCTTTCCTCCGAATTTTAATATTATATTATGCAAACGCGTACCGCCACTGACCGGATGGTCCAGGCTAGATTCCTGGGTAGGACTCTGGGCACCGTCAGCTCACCCCCACCCCCCCCAAGTCGTGTGATATTTCTGGTACCAGATCTTCCCGTGAAATCACAGTTGGCTCAAGGAAAGGATACCCCTACCCTGGCGTGTGAATTTCACACGCCGTTGGGCTGAATACTAGGTGAGCTCACTTTCCGAGGAACCCTCGGGTTGATTACAATGGGGTTGGTTGAAGAAAAAAATCAGAAATATCTCTATCTCTGAATCTTTGCGATATAATCGATCACCCGTGAGCTTTGACAGTGGAAGTTATGAAGCACCCAACAATGATAAAAGTAACATTTATCGGAAGTGCAAGGTTTCCAATGTCATTTTTTAAGCAAAAAATGCAATTTATACTGTTCTTTTACCTCTAGCTGCACCAATTTTCGGCGGCGTAAGTTGAGTTTGTGTTGCCCGGGGCGGAAAACTCAGGGACCAGACCCCGAATTTTCCATCCCTCCCGTCATTATTTATAATTTTAATCAACTGCGGGTAACAATTATTCCGGCTCCCTGACCATTGCAGTCGATAAAAAGTGTCATCCAAGGTGGACTACCTTTTCCATTGCATATATATCTAAATTATATGCATACCTGTATATAGCCATCAACCTCAATTATGTTAATATTTTGCCAAACGAACTAGCCATTTCAAAAATGTATGCTGCACGAAAAGAAATGCCTCATATCAAGAAACAAGGAAAAAACAAACAATCATGACAGATCAAGATGTACCTGTGAAAGACACCGAACTTCGTGCAACTTGTTTTATTGCTCCCTATGCATAACATATATTTTTTTATTTTTACTTATCTTTTGTGTGGTCAAAATAAAAAATGGATTATTTTGCTTTTAAAAGTAATTATCTTTCTGTTAATTTAATGTGTGAGAATAATGATCAGGACTCGTTGGAAGATCAGTGAGTTTAAGTTAAGACTGTGAATACTCATGCATTAGTTAAATAGTTAGCCAAAGAGTTATGACCAATGCTGAGCGCATTAAAAAATTAGCACATAGATATGGAATGAGATGTAAAAAGACGACAGTGATAAGTTTTTAGAGGAAGTGAAATGCACAGTTCAATGTTTAAGTTGGATGACATAAACCAGAGCAAGTGGAACAGTTTACCTATCTTGGAGGAGTTGTGGATCAAGATGGCCAAAGTAGTAGGGAAATAGTTAGAAGAACTGCATTTGGCAATGAAGCTTCTACAAGAAGGAATTAATTGAAGAGAGAGATATTAAGTAAGGTTATTAAGAATAGATTGGTCAAAACTTCGATATGGAGTGTGGCTTTGTATTTGCATTGAAACATGATCAATTAATCAAGATGACAAGCATAGATTGGAGGTTTTTGAAATAAGCATGTGAAGAGGGTGGAAAAGGTGAAATGGACGGAAATTGAATCAAATGAGGAAGTGCTAGGCATGGTGGGGGAGGAGAGAGAATTATTGAAAGAAATCCAAAAGTGGTAAGAAAAGTGGATGCCCAATATTTTGATTGGTGATGGAATGCTAATGACTGTGATAGAAGGTAGAATGTTGCGTGGGAAAGGAAGGGCCAGGAAAAGAATTGGCATTTTGGACAGAATGAAGGGATGTAGAACTGAAACACTTTTTCGTAGTGGAGGGAATCAGGTAGTGTCTTGTTATGCAAGGTTTAGAAATATGGAAACTTTAAATTGCAGACAATAAAATAAGAACAGAGCATAAATAAAAATTACATTACTGTGTTGGCACTTCCAGTTACCATGTGGCTTATACTATCCTGTTCTTGTTTGGCTGTTGAATAGACCTTTCCTTGAAGTCCTTTAGAGATGTTATTATCTATAACCAGAGTGCAAAAAAAAACAAAAATGAAATTAAAGATAAAGTAAACAAACTCACCATTTCAATGTTACCATTATCTTGTATCTCTCAAATTATGTCTGCACATCATATAGAATTATCTATACTTAAAAAAATGTACCTCATTTGATTTTAAATACCTATAATGGGACTATAGTTATAGCTGGTAATCGCAACCGCTCAGGTATATGTTCATATTAGTTGCCAATGTGTTTTCACTACTTGAATGCTACCTATCAACTAAAAAGGCCCATAACTGCTATACAATCAAAGCCCCCTTTTTTTCCTTTAACATCATGCCAATAATTGTATCTGGAATATAGTTTTCATGGAAAATATTAACTAAATCACAGGTCCAGCAGATACCTTTTAAAGCAGGAACTATAGTATGCATGAGTTTACACAATGGTTGATAATGACTCTATGAAGAGCACTCATTGGCACCCATTAATTTACCTTTTCCAATATACTTTAAAATTCTACATGAATTTAGATGTCAAAATCTAGGTTTAATGCACATTTAAAAGGGATATCCAATAATATTTATTATGAAGTCCTGAATTCCCAAAAAGTACAGACTTGACCCTATCCATGCCTTTATGGTAAATTTATATCGGACATCTTGTATGACATATGATGTATATGCTTGTATACACTTGAAATAGAGATATTCTCAGGTTGTAGTTACTTGACTACACATATGGATTAGCATACTAAACCTTTCCATAAAACAAGAAGTTCAAAATGGGCATCAATTCGCTCTCACACTTGCACCATTTATTTCACCAGAGTAACAGAATGCCCTTTTTCTGCTACCTGACCTGCTCCCTTGATGACTGAGGTAGTATAAGTACCTCCTAATTTACACCATAGGCACTTAAAGCAACACTATGCATACCCATCAGTGTGTGCAAGGTATTCAAGAAAAAAAATGCATACTTACTTGTATCCAGTAAATTCATTCTCAAATATTTCCTTAATTTTTCTTGGTGTTCTCTTTTCTTCAAATGCCAATTGTCAATGACTTAATTAATCTTGCACACATTTAAATATAATTGAGTATTGAATTGGTACTGTCATAGCAACCACTGCACTGGAATAAAAAAGATGTAAATAATCAAATGTAATCTAGTAATGATGAAATGCATTATCAAATTGTAGCGAAGTTTGCCTTAAAATTTAAAATAATAACATTGAATAACTTTTCTTGGGAAAAGTTAGCAAGTCTGACTTTCAAAGGCTTGATAGCAATAATGCAATTTTGCTAACAGGAAAGTTTTGACCTAATTACCAGTAGAATTATTTCATGTACTAATAATATTAATAGATATTCCAATTGACAGTAATTCTGTAATCATTGCTATACATATCCTGATTCCTTATATGGATTGCTGCAAATAAAACTAAATTGTGGTTTTTTATGAAAAGACATAATACTAAATTCTGTGATGGAAGTAGAACTATTAAGTAAGAAAATCCAGGAAAACTTTTCTTCCTTATAGATTCTATGAATTGAATTTTTTTATCAACAAAAATTCTCTCAGTCACAGCAAACATTATTGTCAAAAAAATTAGAAAATGAGATAATTAAATATGGCATTAAGCTAAAGCAGGATATTTTAAAATCAGCTGTGTGCTCTCATGACCAGCTCTACTTTTTCCCACAGGTTTTTCCTCCTATATTTTTTTACTAGGTTATCTATCAGTTAAGGTAGGTTTTGGATGGACACAACTACAAAATAAATATTTTGTGACTCCTAACAAAAGATAATCACCCTACTCTACAACAAGTCCCTCTTCATCTCTGTATACTTCCTTCCTCCCTTCATACTATCCAATTCTATTCTTACCCTTTCCTCGTTTGTCTAACATTCTCCCCTCTATTACAGTTTTCAACATCCCACTGCTGATCAATATGCCCTTCGTCAATTTTTCCTGCCTCCTTAGGATTTCTCCAAACAAACTCTGTCAATCTTTTTCATTAACCATGTAACAATTTCACCACCTAAGCTTTAACTTAACTGCCAAAAAATTAAATATTTCCCGTCCATGTTTGAATCTCATTGTTTATTGTTATGCTGTTATTGTATTTTATTACTTTTTTCACTGTAAATTGGCACTACTGCTGTATTTGAATAATGCTTTAAAATAAATAAATAAACCTCTCTCCTTGCCCATCGTAGCTAGCACTTCCTCATTTGTTTTCCTTTCATGTCCATTTCACCTTCTCCATCTTTCTCCACACCTACATTTCAAAAGCTTCCAATCTACTTCTATCGTCCTGCTTCAGTGATCACGTTTTTGGACCATACATAACTACACTCCATAACAAAGGTTTGATGAGTCTTTTCTTAACATCCTTACTCAATGTCCCTGTCATTGATTCCCTCCTCCTTGTGAAAGCCTTTACCTGGTGCAACTCTTCTCCTTACGTCCCAACAACTCTAACAATGTTGGTCTAAAACACTTTTGAGATATGTAAATTGTTCCACCTGCTCTAGTTTTTGCCCTCCTATTTTAATGTTTAGCTTAGCCTTTGTCTTTCTGTCTAATTGCATAACCTTTGTTTTATTAATATTGATTCCCATCTCATATCTATCGCACTGTTCACTCAGCAATGCTTGCAACCCCTTGGCTGACGAAAAAATTAGAGCTTGGTCATCAGCAAACGTAACTGATTTTATGACTTCCCGGCTGACTTTCATTCCTACCTCCAGTTCTTCCCATACCTCTTTCCATTTTCTTCTCTCATCTATCTTTCTAATCATTTCATCCATGATCCATGGTTTCCTTGCCCTTTTCCCGTTAACGGTTCCTATAGTTTCTTTTGCAGCTTACAATATCTCTTTTTTGATAAATCCTCCCATGTTGCTCATGGTAAAATCCATTTCTTTTCACTGCCATTCCTGATTAACTATTGTGTCCGATGCCACATCATTGTTTCTGTTCCTGCATCTCATCATTCTTCTTCTCTTGCTTCCTTCCTTACTTACCTCTCATGATTCCTGATAATGCTGCAATGCTGTCTCTGCCTTTTTTACTTACTCTGACCCAATGCCATAATCAGGACTGATGTTCCTTGAGACTTTCAAAATGTTCTTTCTACACCCTTTTAGACGTTTCCAGAATATTAAATAACTGGGTGCCATCAATGTAGAATGTGATGAATAAAAATATTGTTTGCACCAAAATCAGTATAAATTCAAAGGGCAAATGAGCAGGAGTGAGGAAGGTATAGGTAAAAATGTTCTAATCAGGTGATAATTTTGAGTTTTGCTACAGTTGATGTGGCCAGATTATGTTTACAATGGTACAATGACTAATTAAAAAAATTCCAAGGCATGACAAAGAAAATACTTTTAAGATCCTTAAATTAATCAGAAAGCATAGGTAAAAATAAATACCTCCATGAAAGAACTACATAAGCCCTTTTATTGCAATACAGGCTTCAAGAAGATAAGGTACAAGTACAGATTATCTGTTTTTCCAATGTATACTTCCTCTTCATTAGTTCAGACAATTCAGAGTTAAGTATGATTAAGTACGTTTACCAGAGGTATGTATGATAAGTATGTCACCAGAGATTAAGTATGTTTACCAAGCAGCAAGCAAAATTTTCTTAAAACCAATTTTACCAATAAAACTACATGAAAATCATTTTTCAAATAAATTTTCCCTCACCAACATATGTAATAACATGTGGGATACAGTTTATATTATACTGTGTATCACAGAAAATATGGTTGACATACAAGGATGCACATATATCACTTGCCTTTATGAATTAAAAGTACAAAAATATAAACAGTTCTACATTGGAGGGTGAATGGTATCCACTGCCAAATGGGCACCTCCAAATCATGTTGATCCTCCTCTTTTGATTACTACAACACTGAAAATTATTTTTTATCAATACTTCATACACATTACATTTTACAAATATCGAATTAATAAATTAAACTTAAATAAAAATTAGAAGTTGTGAGCAAGGAATTAGTGATAAGTACATACAGGAGTTGGTACCTAGAGCTATAAAACTATGATTGGAAAAGGCAACTGAGAAAGAAAGCTACATACCTACTTGGGCATCTCTTGGTTCCTACCTCAAAATATGCATCAATACAAAACCTTGGTACATGCACATTAAAATAATGCCTAAAGAATAATGTCCTAAGTCAATAAAGTTTTTTAATGAAATGCTTAAATATATTCATTCAAGTCATTGAGTGTTTAACCACACTGTCATCAGCAAGGATGTTCATTTAAAATGCCAAAATATTAAGATATGTGATTTCTTCAAAATTTCTAAATGAATTTGCTTCATTAGTAGTGACTTGTACATAAAATTACTAAATTCCATTAAATTTTTTTCATTTATGCATGAAATTTTTTGTTCAAATATCGACCCAGGTCAGATCATATTCACAGAAAAAAGAAAGCTTTTCTTCACAACCAACATCACACAAAAATGAATCACGAATGAGGCATCCACAATCCTGATTACCCCCATAGTTGTTTGGATCACCATGACCCCATTTCAGAAAACCAGTAGAACTAAGGGGTTGTCCTGTATGGAGAGAGAATAGAAAAATACATCAATGTCATTATTGCCACTGCATTGCTAGGTCTAAAAGAAGGAGATTATAAAAGGAGGATGGGGGAGCTTAAAGTAGGATTTAAAGCAGTTCAAGAGATACTTATGCAAGAAATGCAAATGATAAATCTCAAGTTAGGTAGTAAAAAAATTTCAGTGACCATTAAGTGAGCAAAGCAAAGTCATCCAAAGCAATCATAAAAGCAAAGTGGAGGGTAACTCAGGCAAATAATGAAAGCACACAATTATATTTTCAAAAGTATGAAGGTTTTTGTGAAAAAACACATAGTAGGGCACAAATTAGAGCAGATGGAAGGAACTCTTAGGGATCTATTTTGGATGAAAATCAAAGGATATTAGACCTATTTTGTTAAAGGAGTTGGTGTGCCTCTTTAAAAAAAATGGAATTCAAGAAGCATGGTCATCAATGAGTATCGTTGGCAAGGTAATTAAGGCCAAAAAAGATAAACATAGGGAGAAGGCTTTAAAAAGTGAGCATAGAGAGGTAGTGGTGTAACTAGGGGTGATTGAGAATCACCAAAATGGTGGTAAAAATGTTGCTGACACCATGCAATCCCCTAAATTATGACTCTCCTGTCATCATCAAAGAGTATGCAAAATATACCATGCTAAAAATTCCTTACTGACACCTATCAGTCATTCATTACACGAAGCACTTTATTCGTGGCAAACAGCACTTTTTTCAATTTCAAACATTTGGACTTTTTAAATGACAGTTCCGTAGAATTCTAATAGCTCCAATAGAAAACTCATTAACTTTCATCAAAAGTTTCTCATTACCTTTTTCAGAAAGAAAATAATGCTTAAATGGCAATTTTACTATCACAAATGAATTTTAAAAACAATAACAGTAAAATTGGTGAAATTTAACATTGTCGGAATCCTTTTAAATTTCTGGCATAGGATTCTCATCCTCTCATATTTCTTGCATTATGTATACAAAGACTTCAAAATGCAAAAATATGTTTGGGAGCCTCTTGTCCATTAGATTGGATTTAATATTTCTATGAGATCAATTAAATCAGTACTTAATACCCAAGTGCATAGGATAGTATTAGATAGTATACTAGTTATAAACAGACCCCTTGAGTAATACAATACCATTGTTATTATCAATAATCTCCTGATTAAGATAATTTTGGATGAACACAAGCCACCAAACACTAGAGCATTTTGCCTTAACTCTTCCACCCAACCTTCAACATTATATACAATAAGCCCTATTCAGATCTGCATACTCCCATTGTCCTTTCATTCTGCCCAACATCCATATTCTACTCCTGCCCCTTCCTTGCTTGTCTAAATTTCTCCCCTCTATCACAGTCTTTAACCTTCCATTGTCAATCAAAATGCTCTACATCCATCTTTACTGTTTTCTTTACATTTCTCACGAAAATCCTCTCCCCATGCAAGTATGAAAAACTCTCCATATCAGAGATTTGACAAGACTTTTCTTAACATTCTCGTGCAACAATCCTACCACCAATTCCCTTCTCCTTGTGAAAGCTTCCTAGCCTAATGCATTTCTTCCTTTTAGGTCCCTCCTACTTTGATCATTTTGGTCCAAAACACTTCCAAGATGAGTAAACTGTTCCACCTGCTCTAGGTTTTCCCCTCCTACAAGGTTAGTTTGAAAGGTTCTCGGAATCATCACCTGATGTCAACACTAGCATAATGAGTTTCCCATGCAGTACCAGGTAATCCTTAAACATGTAATGCGTCAGTGCTCTGGGAAGAGATCAGTGGTGCGGATACCACTCTTTTGTTGCTCCCATGTAGTGATTAGTAAAGATGGAAAAAATTGAGAATCCAGCAATAATTAAATACTTCATAAAGAAAGGTAAGAAAGTAAAAGAAATTTATGCGGACTCTCACAACTCTCTGGGGGACTTTGCTCCAACTGTTGCCAAGTGGACAAATGAGTTTAAGTTTGGTCAGAACAGCTTAAATGATGATCCGCATAGTGGTCAGTCAAAATGTGCCACTACCACAGGAATTCTTGCAAAAGTGCATCAAATGGTCATGGAGGATCACCGATTGAAAGTGCAAGAAATAGCTGAAGCTGTAAAGATTCACCTAAACGACGATCTCACATTTTAACAGTGGAATTGGATACGAGAAAATTATTTGCTAGATGGGTGCCACCACTCTTGATGCAGGATCACAAATGTAACAGAATGGAAATTTCCAAAGGATGCTTGACCCGTATTTTGGACCTCTACTATACCCCAGAGACAAAACAGCAGACGAAGCAGTACAAAGATGTTGATTCACCATCACCAAAGAAAGCAAAGGCAATACAATCAGCTGGAAAGGTGATGGCTTCAGTTTTCTGAATGCAAAATGTATTCTGCTGACAAATTATCTTCCCACTGGTCAAACAACTACTGGATAATACTACGTTAACCTCCTGGACCAACTACAGAAAAGATACACAAAGAAAGGCCAGGTTTGGCAAGGAAGAAAGTCATCTTTCATCAAGACCATACACGACCACACACAAGGGTTGCTGCCATGGCAGAAATACATTAATTAAGATACCAATTGTTGCCACACCTGCCTTATTTGCCTGATTTGACTACACCAGACTTCCATCTCTTTCTCAAGCTCAAAATTTTCTTTGGTGGATGGAGATTCTCTTAAAAAAAAAACTAGCAGCCAAAGTAGACTGGTATTTTGCAGGCTTGAAGGAATCTAATTTTCAAGATGGGATAAATATATTGGAACATCACTAGACTAAGTGAATTTGTGTACAGGGAGACTACATTGAAAAAAAAAGTTTCACAGCGATAAGTCGTTCATTTCTATTCAATTCTGAAACCTTTTCAAATTACCCTCATATATTCCTCCCCATTAGTGACCTCAATACTGCTAGAGCATCATATGTGCCTCTCCCTTTTTTGATAAAAGAACTTACTACATTTTTCTCCCATAAATGCTATTGATTAGCCCATAAAAACATTTTTTCTCACCTTTTTCTAACCCTTCAAGTAGTTCGTAGAAATGTTGTCTATCCCCACTGCCTTATTTGATTTAAATTCCCTTAACACCCTTTCTCTCTATCTTGCCATCAAGTAAACCTGGACCTAAACTATTCTCATCTATGTCATGATTTCTTTCAATGTCTAATCTTGCTTGCCTAATGTCTTTACCATGCAGTTCTTTGATAGATTGCTTCTACCTCTCATGGATCTTCTCTAGTTCAACTAATATTTTCCCAGACTTTTTTGATTGTGATCAAAGAGTTTTCCTTCTTACTTCCTTATAAGGTTTGAACCTTCCTGTAGAGCACACCAATTTCACCCTATCTTTGTAAACTGTCTATACCCTCGAGCTGTTTTCCACCACACTTCTTTCGCTCTATTTTTTATTATTTAACTCTTTATACTTCCTTCTACCTAACTTTATATTTACATTGCATTTTCTTCTCTTGGCCATTTTATTTCTAATCATCTTGACCATAATCCATGGTTTTCTTGTCCTTTTCCTATTTGCAGTTCCTATAGTTTTGTTCACTTTTTTATATCCCTTTTTTTCTTTGTTCCAATTTTTCCTCTATAGTACCCAACTCCCTGTCCTCACTCATAATTTTCTCAACAGCCTTTCTTATAGTTCCTGTCAACACTTTAGAATTCCAATTCCTAAAACGTCCATCCTGTTTTATATTTTTTCAATCAGATGCTAGACTTCATCAGTACTAAGCCATGATCTGAATCCATATCTTTTACCAAAAAACTATGTGAATTTATCATGCTGTTCCTAAATCTATGCCTAGCCAGAATATAATTTAACTGAATCCCCAGGCATTTTTCATGCATACCTCTGCCTTTTTTAGGGCATAAACTATGGGTTCATTATGGTTACACCCTGTCTCCTGCAGAACTGTATTCCTTTCTCCTTGAGATCATTTCTTGTTCCTAAACTGTAGTCTCCACTTCACTACCATCTCTTCCTTCAGCTACCATCATGTTCCAATCCTCAAAAATTATCAAATGTTTCCCTCCAGGAACACCCGCAATTATGTCGTCTTGCATTGACTTCTTCCTCCCAATGATTCATTGATGAAAAATATAGCTGAACAATGGCCAAGTTTGTTTGTTCAGCTTTTACTTCTAATAATAATTTTCTATCAGTTGCTTGCTCCATGTTTACAACACTTCTTCCAACCATTTTATTCAATATCATACCACCCCTTGCTGGCTCTCTTCACCTCCATTGTATGTTACTCTATATCTATAACTCCAGTATTTCCTACTATCCTGCCATTCCACCTTGGAAAGCCCTGGAACATCTGTAAATCCTCTCTCCATTTCTTGCTTTATAGTTTCTAATTTTCCTTTCCTCAACATCATCCTAACATCCAAAGTCCCTATTCTAACTTATTTGGTCCTCTACTGTGTCTCTACCATTGTTTTTGCTTTACAAGGGTTTCGTGAGATAGTGACTGCAGAAGCCTTGCCTCTCCCACTGCCAGGCACAACATATGGCTAATTGGGCCGAGTTTTGTAGTTGTCAGGAGTCATTCTAAAAATCATGTCCATCATCAGTTCCTGGAATAATAATTAAGGTGGTTTCCAGCTGCCTTCCTCAATCGTGTTTTTAACATGACACCATCTCTAAATGGCCACCCCACTGGGGTCAGATGCTTTTGCAGTTGCCTCACTGAGGAACAGATGTTGCACGGACTACCTTTCATATGCCTTATACCCTTTGACCTATTTGATATAGGTGACCCTACCTAGAGCAGATATCATTGTTCCCACCAGTACAGCTTTAGGTGCCATTGGAATGCACAAGCCATTCCACCACATCAAGTTTGTAGTCCATGGGGAGGACATACAATATATTCAGTTCAAAATGAAAGTTAAATTTTCAGCTTGCCTCATTTGAAAACATTACTATTAGGTAATCTACCGGTTAAGGTAGGTTTTTGGATGGACACAACTATCAAATAAACATTTTGTAACTCCAAACAAAACCCAATCCAGCAACCTAATCTATATCAGGTCCCTCTTCATCTCCACGTACTTCCTTCCTCCCTTCATCCCGTCCAACATCCCTATCCTGTTTCTGCCCTTTCCTCGTTTGCCCAACATCCTCCCCTCTATTACCTTCTTCAACATTCCACTACCGCTCAATACGCCTTTCATCCATTTTTCCTGCCTCCATGGGATTTCTCTCAACAAACCCCTCTCCTCACCCACCATCCCCAGTACTTCCTCATTTGTTTTCCTTTCGGTCCATTTCACCTTCTCCACACCCACATTTCAAAAGCCTCCAATCTACGTCTATCCTCCTGCTTCAGTGACCACGTTTCCGCACCGTACATAGCTACGCTCCATATCAGAGTTTTTACGAGTCTTGTTCTCCTTATGCCACTACTACTTTGACTGCATTGGTCCAAAACACTTCCGAGATATGTAAACTGTTCTACCTGCTCCATTTTTACCCCTCCTATTTTAATGTTTAGCTTAGCCTTTTTCTTTCTGGAAAATCGCATAACCTTTGTTTTATTAATATTAATTCTCATCTCATATCTATCGCACTGAACCTCAAATTCACTCAGCAATGCTTGCAACCCCTTGGCTAACTGAGCAACTAATGCTTTTTGAAAACATATTATTATAAAATTTGAAAGGGATAAGAAGCTCAAGGAAGGATGCATAAAATGATGTGTGTGGGAGGAGCTATGGCAGGGGAGACAATCAGATGGCAAGTGAGAGGAGATTAGGGTGTGAGACATAGGATGACCACTGTGAGCAGTGGTGGTCGGTTAAGTGTAGGATTTTAGACAAAGACATAAGACCTTATGGGCTGGAAAGAAAAAATCACTGCAAATTTCTGGTTCATAAACTTTCTCACATAAATGTATCCCAAGATATTCCATCCCCCCTCTGAAGCATATGTTCAGAGTCAGCAATTCTCAGTGATATTCATGGGGTCAGACTTCGGAGGTTGTGGGGGTAACTTCCCAACCATACCAACACCACTGTATGGGATGGAGAAAATAAACTTGAGAAGAAGAAAATAAGAAAAATGTTAGGCAAGGTCAGGAAAACTACAAAATATGAAAAAGTAGATGGAGAAGATTCTGAGAGGTAACAGGGTACTGAAGAAAGTGGTAGAAGAAAAATCGTTAGAATGGAAGGGGGAGGAAAATGATATACATTTTAGACGACAAGCAGGTGGGGAGAAGGTATACAAGCTAAAAAAGTAAAAAGAGTCATTCAAAGGGTACTGTATTTGGTGATATATAAGACAACCTTTTTTCCAAAATCACTGGCATCTTACATGTCAATGTTCAAACTTCATAGGTTAATTCAATTCTGAATTCATTCATTCAATACTGAATGTTATATTACCCGGGAGTACTACCTATTTGAGTCATTATATGCAGATGCAAATAAATATTATATGTATTTACTTACATATGATATTTATTGTTAAATTGAAGAATTATGTCTTTGGGATTGTTATTAACAGCCTCAATGCAATATTGATCACTTCCGCAACGTTGAAAGAGGTTTGTGTGAGATATCAAAAGACCTTGATCGAGTTTCATCACAACTGATCATAACAAAACTGTATGTGATCTTCTTAATGAGTGGAATTACTTGTTTTAAAAATTATACTAATAAATATAACAACAGGAGACAAGAGATTAAGCCATACACTTTAGTTTAAACTAAGAGAGTTACATACTAAGGAGCATGGAAATGGAGCAGCCAGCCATTTTGGTCCACCACCTATCAAAAAATAATTGTGCTATCTATTTGGCTTTTCTGAAACTTAAGAACTTAAATAAAAATATATTTTGGTGGGATGTCATGCTTTCCAGAAAACTATCAGTACTTTTTTCTTGTATGCGCCCAACTGAAATGAGGGTGCATCTTATATTCCATCAAATATGGTATGCCATTCTGAATTTCTATGAAAACCCACAATGTTATGCAACAGTTCTCAGTGATCATCCAAAACCTACTTCCAAATGTTGATGATCAAATAATGTAAGTAATAAATATTTACCGAAAATTGTGATGTATTCTCCTTCCTTGATCTGGTCATGGAAACCAACAAATGCTGAGGCACCAGCTTTGGGGAACTTGGAGAATATATTTTGAAGGACTCGATGTTCAGCATCTGAGTTGATAATTACAAGGTGGCTACCTTCCCTGGAGCATGTCTTCAATGCTTCATCAAAATTAGATGTTTTTTCTGAATGTAGCTTGTAGTATCCAACGCCAGGAAAATACTCATATCCTTCAGGCTTAGATGGAGGCACTGCATAAATCATAAAAGAAAACTGGTTTATGAAGTCTGGTGTTGAGAATACACATAAATAAGTCAGACTACAGAAATGAAACAAGCAAGATTAATGCCTGATTTAATTTTTTTAATGGCAGGCAATAATGCAATAGCATTTTAACGAATAAGTATGATCATTTAAAATTAAGTGCATTATGACCCTATTGAAAGACCCATATAATGAAAACTCAAAATATAAGGAATGTACCAGCTGATGTACTGAGCAGATATACTTAAAATTTCGAGTTTGAAAAATACATCCTAAAAGGGTAGGGATGAGTCAGTTACACTTTTAATGATTAAAACATTGTTTATTATCAGCCCATAAGTTCCGAGATAAAATAAAATGACATAGATGGCTAATGAGCAAATACAAAATGGCATACCTGTAAGTACGAGTTGGTCTGAGAGGCAGACTTGGCCTTCTCACTCATACTTACAATTACCTATGTCATCTTGCATTTGCAACTTTATAGACTGATAATAAATGCAAACTTTGATAATCATATCTGGTCATTTAGATGTTACACAAGAGAGTGGGGGAGGGCGTTTCCTTCCCCCATGTCATCTAAGGTTTCCCTAGAAGATCTGGTATCTGAAAAATCACACAGCTTGGGTGAAGCTGAGGGTGGCCAGAGAGGCATGACCAGGAAACAAACCTGGCCCCTCAGGTCAGTTTTCCAGTACTCTACCCACTAAACTACCTGACAAGATATTTCTAGTGGTTTAATGCAGACAACAATAATCTAGAAGAATAGACAAGTTACAATTAAAATTAGGCACCTGAAATAGTTGCTTGCAGACTGAACACTTGGAGTGGACCAACTTCATCAACACTGGTTTTAAAATCCATCTTCCAGTTGTTGGGCAGTTGTGGGGCAGATTTATTTACAGATAATTTGGTGATCCAATGGCCAGTTTGATTTCGCTGACTGACCAAAGAAAAACCAAAATATTGATTGCTAGATGACAATTGGTTTGTTTGTGTCGTTTGACATTTTACTGCCTTCATACACATGAATGACAGAAGAAATAAAAATACTGGCAGCTCATATTTGCCCATATCAGAGAGTGCTGTGTTCTTGACAAAGATGAATCATACCCCTCTTTGGAGGTTGAGAACTAAATCCTGTTACTAAGCTCTACCTACATTTATATACTGGCCCAAATTTTTTCTGCTCACGATAAAATGCCATACACACATGCCCTTGTCATTCCTAATAAATTTCCAACAGATAAGAGAAACTGTTTACACAGAATGTGCCTCAAGCTATCTGTAACAGCTGTCATCCCACCCTCATGATGACTAATTTGATCCAACATTGGATGTCAATTAGGTACACGGAATATGGGCATTTCCTGCTTCTTCCTTTTATCATAAAGAAAGAAAAAATAAATATTCACTTCTCTTAAAGTACAATGATCTGTGTATACTGACATTTACATGAACTTGTTTTTGTCTCTGAAAGCTCAAAGAGGGTTCCATTCAACTTTGTCACTACCACACTTTATTTCCCTTTGAAGTAGCACTAACAAAATATATATTCTTTTTCATAGGCTGCTTACCTAGCCAATAACAGTATACAATTAATCAAAGCTAAAATAAATACATTTAAATATTACATATATAATACAATACAGTATCCAACATAAATCTTCTCAACCTGAGATATGTAACGAGGTTTTAATCCCATAGAAATATTTATTCTAATATAATTTTAAAATAAAATAACATTAAGATTTAGTTTGTGCTAATTATGGATTTCATAAAACTATGTTGGGCCCATGGAAAATTCATCAGCATGATAAATGTATCTAACTACTCGCTACAGCAATTATTCAGGTACCTAAGAATAAAACTAATTTTCCGAATGAATAACTGATCATAGCACTTTTCCACTTGATAAAATATTTTTACAACCGGGTTTGGATGTATTACATCATCATCAGGTCGTAAAATACATTTTATCAAGTGGAAAAGTGCTACAATCAGTTATTTATTATGTTCCATTTCCACCACATCATGCCCGAAGCTAATTAATTTCCCGAAGACTATCACATGGCGTACTCCGATAAATCATTTAACAAAGACCTTAAACAACATTATAATTGAAATTTGCCAACGCTAAGAATCAGTAATGCTCAACTGATTGCATCTCAACAGTATTATGAGGCTGGGCTGAAAACTAATGCACACATGCTTGTAGACCACAAACAAAATGACCTTCAGAAGCACTCCTAGTGGCATGTGGAAGTAACATTCCCCCTCAACACGCATGCGCATTTATTTATAGGCTGTTTATGGTGATGATTTTTTTTCCCCCCTCAACTCAAGAGACACTTCAAAGGTAATCGTTACACCTCAGAATAACAGCACACTGCTTAACTTGTGTTGACATAGCACTTAGAACACATCTCCATACTTCCGCTTCTCAAATTACACTGGATGAATGAAACGACCTCATACCTCTGCATGCGTGTTGAGGGGGAATGTTACTTCCACATGCCACCAGGAGTGCTTCTGAAGGTCATTTTGTTTGTGGTCTACAAGCATGTGTGCATTAGATTTCAGCCTACCCTCGCAATTCAGAACTTGGGATAAAATTTTCTAAATCTCTTATGGTTCTCCATATGAACCTGACAAACCAGAATTTAGCCCGTGTAAAAATAAAATTATATCAGAATCATTACATACTGACAACCATGGTGTGTCAATTAATCCTTCCCATAGCATTTCATCACTGACCAGGAAACTAGATGGATCCAAAGGGTCAGGGTGAAAAAGGAAAAGGTCAGAGTTAAAGGGTGACCACCTTGGAATGGGTTTTTTGAGCATTCCACAATGAAACTAGCCTACATGTTCTCATGTTGTAATAACATTTATATGACTCAATGTTTGAGTAGCTATAACTTTACAAACATTTTGGATCAATATAAACCTCTCCGTCCATTTGATAAATGGTCCTTAACCTTTTCATTCCATCAAGTGGCTCATAGTCTTTCATAATATAAATCAGAATTCTCTTATACTTAAGTTTAACAGGAGATAATTGGGAATGTTATATTACCAAAATGTTAGAACTTTAAAGCCAAGAAATTCAGATGGATTATTATGAAATCATGAGAATATCAAAAAAAGAATGGTTTGTGATTCATATTAAATTAGGATGACCATAGAAAATTGAGATGAACATAACTATTCCTAAATGGATCAATTTATTGTTACAAAAGTTAGTTACTGCTATCTGTGTAGCAGAATTTCATTTTTATTACATATTTTGCAAAAAAATATCATGTTCAAAGTTCCTACAGTACACACAACCTTTCACTCTGCAGTACAAAAGAAGACACCTGTGATGAAAATGAAAAAATAATGGAATACAATAGTGCTTATTCATTATTTTATACATTTCATTTAATTCCATAAATCTTATATGTACTGAAAGATTGTGCCCTATTATGCCATCACAGTTTGATCAATGGGCTTGTATTTTTTGCTCTTTTCCAGGGAGACAGGTGGTCTGTATTTAGCAGGAAAAAGTGATTACAATGACTTGGAAAACTTGATATCAAACCTAAACAAAGTTCCTCATGTTACCCATTCAAAACTAACCAATGATGAACTAAAGAAACAGTATCCTCAATTTTGTCTACCAAAAGACTACATTGCATGCTATGAAAAGAATGCAGGGGTCCTGCTCGCATCAAGGTGTTTAAATGCAGTCCAGGTACTACTTTATTAATTTCCATAGAAAAGCTTTGTCTCAATTACATACTAAGAGAAACTGTGGTTATATTTTAGTTCATATGAGACTATAACTCTTACTTGATATTAATATTTAAAAGGTATAGATGGGAACTGCCAATTAAACTTAAAATGAAAGAGTATTTTGGCATGCCTGCATGGATTTACTAATTACACATCCCCACCATAGCAATTGACCAAGTACCCTTAGATAAGTGGTGGTAGAACTTACTGACCAATTGCAAGTCAAATCCACAAATTCAGGGCAGGAGCAAGAGTTTCTCTCTTTGTGGCCATCGTTATAATAAAGCAGGGACATCTGACACCTAATGAAATCATACAGCTCGGGTAAAACTCTGGTATGCAAAGGCATCACCCAGACCCGAAAGCAGTTATAACTACCATACATGGCCTGTAAATTGATCACTGGAAAAAGTCTGATGTCCTAAGATGTCTATAAGTTCTGTTTTCTTTTTTATTTATAGACCAAACATAAAACTAAATCTCTATTCATCATTCTCTAATTAAAATAAAATCCATGCTAAGGGTAAGAAATCAAACTGGTGACATTTTAAGGTTAAGCCACCAACCCTAGAAAATAGGAGAACATAATCTATGAAAACTATTGTAAAGACTCATTGCAGTACTCAATCAATAAATTCATAGTTCTACCATCACAGTAATTACCCTGATGGTTAGTTTGATAAACAATAATAGAACTCACTTCATACTCCTATATATGACATGGATACCCAAAAATTCACACAATTTATGTAAATCCTTCAAGACCCAGAATCAAGCCTGAGCCCTCTGATTAATAGGCCATTCCTCCTCTTACTGGATTACCAAGATTCCCATAATTTCATGAGCGGAATATTTTCTCATTGTATCAATTCATTCAGAATCTCAGCTAATCGGAAACTTCTTTCCAATACAAAAAATATGCATGAAATTCTAACGTGAATTTCAGGAAGTTCCAAATTAGCTTATTGCATCTTCAAACTTAGCCTAATTTAGGTGATAAAAATGATTGCATTTGTTGTTTTGAACAAATAACGGTCAAAACAGACATTTCAGGAAAAAACTCTTTAAGTTATCTTAAACAAAATATAAAAAATTTAGGAACAAAAATGATTGACTGCATCTGGAAGATCTTCGGATATTACCACCGGGTAGGCAACCGGTGTATCATATTTTGCCTGAAAAAACATGCACATTATTTTTGGTGAATAATCAGGTTCACCGAAATTCATTCGCGTAAAATCCGAAATTAAGTGATAGGGATGTGCACTTTGTACGTAATTACATTATATGCAAGCTTTTTGAAAGTAGAACACCATTAACAGAAGATTTTCTTTTCAAGAATAAACTTTTCAGTGACAAACATAAAAACATGCAAACAAATGGTACGGGAAATTTTACAGGAATAATACGCCTATTTCCCCGACATCGTTGAAAAAACTGATTATATTTCTCACTAAATTATGCCGTGCCTGTAGTTAAGGCATATAATTAAGATCTGCCATTAAAAAAATAAAATAACGTAAGTCTAACCCATTAATGACACCCAAACTGAATTAGTGGGTAGGAAGATGAAATCAAAAATAGCAACCAATACAAGATTCCACAAAATATCTTGTTAACGACTCCAGTCTATATATCTTGGTTGAAAATATTCACTCTGTGGCAAATACACATTTGGAAAAGCAGCGGACTAATTCTATCAATGGACAGCGAAAGATAATTGCGTATCTGAAGAGCAAAAGCTGCTATCGTGCCTTTTAAGTGCTCGAAGAGAATGCGGGTATTATGCACACCGAGTTTTGCATTTCTTAGGTGATTACAGAATTTAAAATGTTATCGCTAAGTGGTGGTACCCTCACGAGGATTAATGAGCGGGGAGGTGAGTTGGATCATCGACCCAGAGTATAACCAAGGAGAATATGACACTTAAGGGTCGACCATAGTGCAAGCCCGGAAAGGAATTGCGTCTCTAATTCATTGACCAAGTTGCAATGGATTCTTGAAAAGTGATTCCACTTCCTGGCTATAGCTTCCAACCAGTTACTGCTAATGCTTCCTGCGAAAGTCCCCACTACCCACATACGTACATCATCAACTTGGCAAGTCAAAACGTCATAGAGGCAAAAAAAATGTTAGGCCATTAGTTTTTAATGGTGATTTCTTCCTTCAGACCTTGGAGGAAATCATTTTTCATATCAAATAATAAAAGTACAGCACAATATTAACGGAAGATAAACACGTCATTTTCCGAATCTATTACAACTTTTTTCGCGCTATTTTATCAAAACAATTATGGTGCGTATAACACATGGAAATAAACGTACAATATAGAGAGGTTAAATGCATTTTAGACACCAGAAATGTTATGGTTTGATGAAATTTGTATACAGTATTTAAAAATATAATCATACAATTTACACTGCCTTAATCACTGAAACCTTCGATGCAAACTCTATCTTCTCAAATAAAAGTTCTTACAATGCTAAAACAGTATTTAAAATCAAAAGTCATTGTATGCTGTTTGTAGAAATTGCACATAAAGAATTCAGAAAAGCTTGAGATATTTAATACTCTGATACTTGGAATTTTATCCCTGGCAAATTTCAGCAAATGTATTTAAAAATAAATACTCCTTCAAATGTTCTCATTTACTCAAATTTAATTGCATAGTATTCTTCAAAACATCCCTATGATTTACAAAATCTGACATTTGACTTCTTTTACAATAGCTATTTCTCAATGGGTAACAGCAGTCCAGTGGCTTAGAGGGTTGGGCCATTGACAAAAGTCCAGGTTTGATTTCAGGTGATACTTCTGGTTACCCTCAGCTTCACCCCAGGCTGAAGATTTTTTTGGTAACATGTCATCTTGAGAAATCACCGGTGGAATAGGGAAAGAAACTGGCCAACCCAGCCTTGTAACCTATACTAATTACACACACCCCCATTGAATGCATTACATGGTGAGATCTACTCCCACCTATTAAACCAAACTTTGCGCTGATTAATGTTGCATTGATGCACTAATTTTATTAATAGATTCTTCTATTTTTATATGCATTACCTGTTACTGTTGCTTGCAAATTGAAGAATTGAAATTCACCTGATTTATCATTAAAAGTCTGAATGTCCAACTTCCAAGGACTGCTTGACTGATTAGTGAACATGTTGACAGAATACTTTGTGATGAAGTGGCCTGTTTGGTTTATCTTGCTGGTGATGGATAATCCAAATGGTTGTGCAGAACACTTCAGTTGACTATTGCTTGTGATACAATTCCCTGATTCCATGCACCAAGATAACAGAATAAATAATAACATGTATCGAATTTCCATTGCTATGAAAAATTGAAATCTATGCTATTAGTTAACTCTAAAATTAAAAACTTGAATAAGCTTTTATGATGAGCTGCCCTCACTTTTATATCATGAAGATAAATTGCTTTTTATAAAAAAAACATATACAGAGAGAGAGAGAGTTAACCTACGCAAATGTGTATTAATCAATGTCTTTGACACTAAGGTCATCTAAAAGACGTCATAATGTCAACATTTCCTTGAAAAACATTCACTGATAAGACAATCACCAAGAAAGAAATATAATTTAATTATGCCCACATCAAAACTTCCAAGTAATGGACAAATATGAACCCATGACTCATTAATATTAGCTCCTCCCTTTCATAATCGGCAGACATGCGTTATGATTAGAGAATTTTTGTCTTTCAAACTAAGGGCACCATTATGGTATTATAATGTGCTTAAATGAATGATCTTTGATCAAAAAATTATATTCAATTATTATTTCTCAGTATACAATTCTAGATAAAATAATGTGGAGGTTCCATCTCATATGATCATGATACATATACTCTACCTACTTAATGGATTTCATGACTCATTTTGACAAAAAATTCTTCATTTTTACACTCAAAATCAACATTTGCTTATAATTTGGCAAATTCAAATAATTTTCCACAATTCCGTCAATTTGAAGTAAAATTAATAGTCTTCCAACAATGCTATTCCCACGCTTATTATTGCTAAAATAGTGGCAGTAGTTCTAAATAAGCAAACTTAGAATGTATATACCACATAATTCTTTTCTACCAACAGTTTTTTATTTTAATGTAAAATAAGAATATTTTGTTTCACACATTTCACTTGGCAGTAAACATGTTTCTACACGTTTCTAGTGGCAGTAAAACTATGTAGACAATAAGCTATTAGGCAGGCTGAGTTAATTAGAGAACATAGAGGAAAATGTAAATGAGTGGAAGGTATTGATTTTAAAATGTTAAGCCATATATTTTACCTCGTAAAATTTTATATCTGAAATTGTGTGGCAATGCCATATTTTCCAATTATTGGTATACATTCTAAATTGAACTGAAGTGATAACTAGAATAAATTGAAGTAAGTATAAGGTGCCTGCCTCATTTTTCTTGACCAATGCTTAGATGTGTACTATCACTAAATAGAGGAAGATGAAAATAAAAAAGATAAAAATGGTTTGTGTGATGCAATGTGAAAAAGCATAAGAAAAAAGTAGTTAGGACACACCCAAAAAAGTCAACAGAACCCAAACTTGGGCAGTAGCATGTTAATTGTTGATACGTTCAGCTAAAAATGTAACATTTTGGGAAATCTAACTTATTAATTTATTTTTATGATTCTAATTGATGCAATGTGTTAATTTTATTGGAAAAAAATGTAAAACTCGTCAAACTGAAAGAATAATTTTAGTTAGTAACAATGTGTGGCAAAAGGAGAATTTAAAAATTATTGCCTTTTTGAATAATTGGTAATTTTTTCACAAGTGTTTTCCTGTAAGTTAAAATAGTATTGTTATATTAACTTGAGGGTTAACTTACAAGTAAATTCTGGTTTAACAGCTGAAATGAATTTTATAGGATTTTATTTTCTATTTGACTCAGTGAAAAATGCGTAACACTTAACTGAACTGAGTTAACTTTTTCACTTAACTTCCTTATGTTTGATAGTAAAGCCAAGTTGAAGTTCCTGGCATGTGCTTCTATTTTGAAGAACTTCAGTGAAATAGGCACGTGGGAAAAAGTGCTGGTTAGACCCCTTTATGACCGTAGTCCTTAGCTTTCTCCCCTTGGTGGAGGGAAATTTTTTGATAGCTTCTTCCCACAATAGCACTTTCTCCTCTGTTCACTACCTTTCTTGACATTAATATGCCATAACGTTTCAACAAAGCCATATCAATGTGTTCTACATGTTCACCAAAGATAAATTTTACAAAAATAATTTGTAAAAGGCAGTCAACTCATCAAAAATGCACAGACTACTTGGGAGTGGTCAAGTGTTAACTCCTGTCAAGCTCCTGTTAAATGCAAATGATCTTATGCTTTTCCACCAAGCAAGGACACAAAAATTCATGCTTTCATCTTGTAAAATTCCAGTAGAAACCTTTCCCAATATTTTTTGCTGGTAATTAAATATGCTTAAATTTGAGTAAATGTGTGGATATGACAAATACTAGATGTAAACCTTCCACCATAAATGATTATTCTGTACCAGGCAATGTATTTATACAGCTACCACAATCTTAAAAAATTACTGTTTTTTTAATTGGGCAGACTTCACCTAATTCCAGATCTTCATTTTAGAAACAGTTCAAAAGCCTTGGTGGAACACTGATTGATGGCTTTGAAGTGCTAAGAATCAATCCTGGACCTCCTGCTGAGGTTTATGGAAAGAAAACATGGATGGGAAACTCTGATGGTCGAGTAAATAAAGAAGAATCATTTACAGCCAATTCTGTCATTGTGTGTGCAGGGCCATGGTCAGGGTCTTTTCTCAAAAAAGCACTTGGTTTGAATTTGCCACTCACCCCTCAAAGAATCAATGTTTTCTACTGGCGCATAAAGAATACCAACCAAGATGAACTGCCAACTCTGTTCATTGACCTGGCAAACAATGGAGAATATTATGGATTGCCACCTTTGGAGTATCCAGATATGGTAAAAGTAAGTACCATTATGATCACCGAGAAGGATTTATTATTCCTTGATGGTACTATTTCAATCCCAGTGTGGAGTAAAAAATATAAAGCAATCAGCAACATAGCTATTAGAGTATTTTTAGATGTGTTTGGTAACAGAGTTTAGTCAGAAACCATTAATTCATTCAGTTTCATGTTTTGAAAAATAAAATGGTGGCAGAATTTTGAATACATATAATATCTACATGAGTATGGTAAACTTTAACCTCATTTTTGAGATTTTATAAAATAAATATAGAATTTTATTTTAAGTATATACATAAAGGAGCATTTTAATACAATACTTGCTATAAGATGCTAAGTAAAAGTAGAAGAAGAGAATGGTTATAAAACGGAAATTTAATAAGGTTGACTTTTCCTTTCTTTGCTTTAAATCACAGCTAAGAAAGGCAAAGGTCTTTACATACATGGTCCCATAATTCTCACCAGAGGCCTAATTTTTATACAAAAACAAATATCCAAATAAGTTACATATATATTATTAGGGGAAAATGAAAACTGGAGAGAAAAATTGAAAAAAAAAATACAGAAGTGTACAGAGGATACTGAGAAATAGCAATTTGTTGAAATTTGAGAAGGCAAGAATATTTGGTAAGAAGGGAGATGGAAGAACAACAGAAATTTTGGAGGTGATGAAGGGGACTGAAATCTTTGAGTCACTCAGGAAATAATACTTTTAAGGTATATCTTTATTAAGGTATTAATTATGTATATATTTAGAACAAACTAAAAGACCACTAGGGGATGTGATCATTTTTTGCATCCATCCACACATGAGAAGGATACAGTTACAAATGAAAGTACAATATATACATGAAAAGTTAAAAAGCTCAAGAAAATGCCCATATCTTTTGAGATGGAAAAGTATTTACTAATAGTCATGAATAATTATTTGAAACATTTGTTTTTGGACTAGCAGGTGACTTGCTAAATAGGTGAAATCTATCAAAAACTCAATTGAGGAACTGCATAACATGTACATTTACTCTTTATACTGTAGCAAAAGTATCAAACCAAACTATCCATAGGCTGGTATGACAAGAGCTTACCTTACACAGGCTGTGAAATTCACACGTAAGGGTTGGGGGAACGGTTCCTTCCCATGGGCCACCTGTGTTGGTTCCATAGGAATAGGTGAAACTCAAAAAAATCACTCAGTCTGGGTTTAGCTGCAGGTGTCCAGCTGCATCTCCTAGATTTTAATTCACCTACAATTCAGAAGAGTACTCTCCCCACAGAATTAACACTCCTTAAAATGTCAAGCAAAGGAAAAAAAGCCACCAAAACTAGTGTAAAGCACTACAGAACTCTGAATAATATAACAAGTTAGATTTTCACAATCCTGCTTTATTTTTATTTTAAGAGAGATGATAATATAATGAAAGGAATTTACTGTAGTCATGACTAGTAAACTGTTACATGGCAAACACATAACCATAATTAACATGACAATTCTAACCTGTTTCAGCTTGTCAGTCATCATCAGGAAGATGCTGATCCAAACAAAAGAGATGTATCATGTAAAATTAATGACAAAAATATAAAAGAATATGTGAAAGAGCGATTTCCAATGCTTGAGCCATATCCCTCAATTGTTGAGACCTGCATGTACACAGTAAGTACAGTGTGACAATTATGCTCTCACACAAATTCATACTCATGAATATTATATTTTATTATTATTATTAAAACTTACATGTTCATATTGGCAAAGTCAGGTGGCACACAAGTCCCAAGTATTATAATCAAAATTGCCTTGGAAAAAATAACATGACATGAATCAATATCACAAAAGATAATAAAATCAGTCAGTAAAGAAAATACACTTAAAGAAAACTTCTAAACACAAAAAAAATAAAATCCCAATCTCATTAACATCAGTTTCCCAAATCAACAAGAAAAAAAATCAAAATATCAAGCTGTTACTTACAATTTTACACAACACATCAATCAAATTATTACATGTATTCCTTACATCTTTTCTTAAAAGTATTTACCCTGTTGGGAAAGTGCTCGAATAGTTTTGCAGGTAAGGTGTTCCACTCAATAATTGTTTTATTAAGAAAAAAAAATTTAATTCATTCTGTGTGCCCAGCATTTCACCTGACATCATTTCTCCCTATAAAATTTAATTCCTAGATGTCACCATATTTTATTTCAATGTTTAGGAGCATATTTAAAACAATACAGATGATGCTAACTACAGGTTTCTGATATTAATAAACCACTCTCTAGCACTCTTTACTCTAAAATAAGGTCCATGGGAGTTCCCACATCCATTCCCAAGTTTATGTTTTCATTGAATGGCCCAGTTTCAACACAAAACTCAAATTCATTAAATTATAAGTCCTTCTTGTTCAGCACTTTGAATACCTCTTTTTAATTTGCTTAGAATTCTCAAATAGTTATTGAATATTTTTCCATACTACTTGATTTTTCATTATGAGAGAGGGAGAACTGGCTGAGAAACAGATTGTAAGTGAATTAGAGAGATAGGAGACAACGTTATTGTTTCCATCAAACATAAGTTTCCATTAATGAATTATGAATTGACACATTTTTGTGCTAGTTTTTTTTGCTTATTATCTTGCTCAGCTGCACTGGTCAACCTCAGTTGCGTGTGGAGAACTCTGTACTGATACTATGTTTAGGAAAAAGATTCATCAAGGATAATCCCATCAAGGTCAAAAAGAGAATATCTTTGGCTTCAATTTGCTGTGGACCTATACACAATCTTTCCACTAAATCTTTGATTCGGTACAACTAGTTTTGATGAATCGGCATCATCCTCAGGTACAAATTTACATGTAGAGGTCGGTTATATATATATGGTGGAGGTGAAGGTGGGAAAGAGGTGGTTGGAACTGGTTGAAGTTGGTGGGGGTGGCTGATAAAGATTATCTAAAAGATATCCCCCACTGATGGCAACCTCTCTCTCATTTAAGAAAATACCTTTTGACCCCCAACTGTGAACTTTCCTGACCACCTCTATTCTCCTCAGACCTTACCCTCCTCAATCACCATCGCCCCTGCCTGTATGTGTTGTACATGTCTCCAAATGTAACAGTAATTTATTTGCCGTTAAAGGGCTGTACACATTTCACTACAGATTTAACCAAAAACAGATGTACACATTCTTTATTTGCAAGAGTTTTTCAACAATTTCACTCAATGAAGTTATCCTCAATGATTTCTTCAATTTAGTGAAGTGCTTTTAACAATTTTAGGAATAGAATATGGTTATAAATGTTAAAACTTATAGTTTTATTAGAAAAAGGAAACCAGTTCAAAAATTTATGTCCATTGATTTAGGATGATATGGGGCTTTGGAAAATTAAAAATATGAAGGGTCAACTTTCTAATAACTACTTGTACTGTGTTAGCGAATGTAGTATTGAAAGTAATTCCATATTAGTATTGAGCCTTCCCTCCCAAAACATATAAACCTGAAGCCTTTACTATTTATAAAGTAGAATTTCATGAATATACTAATTTTATGGGTAGAAATGTTTTCCTTCACAATTCTCGGCTATATTTTCAAAATAAACAGAGATTTATATTTGAACTAGTAGCTACTTTCTAATGATTATTAAAGCTATTTCTATGTTAAGAAAGCTCAACTTTCTCATTTCAAATGAGTATCATTTAACACTTTACCAGACCTTCTTTCAATGTCATTTGAATTATGGTGTTGAGTTATGGGGTTATTCCCCACAGGTTAAACAAATTTTGCTACTGCAAAAGAGAGCTATTCGCTCTCTTGCTAATATATCACCATGTGTTTTTTGCAAACCTTTTTTTAATAGGTACAACTGTATTTAGTTTATATATCTTTAAGGCTCTGATTCATGTGAAAATTAATCTAGAAACTTACCAATTTTGATCTCACATCCATAACTACACCACAAGAGATAAAGCAAATCTAAATACTAATTATTGTAGATTGTCATCAACTTACAACACATTTTATTATGTGAACATACGGCTGTATAACTATTTGCCTGCTTAGTTTAAATTGGACTGCATCCAGAGTTTCAAGAATAGGGTATGTACCTGGTTACTTGCTCACCCTCTTAACTCATTTGATGAATTAATAATAAAAACTAAATAATTTGAAAAAGGAATATGTTGGGGGCGATGTTTAGATTTGTTAACAATGACGAAGCGAGGGAAGATTTATGGAAAGAGATAGAAAAACCAATCTTTAAAGGAAGATATGAACAGTTTTAAAATAAAAATACTAAAGACAAATAAGAAAAAATATTCCTTTTCAAACAGAAGTATTGTTGACTGGAATCAGCTGCCTGGAGGTTTGCTTGAGCCCTTTCCATCCAATTTTAGGAGCTTTAAGAATAAGCGTAAAGCAGTCACTGGGTGATAAACTTCATTGATCAGTGATTACTATTATTGTACTTGAAGAGTGGGTGATTATAGATGGAGTGCACCGATGGACATAAGAGTGCATTGTAAGAGCGACCAGTGATCAGACTGGACCATTGCCACTAGGACAATTGTCTAATTGCAACGAGGTTTATATAATAATAATACTTTTGTGACAATCTTTATCACATTTTAGAACTTATGCGTATACATTAAGTAATATTTATATTAACGACATTAAATATGGCTGTACAATTTTTCAAAAGAGTAAAGTATTATTATTATTTTTAACCAAGGCCAGTTTTATTCTAAAAACGTGAATATTCTGTTGAGGCTAAAAATATTTCAATCAAAAACTTGTACCAGTGTTTAGTATTAACATCATTGTTTGGTAGTACATTCAACAATCAGTGAAATTGGAATTTACACAATACAATAGCTGAATGTTTGCTGAATTTTGGCACAGTACTCATTATGAAATGTTTCTGTCCTTTGCACCAAAATGAATCAAGTCCTATATTCATATAACTAGGAATATTTCAGCAAAGATACCATATCTGAATTCCACCACCAACAGAAATTATTTACTAAAAGTGCTTCAGTCCTCAAAAATACCATGAGCACTCATTTGTTTACTTCAAGAAGCTAAAGGCTGAACTGAGGCTACTTTCTGAGTTCAGCAATCACATACACAACCTGGTCATTTTCTATGTAACAATTATTTTAAGGAAGAGCATTTTCAAATAAACAATTGTAAATATAAATAACAAATAAAAGAAATTCATGAATATGAAATAAAAAAGTACATACTTTTTGGATGAACATTTTGTACGTGTGTATTAATATAATTTAATTTTTACAGAACACCCCAGATGAAGCATGTATACTAGATAAGCATCCAACTTACCAAAACATCACCTTTGGATGTGGATTTTCAGGTGAGAATTACATAAATTTTATTTTCTCAGTTTCCATGAACCTACTGAACTGTACTTCAAGCATTACTCGGTGTTATAACTAAATCCTTGAAATTATTCTTCCAGGGACTGGATTTAAAATATCTCCAGTTATAGGTCACATTCTAGGAAATATGGCACTGGGAAAACCACCAGTACATAACATAAAACCATTTGCACTGTCAAGATTTGCCAATACAGAAGTGCCATTCAAACTGTAACAAAAGCAATAGCTAATATGAAAACAGTTTTTAATTATGAAGAAGCTCCCAATAATGGAAACAGAACATTAGCTTTGATTAAGAATCCATTGATCCATACAATGTTAATAAATGTTAAACTCTGGTCTAATTATTCAGTAAAATTACATCATATACTACACCTCTGCATTTGTATCTATCTCAGAAAATATTACATATAAATTTGGCTTTTGAATAAAAGTATGTATACACATCACAATGTTTTTATTATAAAAGCAAGAATTAATTTAAATATATAGAATATTTATTACACAATATTACATGCTTGGTTAAAAATATTTAATCCCTGATCATCTGTCCATCATTTACGGACAAGAAGTGAGGTGGATCAGCAATTTTTGGATCATATGTGCCATTAGATAGGTCGGGATACTCACAAATATTGCCTTGATGGTATAGGAAGGTATCCATAGTTCTCCTTACCAACACCATTTGGATTAAATTGATCACATTTTAGAAAACCAGTGGAAGCCAACGGCTGACCTGCATGATGGCAAAGAAGAAGTCTCAGATTTATGATATGGACTCATATAAATATATGAACTGCAAAATAAAATTTTATGTTATCTGTAGGGTTTCTTCCAAGTAGCCTTTGAGCTTTATACATTTGTTACAAAAGTGATAATAGAAATTTAAAAATGTATCAACAGGAAAAAAAGCCATTTGTAACCATCATGCTTTACTTTGAGGAAGAGAAATGGTATAAACTTAAGTACAAAACAGGGAATATTACTGTAGTGAAACATTTACTATCCCATGGCATGCTAATTAACTAATACAAAGACACAAAAAATGGCAAACATAAAATGGTCACCAAATATATCTTCTTCCTAAAATTCATAGAATGTAACAACTGATATTTCATATTGCAAGCCAGTTAACAACACATTAAATCAAAATAAATTTCAGCTCATTTTGGTTTCCGAAATTTGAATAACTACCTACCAAAAAATCGTGATGTAATCTCCTCCTTTGATTTGATCATGGAATCCAAGATACATAAAATTACCAGCTTTTGGGCAATGGTGATGTATACTATGCAAAACATTATACTCACTATCTGAGTTAATAGTTGCCAGATGTTCACCGTCCTTAAGAGTATCTACTCCCCACCTTGACAAATGTAGATGGGTTAGCATAAAACTTGTAGTAGTCAACACCAGGGAAGAACTCATAATCATTAGGTTTAGGTGGAGCAACTGAAACAAAAAAGTGAAATATGATACTTACTTCAAAGATTAGCTAACAAATCTAAATTTCAAAAGATAGACAATCAAAAGTATACGAAACACTGGAAACAGAAGAAGCATTTTAAACAAAAAATTCTAATCAAACCAAAAATTACATTAGATTTAAATTAAGTTAAGCAAATAAAAAATAATTGCTATTACTTAATATTTACTAACCCAATTTTCACAAGGCTATTTTAAATGTTTGCAATGACAAAACCGACCTCTGGGTATATTGCTGGATAGCTTCACACCACACTGTATAATGTAGATACTCAACTGCATGTGAATTTTGGACTTTGTGCTCTTCTATTGAATAATATGTCTCATCTTTAAACTGTTGCTTTGCCTTTAGTGACAGAATATCTTGTATGCAATATCTAGTTTTCTTTCTGTTACTTGCTCTTAGTACTGTCAGTGACATTTGTGCTGGTAGCATTACATAGAGGAACTACTGGAAGCAGCACACACAGAAAACTACAGGAAAGAGGAAGGAACAGAAAGGAGTGGAGAGCTGTAACCAGCTACCAAACTAACCATAAAGATAAATACTAGAGATCAGGAATAAAAAAATTAAGTTTTAAACATTTAACTGGGCTACTATATGGTTTTGCACTTACATCTGCTGAGAGGTTGATGTTTGTAAGTCTGGACATCGGCTCCATAGTTACTCAGTCTTAATTTTTGACATTCAAATTATTACATGAAATATAAAAAACATTTTACTGTGTAAGACAGGTGATTTTCTAATGCTGCTTACATTTTTTGAACCAGCGCACCAATGGAGTTCATTATCTGTTACTGTTGCTTGCATACTTTATGATAAAGTGACCAGTTTGGTTTATCATGCTGGTGATGGATAATCTAAGGCTTGTGCAGAATACTGCAGTTGCCTATTGCCAGAGTGACACTTCCCTGATTCCATGTACCAAGATAACAGAACAAATAGTAATATTGAAATTCCATTATTATGAAAAATTGAAATCTGTGTGCTATTAGTTAACTCACAAATTAAAAACTTTAATATGCTTTTCTGCAGAGCTGTCCTCACTTTTATATCATGAAGATAAATTGCTTTTCATAAAAAAATTATATATATACAGAGAGAGAGTTAATCAAAGCAAATGCATATTAATGAAAGCCTTTGACACTAAGGTCATCTAAATTACGTCATAACATTGACATTTTCTTGAAAAACAATCAACGATAAGAAAATCACTGAGAAATATAATTTAATTGGGTCCACATCAAAACATACAAGTAATGGCCAAATATAAACCCATGACTCATTAATATTAGCTCCTCCTTTTCCATAATCAGCAAATATGTGTTTTGAATTCCACTTAAATTAAGAACTCTTTATCTTTCAAACTGAGGGCACCATTATGGTATTGTAATCTGCTTAAATGAATGACCTGATATAAAAAAATGACATATCTGTCCAATTATTATTTCTCAGCATACAATTCTACACACAATAACGCAGGGGTTCCATCTGATATTTTGCATCTCATATGACCATGATTCATATACTCTGCCTAATTAATGGTTTTCATGACTCATTATGGCAGCAAATTCTTCATTTTACACTCAAAATCAACATTTGCATACAATTTAGCAAATTCAAATAATTATCCACAATTGGTCACTTGAAGTAAAAAGTAATATTTCTCTACTAATGCTAATTAAAAGGTAAATATGTCTTAATAAAACTAGATAATCCTAAAAAACAGAGCAATAACTGTGGTTTTGTCACCCAGAGCAAATATGGTGTCGTCTCCCCTAATCATACACTAAAAACATGAATTCCTCCATCCCCTTTCTAATTGCATTCATTATTATACTGTGCATATTATTGTATCAGTCAAGAAACTTTTTAATTAACTTAAAAGGTATTTTTATGAAAAACTTTTTGCCATTGATACTCCCAGGCCGATTGGTTGAAGCCCATAGCCCTGACTGCCTAACTAGTAGTGTTCCTGAAAAAAATTAGTTCTTAATTAAAAAATTGAAAGAATGTCAAAAAATCATTGCATAGAAAAGCAAATGCTTCTCATTACCTTCACAGCATCAGGCCAATTATAAATAAAAACTATTTGAAATTAAATATGTCAAAGAGTTCTCAGTTTATTAAGTTAAATAATGTATGCTCATAAATGTTAATCTGTATTTCAGCTTAGATATATTTTCCCATGCAAAGATCAGTAGAATAATAAAATATTATTATTAGCAACTGATATGGACTTATTTATTACCTGGAAAGTGTTATAATTAATTTATTATGCGGAGTTATAGCTCTGCTATAACTCTGCATATCTCTGCTATAACTCTGCATATCTCTGCTATAACTCTGCATATCTCTGCTATAACTCTGCATATCTCTGCTATAACTCTGCATATCTCTGCTATAACTCTGCATATCTCTGCTATAACTCTGCATATCTCTGCTATAACTCTGCTATAACTCTGCATATCTCTGCTATAACTCTGCATATCTCTGCTATAACTCTGCATATCTCTGCTATAACTCTGCATATCTCTGCTATAACTCTGCATATCTCTGCTATAACTCTGCATATCTCTGCTATAACTCTGCATATCTCTGCATATCTCTGCTATAACTCTGCATATCTCTGCTATAACTCTGCATATCTCTGCTATAACTCTGCATATCTCTGCTAAATGCATGATATATGAAACATAATGCAAAAAATGTCAAATGCAGTTTCTGTAATTTTCATGTGCACACCTGTTAGGTATTACTTACTAAAACTTGCCTAAATTTTACTCAAACGTGTTTAGTCTTAGACTAGTATCAACTGTAACGTAACATAAGTACATTGATTAAACAAAATTAAAGTTACATCATACGAAATGGCAAAAAGATTTCAAATTGAGATACCTTACCTCATTGAATTAAAATCCATCTTTAATAATCTGCAAAATTTAGGGAAGAATATGTTTTACATTATTATTGACAAGATTGAATTTTGATCTTACTATACTATTTTAAAATGTCTAAATATTAGCCTTTTCATTTAGAACCACTTTCAGTTACCATTTTGTATTCTTCATAAACATGTGAAAGCTGGCCACATTGAAATACACAGTTTTCACTCTGATAGATGCACATCTTGTTTCATAGAGGCACTCCTAGTGTCGGAAAATGTTTGCTTTTAGTAAGCCTCGTCTCTTGCTAGCATGGTGTTAACAGTTTCATTTTCATTGTAGATTGATGCAACGACCTTTTTTCATCAAGAATAATGAGAAAAATGAGTGTTGTGAGGTGATTTGACACCTATTTAAAAGGATTAACAGGGCCAGAGATCAAAGTCGAGATGGATGTAGTTCATGGCACATCTGCTCCTGTGTTTTGCGAATGTTTACAATTAGGTAATAGAGGTCAAATGTAGTAGTACATTCACACATGATGATCATCATTCAGGACATCCAGTGGAAGTGACTTACTCTGAAATGATTGACAACATCCACAATATGATTTTGAGTGATCGACAAATCAAAGTTCACAAAATATTTGAGGCCACAGGCATATAACAATGTACAGAATTTTCAATTTTGCATGCAAAATAAGTGCTAAAAAAATCTTGGCGAGATGAATGCCACGTTTGCTCTCAGTGGAGAATTAATGCAATTCATTATCATTTTGCTAAGGAAAAAGGTATCTTCCATCAAGACAATACAATTGTGCATACCTTTGCTGTTTCAATGGAGAAAATTATGGAATTAAAGTTCAAATTATTACACCTTCCATCGTATTCGCCACATTCAGTCCCCAGTGATTTTTTTTATTTGGGTAAATGGTTTGATGATAAACGTTTCAGATCAAATGAGGAGATCATCGTCAACACGCATATTTTGAGGACCTTCTAAAATTCTACTTTTGGATGGCTTTAAAAAGTTGGTAAAATGCTGGGAAATGTGCATCAAACTAGAGAGAGATTATGTTAAAAAATATAAAAAATTACCTAAAATAATGCTTCTCTATTACTTCATAAGGACTTATTGAACTACACACATACATACATCTATTTCCTTTTTGAAACAAAAATGAATACACATTCCTCAACAGAACTGCTAATGCTCCAATGACAACATACACAAATGCAAATATGCATATATTTTTATAAACAGCAAATATTTATTTAAAAAAATTCAACAAATTTATATACATTCATGTGGATCCCAAAAAAATCATCACAAATTGCTGTCTAAAAGTTCAATGTCATATGTAGTGAAACCACAAAACACTTCTTGCAATAGCTTTCCCTAAAAAATAAAATGCTCTTTCAGTACCAATTTGCGATTTTACTTCAAGAATCACTTCTGACATATCAACAATCAGAAATGGCTTGGCCTTTTTCGGCCAGTATACTTTGTGTCAGCTCTTGTTGTCCTTCCCTGCCGACGTCTCCTCTCTTTCTTTTCCAATATCCAAGCCTTAGAATTCTTTAGAGGTTTGCCCCTAGCTCCCTTTACTCTTTCTCTGTAAAATTGAAACAACATGAAGCATTACATAATAGCCAAGATAGAAATTAAGGATTCCTCAAACTACAACACTAAGAAAAAACCTCTCCATTAGAAATGATTTTAAAATAATTTACATTATGTAAAGGCTAAAATCAAAGATAAGGAATCAAAAATTAATGGTCTATAGTTGATAATATTTCCGTGCTACAGTTCCATTTCAACTCTAGGTTTATCTTGTTTGGTACAAGTGAACATTGCACATAATATCGTAGGGCAATTGACTCAATTCCATACTTCTATACTATACCCTGTGCTTAATCCTACAGAAGTGATATGACAAACACCACTTCCCAAATTAAAGAAAAGAATGAGAACCTTTTGTCTGTAAACTGCGCATGCCGACCAACTTCAGCAGCCGAATTTGCATCAGTCAAGGCTTGAGGCATAATTTGTGGGCCACCTGTCATCAACACAAGAAAAAACTTCTTTGCCTTGGTACTGTTTGGATAATCCACTAGCACACCTCCCTGGAATCCCGATCTCATGGCCTGAGTTGTGACTAACTCAATCTGATCACCATTCTCTGGATAAAACTGGAACACAGCTCGGGCACTTCGACTCTGAAATGAATTAAAAGCATGAAATGAAGCCTGATGATTGTTCAGACTATTGTTCAAAAATTGAAGGAAAAATAACTGATGTAGTTACAAGCATTACTTTTAATTAAAAAATCAAAGTGATTGACATGCTGAATAACGCACCATCGACTATATGACAGCCTTAATGAATAATACACTGTTGGTCAAATGAAAACTAACATTCATTGCTACAACTACATACTTCCAGTAGTAAAACTTAAATTTGACCAGAGGATAGAGACATAAATAATTGCACATTTTATAAAAATTTTAACTATCAAAACTGCACTCCAAACTCCTTCCCTCAAATCAATATTTAAGCTTGTTAATAAAGCGGTAGTTAAGCTTTGAGTTATGGCTCATATATAAAGATAGTGCAACATAAATTATTTTGTTTGACAGAACAACAGAGGCAAATAAGGAAAAATCAAGGAGTGAAAAATCTCTACAAAGATATCCATAATTAGTGTAAATTTGAACTGAAACAAAATAAATATGTTCTTCTAACACACTTTATAAATGATTTAAGAGCCTTCTCAACAACCTCTCACCAGAAAATTTTCTAAATCAACAGCAATATTCTTATGGTCTAATTATAACCAATGATGAGAGAGATAACCCTTGGGTGAATTACTGTGATGATGACAAATGCACGTACATTCAAATAGCAATGCCCTTTAACCACTCAAAAACTGGATGAATCTATTTTTTCACTACAGCATCTCAATCAGTCAATGACTACTTGTTATAACTTATAGCACGAAAATTGAAATTCTTACCAAACATGCATACAGAGACGTGAAAAAGCAGCTCAGTCGCTTTGCCGGTCGATGTGAAGACTTATCTGCATTGCAAAGCCACTGTAATGCACTCACACTCACGGCACCATCAAATGCTCCAGCTCGGAATGGCACACCTTGGCCAAGATCACCCAGCAACAAATCACCTTCTACTTCTCTGTCTTTTGCGACATCTAAAGGAAAAGTTACCTTGATATGCACTAGGATAATATGAAAGGCACAAGTGCACTACACACATCCAGAAAGTTGGATTCATTTTATCACTCATATTATGTATATCTTTTTACTTTACAATGGTAGACTTGAAAAGTTCTCAAAACGGAATAGAAATAAACGACTTATCTCAGTGAAAGTTTTTTCTAAGCTAAGAAATATAAGCACCACACAAATTGGTATATCTTTGAAAAAGGGGAGTAATGAGGTAAGAGAAGCTAATGTGCATTCAGTTTTTAATAAATTACCATTATTAAGTCAACAAAGAAAAAATTTAGTCATTAAATCAGTCAAATAATGTAATCTAAACGAAGTAAAGTACTAAAAATGGATGTCACTATGACAATTTTTTTTTTAAGTATCGAACAAATGGTATGAATTTAACATATACTGCAACTTCTGTCACAAAAAAACCCAATTTTCTTTAAGCTGATTTGTTGATAATTTCATTCTTAAAAAAGTTAAAACTTATGTGGAGAGTAGGCAAGTGGAAATATTATTGAATTTTGAAAAAATGTATGATGAGTAATCTCCTCATCCTCATCAATGAGTAAATTTCATTCATCAGCTACATCAACTACTGTAGTAGTCAGCTTTCCTCAGAAAAACGAGTTTTGCAGCGAATTATTAATGTATTCCGAAAATTCTTATTAATACAAATTGATAAACTCAACAGGTTACGACATTTTCCTCTTGGGCATTTTCACAGACTTGAAGGGCATGATTTCAACTATGGATATGCTTACCTAACATTGCTTTGGATATATCTACACCAACCCATATATGTCCTTGCTCCTCCAAGACACTACCACTCAGGCCCGATCCACAACCAAGATCTAATAATAAACGGGGAGAATCATCAGGAAGAGTTAATAATTCAACAGCTCTTTCGGACATTTGGAGTTGTATATCAATCATTCTTGAGCTGAAAGGGAAAAGAAAAATCAGCATAAATATCGGGAAAAATTTCACGAACCAATGTTAAATAATAAAATGAGATACATTGACGCGATTTATAAAAGCAATGTCAGAGTTACAGGGACAAAATAAATTTCGGCAGAAAAAGTCCGGAAAAACGTCATTGAACTCACTTTTGTGTATATTTCTTCGCCTCCTCCTCATTGTAAAACTGCAGTGAAAATAAAAATTCTGTAATATCACATACAAAAGCTGGGTCTACACACTAAAAAGTGGAATATCATCATCCAGTAGTAAAGGGATATTTATTCAAAGATCAAACCGGCGCCTTTTGAGGCGAAAAATAAAAGGTAAAATTGGATATTGACATTTGCAGTTAAACACGTATATCGATGAGACCCCATCATTCATTCCAAGAATACACACATGCACATAATCCACTCAATTTGAAATTACCAACTCAGGAGGAGCCTGATGTTCTGGCCTTCTGGACATGACTTTAGGGCTAGAGATTACAGCAATCCAGAATTAAGTTATAGAGCAAATTTCTAATTTCGGTCTTTTTCTTGATCAGTATACATTGACTGGCATACAAACAAGATATTTACATTAAAGTTGGTCAATCCTAAACATGTGCGGATTTGACGCATTGCGTGTGCCGATTGTTACTCAGTAAGCGCCACGAGCTCAGCGGGAAATCGAAAACAAGAATCGATCGTAGTGCGAAATACAGTTAGAGATGTATAGGTATTATTTAGAATTGGTCCTTGGTACTTTAATTGGTATGGAGTTTTCTATTCGAAAAAATAATAGGCATGCATTTCATTGAAAGGTATTTGTGCAAATGTATATTTGTAACCGTTTTTGGGAATAATAATGAATTAAAAGACACTCCTTGTCATTTATTTTTCAGAAACGAATTGCTAGCGGTATAATTTATCAATATTGTCTTGACTAATAATAAATTAAAAGTAGACCTTTTGCCTGCACCAAAAACTAAGAGTCAGCTTAGTTTGATCAATTTCTGGAGTTAAACGTTTCATGTATAATCACCTTAGCAGCTGGTGTACTTGAAGTACACCTTTCATTGGTGAAATAATGTGGAGGATGATCTGTGTTAGGATAGTCAAAAAGACTATTCCCGTCAATTTTTCAAAGCATCTTTCATCCTCCAATGCTCTGTTTAAATCACATTATGACGTATTGGGTTTAACGCCAAAAGCAACGCAGAGTGACATTAAAGCAGCGTACTACAAGTTGTCGATGATATATCATCCGGATAAGAACAAAGATGCGGGTGCCTCTTCAACATTTAGAGACATAACAACGGCTTATGAAGTATTGGGTAATTATAAACTAAGAAAACTGTATGACAGGGGTTTGCTGCACACACCTGGAGTTGAAGCAACCGATGATGATGAACACCCAGAGGCCAAGTTCTACCAATCCAGAGCTTCTCGTCACAGTGCCCCGTCACACTCGGGGAAAACCCCAATTTATGACTTCGATGAATGGGCCCGTCGGCACTATGGTCATTCTTTCGCAAAACGGGCCGAGGCAAAACAGAGGTGGGAAGCTGGAGTAAACAAGAGTCCAGTTTTCAAAGGGGAGTTGCAATCAGAGATTATGATATTTCTAATTTTGGTCGTGTCTGCTTCTTTCATTGTGTTTTCCTATGCTCTCACCGACACATATGATGTGGATCGTACTCAAGATTTAAAACCTAAGCAAAGTGGCAACTCATTAGAGTCTTGATCACAATTTCCTTTAGGAATCAAGAGTGGGTAGTATTTATTTCAATTTTAAGCCAATGAGGTAATTATGAGAATTATTTTATAAAAGATGTAAATAGGAATTATGAAGTGTAATAATTTATGTAAATAAACGCCATTGGCAGGAGTTGAAATGACCTTAATTGGTCACTGTTTCTGTAAAAGAATATTTTGATGCCTTGTTTTTTTGGCATGTGTTCCTGCACCTAAACTAATGCAATTTACTGAGTTCGCAAAAAAATTAGAAGAGAAATTATTAATTAACTAGTATTAGGCTCCATGTCCATTATTTTGTATTATTTAAAGGTTGGATTCCTTAGGTTATTCCAGTTGACTTATTTTTATTTTTTCCTTAACATGAAAATCTAGGACCACAATTCAGCATTTATTTATTTATTGGCATTAGTTGGAAAATAGCACTTCGACCTTTACATTTGAATTGAACGTTAATATAACAATTTGACAATTACATGCAACCAAGCCTGAGGTGGAGGAAGAACCACCTTGGAAGGAATCGTACCTACGACCTCTCAGTTGGCAGACAAGGGCGTTACCCTGCCACCACTTCATTTTGATAGATAAATGTTAAGTTTTCCTGAATGCTCACCTGTGCATTACCACTGAACTTCCTGTATTAGGGTCAGGAAACTTTGAGTTCCAGCAAGGGTGTACTTGAGTAATGAATAAATACTTTCTAATCATTAAACATGGGTTGCGGTAGTCCTGGGGGTAGAGCATTGGACTACCGATCCTGGGTTCTATTCCTGGGCAAGGCACTCTGGGCACCTGCAGATCCTCCCAAGCTATGTGATGTGTGAATATTCACACGCGGGCGTGAAAATTCATCACGTCGGGCTGGGTGAACTCTGCCATCAACTACTAAACTGACCTTTGGGTTGATTACTATGTTTATGGTTTTAATCATTAAACATGCTAATCGTGAATTGAGGTGGTCATTTCTTCAACTTGAGCAGTTGGTCTACCATACTATTTTTAAGGAGCCTTTTATAAGAGCAAGTGGTATCATTAATTTATTATAGCCATCACAGTACATAGTGATGCCTAAGGCCACTTAAATTAGTTAATTTAAACAGGTACACTAAAAGAGCTATAAAACTTGAGAAAGTTTTGGGACCTTGAGGCTGTCCCTTCATCAGAGGAAGAAGAAGGAATAAATTGATTGCACATGTATTATGATATTTTGGACAGTGCATGGAGGGTGGAATTAAGGTTAGGAGAAGGCAGCAGAGCTGGCTACAATGAAATGGACAGGAAGGATTGCTTCCACTTCCATGATATTTGGGGAAGGGGAGACTGTTTAATGAAAGTTTAGAGTACTGGTGGATAGAATGACTTTAACAACAAAATTATTGACAATTTCATATTTTAGTTGTGCAATCAACACAGGTAGGTAAGACATAAATGAGGTAGAAGTATATAAATGAAGACAATGGTAGAATGAAAGTTTTTAGGGTAGGACATGTTTTGGACAGTACACTGAAAAGGAGATGCTCCATGGTTTTTTATGCATATGGAAAGAAAAGTAGAAGTTTTACCTACATAAAATGAGAGACACTGGTTATACTGTAGTAGGTTTATGACTTTATTGTAGTGTATTTTCTGAATGATGAAATTAAAAATGGGCTGGTAGATATGGAAAGGGAGTAAAAAGAGATGTTTCAAGCGTGATATGGTGGAATAACTTGATTAATTAAAATTAGCTAATTTTAATTAATAATGGAAAGGGAGCATATGAGAGGGCATGTTTTACAATGTGGGCTAGAATAAGTCCTTTGAGTTTCATGGGAGGTAGTTGTTTGTGGAGGTTGGTGATGGCATAAAATGTTGTGAAGATTGGTGGTTCTCCTGTAGGAGATAGTGGGACATTTTGAAATGAGGTTTGAGTATAGGGGTCTGTCCTGAAGAATGCAGAAAAGGTCTTTCCGTGGAAGATGGTTGTGCAGAGGTTCAACTGGGTTTTGGATTTGGGGCATGACATGTTTGTGGTAGAGAAAGGGGAGAAGAAGGGAACGTCAGGGAGAGGATGTGATTAAGAAGGGAAGGTAAATAGCTACTTTGAATGGGAGAGGCTTTGAGGTTATTTAAATGAAGGACAAATAATTACTATTATGTGATGGGGTCAGATTGAGAGTGAATAGGGGATTTGGATGTTTAGTTTGTGGAGGATAGTAGGTATTGAAATGATTCTGTTGGTTCGTGGTGGGCTTGAACTGAATTAAGGTGAGGATCTAGTTGTTGGAAAGAGAGATTTCGGTGTCTAAAAAATCAATATTGGTTCTGGAGATCAAGGAGGCAAATGAGATGGAGAAAGAAGTATTGAGTTGAGAAATGAATTTGGAGAGAGAATCAGAGCCATAGATCCAGAATAAAATTATGTCATCAAAGTAGCAGGCTTAACGATGGGTTTCATTCCCTGTGAGGAGAGGAACTCTTCATCCAGGGGGCTTATGAACAAGTTTGTATATGAGGCCTTGTGCCAGTGTCTTTTATCAGCAGGAATTACTTGTCTCTGAAGGAAAGGGTATTTTTTCAAGCACAAAATGGGTCAAATTGAGGAGGAAATCTGTGGAAGGGGCATGGGGAGTTGAGCAAGGAGAATGTCAAAGCACAGTAAAACCTTCAGTGTGGGGACTGGAAGTGTATAGGGAGTTTGCATCTATTGTATCCATTATGGCATGCTTTGTGGAGGGAGCTGTAGACTTCAGAGTGTCTCTACAATGTGATGGGTGTCATAGATGAAGGAAGTGCAGAGACAAGGGGCTGGATATGGAAATCGACATAAGCAGAAATGCATTCAACGGGTGAATCAATATTTGAAATGATTGGTCAGCCAGTGTTGTTTACTTTGTATATTTTGAAAGGCAGGTAAAAGTAGGAAGTGCATGGATTAGGGGGAGAAGGAATGGTAAAATCAGATTTCGTAAGGTCTTCCTTGGGACTGTGGGTTCAGAGGAATGAGGATATTTCTGTTGGAATGACAGAATCAAAATAATGACCTGGGTCATAACAATTGCTTATTACAAATTACTGTCAAATTCAGGACAGTAGCCCTTAAACAGCTTTAGTTAAACACTTGTATCCAAACAAGTTGACTCTGTTATAAATTGAGTCATTATTACCAAAACAGCTGAAAGTATCACACAGTATTTTGCAGTGCTGATCCCAGGGTGTTCCTTCCACTGAATGTACTCGCCGATTCATTAATGATTTTCACCAACACCTCAGATTAATATGGATTTTAGTTAACGTACTTAGTTATCAATAAATTAAAAACATTAATTTAATTGGCATATCATTTAAATTAATAAATAAGACTTCGTTTCCAAATATCAAATACCAAAATAGGCCATTATAATGTGCAATTATTTTTTCCCAAGTCATACAGCCACAGGGCATATTGTTATAAAAAGGCATGCAGGCATCTACTACAAGATTTCTAGTGCCAATATTATCTTGTTGATCTAAACTTAATGTTAGTCCTCCAAATAGTTTCTATGGCTTAATTATGAGTTTGGATCAGTGTAGCAAAGAGCACGTTTAAATCCCAGGAGTGTTGTTTTTTCTGTGATACACATCAGGTTCTCTCTACCCTTCCTTCAGTCTGTTATAAAATGATACCTACAGTCAACTCTAATAAGTGACTAGGTGCTACTATTACAGCTTCACTTTCTCCCTTATGTAAGATTTGTACAACGAGGTAAACAAAAATCTCAGTCTTTTTCCATCTAAGCTTAGTATTCAACATAATGTAGAAATAAAATTAACTATTAAAAACTTTAAAAAATTCTGGTTAATTAAGTATTATATATTTGCAATTATGTATCTGCAAATGTTAGTCAATCCAGATATCTCAAGATATGACTTTTTAGAGGACATTCACCTACCTCTGGTGTGAGTTCCATGACATTAGCAGTTTAAATCTAAGTTTTCCCATGAACCATTTAACTTTGGTTAAGGTTTTCAGTCACCTTGAAATGGGAAGTCTATTCTGGAAACAAAAGGTAACTCAAGTAATGAAAATTCTTACCTGGAAAGTGTCCCACCCTTTTAAAAATTCTCTCTGCCAGTTGTCTTGTCAGATAATAGTTTCTTTGTATAATCATTTGGTATGATTGCATTTTTAATGCTTTTGATTTCTTGTACATGTTTGTGGACTTGCTAGATTCATATCAGCTCCCTATCACCAGTGCATACCCTTAAATTAATCCTGGCTATTCAGTATGTTTACAGAGGTTTGGGCTACAGCCGATTTGTGAAAACTAGGTATGGTTTTGGTCCTGTTCCAAGGCATCATACCAGTTCTTTTGTATTTTTTAGGTTAGGTATGCACTTAGCATCGTTGATTCTCCATTAATCAGGCCTAGGAGCGGAACAGTACCATGAGCAACTCAATGAACTCATATTACAGAGGCAGCTTCACACGAACAGTAGCGATAACAACAGATGAAAAGGATAGGTGCATAGATCAACCATTCAAAAGGAGGCCAGGTTATCTCATCACATAATTGAAACAAAGAGAAGGGCAGAAATTTCTGCAGAGAAGAGTTATGCAAATGTTTTGAGTAGGCTTACCATTAGATGTAAATAGGACCTCTTAATTTTGTGTTGAAAACAGTCAAAACTATTTCAAAAGTGAAAACATTCTGGTTGTTTAATTTTTGAAAGTTTTCACACCTTTTCTGAAAATGTTTCCAGGATATCCTTAATTAAATCTGAACCTACAGAATTTAAAACAAAACTTATATTGAGTTTTGCTATCCTTTAGTCGTAAATGTTTAGAACATTGCTCAAGAGCTATATCCCTTTGTGATTTAACATTATTGGATGATCTTAGAATTCCACATTTAGATAGTCCCAAACTTCAGTTCAAAATCCTAATGTTCTTATGTGATAAGACATTCCATCCAATCATATATTTGACTCCTTATTCAAAGAGTTTTATAAGAGCGCAATAACTCAAGTTGAACTTTTTGCGTCCTTCTAAAATTAACATCTTTTAATTGTACAGAAACTTTCCAACTTACATTTTATTAAGATTGTTGCCATGTCACTGGATGCCCTCAATAGGATTTTTTAAATGAATCTAGACTATTGCCAAAATATTCACATAATATTAATCCTGCATTTCAATTTATTGGCAAGAGATTTTTGATACTTGCAGATGAATCTCTCCTGAAATCAAACATCTGGCCAGGAAATTCAAGCAAATTAACAGCAATGTCCTTTTAAGTATCACAAATTAAAATAGACCGAATTGAATGTAATAACAATTATTTTAATGGTGGAATGAAAATGAATGAACCCAAGTGTTGGGAGAGCAATAATTTCCTTATTTGAACTCTTTACTACTTTACTGTCTAACACAAAGCTACAGTCCCAAAGTATTGTCCAACACTAGCTTTCCACTACAGAATACAACTCCAAAGAGCCACTTTAGAAATAATAGTAATCTGGATCAAAGAAGACATTTCAGTCAAGAGTAGAACATTGTCTTGAACCAATTGTGCTTTCAATGGAATACTTATTCAAACTGGAGGTTATGCTTACATGTACTCAAATACTACTACAATAATGCTTTGCAGATGATTTGGTTCATCAAAAAACCACACCCATCTCAATTAATCCCTTTCATGAAGTTTAGTAGGACCTGCTGACTCATCCTTCCTATATTTGGCTATGGCAATCAATTTGATAACTCGTGTGACATACACCCTGCCCTCTACTGCCTATTGCATAGAGGGAAATAGATAAATGTATAAACACGGCAAGATTTTACTCGCTTCAAAGAACCACAGAACCGAGGATTTCTTGGCCAGTAAAATTAATGATTAAGACTAGTAAAATGCTTACATGCTATAATTTATTAGAGATTTAAATCAAAAGTCATTTACAGAACTAGGTTTAGTAACATACACAGTAGTAAAGTTATACATCTTTTGGTCACATAAGGATTTTAACATTAACAAAGCTTTCTTAAAAATTTGAAACTATTAAAGCTATTTAGCGTCGTCTACTTGGAACTGGTATACTTTGTGACGGCCTTAGTGCCTTCACTGACAGCATGCTTTGCTAGTTCACCTGGTAGCAGAAGACGAACAGCTGTTTGAACTTCTCTACTCGTTATGGTGGAGCGCTTATTATAATGTGCAAGTCTGGAGGCTTCAGCAGCAATTCTTTCAAAAATATCATTCACGAAACTATTCATTATACTCATAGCCTTGCTGGAAATTCCTGTATCAGGGTGGACTTGTTTCAAAACTTTGTATATGTAAATAGCATAACTCTCCTTCCTCCTCCTCTTCTTTTTCTTATCTCCCTTAGAAATATTTTTTTGTGCTTTTCCTGCCTTCTTCGCCGTCATTCCACCAGTTTTTGGAGGCATGATTCACAATGAAGCTTGGTCTGATGCAACTGTAAAAGAATAACGAAGCGATAAAAACATTTTTCCGATACTACCATTAGCAAGTCGACGAACAATTAAGCAGGTCCAACTACTTAAATTACCGCCAATCAAGATCATAACTGTAAACGATAGTGAAACGCGTAACGTATATATTTAAATTTAATCCCAAATTGGATATATTATAACGAGAAAAATCAACAACATGAGGAATGCTTTCTCATTCCAGCCACAAATTTAAACTATATCTTTACATTTTAACAGATATAGTTCTGTGAATGGAAATCAAAAGCGCCTGAAATAAAAATAAAGTTACACCAATGGAAGCCCGTGTTAAACAAACCTGGAATGTTTCATACTTTAAGTCATGTCGCGTGACAAAAAATGGACAAGGAATATACACACTAAACATTTCTTTCGAACCAATATATAAATATCTCGATCCTTCAAAATACTTTGCAATTCCTCCGATGGCATAGAAAAACAGAGGTGTAAGTAACTCTGTTCAAAAAAGTCAATCGCGTATTAAACTTTGACACGGCAAATATGATAGTGTCCAATCAATATTTCACAGAGAAAGCCCAGCGAACCGCATTTGGATTACCGCATAAATCCAAGCCTATCATCTAATACAACGACAATAACAACATTCTACCTAATTGACACAATGAAATAATAATTCTGAAACTCTTACAGTTATTTTAATTAGAAGAGAGCCTTCGACGAGTGTCGAGCTTGCACCAAAGAAGAATTTTTACAAATGTGTCATCCAAGAAGCATTGGATTGTGGGTAATACAACTGTAAGCCATATTCAGACAAAATTCAAAATTACTGTGCAGGAACATGGAACATGTTGTTCAAGGTACATAAAATCTATAAGCATATTGAAACTAAGCCATATATAAAATTTTACACATGACCCAAAAACCGGTATTCCGCTTTTAGCAAGCGTGAAAAACTGTATTTGTTGTTCATTCGCCTTAGAATTTCTCATACAAACTTATTGCCCCTCTTCATCCGCGTATTTTAAATTTAAAATGCTTGTGTCCATGATAGATATTCTCCTAGACTATTGTTTTCTATGAGACATCCCTCATACCAAACAGTTTAATCGAGTTTAAGAATTATATGTTGAAAATTCACGGTAAAATCAGTTCTAACTTGCTAAGAAACTACCAGCACAAATATGGTCATTTAGTCGTTAGTCTGTGCTCAGAAACACGCATGTATATTTTTCAACTGAAGAGTTCATATGTACCTAATTTATCATGTTATGTTGATTAATTATTTAAGCTATTTACTATAAAAATTTCATGAAATGAAGCGATGACCGAAATGAACCGAAACCACGGCTTTGGAACAGTAATGCATAATGATGAAATGCAGTAGTATGAAAGTTCCATTCTGTTCGTTACATTTACAATGACTTCTTCGCCATAAAGTACAATAATCCAGAATCTTAGACTTACGCCATTTAAATGCCTGTTACGCATTGTCAATGAGGTACGACTATGAGTCGTACGAGTTTTGATTCATATATAGTACTAATGGTCAGAGAAACAGCAAAGGGCTATGTTCTTTAACTGCTCACTTTAAATTTCAACATTAAATATGATGAAAATGATCCAAGCATTATGATAATAATACGGAAATACATAATCGCGCCCTTTATCAAAATCAATATATTTGAAATAAATCAAGTTAAAATCCTTGCTAAACTCTCTACGATCGCTAATGTGCCACTATCCTCCCATTCAGAACAGGAAATGAAAGGTTTAAGTTTGGCTAAATGCACTTAGTTAACAGAGATCCTAACTAATGCTTCATAATTTTCAGAACGTACCTTAAAAGAGTATGCGTACAATATATAAGGAAAATAAATAAAAGAAAATACTGCAAATACTCTCTACTCCTACCTCACGGTCACGTGCCAGAAATAACTGCTGCCTCACCCGCTGGTTTTAAAGATTTCGTCAAGTACTTGATAATGTACGACCTTCCTTGGCAGTCACAGGTGAGTTAATGAATGTTGAGGGGAACGACCACCTCGCGGTCTCGCACCGATGATGTGACAAGGCTCGCAAACCAATTGTCGTTTGGAATCTAATCACTACGTATGTTTAGAGCGAGTTTATAGTATTCGAAGAAACTCACTATGTTGCGTTCGCGTTTGGAGCGCCAAGGCCGAAGTCAGATAGTATGCTTCTCTGTCCTCATCGGTCTCGATCACCATTTGAATTTCTCTTTACGTTCTGAGCCTAAACCTTTTTTACAAAAGTGCCGAAGAAAATTGGAAAGAGTGAATTAGACTCGAAAATGATAAATGCGATGTTTTATTTTCCGCAAAATTTCTAAATGCCGTTAGAAAGTTCGTTATCAACCTTCAAATAACTTCACCCAGCCGACCTTCAATCAGGATGTATGGAGTGAGTTAACGGAAAGTGACCGATTAACGAAGCAAATATGTGCAAAGAATTTTCGCTCGCGGTCGCTTTCGTTCCTACAAAAATCACGAATTAATAAGAAATATTCATTGTTCTAATCTTCTTTTTGACCCCGTACAGAGTGAGTGGTACCTCGACTTAATAACCTCTTAATATACGAGATATTCCAGATACTAAAATTGTTACATTCCGTTTTGGCATCCATATACAAACTAATTCTCGAGACACGGACTGTGATGATTTTCTAGTCCAGTGGACCACACATTACTGAATGTTACCAATTGCGCTATCAAAATTGTTCAAATGATCCATCTTCTAAGGATATTTTTTTTCGTCGATGTGAAAAGTAGTAAGCGTGGCGTCGGGGTAACGTCCTCACCTGCCAATTCAGAGGCAGTGGCGTCGAATCCCGCCTAGTTGGGTTTTACTCAACCTAGGGCATGGATGTTTTTTATAATTGACGTCATTATAACGTGTAAGGGTTAGGTGGAAGAAGGAACTATGAAGTCTCAATATCGCCCCAATTAGTCATTAAATAAATAAATTTATAACAAAGAGTAAAAACTTTCAAATCTATATATCAATAAGAAGAAGTTTTGTAAAAAGACTTAGTTCGAGTAGAAATGAAGCTAAATATTGTTAAAATACATAACTCTTGCAGAATATAAAAATGAGTAGGAAAACTCAATAATATTATGAATGTTTTCCAGAATTAATTTTTCAAATAGTAAAACCGTCCAATAAATAAGCCGGTGAATTCTGAATTGAAATTGTTAATGCATTCCGACAATAAATTCTATTACGAGATACACAACATAAAGTATTTCTTGTATTTACAGACTACGACACCTAAAAATGACCCACGCTTTCGTCCAGCTCACATACAGAAAATAACAATGTAAAATGAAACTAAGTTCAAATAATCAAGACACCAGACTAAAGCAAATTTAAACATAAGGATGCTTAAATCTCATCCTCCTGCCCCGAAGACCTAGAATATATAGGCTGGAGTAAGGATATATGTATGCATTAACATTAAGCATATGAGCTTTTGCGACTACATCCCTTTATTCTCAAGGCATACGAAGACCAAGTTGAGCACTGAAGCGGGAAAAGGTTATGCTGGAGCCCTGCAGTTCTTTGGGAGGTGTCCTAGATGACATTGGGCAAGGTGTTAAGGACACTAGGCAAAGAATGGCGTGAGCTAAAGAAAAATTAACAAAGAGGAGGAAATTGATTACGGGGACCTTAGTGAAAACGAAGAGAAAAGATTGTTGAAACTTTGTATTAGTTGAAACTTTGAATAGGAGCGTAGTATTGATGACTCCGAAAATTCGTCGTTGATGCGAATGAAGATGAGCCCACATTGGAGCCTTTTGAGATGCGAGTGGGAAAAAATAAACTGGATGAAAAGGGAGACAAAAGAAGTGCTGTGTAGTGATTGGAATAATAGGGGAAGATGGAATGTTAACTGGTTTGGATCGAATAAAATCAGCGGGGTTAGATGGAGGAAAAGTTGTGGATCGTAGGCAAGGAGGCTGTGGATCTAAAGATTGCTTTGGAGTAGCGCGCTTGGTTTTCTTCATGCTTAGCAATGCGACACTCGATGAATACCACACATCTGAGAATTAGTTATTAGGATCTGTATACACCTCCTTCTGACCGGTAAACAACGCCTATTGAATAAATATTCACCTTTCCTCTTGCCTACACTTCGGAAAAACTCGTATAAATGTACTAGCTTTTCATTTGGCCACAAAAAATTTATGTTTGCTGTCATTATTTTAATTTCTTTCCTATGTGTAGTTTAGTATGTTATTATTATTATATAAACCTCGTTGCAATTAGGCAATTGTCCTGGTGGCAACGGTCCAATCTGGTCAGAGGTCACTCTTACAATGCACATACATACACACAAAAAAGAACATATGAGAAAATCTCTTATCTACAATGACACTCAGATTACCAACTACACCTTTACCATCACACAAGGGTTTGGTTAACACCATACCTACAACGTCGCACTCTGTCCATAATCACGCACTCTTCAATTTCATATACCTTTCAAAATTACGCACCATTAACACATCATTCACTTTTGCAATATCTCACGCCGTGCATATTAGATAAAAACGATATTTTAACAAGTACAATAATATGATAATCACTGACCAGTGAAGTATGGCTTTCCATAGAAATTATTCTAGGGTTACCCCTTCACCTCCCTATACTAGATACCTTCTTTGTGACTTTCAGGTCAATATAAGTACGTATAACTGTTATTTTCGTTCCCAAACGCCAATTTTTTGTTAAAATGCTAATTGACCGTAAAAATTGCAATAGAGAAGCTTCCACTGTGGTCAAGTAGAACCCTTACAGCGGGCAGATCACTTGCTATATTCAATGACGACTGATGTTACTGAACTTTTCCCTTAATTCCTCGGATCACTCTCTCCGTTTCCTCTCCTGGGAATGCTGGAAAATTCTGCATCGAAGTTATTCTACGAACCTCTCATGGCGATATAGCAGGTGGTAACGCATGCCGTCGCTATAATAATATACGAAACCACTCCAGTGGTGGAACAAACAGCAAATACATCGTGTTGTCGGCCTCATTGAGGGAGTGCATCTTACTGCAGGAAGTAATCAGAATTTTATTGTATTTTAATTTTGTCTTCGAGAAATATATTAAACGCAAATAAAATCATTGGATGGTGTTCCATCTGATGTTTTACTGATTCCGGTTTGTGAGATAAATGCGTTATGAATACAATGTTACTCCAATTGTCCTTTTCTGCCATATAGACATTCGTGAGGTGGAAAACCAAATAAAGCACTTCAGATTCGCCATAACAACATCCATTATTAGTTGGCGGTGAACTGAACAAAGATAAAATGTGAGCCAATGCTTGACAATTGATATATCGTTTATCATAGTTAGTCATAGTTTGTCAGTGAGTACGGCCACTTTTTGTGATGGAATCTTTGCCTAAAGGTTGGTAGCAACTAAGATATGCTTTTTAAATATTTTTTCTGATCATGGAAACAATATTATTTCCTTGAAACATCCGAAAAAAAACCTCGATGAACGTTGTGGGAAGGAAATTTAATGGCTCGACAGGTGGAACTTGCAGTATCATGCATTCATAAGATTTTTTGGCACAAGTAATTGGGCTGACACCCATGTATTTAGAAGTACTGGAGGAAAAGCCTCGTTGGACAGCTCCGTCTCTTGCGAACAATACACGCACATGTATTAATTCATATGACGCAACTAGATAAACTCTGCTGGACTTTGACTTTTCTTGCTCTTCCCGAAGTATGGGGAGGGGTAAGGGGGTTGGAGAGGGAGAGAAAATGTTCGACTTCAAGTTTAGCTATAGTAATCAATACTGTGAGTTACTTCCTTCGAGCTATGCTTACCATGGTTCTTAGCTAAATGCGTAATCACACTTTTTTTAGAAGGTGGATTAAAAAATATTTTGACTTAGATACCACATAAAGAATCAGATATCAGACCCCCAACTATTACAGCGGCATTTGTAGCTCGTGTAATATAACGGTGAGCTCGGAGATGTCCATCATGCTAACTTCGCCGCTAGACCTTCCCAGACCATAAACCAGAGAATACCAGTTAATCAGTCAGATTAGAGACTTAGATAATTATTTCCGTTTCATCAAAGAATTAATGTCTTTGTAACGGTGTCGCAGGTTTTAAGAAATGCCAAAAGAAATTTTTCCTCAACTGCGTTTTCATTGGACTTATATTCACCTATTAAAAAGAAAACGAAATGATTTTTTGTATGAAAATATTTCTTTTGGAGAAGAAAGGAATCAATTAGTCAAAATGAAAGGCGTTTTTACTTATGAGTCATAAGCGAAAACGCCTCTCATTTTGACGAGTTGACTCCCTTCTCCTCCAAAAGGAAGACATATCAAACGTGTCATTGTAAGTCGTAGTCGCGACGAAAATTCATTTCAAGGCTTCCTCAAATTCTATGTCGTGAGTGAAAGGAAAAATTTCATGTGCGTCTCTTCCTTATTTTCGTCCTCTTATGTCTTTTGTGTACGTCACGGTTTGTCATAATTTTCACGTAATTTCCACTAGGGTCAACGTTTGCAGTTTTCCCCCTTAAACCCGAGAAATCCTTGTGTAAATAATATTACGAGTACACTTCGGTATACTCTCGTCAACTTGTACTACTCACACTCATTCGCGGGCAATCTGGAATTCATCGGTCACCAGCCTCGAGTGCCTCCCTCCTTCCTAAACACTTCGACTGATGGGTGGACCCACTGAAATAAGTCCGCGAGATATTTGGGAGGAAAGTGTGAAATAAGGAGTGGGGAGCCGAAATGCGTACGAGAGGTTTCTTCCGGCGGTACGGACGAAACGGGAAGTAGGACGGTAGCGAGGGTTGGGGTTATGAAAAAGGTCTTCCGAGGTTAGGAAGCAGTCAGTTGGCGAAGAAGGCAAGGTCATGGATGAATCACAATAAAAAGGGACTTGGAAAGATAACTCGTTGAGTGTTGCCATATTTACTCTCTGTTTGACTATAAACTAACTCAGATGAATCTGCTTACCGTAAGATAGTGGATCGACAGACCCGGAAACAAGGAAATCTCAGGAAACAGTTCTCTCTCTCACATTTATACATAATGAGAAACTCATAAACATATATCATCTGCTACTATGGGAAGTGCAAGGCAAAAGCACCAGCACGGATACTAGTCCAAATTTTTTTGTCCGCAATTACTTTACCCGCTGTTTTCGTCTTCTTAATGATTCTTATCTTAGATTAATTTATGACATATTGTCGCGCTTAACGCTGTTGTGTGTGTTTCATTCAAGAGTAAAGATGCATGCATTTTTTCCGACCTTGTACGCACCACCGACAAGCACGAATCATCGCACATAAGAACTGTATTTTACTCGTAGTTTTATATTATTATTATATCGGTGAAGGAGAGTGTAGCTGAAAGTCTTGAGTAGAAGCGGTAGTTATTAGAAGAGGCGACCGAGAGCTAGGAGTCATTTGCATCATTAAATCATATGGTCCATCTGTTAGATGTAATATTTACAGGGAAAGAGGTAGTATGGAGAAAAACTCGGCGTCGGCATTAGCCTGCGAGGTCCAAAGTTTAACGTTCCAACCGACCGATGGCGTAGTCCACTTCAAGTGCTCTCTCCAAATAGCAATAGGGATAGTGAGCCCATTGAAAGATCGTGCCATCCTACAATATTCGGTATTCGAACCTATGCCCACAGTGAGGGAAGCCAGTACATTATCCACTGCACCATCCTGATCCCCATGAAAGTGCTGGTTATAAGTTCCCCCGAATAGGAACCTGAACTCCGTTTCTTCCTTCTCTTGAGAAAGGTAGTTAGACCACCGAAAATTCGACACCTAGTTAGTTTCTTTTTTTATGTGTTTTTGTCTTTTTCTACTAGTGCTAATTCCATTTACATCATATTTTTTTATATAGGTGGGTCGCGGTAGTCCGGGGGGTAGAGCGTTGGACTACTGACCGGAGGGTCCCGGGAATCGAACCCGGAATGAAGGAATAATATATATATATATTAAATATATATATATAAACCATAAACACAGTAATCAACCCGAAGGTTGGTTTAGTAGGTGATGGTAGAGTTCACCCAGTACTGAGCCCGACGGCGTGTGAATATTCACACATCAGGGTAGGGGGGCCAGTTCTTTTCCCTGTGCCGCTTATGGTTTCCCAGAAAGATCTGGTACCCGAAAAATCACATAGCTTGGGTGAAGAATATATATTATTATTATTAGGTAATCTACCGGTTAGGGTAGGTTTTTGGATGGACACAACTATCGAATAAATATTATGTAACTCCAAACAAAACCCAATCCAGCAACCTAAACTACATCAGGTCCCTCTTCATCTCTGTGTACCTCTTTCCACCCTTCATCCCATCCAACATCCCTATCCTGTTCCTACCCTTTCCTCGCTTGCCCAACATTCTCCCCTCTATTACCTTCTTCAACATTCCACTACCGCTCAATACGCCTTTCATCCATTTTTCCTGCCTCCATAGGATTTCTCTCAACAAACCCCTCTCCTCACCCACCATCTCCAGTACTTCCTCATTTGTTTTCCTTTCGGTCCATTTCACCTTCTCCATCCTTCTCCACACCCACATTTCAAAAGCCTCCAATCTACGTCTATCCTCCTGCTTCAGTGACCACGTTTCCGCGCCGTACATAGCTACGCTCCATATCAGAGTTTTTACGAGTCTTGTCTTAACATCCCTACTCAACGTCCCCGTCATCAACTCCCTCCTCCTTGAGAAAGCCTCCTTGCCTAGCGCAATTCTTCTCCTTACGTCCCTACCACTTTGACCGTATTGGTCCAAAACACTTCCGAGATATGTAAACTGTTCTACCTGCTCTATTTTTTCCCCGCCTATTTTAATATTTAGCATAGCCTTTTTCTTTCTGGAAAATCGCATAACCTTTGTTTTATTAATATTGATTCTCATCCCATATTTATCGCACTGAACCTCCAATTCACTCAGCAATGCTTGCAACCCCTTGGCTGTCTGAGCAACTAATGCTTGGTCATCAGCAAACCTAACCGATTTTACGAATTCCCCTCCGACTTTCATTCCTACCTCCAGTTCTTCCCATGCCTCTTTAATCATTTCCTCTACATATACGTTGAACAGCACCGGTGACAATGGGCAACCCTGCCTTACACCTCTTCCTAACACCGCCCATCCGGACTTTCCGTTCCCCACTCACACCTGAGCAGTCTGAGACATGTACAGGTTGCGGATCAGTCTCCTGTCCCTCCAATCCATTCCTATTTTCTGCAATACACGCATTAATATTTCCCAATTCACTCTATCAAACGCTTTTTCGAAATCTACAAAACAGGCAAAAACGTCCTGATTGTATTCTATATTCCTCTCAATTAGTGATCTCATTACTGCAATGGCATCACGCGTACCTCTTCCTTTCCTAAACCCAAACTGATCATCCCCTAAGTAATCAATTGCCTTACTCTCTATCCTTTTTTTGATGATCCTGAGAATAACTTTAGCTGCGTGGGATATCAAACTTATTGTTCTGTAATCCTCACATGACGTAGACTTTGCCTTTTTTGGAATAGGAACTAACACCGATCTCACAAAATCTTCCGGCCAGATTCCTTCTTCATAGATACTACGAATCAGTCCATATATGGCCTTCTTCCCACCTTTTCCTAACCATTTCAACATTTCTACAGGAATGTTGTCCACCCCCACGGCCTTATTTGCTTTCATCTCCTTAAATGCCCTTTCTATTTCATCGTCGAGTATGCCTGGACCTAAGCTATCTTCTTCTACGTCATGTTCCTTTTCTATGTCTATCCTTGTCGGCCTAAGTTCTTTGCCATACAGTGTTTCTATATATTCCTTCCATCTCTCTTGGATTTTTCCTGGTTCAACTATTATCTTACCCCACTTATCTTTAACTATTAGCACAGATCTTGCCTTCTTACTTCCCGATAATAACTTAACATTGCTGTATAGAGCACCAATTTCACCCTTCTTCTGTAAATTTTCCATATCCTCGCATTGCGTTTTCCACCATTCTTCTTTTGCTTTATTTGTTGCCCTTCTCAATTTATTGTTTAACTCTTTGTACTTCATTTTACCTAACTCTGTGTTTACATTTTTCCATCTTCTTCTCTCATCCATCTTTGCAATCATCTCATCCGTTACCCATGGTTTCCTTATCCTTTTCCTGTTAACGATTCCTATAATGTCTTTAGCGGCTTCCAATATCCCTTTCTTGATACATTCCCATTTTTCTTCGATAGTACTCAGTTCTTTACCGTCATCCATCATTTTCTCTACAGCCTGCTGATACTCCTTCCTCGTTAGTCCATTTAATGCTTCTAAATTCCATTTCCGAACCCGCCGCCCTTGCCTTATCATCTTGAAACGAACGTTACATTTCATAACAACTAAATTGTGGTCAGAGTCCGCATCCGCTCCTGGGAAACTGTGCGAATTTATCACACTGTTCCTAAACCTGTGCCTAACCATAATATAATCTAACTGATACCTTTCTGAGTCACCTGGCATTTTCCATGTATACCTACGCCTTCTGTGATGTCTAAACCATGTGTTGGTGATGACTAACCCCTGTCTCCTGCAGAATTCAATTGCTTTCTCCCCGCGTTCATTCCTCGTGCCTAACCCATAGTCCCCCACCTCACCACCATCTCTTCCTTCGCCTACCGTCGCATTCCAATCCCCCATCACTATCAAATGTTTCCCTGCAGGAACACTCGCGATGATATCCTCTAACTCATCGTACATCCTATCGACTTCTTCCTCCTTGTGGTTGCTCGGTGGCATGTATACCTGAACAATGACCAAGTTCGTCGGCTCTGCTTTAATCTCTACGAGTAAAATTCTATCAGTTGCTTGCTCTATGTTGACTACGCTTCTTCCTACCCCTTTATTTAAAATTACGGCAACCCCTCGTTGGCTCTCGTTCCCGCCGCTGTATATCACTCTATAATTGTCACTCCAGTAATCCCCGCTATCCTTCCATCTCACCTCGCAGAGACCTAAAACATCTATATCACCTCTTTCCATCTCTCGCTTAATATTTTCTAATTTGCCTCTCATATATATGTATATATATATATATATATATATATATATATATATATATATATATATCTCCCAAAAATACACAAACCCAACATCCCCTGTCGCCCTATAGTTTCTAGTTTCAACTCTCCCACCGAAAGAATCTCCGCATTCCTTGATTACCACCTACAACCTATCGTACTCTCATTGCCCTCCTTCACGAAAGACACGTATCACTTCCTCCACCGTTTAAACTCTGTCTCCATTCCCTCCACCTCCAACCTGCTTATGGCCACTATCGACGTCACCTCCCTCTATACTTCTATTCCCCATGCAGAAGGCCTATCCTCCCTCCGACACTATCTTTCTCTACGCCCCCCACCCCAGTGCCCCTCGACCGAATTTCTCCTCAATCTCGCCACTGACGTCCTGACTAAAAATGCATTCTCTTTCCAAAACTGTTTTTATCTCCAAACGAAAGGCACAGCGATGGGAACGAGGATGGCGCCATCGTACGCCAATCTCTTCATGGGCCACCTTGAAGAGAATTTCCTTTCACAGCAACCCTTCCAACCTCTTTTCTGGGTCCGCTACATTGACGACATTTTTATGCTCTGGACACACGGCTCTGATTCTCTCGACAATTTCTTATCGGCCTTAAATTCTTCTTTCACTGTTAAATTCACTTCGTCCATTTCAGACTCCACCATCACCTTTCTTGACACAGACATCTCAATTCACAATAACAAATTCACCACTTCAGTACACATCAAAGACACTAATCATCAACAATATTTACACTATACTAGTAGTCATCCTTCTCATACCAAACGCTCAATTCCCAACTCTCTCTCTATCCGCGGACATCGGATTTGCAACACCACAGCTACCCTCAACAAATACCTCCACAATCTACACCATGCACTCCACAAACGCGGTTACCCAGAAAAGCTCCTACAGGATAAAATCTACCGCTCCACCCGACCACACACACCACAGAATGACAACCCCACATCTGACGCTGGACTCAACCTTTGCACAACCTATTTCCCCGGATCCCACAGACTGAAAACCATTCTCAAAGAACTTTATCCTATATTACATGACAATGACGCGACCACATCCTTACTGCCCCAATGCCCCTCTGTCGCTTACAGACGACCAGCCAACCTTAGAAACCTTCTGAGATCCACCAACCCTTTGACACCCCGCCCTGACAAATTTCCACATATTTCCCCTACCTGCAATCGCCCCCGATGTAAAACATGTCTCCTAATCAGATCTGCTCCCCTCTCCCCACATCCCCCCATTGTCCCTTCACCCCGTTCCCACGCTAATTGCCTCTCAAAAAATATTATCTATCTCTTGTCGTGCAAACAATGCACCTCTTTCTACATAGGCGAATGCATTACCCCCTTATCCATCCGAATGAACAATCACCGTTACTCATGTAATTCTGCTTCACTCTCTTCTCTTCCTATCCCTTTACACGCAAGTTCACACAACCTATCATTTGACGAATGCTTTTCCCTAACAGTTCTAGAATCCCTACCCGATTCAGCCACCAACATAGAGGTGAGAACTCGCGAATCCGCATACATCCTATATTTCCGATCCTTTAAAATTCCCACCCTTAACCGCCATCTTTAATTTCTTTCCCAACAGTCCCTAAACCTTCCGACCCCCCCCCTCCCCTCCCCAGGCCCTCTTCCCTCAAAACCTCTCAGTCTGACCTGAAGAAGGCCTCGGAGTAGGCCGAAAGCTTAAATCATCTACAGTGTGAGTGTCCTTTTACGTGTTATCTGTTTTATTTTGTGTTCTATTGTGCCGTCCAAAAGTTATATATATATATATATATATAACTTAGACAGTAACACACAGCACGAGAACACATAAAAAGAACACTCACAATAATATATCTTGATAATTTCGACGGACTCGAGCTCCGTCTTTTTCGGAAGATAAGATATGAGTCATATCTTATCTTTCGAAGAAGACGGAGCTCGAGTCCGTCGAAATTATCAAGATATTATTGTGAGTGTTCTTTTTATGTGTTCTCGTGCTGTGTGTTACTGTCTAAGTTTTTTATTCAACACTTCCGTGTTACTTCGAAGAAATCATATATATATATATATATATATATATATATATATATATATATATATATATATATATATATATATATATATATATATATATATATATATATATATATATATATATATAAATTCACTGATAGTCATAACAAACACAGAAACCAAACACAAAAGAGGGACTCACTGGTTCTCGAATTTTCGGTGGTCCAACCACCTTTCTCAAGAGGAATTAGGAACAGAACTGAGGCAGAGGAGGGCCCGAAAGCAGTGGTAGGAAGGAGAAGGGGAAATGGGGGAAAAGAAAGGAAAAGGGGGGAAGGCATTCGAGGTGAGGAGTTTGGAGGGGTAGTGTATGGCGCGGGAATTTTAAAAAAGGTGGGGATGATATGGAAGTTGTTGGGGGCGGAGGGGGATGAAATTATATGCATAAAGGGGGCAATTAATGTCTAATAATAAAATAAATAAATATCATCATTACTTCCGCAGATAAAGGGTCAAAGGTTGTGGTCTTAAACAGATCAGACTACATTAGGGAAGCTGAAACACAACTCTCTGACACCTCTTCCTACCAGCAAATCCCCGAAGATCCAAATCCCGCACTTCAGGAGGACCTAATTGAATTTCTTAGTGCCAATGGGCCGAATGAGGGTCTATCTCCTTCAGACTTAGCCCTCCTCTCCCCTCCCCACCCACGCACTCCTCATTTCTATATCCTTCCGAAGATTCACAAGCCGGGTAATCCTGGTCGACCGATTTTATCCTCCCGTCACTCCCCAACAGAAAGAATCTCGGCATTTGTAGACCACTATCTCCAGCCGATTGTCCAGGCCCTACCATCATTCACTAAAGATTGCTACCATTTCCTGGATAGATTAAATTCTATCTCCCTCCCTCCAGATGCCGAGATCATTATGGCCACTATAGATGCCACGTCCCTGTACACATCCATTCCCCACTCAGAAGGTCTCTCCGCCCTCCAACACTACCTCTCCCAACGCCCTGAGCCACACATCCCCAGCACAGATTTTCTCCTCAGCCTTTCCGAGTTCATTCTTACCCGCAATTCCTTCTCCTTTAATGATAATTTCTACCTACAAATCAAGGGTTGTGCCATGGGTAGCAGGTTCAGCCCGTCCTATGCAAACCTCTTTCTTGGTCTTGCGGAGAATAAATTCCTGTCACAACAACCCCTGAAACCGCTATTGTGGCTCAGATATATTGACGATATTTTCCTTCTCTGGCCACATGGTCCTGATTCCCTGAAAACTTTCATTTCCAACCTTAATGCTTCGTCCTCTATCTCCTTCACGTCTACAGTTTCCTCCTCCCAAATCACCTTCCTAGATGTAAACATATCATTTATAGACCATAAATTTCACACATCCGTACATATAAAACCCACAAATAAACAACAGTACTTACATTTTAGCAGCTGTCACCCATACCACACCAAACGTTCCATTCCTTATTCCCTTTCCATAAGGGGACACAGAATTTGCAATGACCCTGACTCCCTAGACAATTTCCTCATAAATTTACACCATTCCCTCCTCAAACGAGGTTATCCTGAATCCCTCCTGAATAAGAGGATCCGTAGACATACTTACACTCCCAGACCTTCCACCACCGCGAAAAACCACCCTCTTTCAATTTGTACCACGTTTCTCCCTGGCCTAGAATCTCTGCGTTCTATCCTAAAGGACCTCTATCCTATCCTCAAAAACCACAATTCCACCACCAACCTTTTCCCCAAATGCCCCTCTGTCACTTTCAAACGCCCCGCCAATCTATCAGATCTTCTAAAATCTACCAATCCACTTCTTAAATCCTCGCCCCGTTCCAAAATCACTCCCAGACCCTGCAATAAACCTAGATGCAAAACATGTCCTATTTTCCTAACCAGAATCCCATCCCTCTCCCACCCGCTCTTTAACTCTCTCCCACCAATTCCCTACTCCTCGTGTACCTCCAGCAATGTTGTCTACCTACTCAAGTGCCAACTTTGCCCTGCCTTTTACATTGGACAGTGTACCACACCCCTCAATATTAGAATCAATAATCATCGAGCCTCATGCAACAATTCCTCCCTTATTGGTATGCTCCCAATCCCCAAACATGCCTCCGAACACAACACTGCCTTTGACCAATGTTTTAAAGTATCCATCTTAGCATCCCTCCCACACTCAGACCCTCCACTGAAACTCAAAACATTAGAGCTAGCTTTCATCTGGCTCTTGGATTCCTGGAATCGCCCAGGTATTAATATTAGACATTAATTGCCCCCTTTATGCATATGATTTCATCCCCCTCCGCCCCCAACAACTTCCATATCATCCCCACCTTTTTTAAAATTCCCGCGCCATACACTACCCCTCCAAACTCCTCACCTCGAATGCCTTCCCCCCTTTTCCTTTCTTTTCCCCTCTTTTCCCCTCTTTTCCCCCATTTCCCCTTCTCCTTCCTACCACTGCTTTCGGGCCCTCCTCTGCCTCAGTTCTGTTCCTAATTCCTCTTGAGAAAGGTGGTTGGACCACCGAAAATTCGAGAACCAGTGAGTCCCTCTTTTGTGTTTGGTTTCTGTGTTTGTTATGACTATCAGTGAATTTACATTACACGTTTGTGGGTTTTCCAAAAAGTGACTATATATATATATATATATAATTTAATCTCATATAAATAAATAAATACAAGGAAATGAGATAGAAACTCATATAAAGGACAAACAAACACAGGGGAGGTAGGGAAGGCTGAATCGAGCAGATCACAAGCGCAAAAAAAAGCACATTTTCCACACACACATATTTTATATTGGAAAAATTGCACATAATGCATACAAATTGTATAGGTACATTTTTATAGGCCTACTGACTTTTATCTTCAAAATGAATCCCTGTAGCACAATTATATTAATTCATTTTGGATATAAATACTTCATTGTTTATTTTTCAAGAATTAAATAGCTGTTATGAATCTAACTTTACAGTAATGTTAAAATCTTATTGCTTGCCGGTGGCACAGATACCAGGGGTTGGGGTTGGAGGAGGGTGACATGGAGCACATTTATTGACCCCTTAACCAAAATGTCTTGGAAGCAGGTGTGAGACATCAATTATACTATATATTAGACATTTAAAAAATGAGAGACTTTTTTGAATGCAGAATTATCAACTTCAATATCATTTAGGTGCCTGTATTTTTTGTGTTGGAATTAAGCTTTCGATTATTTTTTCCAAATGTGTCCTTGAACTGCTTGTGAGTTACATTAAGTTTTTTGTGCTTCTACAATTTAAGACCCAATAAAACTTAAATACTACCTTTCTCATGATATATATTGATTATGCATATTTTGAAATATAATTCCTTGATTGAAAACAATTGGGACACTCCATTGACTTACAGAGGAAAAATATTATCTTTTATTTAGGTCATCAGGTTCAAAAGTTGGATTAGATAATAATAAAGGTCACAGAGTCTGACTTATAGAAGTGGTCAACAGTATACATTGACTGTGGATATGGCACTAAAGAACTTGGCATTTATAATTGTCCCAAGAACTTAATTATATTATTCAATAATCATTGCTGAAATAATTTAAATTTCTGAGTTCCTGCCTATACATTTCTTAAAGATGATATTTAATGGAAAATTGCTTTTTTCTATAGTTTTACTGCAACTGTTACTACAGGAATCGCTATCTCAGATCAATGAATCAGAAAACACATCTTCCATGCCTATGAATAAATCTTTGCATTTATCCATAGTAAGCAGGAAAAACAAAACAGGACATTGGACTGCACTTTTTTCAGTTTATTCCAATGGCACAAGACTTGCTGCACAGTGGAATGCAGATTTTAATTTAAATACAAGAGCGAATGGAAGCATTGAATCTATTCATGCTATTGGAGCATATGCAGGCAAGTTATACCTTGTATTAACTATGAGCTAAATTTTGCAACATTATGGTGATGCTGTTAATCATAATTTCAACATCAGATACTAACAAATGAATAGAGGATGTCCTTAAAGGTGTAATAAATGGAGAAATAGGTACTTGTTACATAAAAATACTTATTCAATGGAAAAAATTAATCAAGGAAAAATAGCAAAAACCTAAGGGGTTTTTGTTTCCAGATAATTATCGATAAACAGTATTCAGGACTCAACACATTAAAAATATTGCCTCATTCCGTGTGTTAAAGAGCATAACTTACCTTACTGATGTCATACCTCTTATTTTTTGGATGTGAAGAACTGTACTGAAACTGAAATACTCTATGGATTTGCTTGCATGGATCAATTGAGTGACTATGGAGCAACCAAATAAATATTACATCTTCAGAGGATACTTAAAAACATCCTGGTATTTCCTGAGTTAAAGTACTTCCAGTTTATTTTAGTCCACATTTTATACAGAGCTATGGCTTTTTTCTGAACATGCTCATCAATAACTGCTCTGGGAAAATGGAATGAATTTGAATTTTAAAAGTTGCAAAAGATAATCAGCTCTCACAACACCATCATAATTGTAGACTTAAATTAAATATATTAGACACTTGTGCCCATACACTAATTTATAATAAAAAGCTGGCAGTATACTTGCATGGAAAGTAATACTTGGGCTTAAAAAAATATTTTAAGCATATCCTAACTTTATCTATATCCAACCTATGGCTGTACTCAAAGATAAGTTTGATAAATATGTTTGGAGCCCAACTGATTAAAAATTTTATGGCATGTAAAATTCATAGGGAAAGGAAGGAGTTCCTCTCATGTTACCTTAGGTGTATAGGTAGATCTTTTATTCATAAAACCTTACTTTGGCTCCAAAAGGAGGTTTCCAGAAACTGGATTTAGGCCTGCCATTCCATGGACTACAACCTTGATGTGGTGGAAGGGCTTATGCATTCCGATGACCCCTAAAGCTGTGCTGGCAGGAGCAATGATAATTTTTCCTGGTAGGATCACCAATGCTAGATAGGTCGAAGGTTAGCAGGCAGACAAAAGGCAGTCCACAAAGTCTGTTTATGGTAGCACAATAGTCTGTTTCTCAGCGAGGCAGATGCACAGGTGCCTGACCTCAGTGGGGCAGCCATTCAGTCAGTGGTATAGAGTGCTTATGTCATAAAAAAAATCAGTCAGGTTTATAATCAGCTCTGACCATCATGATGACCGTCATCCGCTATATTTCAGGTTAAGGGTAATGGTGGTATTTAACATATACATATACCAGTACTTTATTCATGTAAAAATAATTTAAATAACTATGTATTAAAAGGTTATTTCCACAGCCATTATAACAAGTCAAGAAATATGTTAGACATTACCCAATGAAGATTGTCCAAAACCTTCAACTAGTCGGATAACCTTGCCTTAACATTCTACAACAAACTTCCCCATACTGCAAGACTGACTAACTATAATAGGTTCAAAAATGAGGGTTAGAATTTTTGCCTCTTGCATGCTTGCAATTCCATTCAAATTGCCTCCCCATGAATATTATGGAAAAAATTTAAATCATAGTTTATTATCATAGATAAATTACTTTTCCCTCTGTTTTGTTTCTTATTCATTAGAGATGACATATAAATTTAATTAAAAATTTCTTAATTTCTTCAGAAGCACCACAATCTGATGATCAGAAACCTTCTAGAATAGGTAAGTATTTATTTAACAATTAATTCATCTATGATTTTTTTATAATCATGCATGTTTCACCACCCACAGAAATAAATAAATAGCTACCAATAAAATAGGAAGTAATCACCAATGAGAGGTACCTGCTTAACAAAGGAATTCATCAAAATATGAAGTTGTAAACATTTGAAATACTAGGTAGAAATTTATTCAATTGGTAGCTTAAGCATACACAGATCCACATATATACCATAATAACTGTAATGTAGGTAATATACTGATTTCAGCATATTTATATTCAAAATGATGTGTACTTATAATGTACTCTACTCTTTGATGTTATTAGCTCTTTTAGTGCCATATGTTTGAATGGATGTGCCCATAAGTTTGGTAGGTATTTTTGATATTTTGCAAAATATGTTTAAAATTGTCACCAATTGCTTATTTCCTCTTATTTTTATTTGATTATTTTGAAATCTAATGGGCACAAATGTGGTACATATGCAAAGGTGGAAATGTTTAAAATACATATGCAAAGGTGATACCTATTAGTACTGCTCATTATTTTAAAACACCTATAGGTGCCACCTATTGAATATTGTAAATTCATCTAGCTCCTGTATTTAATTCAAATCCTTCAGGTTAAGATTACAACCCATAGAACAGCATCATACTCTTATCATCAGAGACTGCATTACAGTCAAAGCAGTACATATCTTGAAAATTGATCTTGTACCTAAGTGGTGCCATTCCCTTTCTCAGATATAAGTAAAAAATAGATTTTCTCATTTTTTAAAAAGAGCTGGCTTTTCGTGACTGCTGGAAATGTTAAGACAACAACCATACATAAACTACAACATAATCGAAGTAAAATAACATGGAATATTAGGCAAGGTAATCAATCGATGGATTGCTCATATACAAATTAACTTTCATGATGTGAGTGCAGCTGGTTATATATGGAAAATACAACCTTAGTAAAAGAAATATCAATTGATTAACCTACCTACCTAGAATTTAGATAACCTTTTTAAATTACTGATAAATGTAAAACAGGCTGCTTTTATTCTTTTGGCATACCTCTGCAAAGTCAATGATTCATAAATCATTGTTAGCAAAATGAGCAGTAGTACTAAACAAAACTAAATCATTGTATGGCACTCAGAGGGTTAATAATGATAAATAAAATTATTTATGATAACAACTAGCTATATAAAAAATACCTCCTTGTTTTTGCGAGTTGAAATTTAAATATGAAATTATTAGTATGAACCGAAGTGGAAGTCCTCACCAAATGGCAAAATAACCATGTGGGCATGAACACAAGGTGTGTCAAATGCCTACACTGGCATCTACACAAGCTTTGAAGGAACCTAAAATGAAGGCTCTGCAGGCTTTGTGGGTACCTACATAGCCTATGTAGCCAAGGGGCACACCTTGTGAAAGCTCTTCTGGTAGGGAAAGAATTAATTATTACCTAACTCACAAATGACTTTCAGTTCCAGCACGATATACACATTATCCTGGTATTGGCTACTACAAAATGTACAATTCTACTCAACGAACATTCTTTGAAGCATATTTCAATTGTTCAGCTGATGGAGGACACTTGGCTATAATTAATTCTCGAGAAGAAGCCACTTTATTAGGAGGGTTCTGGAAAACATTTCCAACTTCAGGATCGTTTGTTTACTTAGGAGTCAATGACCTTCAAAATCCTGGGGATTTCAGAACAATTTTCGGTTAGTACATAAATATTTATTTGTGAAATTCTCATTGCTTAATGTTAAAGACATTCTGCTTCTGAAATATGTCTGAAACTTAAAAGAAATAAAAAAATAGCTACTTTTGTTCATATTTAATTTTCTTAATCTATATTATACCTACTTGTTGTAACTATGTTATTATCTATATCTATCATAATTGAAATACCCTTTGTACTGTGGTTGATATTGATGATTATAGGAATTTTTATTTCACAAGACTAAGAACTGCTGCCAAATCATTACAAATGAAGTTGAGAGGTTGAAATTGTGAATGGAATGTGAATGTCTTTTACTCAAACTAAACTTAGAAATTATGGTAATGAATATCAAAATCAATTATGACTCTATCTTATGGAATTTTCATGCTGAAAGAGATGGTAATTGTGTATTATTTTTCATGCACATGCACTGTATAACAGAAAATAAATTATTTCTTGCATACAGGACAGACTCTGGAGGAAGCTGGGTATAGTGAATGGGCACAAAATGAGCCGACAGGAAAAGGATTATGTGGCTTCTTTGATAATAATGCATTGTACCATTCTATGCCCTGCACTTCTACACGTCCATTCTTGTGTGAATTTCCATTAGCTAACATATCATAAAATTATCTTTTGCTTAGAAAACCTACGGCCTGAGTTTACTTGGCAGTGTTGCACCTGAAAACCACTTAGGCAACAGCTGAATGCCTGCTCAACAGCCACATCTTGGCTATTTTTTAGGATTTTCTTAACGTATATGCAATCAAAATTGTTTTATTGGAGGTAATAATGTCAAATAATATATCAGAAATGAAAGAAAAATAAATACATAGAGAAAGAATGGATGTAGATGCGGCTGGCTAGTCATGGTTACACTATTTTTAGGACCTAACTTTATTTCTTCATGTGGAAGAGTTTTTAGTGTTTGCTATCCTTTACGAGCATATACTCCTTCGAGAGGATTTCAGAGTACATACAGTACTCTGAAGGTATGGGCCTCCTAAAGCTTCTTTTTAGGATTACCTAGTCACCCATGCTTACTACATGTTTTTGACATATGAACATAAAACATTGCCAGTCGGAAATTGCAAAACCTCCAACACCAACCTCTTAATCTTCATATCAGTAATAAGATGCTGTCTCAACTGCACAGTTAATTAACTCTGTGAGGTGTGTAGAGCTTCAGTTACAATAAATCTTACCTTCTAAAATATTGTATTTATGATATAATATAATTCTTAAAGTATATCTTGTAATTCATATATTGAAAGGATTATTGTAATTAATTGTTTATTAAATGTACTTTGCATACATTCATGTTGTAACTGTATTTTTTATTTACTGTCTGGCACATCCTATTTTACATTGTAAAATTTCTAGATGAAATTTTGTTGATTGATTAACAATTTTAAGTGAATTAGTCATCACTTTTGCTAACTGAATCATTCCCCACAAGATTTGAACTGGAAAATATATCAATTTTAGAGATAGCATACACTCAAACTTTATTGTACAGGGTCATCTATGAAAGTAATGCACATTCTCTCGAAAAAGTAGATCTATTGATCAAACTTGTAAAAATGCTTAAAATTCTTAAAAATATTGTCCCCCTACATCAGTATACTTGCGGAGATATGTCTGCCATGCCTGGAAGGGACCCTGAAACTCCTCAATGGGAATGTCTCTCAGGAACGTTATAACATGCTTTTGGATGTTTTCCATGGTCTCCCAATGCTTTCTTTTCAGCTCTCTCTTCAGTCGGGGAAGCAAAAAAAGAAAAAGTTGCATGGGGTCAAGTTGAGACTGTAAGGGGGCTGGTGCTCCAGGCCAGGAAGTTGGTAACAATGAAGGATGTATGGCTGGGGGCATTGTCATGGTGGAGCTTGACTGTGTTGTGCACCGTGTTACAAAGTCAAAAAACACACTTTACGTGAAGGGATGACTTTCTGCTCAGACTGCTTTGAGTGAAATGGAAACCAACTACATTCGAAGGGCAGAACCCCTACCACATTTCCTGACCAATTTTACTGCGCTGCAATAGATAGTCGCATCACAATAAAATCATACACATTACTTTTGTGATGGACATGTATACTTAAAAGTAATTCTGTTAGTGTTTGTGTGTATGCAATATAAGACAGAAAATAGAGGAACTTATTAAGGAGGATTCCAAGAAGGTACATATGGAGCATATTTCTTCAAAATAGTACATTTCCCTAAATAATGAGAACTTTGCTGTGATGGACAGAATACATTCATGCCATAATTGTTTCACCACTACATACATTCTCCTGTCTAATTATAGTCCTATTTTCTATCCTTCAATGTGCTGGAATATGAAATTATCTGATTTTTTTCAGTATATAAGTATGTCACATTTATCCTACAAAATTCAGATTTCACCTCCATGTACTCCACCTCACACTTTAATGGGTTCACCCTCATCCCCTCTTCAAATGACTTCACTCACAAATTATGCTGCACAATTTTTAAATGGAAGTATGTTAGTTTGTAGTGCTAGAGTCCAGAATCAGAGTCAGAAGCTACTCTAATCAGGTAGACTGCTTATGATAAGTTTCGTACTAAACGAGCCACCATATCATTGTCTAGCCATTGTATGACATCATCCATATTGTGTTTCTTAATGCTGAGCTGCTTCTCTTAAATGCTTCTCTGTTTTCAGTGTTTATTGTTGTTTATGGTCTGTCACAATATCAACCCTCACCTTTTAACACCCTTTTGCTTGGCAAAATGTCAGGATTACTGAGAAATAGTCAGGTTCAACTTTATAGTTTCAGGTGTATCTTTGGAGATATAATGTATATTTAAATAAGTAACAGACATGGCACTTATCCATGCTATTTATTAAATTCAATTAGAACCATTATGATAAATGTTGAACTCCCTAATTTAAAAAATTGATTTCATCACTGAAAAAGATAACTTCTGTGTCATCAATTTTCTGGACCTTGGACTTCCACCAAAACTGAAAGGCACACATTTGCCATATTCAGGGAGCCATTCACTACATACTTTACCATCCTCAATGTCTCATCAAACCACCATTCACATAAAAAAGGAGCTTTCCACTCATTGATATATTGCCTCATCAATCTACGTCACTCAACCACTAATTTTAACAAGGAACTTATCATCATCATTTCCATTAATCAGAGCAATGGTTACAACCCCCTAGTAAGGGAATAAAATCCCAAAGAAAAAACTAAGGCATCTGACAACAAATGAGATTATTTCTTCCTCCACTAGTGAACATTTTACCTTAAATTGGTGCTCACTTACTTCCATCGGCTTTTCACATACAACTCAATGAGCCATTTGTCATTATGATATGTGTGTTAGTAATAATAGTTGCTGTGTACATTTTTCCTAAGTAATAATAGACCCATGCCTGTGAATTGTTGTGAAGTCAGTAATACCTTTTATTCCTAAATGAAAATGTTGTACACTATTGAAGCCCTTAGATGGAAAGTGATATTTAAAATATTCACAGAGTGAAAGATAAGTAGTCCTAACTTTATGGATGAATGATACCAGGATGTAAGGTGTAAAAAATTCAAATATAGGTAAACACACATTCACAAGTGAGGGGGTCAACATAGAATATATTTGAAGTGGCGTGTAACGAATGAAGATTTGAATCTTCATTCACTACACTCTATGGAAGCCTTCACAGCAAACATAGAAGCTATTTGGTGGCTAATCAATATGAATAATGAGCTGAAGAAGAATTGGAATTTGCATTGCCTTACATTTTCAGAATAAATTTTTCTCATCAGCATGAAGGAGAGTACAAGGAGAACACTAATAAAAATGTTGCTCACACTTAGGGTCTCAAAATACACTTGGATTCCTTCCATAGTGGTCTGACAAGGGATTAGAGATGAGCATAAGAATTTAGCTTTGTAAAAAATTTTCATTGTTTACTCTTCTACTATGGGTAATTATGACCTCTACCTCCTAACTATCTTACTGAAAGATCAACCTCTGAAAGCACAGCTTTGATGATGAAGTAAATTTTTGTTAGATTTTGTCCATCTAATTCAATGGCTGAGTAAAAAAGTTATGGGAAGAATAAATACTTGGACCTCGATAGCAAGTGCTAGGAACAACAAAGCCCTGGCTATGAGCTCTCTTCCAATTTCCTGCCCTGCATTCTGTAGGATGAACAATTATATGACCCATAAAAAGTGCAAACAAAAATTTGCAGCAGGTCTAGTGATCTACGGTTAAGGTGCCACTTCCACACATATCATATCTGATATTATTTCATGTTAACTACTCATTCAAGACAACATCCCTATTATAAGCAGCAGATTTTGGAAGGCCTATAATTACTACTTTTTGCCATGTGAACTTCTTATTCTTTGGCATCCTCCTCTTACATTTTCCTTCTTAATTTCCTTCTTAATTTCCTTAATTCCCCTCCTTCTTCTCCTTATATTTCCTCCTAAATTTCTTTATGTCTCCTCCCAACCTGCACCCCAACTAAGAAGATTATTAACTTCCTTCTCTACTCCACTTAACACACCCAATGTTATCCCTTGTATCATTACCTTGAGCATTTAACATTTTGGTAATTTTCTCTTAAAATTCCCTCTAGTTGTTTTTCTGCCATTTTCAGATTTCTTCTAACAACTTTTACTCTTCTATCATGATATTTAAAAGAATTTGTTTTAGAGATAAGTTTTGGCTACAATTTTAATTGGCTGTTAACTGAACAAAAAGAATTACTATATAAATGGAAAAATGAACTTTTATGATCCAAATAAAACAGAAATGCACTCACAAAGCTATTAAGTATGTACATATTTAGATATACTCAATTTCTTGGGAAATATTAAAAAAAACTGACGTTTTTATAAATCAAACCACTTTGCTTTTCCACATAAACTTTTTATTTTCACGACCCAGGTTCGACCTGATGATGTTATGCTATAACAAAACCTGGGTCGTGAAAATAAAAAGTTTATGTGGAAAAGCAAAGTGGTTTGATTTATAAAAACGTCAGTATGAAGATTTTCCACCAAGTTACGTCAGAAACTGGTTTATTTAAAAAAAGTTATATATTTACAAGCCAAAGCATTATGTCATGGCTTCAGATTTCAGGATGTTTTGATTTTGTCTTGGGTACTTACCTCCTGGTCTTTCACAGAGTCAACCATGCAACTCTCTAATGATTCTAGCTCACCATGAAGTTCTTCAAGAGTTCTTTGTATGGGAATAGGCATCCTTACATTATGTAAAAGCATCCTTTGTTATTCATGCCATGTGATTTTGCTTACAATCCAAAAAACCTAATATCAAATAAAAATAAACAATACAATATTGAAATGACTTATTGCAGAATTACAATTTATCAATGGTCACACCATACTGAATACCCAGAATTTTAGCACATGTAGATTTAATTCAATTTTAAAGGTACCTATAAAAAAACAAATGGATGAGAGAAGAAAATGGAAGAATGTAAATACAGAGTTTGGCAAAATGAAGTGTAAAGAGTCAAACAAAAAATTGAGATGGGCCACAAATAAAGCAACAGAAGAATGGTGGAAAACGCAATGCGAGGATATGGAAAGTTTACAGAGGAAGGGTGAAATTGGTGCGCTATACAGCAAGGTTAAGTTATTATCGGGAAGTAAGAAGGCAAGATCTGTGCTAACAGTTAAAGATAAGTGGGGTAAGATAATATTTGAACCAGAAAAAATCCAAGAGAGATGGAAGGAATATATAGAAACACTGTATGGTAAAGAACTTAGGCCGACAAGGTTAGACATAGAAAAGGAACATGACGTAGAAGAAGATAGCTTAGGTCCAGGCATATTCGACGATGAAATAGAAAGGGCATTAAAGGAGATGAAAGCAAATAAGGCCGTGGGGGTGGACAACATACCTGTAGAACTGTTGAAATGTTTAGGAAAATGCAGGAGGAAGACTCTATATGGACTGGTTCGTAGTATTTGTGAGGAAGGAATCTGGCCGGAAGACTTTGTGAGATTAGTCTTAGTTCCAATTCCAAAAAAGATAAAGGCTACATTGTGTGAGGACTACAGAACAATAAGTTTGATTTCTCTTGCAACTAATGTGGTGCTCAGCTAGGTATGGTGAGCGAGGAGAAGGGTTTGTTGGGAGAAATCATAAGGGGGCTGGAAAAATGGATGAAAGGCATATTGAGCGGTAGTGGAATGTTGAAGAAGGTAATAGAGGGGAAAATGTTGGGCAAGCGAGGAAAGGGCAGGAACAGGATAGGGATGTTGGACGGGATGAAGGGAGGAAGGAAGTACGTGGAGATGAAGAGGGACCTGATGTAGAGTATATTGCTTGATTGTGTTTTGTTTGGAGTCACAAGATATTTATTTGATATGTGTGTCCATCCAAAAACCTACCTTAACCGGTAGATTACCTTACTTACCTATAAAAAAATAGAAGGTACCTATTGGTTATATATGCTTTGCAGGGCCTGCTAAATGTTTAAAAAGGTTAAACCATTTAATATATAGGTCAACTGCTTCAACCTATTCATTATTCAAAGGGCATTGATATATGTGCTGGAATAGTTTACAAAGAGAATTGTAAATAAATCTAAAAATTGATAATTTTTTCTTTATTTAACAACTGTTGAAAAAGGTCAACAAAGTTATATGTATGAAAAGCTTGCTGTAAACATTATCTTCACTTTAATCATATCTATTTTGACTCTCTTGTCCTCAGTCAGTAACAGTCTATTATCATTATTCCTGTACTATTCTTTGTATAAATACTACAAATCTGAGATCAACTTTAATTGGGCATATGTTAGAAAATGACTTGTAAAGCTCATGCTTTGGAGCTCATTCAGTGTTTCACTTACTTTTTAGTGCCCCATTGGCAATTGTTTAGTTTTCTTTACAAAGATATGATTATCAAGGGAGTGCCCATTGGGCATCTGGAAGTTGAGGAACAGACTGATTGGTCCGGTGCCCATTCTCAGGCAGCATGGAAATGGATGAAATACATTGAGTTCTCCCTTCCAGAAGTGCTTCTGGCAAGGCTTCCTCTGATTCAAGCACAGATTTTTCACTCCAACGTGTTTTTATCTGAAAATGGAAGATTAAAGCATATATCATATGATAGCATTCCAGACAATAAGTGATGACAACATACTACATAGTATTGGTTTGTAAAATTAACACTATAATTTTCAAGGATATACTGAACAGCTTGTGCCTGGATGTTGAGGGCCACCCATAAATAATTTTCATCTAAATCTGCCTAATGGTATATGGCAGTCAATGAACACCTAATCAATCAGAAAGGGTTGAAATGAATGGGAAGGGTTTCAAGAGACTTAATTATGCATGAAACAGGTATAGTAATGGAATGAATAATAAACGTAAGGATATATGTAGTATATTATGGCATGTCACCAAGTCCATTAGTGCCAGGGTACATAATTCAGGAGACTTATTCAGGAGAATTCTCAGCACATAATAAAAGAAGACTCCATCACTCAAATCTGAAATTCAACACATGAACAAAATTTTTGGATTTCCACTTCATTATTGCAATTTACACTCTCCATTAAATAATCTGATTGCATTTATTTCCCTATCAAAAGTTCACACTTCATGAAATGACATGGTTATCATAGAACCTACCACCATATAAGTTGACCTATTATCAATGAAGTAGGACCTAGGATAATAGCTTCATTTTTCCAAATAGAAGAGCATTTAATTTAGCAAAACTGGACTCGCAAGGGATAGGTAGGTACATCAGCATTTTTTGTATGGATGTATGAGTCAAAGTTTACATACATGGCTTCCACTCATAAAATTAGAAAATGTACTACCATTTTAATTAAAAATATATCAAATATTGTTTTGTGATTGAGTTGCTGTTTCAATAATTTGCTTGCCTTCCCTTTCCTGCCACATCTGCATATCATACCATAACGTAAATAGTGAAAGTTGTCCTATGATTGTATCAATGGTTAAATTTGTGATTTTTTCCTAATTAATTACATGTTTACCCATTAGGTTCTCTTATTGACTTAAAAAGCAACTGAATATGATCAAATCAAAGTTGAGAATTCATATTTCTTCTCATCAAATGAACGTAGTGCCAAAGTTGCCACAATTTGAATAGCATGAAGATATACTGTGGTACAATTAAGTTTATGCTACATGGAGCAATCCCCGAGTTTTTGAACCCTTCCCTCACCTATTCTCCTACCAGTCCTCATTTTTAAAAAAATATGTTTATCCATTTGGGGAAAAGAACCCCAATTTCATGACCATTTCAGTGTACCAAAAATCCTGTGCAAGGTGGATAAACCCTTCTGATAAAGGTATAGTTTTGCACCTAACTAAACAGTGGCTAAATTTAATTATGACAGCATTTCACATATTGAAATCACTGGTTCTTAAAGCCATCACTGCTTTCACTATGCACACATTAGAATGCATATGAGAAGGATAAAGAGTATGAGACATTGAATTTCATGCAACTTGCTTTCTTTATTTATTGCTCAGTCTCTTAGAAGCAGCTGATAGCATTTCATTAAGGTATAAAATAATTTATGTTGTGTTTAACCACTTTTATTTTAATGGTTTTCATATATATGTTCAGTTAAATAATAAGTTAATGATTTCACTGTTAGTTGTACTAATTTTGTATTTTTTCCTTTTTTTTCCATGAATATAATTGGGAACATTCTGACCATCCAATAGAATAAATCTGCCAAGTTCTAAGCATACAAATTCAAATGAAAAATAAGTTCAGTCAAATTATTTTGCATTATGAAATTCTGATTGGTTTTGTCATCATATTTTTTCTCAACTCAGGAATAGTATTAAGCATGTTGTGACTGAAATAATGTAAAATATATCACTTGACAATAGTGAGAGGTAACTGCTTGCTCAGTGGGTTGTTTAAATTCACTTTCATTGTAATAACTTATGATAAAACTTTGTATTGACTGCAATGGACCAAATGTGCTGGCCCCAAAAATAATAACACCCAGGTCAGACCGCTTTCTCCCTGAAAACCCCAAGCTGCACTATTAAAGATACATGCTTTACTTTTGCTGATATAGTGGTAGTGAATATAGTATTTAATTAACAATTAATTCAAGCACATTAACCCTTTTCATTTCAACTTTCTCCTTTTTTGTATAAAAAAGGCTTTTGTAGATAAAGAAGTTTCATAATAAGATCTATAAAAACTATTAATTCACAAAATCTGCCATTCAAAAAGTAAAAATTTTCATTTTGCTTCAACTTAGGCAATGAATTAGAAGTTTTGAGAAGTGCCCACATGCTTATTATGAAATCCAACAACCACGGTAATCAACCCAAACTGTTTGATAAATAGAGACCATCTAGTAATAGTAATCCATGAAAAATTCATACATTATGGAAAAGGAGTGAGTTCTTTTCCATCTAAAACAAACTGTTTTCCTTAAAGGGGATCCAAAAATTTATGCAGCACGGGTAAAGTTTTGGTTGTTTAACGACCACCCAGATTTGAACTTGGGCCCTTCAGATAGTAGCCCACCACCACATTTCTGAAAGTTTGATCAGTTTGACCTGAAAAATGCCTCAGAGAAGGCACAGAGCTTTAACTTCCTGAAATGTGAGTGTCCTCTTACTGTTATCTATTTCATTTTATCTTATATTCTATTGCGTCATTCAAATGTTATAATGCTCTTTTGAATGCTTCTATGTCATCTACTCAGTTGCCTTCCTCAATAGTGATTTTAATAAGACACCATCCCTCAATGGCTATCCCACTGGGGTCAGATGCCTTTGCAGCTGCCTCACTGAGGAACAGATGCTGCATGGATACCTTTGCTCCTAACCGTCAACCTATTAGGCATCGGTGACCCTACCAGGAGCCATTGTCACTGCTTAAGCCAGCATAGCTCTAAGAGTCATTGGAATCAACAAGCCCTTCCATCTTTACACCTTCTATAATATATATAACATTTGGATGGCACAATGGAACAAAAAAATAATAAATAAAACATAAAAGGATTTCAAGAAACTAGAGAGATGCCACAAGAGTAACTTTTAATGGAGTCATCCACTAATATGCATTTCATTGCAACAATTTCAGAGTGTAAAAATAATTCATAAATCCCGGCCACCGCCAATGATTTTTACACTCTGAAATTGTTGCCTGAAAGGATACTCACATTTCAGAATGTTTAAACTTTGCACCCTCTCTGAGGCCTTCTTCAGGTCAGATATATATATACACACATTTTTTTGCATGTCATCAATATATTTCTTAAAAATTTAATTAACAGTTACCTCTTCCACAGCAGTCAAAACCCGAAGAAAATTTAACCCCGCCAACTTTTTCACATCATTTTCATCCCAATTCGGCACTGTTGAAGAGGATGGTGTTTTTGAGGTAGGCATTGTAGTAGGATGAGTTGCTGAGGCAGGGTTGATTAGGCGTGCAAATAGATGAGGATAGCGGGACACATCTTCTAGTCCAGCTGGTGTGCTATATAGAGAGAGAAATGGATTTCATGTCACATTTAAAAATAAGAGCAGTGCTTATTCAGTTGAGAATATATTATTTAAAAACATTTAACAAAGTTTGCATAGGAAAAATGATTATGCAAGAAGGGACAGAAGCCACATACGAGTTTGTATGTAATTACTTGGTGGACCCACCCTTTTGGTGCATGATATACATTGCAATACATTCAGATTGGGTGAAGTTAACTCAGCTTTCTTCAGTTGTTTGTAATATATATATATATATATATATATATATATATATATATATATATATATATATATATATATATATATATATATATATATATATATATATATATATATATATATATATATTTATATATATATATATATATATATATTGTATTTCGGTATTTAGGTGGTTGTATGGCAGGATTCCGTGTTTGAATGTGTATTTGGCCAATGTGGCTCGTCTCTTCTTCTGGCTATGTGTGCCATGAAACGCACCCTTCCTATCCTTTATGATGTTGTATGCTTGCTAACCTACTGTCCTTCTTCTTCTTGTGTTTGTCTACATCTCCTTTGGTGGGTGTAAAGGCTCTCTAACGCCATCTCTTGGCTAATGAATCGGGGCACTTTGGCGCTTTATAAGATCGCAGATTTCAGTGTAAAGTACATTTTCTCGACAGCTCAAGTGGTTAGAGCATCTGCCCAGCAAATAGAGAGACCCGGTATTCAAGTCCCGGTCGAGGAAAATATTTTTACATTTGTGATCTGCTCACATCCGCCTTCCCCACCTCTCTTGTCTTCGTCCTTTATGTGTGTTTCTTTCCCATTTCCTTGTCTATATTTCTATGTTAATGAATATTTGTTCGCCGTATGGCGGGATTTCGTGTTTGAATGTATATATATATTACAAATTATATTATATGTATTTACCTGAATTAAGTTGACAGATAAAGGCTGATCAAAGTAATTTCAGTTAAATTAATTTAGAATTAATTTTGATCTTAATCAACTTAATCAAAAATATTTAGAATGTGATGAAAACTAATACCAAAAAATTTGCTGATTTTTCCAAGAAAAAATGAATCATATTAGATGCTAAAGCAACATTTACATTTCCCTAATAAGTGCCTTGTTGGAATGAAAGTCTTCTCATTCTCTTTTCTTTTGCCTCATATTGCCTTGGACCTAAAATTATTCTTAAGATGATTCCATTTGGTCAGATGTATAGCCATCTAACATGTACAATATTTCTCATAAAATGAGTGTTTTATGAAAAAGTAAACAAATAAAAAGTAATTAGGTAAGTGTTAGTCACTCAAAATTTGACTTTTTAACATATTAATGATTAATGTGGAACATATTAATCTACCCTGATGGCAAGCAACTTTGATAACCTAAAAAATTATTGAACTGAATTGAAAGGAACTCATGCCACTAGTTCAGATAAAATATACGCTTACTGATAGATTATTTAATTCTCATATTTCTAAGAAAAATTCCCAAAAAACTTTAAAAGATTTATATTTAAAGTTTTTACTAAGTATTTTTAATGAAGGAACTTTGTTTGGTGTGGTGCTTTGGTTACCTGATGGTAACCAAGATGATGCAGCAGTTTTGAACTGTGATCATCTCATGCTGTAGTTCATAGATACACAGAGTTAATTCCCATGTATAAAAAATTGGATTAAAAATAAATATAATAATGGTGGTATAACCAAACTTACTGGTCTATTCCATCAAAACCTGCTCCAATGCCAACATGATCAACTCCGGCTACAGACCTAACATGGTTAATATGTGCTGAAAATGAAAAACTTTTAAGTCAGATAAAAATAAATAGAATGACTTTTTAAATTATTTCCATTAGTGTAATAGGGAAAGCTTTTTTCTATAACAGCAATATAATTTACAGGATATAGTATTTTTCTTACCTATAACATCATCCATTGTTGATGTTTCATTGCAGGTTAAAAAATGTGAGTAAAAACTTATCATCACAACACCTCCATTTTTGGCCTGAAAAATTACAATTGAGGAAGTTAAAAATATCCACATAAATGAATCTCATAATTTCATATTTACATAAATGGAAATGGATGATTTCCATTTATGGTATTTCCAATGGTTAGCATATCACAACTAAAGTTTAAGGGTAATTTGGAAAATAATATTGATGAAAAAATTCAATAAATAAATAAAACTGAATCAGTTTCAAATTAGAAAAACGCATAAAAAATCATTGGAACATTGATGTTTGATGAGAAGGACAAATCTTTGAAATCTGTGAAAAATTAATTTTACCTTTTGTACAAAATCTTGTAACATCATCAATAATCACCTGTAAAACAAACTTTAAACAACCCAAAATTTATTTCATGCAAACTTAAATCTACCGAGATGGTTTTACTGATCTCCATCTATTAGGCAGATGAGTTTTAGCATATAGAGAATTCAGTAAAGTAAGCTTTTTCCAGTGTAAATTCCCTTCAGTAAATGAGCCATTCTAATTAATTTTGGATTTCCTTATCTCTTCCTTAAGCATGGTTTTAGAATCACATATTAAGGTAAGTTACTAATATGATGTGAATTTTTCTTACATGCCTCACACCCAAAGAACAAAAACACAAAAAAATAAATATAACATAAAATAAAAATCAAATGTAATGAAAAAGGAAAGAATAGTACAAACATGGTAAGTGGCTCTCAGTCATTGTATTAAATAGTTTGAAATCTGTTATTGAAAATAACTTCTTCAGATCTAATTAATATTTTTGAATATTGATTTAGCATACAAATTGGTGTATGTGTTGTTCTATTGATAAATTTTATTAATTCACATATTTCTGCACATTTTGGAATTTGAAAGCATTTTCCAAGGGTGCAAAGATGAAAATGATGAGTGTTTGTCAAATGTTATGAAAAACAACTTCATGAGAAAAAAAGTAACCTGCACCAAGAAATATAGCAATATAGCTTAGGCAATGTCACATAAAGAATCAATTCTACATTAACAAATTTGGCTTAGGTTATTGAACACTCACCACTAGCTTGAGAATTTCATCAGGCAGGTTACGAGGCGATGGGCAGAGGGCATGAGACGCAGTATGTGAGAAAACCACGGGGGCTTGAGAGACGCTTAGCACCTCCCTCATTGTGGAAAATGATGTGTGAGCCAGGTCCACAACAATGCCCAGACGGTTCATCTCATGCACCACAACCTACACTTCACCATCAAGGATAAATCCATCAAAAAATGAGAGATAGTCAAGTCATGGCAGGTAGTTCAATGTGCACATAATTTCAATTTTTGACACCAAACCACATCTGTTTATTCTTAACTTGTACATTGACTCTATTTAATGCATTAGTTCCACCCTACAATAAAAAATAATTTGCTAAAGTATGTAGCACAGATTTTTGTAGATAATGCAAAATTTGAATGCAATAGAAATTTGATGATATATGCAGATTCATGTTAATATACATTTATGTTAACATAGAACATATTCTGTGACACACTGTGGAACTGAAATTTTCAGACGCATCAAAATAAATTTGCAATGTAAAGAATGGCTTTCTACGCCATTCTTTACATTTTCAAGGGAAAAATATTTAATTCCATCACTTGCTAATAATTCAAATGCATTAAGACAATCTATGGGTTGGTAAAGCATTGAATTATTTAGTTTCAATGGCATTAGGCTTAAACTTGTGAACATTTATTCTGAGAAAAAAGACAAACTTTGCAAAGTCAAAATGTGTGTGAATTTACAAAGTTCGAATTATGTAGATTTAGTACTACATAAGATTTTACATAAATAAAAATACCAATATATAAGTAGGTAAACATTGATTTCTGGTTACTGTCATGGTTACAGAGTGAGAGTTCTGGTCATTTACTCACTTACTTTTGGATATTGGGATATGAAAAGTGAAATAGTAGTTCTCTTAAGAATAACTGTGAGATTAGCTCTGGTTCAGCCTGAGCATTCCTGCTTTTAATACACAATCAATTGATTAATTTTGTGATTAAGCTTTAATTAATTAATTCTGTGATATGGTTACTGTTTACCACTATTACATGTTGTCTTTTTTTTAAATATTAGTTGTTTTAAAGTCATTTTCAACAAATCTGACCTTAAACACAATAGTTCCTGGGGATTATTGCCCTCTCAAGTTTTCCGCCAAAGAAATATTTACTAACCAAAATAAAAAGTAGGTTACCTTACACATAGTCCTAGTAAATGAAATGACACTAGACCAATTAACCAGTCTCACATAAATTCATTGAATAAAAGACTTATTTTTTGTATGGAATAACCTTAAAAATGGTCAAACCTATTATTTCACCTCCTTGCATGCAATACATTGGTGAGCTATGAAATGGGTTCTAGGACCTGACATAATTTATTTTTACTTGTACGTGCAGTCTGTGAGCATACTTCAATATTGTAACTGAATCCAGAAAATGTCGAGCATTTATTGCTTTAAAACTAGAAGATTTAAAAGTCTGTACTGAAATGTGTTTAAAAGCAATGAATTGTTCACCCAACTAACCTAACTTGTTAGAATTTTGTGCTAAATAGTTCTCAATATAAGTGCCTAACTTATGCACTTAATTACTCTGAATTTAAATGGACTATGGTTCAGTTACCATATTCAATGAACACTCTAATGACCTTGTAAGCCATTTCTCCAAACAATTCACCAAAGCAATCATTATAATGCAAAACTATGCATATAAATATACTATTGCTATAATTAAATAGCCATGTACCTTTCCAAATTCCGAAAGGCCTGGCTGATGGTCTTCAGGAAGGGAACCAAATGCCTTCACCTCACCAGCTGATGAGCAATCTGCCCTGCCATGGAGATGTTCATTAACTCATTGATCTGGGAATGAAAATTTCCCATGGGAAAGTTGCTTTGTTACAGCTAAGCAAGTTGATTAGGGCCCCGATTCTTGGATATTATCATTGGGGTGCTCACTACCTCTCTAAATGCACTTCTGTTGAACACATTTTAATCTCTTGTGGTTGCTAATCTATGACCAACATTGGCTTTTGGTTTTAAGGGCACAGTAAACTCTTCATTATCCATGCTAATGGATACACGATAAAGCATGGATAATTGAAATACATGGATAACCAAAATCCATGGAAAATATGGTTGTGATAAAAACAAATTGAATTTGTATGAATGAAAATAGCCAAAAAACTAATGACTGTGGTTAGAATACAAATAAAAGTTCCTTTAAATTCCTTGTGATTAATTTGAGTTTTTTAGAAAAGGAAAGTATAATTTTTTTCCAATATCTCAGCCAATTTTATAAGGGTAGAATTATATTTTTCATATACAATTTAAAATTTGAATTTTTTAAAGAGTATCAAAGAGAAAGAGAATTGAGATTTCAAAGCCTTAAATTATCTTCATGATTGTAATTTTATCAAAACATTTTGAGTTGCTGGGATGACAAAATAGCAAGAATAATCTGAAAACGGGATGATCTTTACATGTATGATCAAAAGTTTATGGTATTTATAAAAAAATATCCATGCTTTCATTTAAAAACTTTCTAAATTCTGGAATGTAAGTTTGCTCTTCTATTAACTGTCTGTCAATTATTGTTTTTCAAACTTGTCTGTATCCAATATGACCTAAGGTATTGATAACAAAGACTGTGGCTTCATCTTATAGATTGTATTATTAATTACTGCTTCGTCAGTTTTCATAGAAAAGTTACAGTTTGTAAAAATGTGGTTTTGTGTTTTTCACCACAAAGTCTTCCACATGGTGCCCCCATCACTCTTGCGATGTTGTCCCACACTTGTTCATTATGTCTGCTCACCTGGCAGTCTGTCACTCTCCACCATAAGTCAGGAGGCCTGTGTGGAATCAACATCTTTTTTTAGTCTGCTCGGTTTAGCAGTTCTGAGCGAACAAGAGTTGTGCTAGTAAGCATCACTGGAACAAACTGTCCCATGGAAGATTAGAGACATCTACATCGGCATCTTACCCTACCAGGGCTTAGCCATGAGGGCATATGGCAGGGAGTTCCAGTCACCAGCTATAAGAGTACCAGGTGATTAGTGAGATTTTACCTGGTATTCCATTTTGTCCTGGATTTCCAAAATTATACAAGTAATGCTCAATAAAGAGCCATCATTATATTTTCATGGGCATAACGTAGAGAAAAATTTCATTTCATGTTATATTATTGGGGTGGGCTGTTCGTTTTCTCACCTGATGATAATAGTTCATTTACCCCAAAATTCGTTTCTCTGTTCTGAAGGACAGATGAACTTCGCAGTCATTCATCTACATGGGCTGCATGGCATCATGATAAGTAGCTTGTAATTTGAATATTGTATGGCCTTACACGCAAGTCTACACTATGCTCCCTCATACAGACAAAGCTTTTACCATCAAAGCACCTTTTCGTAGAAGTACTAAATGATAGGTATAAGATAATGTAAGAGGGACGTATTTCCATGGATGTCTCGATGTTTGTAGCTCTCAATATTGGTCCTTTGTAATTCTATCAATCCATCTGGTTCCCATCCCCTTGCCCTGATCGTTGTTTCCCTCAATCCACACTGCAGTTCCACCAGAGGACCGGTGATGCCAATGCAGGTAGATTTGAAAAGTAGTGAGCACCCTTATATCAATGATTTTTGGGTGAAAATGGTGATAAGCAAGAAATCCAAAATGTTAGTGGTGCAAAAGCCATTGACGAAGCACTTTCCCTTTGAGAAAGAAATTTGATTCGCTAAGAGTGAAACATCACTCTCTCTATAATATGTCTATATAATATTATCCTTACACATAATATATTATCTCTATATATTTGTATATATAATTATGTATATTTTTTAATTGAGCAAAGGAATGCTTGATTTTATATATAGAAAATATATATAAAATATATTTCTATATATATATATATATTTATTTATTTATAAATGTATAGGGGGGTCGCGGTAGTCCAAGGTTAGAACATTGGACTACTGACTAGAGGGCAAAGGTTCGATTCACAGGCAAACCTCTATGAGCGTCCTCAGCTCCACCCAAGCTTTGTGATTTTTTGGGTACCCTTCGGGACCCGATAACCTTTACCTATGATAATGCTTTCATCTTTTTATTAATGTAAGTGTTTATTTTATATATGTATAAATAATATATATATATATATATATATATATATATATATATATATATATATATATATATATATATATATATATATATATATAGCCGGCCTCGGTGGCGGCGGAGTAACGTCCTCGTCTACCAATCCAAGGGTCGCGGGTTCGATTCCCGCCTGGGTGGGTTTTTCTCCACCTAGGGCTTGGTTGTTTGTTATCGTCTCCATTGATGTAATATCTGTATGTAAGGGTTAGGTGGAAGAAGGGACTGTCTCAAGTCTCAACCTCGCCCAATTAAGTCGCAAATAAATAAATATATATCTGATCAAGAATTCTTTTGCTCAATTTTTTTTTACAATTATTTCAAGCTTACAAAAAAGTCTTGCTCATTGCAGAATAAAAACTGTAAACATGGCACTTGGCAAATGTTCAAGAAAGAAGGCCATCGAATAGCACTATTTTCCTGAATTATTATGAAATTTTAACCAAAGTTAGTGAAGTCATCAATGCAATTGATATCATATTTAGTTATTGATTAAGGTTTTGTGCAATTTATTAAGCAAGAAATAAAGTTTTAGAAAACTACCACTATTTCTCTCCTGTTCATGGATGACAATGCATTACAATGTGTTACTACTTTTTTAACCTTACGCCTATTTTTTATTAATATAAAATGGAAGAAAAATGAACATAAATATAATAAATAAATGGCAATAGATAAAACTTTTGGGAGAAATTTTTATCATATTTTGTGATTCATTAATAAGTGACTGTAATATGAAACTGCGATACCGATTTTCCGGCTGAAAAAATGTACATAAGTTAATATTATCATTGCATTAGAAACTGAAGAAAATTCGACAGGGGTTTTGTGGAATCATGCTTAGATAACTACTTGGAGTATTCTATGACTGCCTTGACTTATAATAATTTCTTTTTCATTAAAATGAATATCGATCCACACACACGAACATTTATTAAGTACACAATTAAAACAGCGTCAGATATCGAGAGCAAAATTTGAAACCACAAAAAGAAAGCTTTCAAATTTCAAAATTAAGAGAACAAAAAAGTATACACGTATTGGAAACCCATTGAAAATTTCTTTAGTGAAAACTCACTTCAAAACTGGACACAATTTTATTTTCTTCTTTATATGCTTCTCGAAATTCTCTCCTTGCATAGTTTAACAACAGAAAAAGAAATAAGGAATTCTATGAATAAACATTTTGGTAATGCTAACAGTAGCTATCGTCTGATTAATTCGCAATACAATTAACGTCTGGATACATAACTAACTAATATGAATGGAATTAAATAATTTTATTGAATTTATTTTAACTATGTACCTTAAGTTTCCCCTTGTGGAAGTCTTCAATGTACACATTACTTATGCCATTAATCCATCTACGGTGACCTGTGTCGGTTAGCCACTCATTTTTTAGATTCCCATTGCCGACTTTATCCCATGTTTCCCGACAAACACGCCATCTTTTTCCCCGATCTTTCTCCCGAGTATATGGATTTAGGTATTTTTTATGTGGATCTTTTTATATTGCTTCTCGTGCCAAAATATCACCGAAGTAGGTCCGACAAGTTGCAGTTTTAGTCACGCGCGATCGTCAACGGTAAACACGAGCTCATCTCACAGCTAAAAGAAAAATCGTTTTCATTGGGAATTCCCGATTGCCATGTTATCCTCCCGATTCGCACATCGAATTTCTCGGTTAAAAAAAAATCCTCGACCCCCATTCCCATTTTTCTCCTGAACTTTTGAAGAAATTGAGTAATCCCTAACTTTTCCTCTCATTTTCCCGACGTTGTGGAGACCCCATGATTCATGTGCATAAGAAACGACCACCTTGGATGGAGGGAGCTCTACGAGTTATCTCGTAATATCTTAACCCAAGAAAAAATCTAGTTAGATTATTAGGAAAAAGAATGGATTGACTTGACAGTCATTCCGGAAGTGGGGCAAAAAAGAAGATAATACTTAGCTTAAGAGAAATTCCTTTGAACATTCAGCTTCATGCACAGGGAAAACATTTGCTACTCACCATGGTGTGTTGCACGCATGTGTGAGAGTAAGGAGACGCACTCCCAAATCATAGAAAGAACGAAGAATCGCCAAGCTGTTGCCGATAGCATGGCCGCCTTCTATTCCGAGAAGACTCGCTATCTTTCCGACACGATGGGCCTCCCAAACTTCTGGAAAATAAAATATTGAAAAAATATCACAATGAGACAGTCAAATTCAAATTAAAAAGGGCGTATATTCGGTGTTTGAGCATGGGATTTACTAATCGAACTTGTCCAATGATAAACAACTTGGTCAAGCGTTGATTGGAACCAGAGGCGGGTATACGTAGAAAACTTGCATGGCGGGGGAACACGTGTTCACATAAGTCTTAATAATTTTACAAACTTTTCTCCAAAAAAGAATTTTGAAAATTTCATTTCTTTCAAATTAGGAGCACTAATTTAGAGATCGTAACGTAACCTTCTGCAGCTTACTTTTGGAGTCTAAATGTTGTAAAAATCAGGGCAGGCAAATAAGCATTAGTTTTTAAATTTAGTAAATCAAAAAAGTATTCCCCAAATAGAGTAATGACCCCCTCCCCCACGGATCCACCCCTGGTTGGAAGGTTCCCGTTACGAATATTACTTTGAATATTAAACAAACCTGCGGTGGTTGTGACTAGCTGTAGATGCTGAGAATGCAGGCGAATGAGTCGGCGAATAACATCCACTTGTTCTAAGGCTACTTGAACTGCATCCATATGTTGTGCTCGGCATGGAACGAATGCAGACCATAGCTGCAACAGGTAAGATTTCTCCATTAAAGTTGACATTAAATAAGATTGAGATGAGTTATTTTTATTTTATATTTCAATATGTCCTACTCATTTTCCATGATAGAAGAGTTTAATTCAAATTTATAAAGTATACACGTTTTGTGATAATTATATTGAAAATCTATACATTTCTGAAGACCACTGCTAAGTTTGGAATTCAAAACTGCTTGCACTACGGGTATGAAATAAAGAAAGAATATCGAGGTCTTTGAAATTTATTTTCTTGAGAATGAAGATGAGAAAAATTGTATTTAATAATTTCAGTTTAGTATTCAATAATGTCCATTCAGAACTTACTCTAGCTTTAATCTCCTGAAGATAAATGGAAAAATTGTAAGTTACACGTTAGTCACAAATTAAAGTAGGCCCATAATAACGGAGAAAATGAATTAGAAAATAATTTATCATTCTGCTTAAGTGTGCGAGTATATACTAATACATAGTATAGTACTAATAGTATATACACAAACACACATAGGTTATATATCCTTCTGCGTGTGTAGACTAAAAGGCATAAAAATTACATTCAAAGCAAACGGAAACAATTGAATAATAGGTAGTCGTCAGAGGGATAAAATTTAGCCAAACAGATTTTCAGGAAAACATAAATGAAACTAGAATGTTCTTGATGAATGGTTGAATTGGAAACTGGAAATTTATAGGAAAAAATTATTAAAATAAGCCAGGAAAAACTTAATGCTAAAGAAGTGAAGAAAAACGATCTATCTACGGAATCTACGGAAAAGTGAAATGCATTTAAAAAGCCAAATGAACAGATCAATGTTGCGACTTGCTATATCATTTAAAAAGGATTTAATTTTGAAGACTCCTTCGCCTTCACTTACCTGAGCTCCGACCATTCCCTCTCGCATTCGAGGGAGGTCAGTTTGTGACCAATTGCTTCTGGACCAAGGCTCAACCTTGCGCAAGTCAGCGGTGAAGTCGAAGTTGAGGATTTGATTGCGCAGGAAGGTGCGAATGTTCCAGGCAGCGTCGTTGTGGCTTTCAGGAGTGGCAATAAACCGGAAGGCGGGAATAAAAATGTTAGAAAAATATCCACAACGATGGAAAATGTTTAAAACATATGATGGCGCGGAAACTTTCCCTCACCATCGTATTTTTGCGCACAAGAGACGAGTTCAGATGAGATTTCTAAATTTATAAAGCTATGCTCAAGATCTTGAAAGGCAGTTATCGCTTACTATAAAGATATCGCTCAATAATTGATCAACTGCTTGAATTTAAAAGCTGGCTATCCATTTATTATACATTATTGAATCAGACCTGCCAAAACCAACTTTTTTCTATTTGATAAGAGTAAATTTTAAAACTTACCACCCTTTTTATTAAGAACATGAATATTATACTGAGATGCGCAAAATCATTGTAAAATAAATATACACATGACGTATTTAGATGAATGCAGAGAGATAAATTAAATATTCAATCTTAGAATACTTAGAATTGATTGTAAAAATCCCAATAGAGGTACTTTCACTCAAATGTTTTCCGACAAAGCATTTCATTTCATTCATGCTCAACTAATCCAACCGGAGAATTCTCCGATCATCAGAGCAAAATAGAAAATTAATCGTAAAGATTGGAATGTCAAAATAATTTTACGCCACTCATAGTAATACACATTACTATATGGCGATGACAACCTATGTATTATGTACATATGTATACGTAAATACATATTATAATTAGGCCGACAAACCACAGTGACTTTCTTAGGGATTCATGGACTCAAACTAATCATTCGATCCGATTCTACCGTTTCTCGAAGATTGACCTCGATACGGCTAGTTACCTCGGTAGAAGCTGGAAATCAGTTGGTCAGGCTCTAAGCCACTCAGTAAACATGTACCTCATTGTTTTATAATTGAGGGTTGATTGCAGTGGTTCAATCAATTTAATTTACTATACAATACTATCAAGATTGCCAATTTTGGGTGACATTCCTGACACTGAAGATTTAAAAAAAGTCAATTAAACGAGAACTTTTACCGATACCCTGTAGATGCTAAAACGTTCGTATTCACCAAGTTTTAGGAAAATTAATGCATGATTTGAAGGAAATGGTAGATTTATTCTAAAACTTTTAGCTTGTTTATAAAAACAAGAGACAAAGTTTTCCATCCAAAGATCCTTATTATTCAGAATATATGTTTAACTACGGTAAATCGATGTATCGATATACCAAATAAATCCTTTCAAAGAAAATTATTCCGAGTTTAGGCCGATAGAGAGGCACAATAATACTTGAAAAAACTAATACATCCTCAATTCAGTGCTAATAATTCCAAAGACATTATATAAGAAGTCTATCATCGGCACCAATTTCCGTCAACCCTAAAACATTTGATTTTTAGTTCAAAATATTTGAATAATAATAACACTGCTTTCAGCTACTTGAAGAAATTCACGAATAAATTATTTTCCTATCACGAATTGATTTCTACGTAATTGTCACTGAAGATATTACTTTGAACGAATGAAATACATTAAGTCATTTACACTAAGTCAAGAAAAGGAAGAATATAATATAGACTTAAAATAACCTGGAAATTGAAAATTAAATACGGTTTTAACGTTTTAATTTAAATAAAGGGGATGGCAAGTTTTATTTAGCCGCATGAGATGTCAATATCGATAATTCCAAATAATGAGGACACTCGACTCTTAAAAAGTTCCCAGGAAAGAAACATAAAAATATTTGAATTAATCAATCACTTATAGGAACTTGATGATGGTGATTTACTACCTAATGGGTATTATGTTCGTTACTTAGTAAATAAGACTTTATTTATTTGCACTGCCTTGGATACATACACAGTTGTTTCTATTGTAAACAAATACGGACGAAATGATTAATTCCCACTTATTCGTTTAAAATTACATTAAGTAAAACGTTACACTTAAGTTTCGTGCGTTAGCCTATTCAAGTTATATAATTAATCAATTATATGTCTGAAGTAGAATTAGAAAATATGAACATTCTATCATATTTAAAATAAAACGTGCAGCAATAAAATTGCATTATTTATAAAACCACCTTAAGCTGCCATCAAAGGAAGAATCAAAATCTTTAACACAACGTTTCTTCAAGCAATTCAGTGCTTTCTCTCGACCCACTTACGGTTCATTGAATTTCGGACGACATATTAGGGTCTTGCACTAATCTGCTGGAGCGGAATAAATAAAGGTATGATTTTTTTTACCTTTCTCTCATAAATTCGTTGTTTTCCGAGGAATGATTGAAGTAAAAAGATTCCCAATGCGCATTGAAAATGAGTCCATGATGGTGAAGTGTAATACCCTTATTATCACGGTGACAAAAGAAAAACCTCCCCTCCCAACCTTCTTCGTCTCTGCCGCCGGGCTGGAAGTGAGCCATTGTCTCAGGAGTAAATTGGACGGAGGGTGGCCCTTTTCTATTCTCGCTACTCTACAGGGATTCTTCAGGGAGAAAAAAAACACGAGGAAAAAAATACGGACCATCCTCATCCAGACCGCGAGGTATACGCGAAGGAGAACCTACCCTCTTCCAGCAACCCTCTCGAAAGGGCCTCTTCGCCTTCCACGGTTGAGGGGAGGGGGGTTGGGTTGGCGGCGATCGAAGGAGGAAGGGTGCTCTTTATTGAACAAAAAAATTCATCTCTTCGCCCCTCGCAACTTCACCTTATCTCCCCACACTCTCAAGACTGTCCGGAATTTTGCAAACGGACGCTAAATTAATTTTTAAAAATTGAGCCCAAAATATCCTCGGAACGTGAGGCAAAAGAGTGGGGTAGTTTAGGAAAAAATTGAATACTTGGCAATTAAAAATGATGAAACAGAGAGTGAAAAAATGATAAAGGCGTGTCATGAGTGTCTCGGAGACAACAAAACAGCACAGCAGTCCTTTTTCCTCAGGGTAACAACGCCAAGGCTGACCCTGGAATGTAGAGGAACCATGCTGTATGACGGGGGTCCCATTTCGGGTCCACGAGAGGGAACTAAATATCATCATGAAATATAAGTAAAATTATATGGAAAAAAATAATCCGATAAGGAATAAATGCAAGTCAGTCTTGACTATAGTCGAAAAAAAGCTATAAATTCGCGATCCCATTACGAAAATTAGGTTATATTGAATTTTGAAAAATAAAAACTGTAAATTTCACTGTATTTTATTTAAAAAGACTGGTTTCGTCGACTGCTCGACGTCCAGTCGTTTTTAATAAAATTCAGTGGAACTTATAAAGTTTTTATTTTGCAAAATTCATCATGAAGTTTCAAAAAGTTGAGCCTAGTGCCATATGTTATTTTTGTAGGTATCACTGATGATCTTATTATATAATTCGTACAATTTTGCGGGTGGTAATTGCCCTTATAAGAAGTGTTAATCGCCCTAAGAATTATATTCATCAGAGAATACAAACAATTTAAATAAAATAAATAGAACATTTCGGCCAGGAATCAAAGAGAAATTGACGTATTTTTATGTTCAGATTAGATTATGATGTTTTGCCAATGCTCTTGAGAACACCACCTCGTAGATTTCGGATAAAAAAGTTATAAGGGGAATTAAATATTCATTTTGGCATGATTTTCATCACATTTAGGATTAGGATAAAAAGTTACCGAGAAACTTTAATTCGCGATGATTTTTAAAGGACTACACCGATTCTTCAAAAAACTTTTTATCAGACTTTGTATCAGTTTTTAGTATTATTTTTAAAGGGAATACACCTAGACAACTTTTATAATTTCTTTGTTTTGAAATTGCAAATGTAGTTTTTTTCCCTATGAAACATTTTATCTCAATTAAAAAGGAAACAAATTAGGTAGAGATCCTTTGCATTAGTTACGCTTGTTTTAAACAATATATGGCAATTTACATTTACCCCGTTTTTGACACGTTCAACTATTGTGGTCATAAAGTAGAGACGATCAATTTTAGGACATGTTGTACCTGTTAGTGAAACGAACTATACAAGTATGTATGTAAATAAAACGTTGAAAAGGCGCACAAATATAAAAAGAGTGATCAGTCAAAGGTCGAACTTTTTCCATAGATACTTGATTGTTCAAATTCAATTATTTTAAGTACTTTCCCCTCGGAAGTAATTCTCTATGCTGGTGATACAGCAATAATAACGTTTCTTCCACTGTTGGAACACTTTCTGAAACGCACATCTGTAAAGATGGTAAGCTCTCTTACCAACTTTTACTGAATCTCCTCCATTTGCTTCGAAACAACGTCCTTATAAAGTAGATCTAAATTTGGGAAACAGTAAAAAGTCCACGAGGCCATAAGTTTGGAGAATAAGACGGATAGCGCATGACTTAGTTCATTACAATAAGTATTAACGTACAGGTTAGGGACTTCGCGAGGATATGTATACATGTGTGTATGTATGTATATATATATATATATGTGTGTGTATATATGTATATATATATATATATATATATATATATATATATATATGGATATATAGATATATATATATATTTTTTTTTTTCTAACAGGTTCCCCCCACCTTTCCTCACCTAACCCCCAACCCCCTCAACCCTTACCCTTCCCTCATGGTGCTACACCCCCTGCCACACACCTTTTTGGTGGCTCGCAGGGTATTTATGTAGATGTAGACGCTTGTCTGATATGTTGCCAGTTGTTTGCCGTTAAGGAATAATGCCTGGTACATTGCCGCGGTGTTGCATCCAAGTCTGGTTTTCCCATACTAGGAGTCGATCTATAGCAATGGTCATTTGCGCCATTAGGAATGGATCTATTCTTAACCTAAAGTACTAAGGGGTTCAAAGTTGAACACCCCATCCGAAGGACGGTGTACTCCACTTAAAGGGTCCTCCACATGGATCCCTAAGTAGGGGTCAGGAGAGACTGAAAAATTCGGTCATGGTTGGGATTCGAACCTGAGCACTTGGGATGGGAATACAGTACGCAAGCCATCGCACCGATCCAATCTCCATTTTCCCATAGCTCAGATCTTTTCTTGCACTCAAGCCTCTTCAAAGGCATAGGATAATGAAAATAGTTTTTATTGTCCCAGCTTTACCCATCTCCACATTCAAATCCAGCCACTTAAAAATAAGCCTAAACTCTCCCTGAGCTTTGGTTCCTCTCTTCTTTCCACTCTTATAACGAGCTCTTTGGGGGAGATTTCGCCATGCCAGAACCATCGCTGACCTCAACTCGGCCTGTCCTTTCATACTTCTCTCTTTCACACTCCTTCCTTTCATAGCGGGTTTATACGCATTCACACAATTCACTGAAATTTAAGTTTTAAATGACTACGACACCTAGTTGTTGAAAAACACGCTATTTATTATTGTGAATACGTGGAGAGTAGAAACTCTTGTTCTTTCTTTAATAAAATTCTGCTCCACCACGCCACGCCGAACACGGTCGAATTAACTCTCTCTACCGGCTTAAAATGTTCCGATGTAACACCTTGTTCATCATCTGAACACGTGGAACTTTCACAATGGTCAATGCCTTTCCAATCAGAAAACACAAGCGATATCACTTTGGCCTTTAACAGGCTGCAGTGTGCCCTTTTCTTGTCCGAGGAGAACCCTTCGACTGGGACTATTGCATCTCAATTGGAGCATCATAGCCAAAACCCTACGCCTCATGATGATCATGATGCTTTCAAGTAAGCTTCAATTAACCATTTGGATTTTCAAGTAGCTCCGGGCACACGTTTTTCTCCCTGATCACCAATCAATCAATGCTACCCAAAGTTAGTAGTGATGCCATCCACCCGTAGTTTTTCAGGAACAATTTGAAGGACCATAGATCCTCCATTGATGAACACTTCCTCTGCGTTCCTCGTGTACAGTGTTCTCCGTATAATTGGCGCCTCCGTAAAGTTTTTAGCATATTATCAGATAGTTTTTCTACACCTTTCAATGCCAATTTTTCACTGAACCGAAGTACAGGCTACGTAAGAGGTCACTCCATCAGGCATAACTCCATTTGGATTAAAAATAAGGCCATTTGGATTAAAAATATTAAAACGTAGCCAGGCTATAGGGCTGAAATTAACGTGATGTACTTGGTTTACACAATAATCGTAGCGAGGCTTTTGGCACACCGCCATAGACCATCAGGAAGGAAGTGACTGGGATCGTATGACAGTCTCTCAGCTGATGTGAGGTGAATTAAATGTAAGCTTGCTGTAGGAGTGAAGGTTTCTCTGTACACAGTGCAAAATTCAACTAAAATAAAAAAATATCCTTTGACTTAGCCCACCAAAGGTTCCACGAGATGTCAGGTTTGCTTGGCTACGAAGTGGATGTGACAATAGGGTCAGCTGTAGAATGTCACATGATTTTTATTACTGGTACTCTACCGTTTTTGGTACGAGGTGTGTTAAATAAATGACAGGAATTTGAGCTAATCGGAAATCATTTTATTTATTTGTACTTTACTAATTCATACTATTTACTCGTACACACATTCCGGCGCTTTTTCCAATCCTCGAAACACTTCTGGAACTCGATCTTTGGTATAGGCTTTAGCTCTCTCAGCCATGCGTTTTTAATGGCGACCCTTTAAGGTTATCTTCATTTATGGGAAACAGATTTTTGGTCAAATATTCGCGAGCAATCAGTAAAGTGTGAGTAGGTGCATTATCTTGGTGAAAAAACCAAGAATGTTTTAGCCGACGGGCATTTTCTTTGTATTACTTCACGCAAACGGCGTTGAACTTGCAAGTGATACTCATTATTGACCGTTTGACCTTGTGGCAAGAAATCATGGTGCAAAATGCCGGGCACCAAGCGAAATTACAAAATTCCAGTTATTTTTTGAACACACGTCGTAGGTTTTGGATGGACACGGACTGAGCAACGATGCATTCTTGCCTCTCCCCGCGAAGCACAGCCTTATATCAGTCTTAATTCCACATACATCCTTCTACCCTTCATTCTGTGCATCAATTCCATTCCTGCCCTTTCCTCGTGTGCCTAACATTCTTCCCTCTATCACAGTAGTCAACATTCCATCGTCAATCAAAATGCACTGCATCAATCTTTCCTACTTCCTTTCAATTTCTCCCAACATTCCTCTCTCCTCCACCACCTATGATTTCTCGAGATAATGGGACCTCAGAGAGCACCGTGATAATGAAAACTCCTGTATTAGTACCACTCTTCCAAACTCTGTCCATCCGGACTCTCAATCCGCAGCTCATACCAGAGCAGCATTAGGCATGTACAAGTTGCGGATAAGTTTTCTACCCCTCAAATCTACTCTTATTTTCAGCTTTACATTTGTTTATGCTATTAATGTACTCTATCGAAAGTATTCTCGTAATATACGTAGCAAGCAAATACATGTATTTGATGGTTTCTGGCTCAACTTTGTGGAAGTTCATGTTCATTAAATGAAGAACACATTGTATTTTTCAACTGTTATTTATGTTGGTACCATTGGTTTCATTAGACGTCTTCATCATATGTTGATGATGATGACGTCTAAGGGCTGAAACTAGAAGTGCCAAAATAAAGAAGAGTGGAATAATACATTGTGTTCTTCATTTAATGAAGCAAATGGATCCTGATTTTAACCTATGTTTCTCTCTGTTAGTGGTCACATTACCATTATTACATCACGCGTTTCGCTTCTCCCATTTCTGAATCCAAATTAGTCATTCCCTAAGCATTCATTTGACCTGATATCGATCTTCTAATTAATGACCCTGAGAATCAATTTAACTGCGCGCGAAATAAAACTTATTGTTATATAGTGTTCACATATGGCTGCCTTTCCGTTTTTTTGGGGTGGTAACTAACACTGATTGGACGAAAAATTCTCCCTTATGAATTCTACAAATCGTCCAACAAAAACCTTCCCATCCAGATTTTCAAAAGCCCTTAAGAAGTGATGCGAATAAGCTATCCATCCCCACGCCCTCATTTTATTTTAATTCCCTAAATGCCCTTTTTATTTTGCCATCAAGCATGCCTGCTCCTAAGTTATCCCCATATTAGTCATTTTCTTTTCTTTTTCTCTTTACTTTGTCGAAGATTGCTTGTCTAATGTCTTTACTATATAGTTCCTCATCTCTCTCGAATCTTCTCTGTTCATTAATAATTTTCCTGTCTTATCTTTGATCGTAGGCACGAGTTTTTTTCACACTTCGTGACAATGCTTTCACCTTCCTGTGTGGAAAATCAATTTCACCCCTCCTTTGTAGTCGCCATATCCAGTTCATTACTCAATTATCTGTACTTAAATCTACCTAACTCGGTGTTTAAACTCTCAATTTCCTTCCCACGTCTATCTCATATACTTCCATTATCACAAAGTACTATTGATGTATAAATAATTTCATAGAATAAGCTCAAATGATAGTCGAGTTAAAATTTCAAATAATGTTGACTTAAACTTCTTAGTTATGGCATACCTGTTATACGGAAACAAATAACCTTGAAAACAGGTTTATAACATATTAATATCACTGGTGGGTCATCATTAAGGTTTATTGATGTGGCTAGAGGCGTGACAGAAGAGCGAGAAATGACGAGGTCTAACAGTACCTAACCTGAATGAGAAAAAAACGAGTGGGAAGGTTGTAAACAGACAACGTCGATAGGTAGAGCAGGAGATGATAATTCATCATTGCATGAAAGAGAGACATATAAATGAAAAAAGGCCCTTTACACTCAGGGGAAAGGGCCATTTCTCTTTGCAAAGCGAACTATTACAAGAATACGGTGTACACGTATCTAGGCATGCCGCAACAGTGACAAATTCCAAAATCTCAGTGAGGCAACGTATACTTCAATTTGCAGCGAGATGGGTCTATCATACATTTTCTTGGAGACGTCTGTAATTATCTTAATGCCGAACTTACTGTTTGTTGGCTAGGAGGTTCTTCTGGATATGCCCATTCCATTATCGTGAAGCCTTCACGCTCACATAATCTAACGTGACTTTTTCCTATGGAGTTACACTATAGATTCCAACTTTGTACACAATTTTCCAAGTGATTTAGCAGAACAGACATTCACTGCTATCGATCGCGATAAGCGGGTGGCAAGAAATTAGGTGAAGGATTGATTGAAGGGTTCATACGAGCATATGCAATGTACGGAACGTATCAAACTTGGAGACTTTCCTAATGTACTAATACATTTATGTAAATAAACAACTACAACCCCCCGTAGGCTGATTTAATAGGTGAGGGTAGGGATCACTAAGTACTTTGCAAAACGGCTTTTAAAATCCATACATCAATGTAGGGGGTCAGCTGCTGTCCCAGTGCCACCTGTACTTTCTCAGGAATATCTGATGCCCTAAAAACAGCTTTCGTGAAGCTGAATGTTTTCTATTGAGTTGAATGATACAACCAACTGACCTGTTTCGAAACGTAAGCCTACATTTATCTCTTACCCTAAAAGCCCTATTGTTGAGGCGTGTGTAATGTCAACAGGAACAGTTAAGACAATGTATAAGAAACAGTTAAGACAATTAATTATTATTAGAATTCTATTTCAAATTACTTTCAAGTAGTTCGCATAACTTGCGCTGTTTCCTACTGGTCTGATCGCAAAATGTGCGAAGGAGGAAGAACTATTTACACGTACATCGGTCTCTTCGGCAGTCAATTTCGCATAACGTATCGTCGTGGTCACGTTTGAAGATACAATGAGGAATCGATAAGAACTACTTCTTTACCGACGTTAAAGTCAAACAATTTCAACTTACGCAGTCACTCAAAGCGTGTAAGTTTCTTTCGTGCTTCCAGTGGCTACCAAACCAAAATTTTGGTAGAACTTTCTTTTCCTTCGTAACGATTTTTCTCGAAACGGGTTGCATATTGGTTGATTCCGAAATTGATTCCTTCCACGCTGGATCAGATTTGCACGACGTATATTTAAGATGAGATCTGAGAAACGAGAAGTAGCAATTACATTTTTTAAATCGAATATTTCCCCACCATTAGTTCAATAAAATTGTTTCTTTAGTGCAGTGGCCCATATATTACTGTCGTGATTTCTATTACCAATATTAATTAGACTGATGACTTTATTTAACAGTGCTAGGTTGAGAGTAGTAATCTCTTGACCGTAACTATCCTATGACCTGACTACTGACTGTCACATATACCATACGTGCACCTCCATGTTTTTTCCCCTTCACGTGAGAGTTGCAGGAGATGAGCCATTGAAAGGTTGCACGTTGAAGTTTTTCGAACGCAATTACGCCCGGTCAAAGTTTAGGATATTCGAAAAGTAGGGCAAAAATAACGCGTCTCTTCCCTTGGGGGTGATCAGGAGCTGGGGCGGTTGCAGAAAACACTCACCCATCGACGAGGGGCACTTCGGAGAGGATGCGTCGCACCAGGACGAGACGATCTTCGGATGAGGAGAAGGGGGATGGGGGCGTGGGAGGTGGAGGTGGTGGGAGGTCCGGAGACGGAAGAATGGCGGGGGGAGGAGACGGGGAAGGGTCCGAAGAAGACGAAGGCCCCCGGAGGGCCAGCGGGACCCCTAGGGCGATCCCCAGGGCAGTCACCATGAGGACGAGCAGGAAGGCGAGGCAGGCGTTCTGCATGCTCAGCTCGACGACCACTGCTTCTTCCGGAGAGCGGGCCAAGAGGAGGGAGGAAGGATCGGAGGGGGGGAAGAATGAGAGGGAGGGAGGACGAGGGGAGAGGAAGGGAGATTATGGAGGGGGAGAAAGAGAAAAAAATACATGAAAAGGCAGTCTTCAGGTAGAGACACACCAAACCACACCTCTATTTTACGTGATATATATATCTATATAGATATATATATATATATATATATATATATATATATATATATATATACGCACACACACACACGTACACGTACATATAGACGCTGTTTTAACAAAAATACACATTGTGTTGTCGCTGCCCGGCATTTTTCCTTTGAGTGTGTGTGTGTGTATGTATGTTTGTATATATATATACGTATATACTATATACGTGTGAGTGTTCCTTTTATGTGCTCTCATGTTGTGTGTTGCTGTCTAAGTTTTATATATTAATATATATATATATATATATATATATATATATATATATATATATATATATATATATATATATTCATACTCATATACTGTCTTCCCTTATGCCCCATAACCCCTCTCATTTTCATCCGAACCGCCTTCCCTCTTCCAATCTTCCCTCCAACCATTTCCTTCTTTCTGCCCTCCTTCCCCCGTTTCCACCCCGCCCCAACCATCCGCAAGCCCACTCGAAGACCAACCCTACTTCCCCGAAAATCCCCCGACCGAGCCCACCGCAAGGATGGGAATCCTACTCTCTCGCCGAAAGAATAATATAAAAAGGAAAGTGGGGAAGGAAAGATAACCTCCGCAAGCCAGCCGCGGTGCCTTTCCCGGTCGTAAGGATGGAGAAAGTGTTTATTAATTTTTAAAATCAATTTCATATTTATTTTTTTTTGCCTTTTGAAGTAGCCGAGAGTCGATGCCCAAGAGATCTGGATGAGCCGCGGACGTGTTTCGGTGCCCGTGGAATTAAGCCCACGCTTTTCCCTCGCGATCCCCTTTAGTCACGTGACAGTTTATTTTATCATTGTGAAATTCTACCTACACCGGAGTGTTCGGAGTTCCAAATTGCTATTAATTATTTTTAGCGTAATAATTATGCATACCACGAGCGCGTGTAATTGCAGGTGTTAGGACATCTGTCATAAATTGTGTAACGTTGTTAATTCTGGAATACGCTCACATTTGTTCCGTTACAAGTCAATGAATTGGGTTAAGTTCAAAAGTTCATTACTATAAAGCTATTGGATAAGTAATATGGGAAATTGATGGAAACATCATAAAATGAATTTGTATTGAGGATAACTTCATTTCGCGCTGATTAGTAGGCTCTAATGAATTTTGAAAAGAGATATGCTGCACTGAAGCTTTACTCTTTCAGTTAACCAATTTTTTTCTGCATAGGAAAGCATTGGAATTTCAAGCTCTATGGTCGGAATAAGATATGCTTAAGTCATAGAGAGAGTATATACAAGATAATTTTACCTCTACAATAAGAGGTACTATTTTTTTCTTCTCGGAGAAAAACAAAAATTCATCTGTCTATCGAAGTAATTAATTTATTATTCTACTCTAACAAAAAAAGCGTTCATTGGATGGGTCAAATGCTCGAATAATTTCCGTAGTTTCTTATGTTGTGCTACGACACGTTTAACGGAAAAATTATTACTTCATTAACAGATCTTGAGGCATTTTCTTTAAAAAATTAAATTCAATGTACTTTAACCTCAGTATTTCACCGCTAAATTCAACGAATCAACTCTCAAAGTAAATATAATTGATTATTTGAAAAAAAAACAGTGGAATAACTTGATATAACCAATTCATTGTTATTCCAACAAATGCAATTTGTAATTACCCAGTGTTTTGCTATCCATGACTCTCGATACGTTTTGTAGAGCTTTCTACCGAAAAGTCATGGAGGATGCGAAGAATTTCAGTGACACTATTAGCAGTAAGAGAATAAATTCGTGTGACTTGTAGGAGTAACCTGCCTGGAAGTAGTATACTTAAAAATATGTTCAATGAATTTCACATGTTATTCAAATTCCAGAAAAAATATTTATAAGATGCTGCGAAAGGCTTGATGGTAATGTTTTCAAGTTTTACTGAATTTGCCCATTAATATGTTGCTTAAATTGTTTAACTATAATCCTACCTATTTCCTTGCAAATACTGAGAGCAATAGTTCGAATTACCCAACCTAAAGAGTTACAGATTTCAGATACATTTTTTTCGCTCCGTCAAACACGTTAATTAGAGAGATCATTAGTCTCGGACTTTAGAAAAATACGTGCCTATTGGAAGAAATACTAATATGAATTTTCAAATATAACCAGTTTTGCCTAGCAAGACTGAAATTACATGAGAATAGATGTCTTAGTTGTGAAGACTTCAATTTTCCCCTGATACAGATCTCTACTTGCCACAGTATTCTACTCGCCTCAGTAATGATAGTCAAGAATTTGAAAATTCTATCTTCCAGTCTTTCCCGCGGGATTTCTATTACATCCTTAAAAGAAAAGTTAGATAAATACTACTTTTATCTCCTTAATAACGCTGTCTTCCGACAAGATATGTAAAATGACGAGTGTCCATGGTCACATAAGGATACTAAAGGAAATCAAGTCAGCCTTTGTGTCTTAAACCAACTGGTTTCCAAGCGAAAGTGGAAAGGGTGAGGTTGATTTCCTAGGCATGTAACTGATAAATAGATTGATGGAGGTCTTTATTTGGGAAAAATTGAGACCAAATGGTCCCTTCCTTCATTCAACTCATTAAATTGAAAGAAAGTTTGAGAATATTCTTCAAGAGCATGAGGGAAAGAACGAGCGATTTGGACAGCACTGTACTTATCACGAGAGTGGACGAGGAGGGGAAAAGGTTAATTGAAATGGAAGAACATTAAACAACTAATGCCCAAAAATAGTATTGGTCGAAGTAAGATCAAATCATTTTTAAAAGCACAATGCCGAATTATGGGCGATTCATTATTTACCCAATAGAGGTTACGAAAAACAAACAAGGAAATTTGATGCATACACCATGAAGCTCATCCAAACGCAGGAGATTAATGCGCCGCAAAAGTTAAAGTAATAAACCCTTAATCTGGTTAAGATGTACTTCAATGAAAATAAAATGAAAAAAAAACTAATACAGGGTGAGGCAACATAACTTCCTTTTTATACAGCAAAAACCCCTTTAGAAAAGGAAGTTATGTTGCCGCACCTTGTATTTACTAACTGTGAATGATGAAAATATTCCAGAAATGAAATAGTGCCATTTAACAAGTCAAGGGTATTTGCATCCAGAATTAGGCTTATGCATCCTTTACCGCGTCATGGCTGGTAATTTCAATGAAACATTTATGTACATATAGTTAAGAAATATTATTTCAAAGAGCTAATATTGTAATTGAATTAGGGCTACACGTGTAAAGAACCATGAAGATAAGAAAACCTGTGGAAAACTTCAAGCTTTAATACAATAGCTTGATGCATTTCTTTAAGTACAGTATAAATACATTAAAATATGCATACACAAAATCTGTCCAACTCGAGATGACTTTATTTTTGTAATTTTTTTTAAGTGTTAAGTAAGTAATATTTCTAAAAAAACCATAAACACAGTAATCAACCCGAAGGTCGGTTTGGTAGGTGATGGTAGAGTTCACCCATGTACTATACCCACACCCGACGTCGTGTGAATATTCACACATCAGGGTAGGGGCACCAGTTCCTTTCCTGTGCCGGTTATGGTTTCCCAGGAAGATCTGGTACCTGAAAATCAACTAACTTGGATGGAGCTGCAGGTGCCCGGGAATTGAACCCGGGACCCTCCGGTCAGTAGTCCAACGCTCTACCCCCTGGACTACCGTGACCCCATATATATATATATATATATATATATATGTGTATGTATATATATGTATTTGATAGTTGTGTCCATCCAAAAACCTACCTTAACCGGTAGATTACCTAATAAAATAATATATATATATATATATATATATATATATATATATATATATATATGATTAGGTAATCTACCGGTTAAGGTAGGTTTTTGGAAGGACACAACTATCAAATAAACAGAATGGAACACATATAAAAGAAAAACACGGGAGAGGTGGGGAAAGCGGAATCGAGCAGATCACAAGTACTAAAATACATATTATGCATCTAGTATGAAAATATCACGGTTGTGAATAATGATTTAAACAAAGGAGCGAGATATCACAAGTCAACAGATACATAAAGAAACACATACAAATGACGCTCACACGTATTCCGAATTTTTAGCGGCAAACCACCTCCCTCCACGGAAAGAAAAAGCTGAGGAGATGGTTTCAAGAGGAGAGAACAAGAAGACTAAGACGCTGGACGGATGGGGAAGGCGGCGAAAGGTTCGGGAGGGGAAGAGTAGGAAGGGGGAGGTTTGGAAGCGTGAGTTTGATAAGGAAACTTTCTGGAGGGGAGAGGGGATGAAAATATCTCCATACTGGGTAATTAGTGTCTGGTATTGATCCCTGGCTCATTACAGGAGCCAGATGCATATCTGTTCTATTGTTTTGAGTTTGAATGGAGGGATTATAGCATTGAGACCCTATTCCACTTATCAATGGGAGTGTTATGTTATGTAGGCATGCTTTGGGATTGGGAGCATCCTAATCAGGGAGGAATTCTTGCACGGTGATTATTAATACTAATATTTATGGGTGTGTTACACTGTCCAATATACGTAGAAGGCAGGGTACGGTTGGCACTTCAGAAGGTACCAACTTTATTCCTGGAGGTGCACGAGGAACAGGGTTAGGGGTGGGAATTGGTGGGTGAGAGTAAAAAAGCGGGCGGGAGAGGAATGGGATTCGGGTTTTGAAAATAGGATGTTTCTTATCTTGGTCTATTACAAGGCTTTGGGACGGGGAGGGGATTTAATGAGTGGATTGGTTGATATGAATAGATGTGAAAAGTTAGCGGGGCGTTTTGAAAGTAACGGGGGGACATTTGGGAAAAAGGCTGGTGGCGGAGTTGTAGTTCTTGAGGATAGGGTAGAGGTTTTTTAGGATGGATCTCAGAGACTCTATGCCAGGGAAGTGAGTGGTACATATTGAAAGAGGGTGTGTTTCTGCGGTGGGGTAAGGTTTGGGTGTGTAAGCATCTCTTCGGATTCTTTTGTTTAGGAGAGATTCAGGACAACCTCGTCAGAGGAGGAAATTGCGTAGGTTTAAGAGGAATTTGTGGTCGGTATATGTCAGAAACCTTAATTTCTATTTCACGCTATATCCTGTTTCCTTTAACTTTCCTCCTCCCAAGTCACCTTCTTAGATACAAACATATCGTTAATAGACAAAATATCCCACACTTCTATACGTATAAAACCGACTAGCAGACAAAAATACTAACTACAATTTCCTCCCGTATCATACCAAACGCTCCATTTCTTATTTTCTTTCAATACGAGGACACCGCATCTGGAATCATCCCGCTTCCCTTGATTAATTCCTCTCAACCCTACATTATTCCCTATATGTATATTTTATTCTATTTATATATACCCTGTAAGCCACCACCAGGATGTGTGGCAGGGGATGAATACACGCCAGAATAATTTTACTCGAACATGACCCTACCGCGGTTGAACAATGTTTTTATGATCCCCTATCGTTCGTGGTACAGCTTAAATCTATCTGCTCTCCACTTAATCTCTCTAATTTTATTAGCATGATCTCTCCTACCGTTGTACGATGGGGTAATGATACAATTTTAACATCACTACTAAAGAAACTTCCTTCCAATTTATCCAAGGATCTGTCTGTAATTTAATCTTCTTCAATCTGTAATTTAACCTTCGCTCCGTGAGTGATTCCCAGCCTAGCTGTTCTAATATTTTGGATACACTACTAGTGTTTACATATATATATATATATATATATATATATATTATTAGGTAATCTACCGGATAAGGTAGGTTTTTGGATGGACACAACTATCAGATAAATATTTTGTACCTCCAAACAAAACCCAATCCAGCAACCTACTCTACATCAGATCTCTCTTCATGCTTGGGTACTTCCCTCCTCCCTTCATCCCGCCCAACATCCCTACCCTGTTCCTGCCCTTTCCTCGTTTGCCTAACATTCTCCCCTCTATTACCTTCTTCAACATCCCACTACCGCTCAATACTCCTTTCATCCATTTTTCCTGCCTCCATAGGATTTCTCTCAACAAACCCCTCTCCTCACCCACCATTTCCAGTACTTCCTAATTAGCTTTCCTTTCGGTCCATTTCACCTTCTCCATTCTTCTCCACACCCACATTTCAAAAGCCTCCAATTCTACGTCTATCCTCCTGCTTCAGCGACCATGTTTCCGCGCCGTACATAGCTACACTCCATATCAGAGTTATTACGAGTCTTGTCTTAACCTCCCTACTCAACGTCCCCGTCATCAACTCCCTCCTCCTTGAGAAAGCCTCCTTGCCTAGCGCAATTCTTCTCCTTACGTCCTACTACTTTGACCATATTGGTCCAAAACACTTCCGAGATATGTAAACTGTTCTACCTGCTCTATTTTTCCCCCTGTATTAATGTTTAGCTTAGCCTATCCTCCTTATTTTAATGTTTAGCTTAGCCTATATACATATATATATATATATATATATATATATAATATATATATACACATAAAAGAGGAACTCACTGGGTCTCGAATTTTCGGTGGCACATCCACCTTTCTCAAGAGGAGGGAGGAACAGAACTGAGGCAAAGGTGGGCCCAGAAGCACTGGATGGAAGAAGAAGGGGAGAGATGGGATTCTGGTTTGGAAAATAGGACATGTTTTGGTACGGGGTGAGGATTTAAGAAGTGGTTTGGTTGATTTTAGAAGATCTGATAGATTGGCGGGGCGTTTGAAATTGACAGAGGGTCATTTGGGGAAAAGGTTGGTGGTGGAATTGTGGTTTTTGAGGATAGGATAGAGGTCTTTTAGGATAGAACGCAGAGATTCTAGGCCAGGAAAATATGTGGTAAAAATTGAAAGGGGGTGGCTTTTCGCGGTGCTGGGAACTTAGCAGAATTCTAGGCGCCATATTCCAGAAGGCGTACCCGCCGGCAGCGGTGGGTGGACGCACAAGGGTGCTACTTCAAAGACTTTTGAGTGAATGTATCAGTTCTGGCAATAATGCTATTTCAATCGTGTCAGTCCTACTACTTTTGGCACAAATCATGAATATATATCGCAATGTAGCAATGTTATGTGATGCATTGTTATGGGTTCTTAAATACTCTTGCAGCTGCGTTTATCGTATACTATGCAAAAAACTTATCCAATAAAAACCCCTTGAGTAACGTACTTAAGGTTGAATTCCAAATATGGCGTTTTTTTGCTGTTACCTGATTACTCAGACAAATATTTAGTTCAGCACATTTTCTTATTTTAAAAAAGGAATTTGTATGTAGTAACATAATACTGAGGTTGGAATGCTTGGAGTTTGGACATAGAGGACAAATATATGATTTGGTATTTTATCTAGCTATATTGATATGTAGTAAATATTATTCTCCGGGTTTTCTAATTATTTGGTTCAGTGTGGCATAGTGAGTTTTAGAAGAAATAAATTGAATATTATGCCTTTTGATTTTCACTAGCTAAAGTCAGTAATATATGACCATTTATTGATGACGCTAAACGATATAAAAAGATCTACGGTATGAAACTTCAGGACATTAAATGGGAAAACTAATGTCCGCGAATATAGTTTTTAAGATTTAAAAGTTAGTTTGAAGCAAATAAAATGATGGATGGTCTTATAATATTGGTAAACGTGGAGCACGCTGTCATAGTAGAGGAGAAAAATGAAAGTGGGTTGCGGGAGAAAGGAATAGAAAGAACAATGAAATTATTGATAAAAATAGAAAGCAATATAAAGACTCCTAAATTTTGATAGAAAAAAATGGGTGGGTCAAAGAAAGTTTGCTTAATAACTGGAAAAGTGAAGTCAAGAAGAGGTGGCGATTATTTGAGACTGACATGTAAAACCGTCTCCGTTTGCCAAAACAGTGGTCTCAGGTTTGATTCCCACCTTACTGAGTTTTCCTCCTCCGTATAGGGTTTGAGTGTTTGAATTTGTTTTAGCTGTTATTTTCATGTTAGAAAATCTTGATCCACTCGGAATAAAGCCAAATAAATAAATAAATTGGGCAATTAAAATTACATTGAAAGAGAACAACAAACTGGAAAATATTTTATTCAGACTAACGAGAGAGATGCAAAAATACACGGTAAAGACATTAGTTAAGTAATCTTAGACATAGAATGAGAAAATGACCTGATTGGGGAACTTTGGGATAGGCATACTTGATGGAAAAATAAAAAGGGCATTTTGGAAATTTAAATCAAATAAGGCCGTGGGGGTACCAGCATATATATAGCAGGTATAGCATTCCGGCGGGACTACGTAAGGGTTTTGGAAAACGTACACGGAAGATTATTTTTATTTATGTATTTTTATGAGGACATTCGTAGAATTAATGAGAAAAGACTTTAGCAGAAAGATTGGAAAATAAACTAATGAAGAAGTGCTAGGCATGGTGAAGGAGGAGAGGGGATATTTGGCAGATAACCAAAGGAGGTAGGAAAGATGCATGCAGAGCATTTTGATTGGCGATGGAATATTGAACACTGTGATAGAGAGAAGAGCATTAGGTAAGCCAGGTAGGGAGAGCAAGAGAATAGGAATGTTGGGCGGAATGAAGAGAATGAAGGTACGCGGAATCGAAGAAGGCTTTGTTTTATTTTCGGATGTCACACTGTTTTTTGTTAGGAGAGTCGAAGGCAAACATATTGTACAGGTTGATGCATTCCCAGCTTAGCTGCTCTAATATTTGATTTTGTTGTGCATGTTGTATCGTTGTTCGGTCTGTGTACATCCAAAGTCTATATTTAACGGTACACTACCAATTATATTAATAATAATAGCATATCACATTTAAGCTAACCACAAAATAATAGGAAATTGGACACCAAGCACATCAATGCAGCATATTCATTAATCTTAGTTTTTTATTGTGGATAAACATTTCAGCGTTGCCAAGACCGCTCAGTCCACCAATAAAATGTGAACTGTTTTAGGCCCGTACTTGTTGTGGCTCGCCACCACGCAAAAGAGTTGTATTCATCCACTCTTAGAGTCTTCATTTTAATTACAAGAGTCGCGGAGCTCTCAAGGAGCATCTCATGGGGTACCTACGCGCATGAATGGGAAGGAGCGGCTGGGGAAATTCTGACGCCACTTCACCGCTCTTGGTTTCTTCATTTCCTTTTCCCATCTCTTGAGAAATATTCAAGTCTGCGGCCCTTGATGAAAGAGAGTAAAACCTCAAGAATTTATCTTTCCCTCTTTTCTCTCTCACTCTCTCTCACTAGTGCACACTCCCTCTCTTTCCTTATCTCACCCTTTAGTTCTAGGTTTTGCCCCCTATTGGATTACGCAGAGGCTCCCCGCACGACGATGATGCGGAAAATTATTACCGAAGTTTTTGGACCCGAGACGGTAACCTTGCGGCACACAACTCCACTCATCTCCCCCCACACCCCTCCCCATCCCCCCGTCACTAACACTCAAATAGGACGAAAGGGAGGGAAGAATACAGGGGCGTAAAGGCACGAACACTCTCCCTTTCCCTTCTTCTCGAACCTCTCTCCTCCCTCTCCAGCTTTCCCCCCTGCGCCTCGCCCCTCGACACTTTTTCCCACGTACATGGAGAGATGGGACGAGAAGAGGCGACTCTAGACTCTCATTCGGTGACCCACTCGTATCACCGCTGCTCGCTTATCTTTTTATCTTTTTTGGTCTTCTCTTCTCCATCCCTCCACAAACCCTTTCGAAGGCGCCACCGTTTCTCCGGGACGCATCTCCCCATCTCCCTGTTCCCTCCTCCCCCCCTCACTTCCGGTGCTGTTTTCGAACACGTTGAAAAGAGCAGGGTGCCCCTTCTTCCTCCTACTCCTCCTCTCCACTCCACTCTCCTCCAGGCCCGCCTCCTCCTCGCCATCGTCGTCTCGGAACGCTCTCGCTCGCTCGAGGGGTAATTAGAGGACTCCGGAGAATGGGACCGGAAAAAAAATCTTCTCCGCGAAGTAGGTGGGGGAAATGATGAGGATTAAAGTAATAATGGACGGACGGCGAACCCAGACGAAATAGTGCTGGGGAATAGACGGGCGCATGAACAATTGGAAGAGGAGGCGAAGGCTAAGAGGAGTGGGGGGGGGTACAAGAGGTGGTAAGGGGGGTGGCCCGGGGGGGGGACGCGCGAGTGGAGGGTAGGAGTAAATATTAATGAAGCGGGTGAATATTGGATGATGGAGTTGATGAGGTGAGAGCACGAAGTTGGGCGGCGAAGAGCAAGCGCAGGGTATTCATTTGTGAGATGCAATGGCACGAATGCCTATTGAATCGGATAGAATCAGTCGATGGAAAATCATAGTTAACTTAATTCGGAAGTGAACGTGGTCATTCCTACAGGCTGAAGACTTAGAAATGGGGATGTTCTTGGGTTCACTGTGGGAACTCAGGCCTCATTACCTCTAAAAGCAGAAACCAGTAATTCTAACTCCGACTTCTAAATCAAGATGACATTTTTCAGGACAAGGGCGACTAGTAATTCTATAAAAACTCAAAAATCATATATGTGACTTTTCATGATTATACAAATACATCAATATCTAGTGGATGCCAAATCCTTTTCCTCGGAATTCCTCTAAATCGTAAATATTCATACTAAGTCTCCAAACGTTTTCAGAGATATTTCATGGATAAATGATGAAAGGGAGGAGAAAAGAATTGTGGGAGTTTAAATTTTAAATATTTAAATGCATTTGAGAAATTGACTAGAAGTGGCCGTTGGACGTAACAATAGGAATTTAAATCATAAAAATTTGATGGTTACAAATTATTCCATGAAAATAATATAACTTTAATGATTGCAAATCATTCCATGAAAATTAATCAGTACCAGCTTAAGCATCGGAAATATTATAGGAAATGGAATCTAAAATTCCAAATAATATTATATAGTCCTTTACTTCCGAATTCTTTTTGTTATTATCTCCCGATACCCCTCTCCTCTCGAATATATCCTCATCTAATTCTCTCCATGGGCTAATGACAGTAATTATGAAAGTACATTTACAAAGCCTTTAAATATAAATATAGCTAATGAAGAATTTAGTCTTTTCTTGAAGGCGTAAGTGATAGAAATTCATATAAAACATTGGTGCACTAATGAATCAATAACAGCTTGATTAGCGATGTAACCAAGGTCATCTCTTCAGTCGATAGGGTCTTACCTTATCATTAATAAATAACTCATGATTTTTTGATCGATGGTGAATATCGAATATTGACAGGATCGACCAATTCATCGATAAATCTTTTTTAAAAATCTTGCGGCGTACGACGTTTTTCTTGCAATATGAAGAAATATATGAGATATGGGAGAGAAGGTGCTGGAAGGAACGAAGGTAGAGAGGAACTATATACATTTGAAGAATAACTTATTGTAGTGTAGATTTTAAAGTGCATATAATTTTGTGCAAGTTGAGACTTAGAAATGCAGGAGAACTAAGGTAATGGATCTGTCAAAAACTTATTTTGAGTCGTAGATTGCTCTAAATTAGCTATCAAAAATGTTCTGAATTAGATAGGATTTAACTGATTTTGTCGGGTTACATTGAGAGAAAGGAGTTTCATTGCTAGCGCTTATTAAGAATACATGTGATAGACGTTTTGACCCTGACTTCGTAACGTAAATCAAATATTTGGGCCTTAATTGTATAATCTCTAAACCAAAACCTTAGGCAATTTTTTTCACCCAAGTAATTTTAAAAGGGGGAAGGTATTCGAAAAAATAACAAAACAATAATTAATAGATGTACGAAAGAAGAAAAATTAAAGAATACGAAATATCGGAGTGAAATAATGCAATATGACATGTAAATAAAAATAATAAATGAAACAACAGTATATAAATAATGAACATCATCAAATAATGAATAAAAAATAGTTTGAAAGGAATGAAATACGATGAATTTGTCAAATATTTTTCAATGTTTATCAAAATTCATTTCGATATTTTTTTTATCTTGCTCTAAATATGTACTAAGCGAATAGACTTCACGTTTTTAAAACGTGACATACACACCCACCTCTACTTGCGGTGACAATGTTTGTTGGCTTGAGGGAAAACATTTCATGTTGTTATTTATGGAGCCAATTTGAGCCATTCCGTTTTGGCATTAGATTATTCTCGTTATATGCATGAAAGCGGTTAAGCTATTTGGTCTTATCCAGGATTATGCATTTTATAGGATTAAATTTAAAATTGTCCGGCAGCTTTACTACTTAGTGATGGCTTGTGCATAAAAATGTTTTGGACACTTCATAGCTTGTTCACAAAGAGATTAATTTTTTTAAAAATTGGCTTAATCCAGCAATTTTTACTGATTTTTAGAAATTACACCGATATTTTTATAAATATGCATAAAACTGCATATTTATAAAATATTATTTAACCTAATGCATTTAAAGTAGCCTTTGGGCAAAAAACAAACAAAAATTCCTTTCCCTAGTAATAAAAATAACTCAGAACTGCAAAAATTAAGACAAAAATCCAGAGGAAATATATTTCTGCTAGAGTCGGGGCTTGTATTACGTTCAATGCCCAAAAATATTTCATTTTTAAATTTTATTTTAAGCTAAAATGCCTTCGAGAATTTTGCTGCCCTGTAGTAATTTCGGACTTCTGTAAGTAGACATGCAACCAAGTTGTTTATATGTAAAATTTGACATACAAAAAGAGTTAATTGCTTTTAAGGAAATCGTAAACTAAAAGGCGAAGTTTATACTCAGACTTTTTGGGAATGCTACAAGAATGGAAATTAATCTCTTTTAACCTCTAGGATTTTATGCGCGGAATTAAAAAATGCACCAATATTATTAATCATATGAACAGTAACACAAAACGCATGCAGTCAGCTAAGAAAGTGATTAGCAACGAGTGGTGTAACTATGTAGAAATAATTAATTTATTTTATCGAACGGAAAGGATAACTAAAAATAATATTAATACATTAAGTACTAGTTTTGGCATTAGATTCTACTTCTGTGGTGTAGTAGCGTATTGAGTAGAGCGGTCGGATACTGAACGCATAAATTTCATAATAGATTCCAGGTTAATCAGAGCATCCATTTCACCCGCCGTCAGTGCAAGGTGAGTACAGTTCTCATCTATCCAACCAAACAAAGATCTATTACTGTGGTCGGTGGTTATGTGCCTGCCAATATGAATAAATTAAACATATATACAATAAAAATACTAAACCATAATATTTATTATCACCGAATTGCGTGAGAGCAATACAATTATTTAATTCGCTCGGTACTCTTATTTCCAACGCTTCGTCCAGGTGACCAAAAATCCCTGGATGGGGTTCAAATAACCCCTTTAGCGCGTTATGTGAACTTGTAGGTTGAAGTTTCGCCTATTGCCTTAGAAGTTTCGATTTGGGCTGTTATCTTCGATATTGAGGGTCATATCCTAAATATTTCATTAAGCCCGTTCGCACATATTAAGTTATCTCAACAGCAGTTTGAGAAACCTGACGGATCTACTTTGATCTTTTCCGAGTTGATTAAGAATCTACGTATGCCAAAATATGATTAATCAAATGATGAGTATATTATGAATTAGCATGCTTTTCAGATCTAATAATGACCAGATGATAACACGTTTCCACTAGATATGTCTAGTGAAAGTTTTATTATCTGGTCATTAACATGTTCGATTTACACAACTTCACCCCTGAAACTACGCAATTTCTTCTTGGACCTGGTATGCTTGCAATGTGATATTCGGAAAGGTAGGATATAGTATTCGGCAGGAAGATGCGATCTCCTCACGGAGAAATCCTCAGAAATGAAATTCATTGGATTAAGAGAATCGGCGTTCTAAATTGGTGCACATATATTTTAGAATTAAATAAGAATACTGTGTATTTTCCACAAAACATTTTCATTTCGCACAACTAGTTTCAACGTATACGCTTCACTCTCGGGTACCTAAGGATGACGCCTATGCGTTGAAACTAGTTAAACAAAATAAAAACGTGTTGTGGAAAATACATAGCATTCTTCTTTCACTCGAAAATGAATATCCACGTAGTTAATCCTGATAACACCGAGTGAAAATATATTTTGACACAATGTTCGGTGTACCAAGAACGATTCCTCGTAATTCGGAAGAAAGCTTTTACCCATCCTTTTAAAGCTGACCTTTCGAAACTTCACCCCAAAGTCATCTCACCTCAACCATTGCGATAAGGGTCAAGTGGGTTCGGGTCAATTGGTCACAAAATCGGCCAAAATGACAATCAGTGTGAGGCCAAAGTGAGGGGTTGGAACAAGATCTCTGACGGGGATTAGTGCGTAAAATTTAGTCTTGTCCACTTGGCCTTCGATCTTTGCTCAAAATGCAGTTATTGTTGCAGCCTCCCGCGATTACTTCTCCGAATACGCTTTTCGACGAAAAATCTCCACCAGTAACCCCTGGTAGTATGACGTTATACGTTGGTTACATCACATAACGGCGCAGGAAGTCCTCTAGTGACGGAAACCCCTTCAGGTCCCCTGCCGGGTGTGCTGGGTAGGTGCGGTGGGTGGTCGTTAGATAGGCGGTGATTAACGGCTGACTCCGGCTGTTAAATTCCTTGGCGTGCGTGGTGGCATCGCATTGTTAAGTGACGGGGCCGGCTGAGATAGGGATGCGAAGCGGTTATCCTCCCGACGGGCGGCTTTCCTGAATTCCCCGTGTGGTGAGAGAGGGCAGGGTGGGGAGTGGTAGGGGTATGACGGGGTTCCTCACCATGGACCCCACGCACAATTCTCACTCCCTCGTCCGCCTTCGCAAAGCGACTCGAAAGTTTGCCGCAGCAAACCATGGTCCTACATTTTAAATCAACCCTTGAATACCAAAGCTCCCTGGAGAACGAGACATTCTTGCGCTTTGCTATTATATTCAGATGAAAAATACTACCATATCTGCCAATTTCCCTAAAGCAATCCGTTGCTTTAATTGCCAAATTTCTCATGCGCCAATTCTTCGAGGTTTTTTTGCTCAAATTCAAGTTAAAACTAAAAAAAAGAATCGAATATTTTAATAAGAAGATGGTTATTAAAACAAAGCTTACCTATTTGTAATGATAAGTAGAGAATAACTGGACTAAGCACCTATTTATTTTCTATTACGATAACTACTGAGTATATTGGTATGTTGCAGGTATTACGTGCAGAGGTAATATCTCGAAAGATACTGCCGCTGGTAATGGGTTCTCTCAAGGTGAGTGGAAATCGCGATTCGAATACAATGACAGACTAAATAGGAAATTGTAATAATCATGCATATACTGTCTCGCGGTTGGTGAAATGGACGGAAACCTTTTTGCTTTGAGTTACTAACATGAGCTCCAACGAATTAGGTGGGCAACTTATGCCTTATTACTCGTATTAATGCTTTATTATTTCCATCATACCACGTGCTAACAAATTCCTATCATTTTGCGATTGCTATGCTATAAAAGTGGGAATCTGTTAATACTAACGAGTTCCTTCAGGACCAGTACATGGCTTAAAGTGAGAAATAATTTTCCATTTGATATTTCATGCATACAATTATAATATCTCTGAATTTATTCCGTTACCAGGTTAAACAAATACTTATCTAATTAGAATTTCTTAAAATAATTAATTTTAATGATAGCATAAATTTGAGTTCAAATCTCCCTAGAGGAAAAATTAACTTTATGTACGCTAATATAGTAGTATAAAATAGCAAACTTGGTAGTACGTTATTTTAAAACATTTTAATTACTTTTCAAGTACCCATGAATAAACGTAGAAATAGCAAAGTCAAAAGAACATTAATAAACCACATGGAGTCGGAAGTAAATGTACAAATAAAATAAATTGACACAACGGTCAGGAAAGAGAATGACGAATAATAAAGAATTAATAAATCAAATGTATCATTAACGAATTAATACGTTATTGATGGAATAATGTTTACTTTTCTTTATCAAACGGTCCCCGAAAGTTAACCTAGAAGAAAGAGTGAAAAAATGAGTCGGGTGACAGCTAATATTTTCAGAAATTATATAAATACGAGTTACAGTTAATTTTATGGATGTGCGTCCACAAAGTATGCGTTTAAATTTAAGCATGTTTTCAACGAATTTGATAAAATCTAGTACAATTATCGATACATATATTTATCATCACATTATGGCAAAGAACAGTTTTTGATATTGGGTCGAATTAAATAATTGGACACATTATTTATCCCCGCTAAAAAATATCGCCGTGTTAATACAATTTTAAGAATTCGGGATGGAATTTTGCGTAGGACATTTTCCTTTTCGGTCCCTGGTTCCCATTCCAAAGGAATATTTGGCCGCTCACTTTGCTCGGCCAGGAATGCATGTCAAACGATAACATCTTTCATCACGATTTCAGCGCACCTGACGAGGAAGCGGCCTCGCCAATGCCGCGGCACTGGAATGACTACCGGTGGAAAGCTGAAAGGGGTGACACTCGAATGGGTGAGGATTGTTTCCTTGACTGTCCTCGTTCAACGAGAGAAATGCTGAAACTGAAGTAGAAACGACGACAAAACGCCAAATTTATGCGTTCAATGAAGTTTTGAAAGATTCAGGGGTGGAATTTGCCATAAAATAAAGATAAAATGAATCAAATTACAACCCTATAAGCGTTTGTGGAGGGAAATGAGTCATAAGCTATATAATAGGCTCGTATTAAAATAACCATCAATGAAACAGATTACAAGCTTGAGAAAAAACAATTACCCAGAACTACTAATTATACAAGTACTTGTATAAATGAATATATACTACTTTTGGATCCCTGAATCATGCCATTCAAATACTCCTACGTATCAAGGTTTGGCTTTTGTCCTGATAGAAAGAATCATTTACCGAAATAACAATTGGATTTTTTGTAATCAACGCGAGAAAAACAGCGACTCTAATAAACCTTGGTTGACAGTAATCGCTAATCCTAAAATAATTCAATATTATAATTTAATTTGAACGCTTCTTTTTTATGAATAATCCCCGACACTTTGCGGAATTTTTTTGATGCCCCAAATAATTTAAAATATTATTACTGATATGATCCTACAATTCCTTCATTGAGTAGATGATAATACTTTCTGTTAATGAAATTTCTCCATTTGACTCCTTTTAATGCGCATTTATGGCCAGAGGCCGAATTAAAACACAGTCAGAGTAGTCTTTACAAGCATCACGTGATCTTAATGCAGCCCGAAGCTGCTGCAACCTAGAGAGGCGATTTTTCTCGAGGAAATGAGGTGAGAACGTAAAGGTAGAGACAAAATCTCATGGAGCTTTCGAAATTGAGACACTGCAGTCCAGATGCTTGAATTCACGCGACCCATTTCTTCAGCAAAGAACGAGAGAAGTGATGAATTTAACAATATGGCACAGAACGCTACGGAATGCTTTTAATTTTCTTTTCGGATGAAATGTTCTTAGATTTTCCACATGGTAGGGGGAGAGGGTGTTGGTCAGCACTGAAGGTGTTGGAAGTACTGTCGGCCGAATACCAATTTGCTTGGACGTTTCAGCATCACTCACAGACTGTTTCAAACTAAACGGATTTTACCGATCTTTGGCATATGTACTCTGGATGTAAGTGATAGTTTATTTAACCAATCAGAATTTGATCGACTTATTATTTTTTCATTGCATTCACTCACAAAAAGTTACGGTGTGTGTAAAAAATGGAAAACTGAAATATTCTTAGGGTTTCTATACTTTTCAAAATGAAATTTAATCAAAACTCCTCCTACAAGACTTGTTGACGAATACATTTCAGAATATACCTTCGAAAAATGACGATTTGACATTAGTTGGATTATTATTTGTGCTTTAATTAAAACCATAAGAATTATTTATTAAAAAAACTTTGTTCTGAATAGTAACTATTAGGGGAAGAAGCCGTGGTAATTGTTTTAAAGTGATGTATCAATCTGTAGTCGTCGTGAATTACTTAACCTTACTTCCCGCTGAAGATGGTAATCAGATCTGACCAACGCCTCCGCCAGGAGGGGAATCCGCGAGATTTTCATCCAGTGCATTCGCCGGGAACTCAGATCCTTCATTTCTCCTTTTAACTGGAGGGTTTGCAGCTCCAAAATCGCTAGAGTGTCAGCCCCTCCCCGATCATTGAGCATGCTTCACTCAGCCGTGCGTCACATCCATATCCCTAATATGCGTGGCACCTCAAGTCCTATTATTAAATTAGGCGGGGTGGACGAGGAATTATATTGTTCCGTCTTCAGGGAAGGAGAAAAGAATCAAATTACATAAAAAAGACAAAGTCCTAACCATAGCAATCGAATCGGTTTTAAGAATAGAGTGCACCACAATGCAACAATTTCAGAGAGTAAAAATCATTCGCCTTGACCGGGATTCGAACCCGGATCCCTCGATATCCGGCCAAGTTAAGCTTTAGCCAGTTAAGCTACCGAGACGTCCTCTTACACTCTGAAATTTTGGGGGCTTTAAAGGAACAAGATTCTTTTCCAAGATTCAAGAACGCGTCGCGCATGACTACGAATGTCTGCGACATTGTATGTACGGTATTTCGTCACAACATCTTGTTCCTTCTAAGCCCCAAAAATTTCATAGTGTAACAGGACGTCTCGGTAGTTTAACTGGCTAAAGCACTCGGCCGGATATCGAAGGATCCGGGTTCGAATCCCGGTCAAGGCGAATGATTTTTACTCTCTGAAATTGTTGCATTGTCATGCATACATAGCAGATGACTCCATTAAAGTTACTGTTGCGGCATCTCCCGCAATTTCTTGAAATTTAATAGAGTGCACGCTAAGAATGAAAGTGTTGCTCGTGCTGAAACCTAGATGGAAATATCCTCATACCGGGAAAATCAGACAAGGGCTCAATTTTACCATGACCATAAAACACCCAAACACTCCTATTTCTTTTTTCATTTTAATAAAAAAAAGAAATTCGTTTTCACGAGGTGTATTATAAATTCACTAAAAATACTCATGTAATCAGGGTTTAATTTGTCACAGAAAGGGGTGTTCAAGAACCTAAAAAATCATAGATGATTTTTTCTTATGGAATTAGTCGCTGCATCGAATACTAATGCACATATTTGTTTTAAATCGTTTCGCTGTTGACATTTTGATGAGTATACTAATATAATGATTTCTATTAGTTTACTAATTTATTACATGGCTCAATAACGGTACATCATCACATGACCCATCATGAAAAGAATGCCTCTACCTTCCCAAAAGTAATATGGATTTAAATCATTCAAAGAGTTCTTCCCATAGACTGCCACCAATCGATATTACACACCTCTGTCATAAAATGAGAACGCATTTGTAGCGTTCAAAAACACTTTAATTTTTGTATTCCTGTTTATTTTCTTTTTTAACTACTAATACTTAAAGTTAGCTAAAATTAGGAGCAGCTTTCACGTTGAATAAAAGTATCCAACATATAGAATCGAACGTTAAAATCAAATGCACGATACTCTAGAAAATTTACTATTCCCCCTTTAAATTTAATGATTCACATGTAGCAAATTAGTTTTAATTTCCAGCGAAAATTTCCTAAATTAAAAAGTGCCAACAGAGAAATACATGAACCGGAGAAGTACGTGCACGTATGTAACGGGTTACGCTGGTAAATCATCTGTAAGAACGGTTCAAAGCCCCTCGGATTTCTTCAAATTCCGATCGAAGGTCAGTAAGCTCACAAAATATCTCTTGACGACGATCAGACTGAAGACTGGCGAAAATAAATATTTGGTTTTTTCGAATCGGTGAAATTGTAAATTTCTTTAGCTCTCTAATTCAAGATAACAAAATATAACACATGACTGGTGTTGAGTTCTCTTTTGAGCAGGAATTGAACTAAGAAAACTTTACTTGGCAAGTTTTTAAAACAATTTATGGGACAGGAAAAGATTTAAATGCAGAGAGAAAATGGATGGTAAACCAAATATATATATTGTTATTAAATTTTTAATCATATGTATCTAATTTATCACTGGGAATAGGTATATACGATGTGATACGTGAGCATATTTAAGAATCCATATTAAAAAAACGAAAACTTCCTTATCTGAACGTCTTCACCTTCACTGAGACATTAAACTGTTTTTCAAAGAGAACGTCTGAATTCCCTCTTGCGATCCTCTATTGGTGGTTGTGAGAATCGTTTGACTTAGAAGAAGAGATACTTTTTCTTTTACGGGATTCAATAAAGTCCGGACCCCGTAAAATTTCTCAAAGGTTATACTATGCCGAGGCTTTGCCTACCAGCTAGACATCCTGCTCGCGAAATGCAGGACACGTCCGTACAATCAAAATCCTAAGTGCGCCACGGGGAAGAAGCGAGGAAGGAGGGGGCGGGGCGAGAGGAGAGACGTGGGCAAACATTACCGCGTAGTGGAGGTCCGCAACATGAGTGTTAAGCGTAAGGATTCTCAACGGTGGTGTGAGGGGAAGGAAGGTGTGGGGAAAGGGTGCTTGGGGATCGGCTAGGCAGAGTGGCACGGAAGGGGTATTGAGAGGAGACAAATCGACGCGCCATGCGGGCGTAAATAGAAATTGCGGGGGATAAATGTGTACGGACATGGTCTTAATGGATGATTCAACATGCCCATCCATCTCGTGGCCATCTAACCAGGCTCGTGGGAATTCGAGCTGACTGCTAACTTAATTACACGGGTGATGGTTTTTAAGAGAAGGGGAAACACGATTCCACACGAAAAAATAAATATGCAGAGAAATAAATGTGTGTATGTATACATTTAGAGTTGTGCGTCGCGGGCCGGCTGTAGCATTTCCGCGTCGGGAAAATGTGGGGCGGAGCTTGAGCCCGGGCTCATTTCAGCTTTATCCAAGTGAGCGAGGGATTTTCATGGATGAGCAACAAAGTAGCTGACACTCTTGTTTGATTCATATTTTAACTGACATAGGTAAATATAATACGATCATAGAGAAAATCATAATTACTTATTACCAAGCTTTGGATTATCTCAGGAGGGAATAAAATTAAAATATACTGCTAGCGAATAATTAATACAGTACGCAACTAATGATTTTTAAATATTTTAAGTCAATTGAATAGATTTAAAGGGAAACTTTTGAAATACTCAGCAATTTTAAGAGAATATTCAGCCCCTACAACTCCAACAGATTCCCATCATCAAGTTCTTTCATCGATAGTTTTACATTTTCTAATTATGGGATGGATTGACCGTTCGCTCAAGTGATGAAAATATTGATAGAGAAAGTGAAACTCACTCGTTTTTTTCTCATTTCCCCGCTTGAAAGGCATCTGTATAATCGTGTCATTCAACTTTCATGAGTAGGTACACGTGCAAGTTTTGCTGGGTATAATAAATTTCACTGAGTCCGCTAACCACCACGGGAGTTGGAGCACTGAAATTATCAATATGGGTTTGCTATATTTAAGGAAACACTTTATTTTTAAAATTTCCATTAGACAAAAATATGCAATAACAACTACATGTGGACACCAATGATACAAATTTAAAGGGTTTCACGTTGTTATCGATGACAAAAAATTGGGAATATGAAACTAATGAAACTTGGTCGACTGTGATGGGAGAAATGTTCATTTTGGTAAATACTAGCTTCCTGCTACGTGTTCTTAATTCCTTGTGCTGTGTTTAACTGTATAACAAGTATACCGATGGAAACTTTGATTCTCTCCACCTTTATGTAAGCAAACCTGAAATAATTAGCCCTTAATTGATCTAGAAGGTAAAAAACCAACCATTCGGGTACTCTGTATAATTGTCATCATTTTCCATTACTCTCCACAGGAAGTTTTCACGCTCCTTTCTCAAGAGCTATTTCTCCATTTTGAACATATATTGTTTTTTTTGGATTTAAGTTCAGCCCAAGAAAGAATACACTAAGTCTCGTGCATCCACTTGATCTTACTTTTGGCACCGAGGAAAATATTACGATAAACATGCATATCAGACCCTTGAGTAAAACAAGGAAATTGAGACTTCCGCATTGAAAATTTTTTCGCGAGGATTTAAATATGCCAGCCTACTCCTTCTCTCGTACCATTCTTAATCAAAAGAAAACCTGAATTGGACACGCCATCAATTTGATAAAATTGTTGCTATATGACATTCCCTATAGGACAAATTCATTATTTTCAAGAACTATATAATTTAAGACTAGCAGCTTTAATTATCTCCCCACGCCCAAGTGATGGGTGACGAGTGACGGCAATCGAGCCATTCAAATTTTGTGAGCATATACACAATTTCCTCATCATGCAATTCCTCAGAGTTGAGTCTGAAACAATAGAATTTCTGGTATTTCTGTGAGAGTTAATTATATTTAACGATTCCTGTCAAGACATTGAATGTTTGTATATTATTAATAATTAAGTGGTATATTTCAACCACGACGCTTCAAACGGAAATATTATTCTACATCTATTTACATTACACTACGATCTGGAGCACAGACAAATAGTTATCAATGAAATTGATTGAGATTAAAAACATATTCGAAAGGATTTACATTATTGAATGGCCTTGATATATTCATCCATGTCCAAATATAACTAGTATTCAATAAAACTGTTTTCTTAAAGTGGTTTCATGTATTTTAAAACTTGATTCGGTTATTATTGTAAGGAAAGTAATATAGCAAATTATCTACAAGGAATTATAAATTTGATTGTTTACCAGTCAGTGGAAATGAGGAAAATGATAAATATTTATTTTCCGTTTCAAAACGGGTGCGAATTTGACGTGAGACGAATTCTGCAGGGGAAATCGAACGTTATTCTCGCCTCGGAAATTATTTATCTGACCCAACGCCCTTGCTCTGAATTCACCTCACGTGCCAAAACCATTTGGCGCAAGGTTTCATTTAAGCTTCCCAAAACCTGGTTGCTATGATGTTCGTAGCCGCGTTAAGCAGCGGAAAGGTTTATGGATTGCCTGCCTCCATTGGTCAAAATATCTGCGGACATATTAATAAAAAAAAAGGAATCGATTCATTCGTGCAGGGAGCGATGCACGTAACGAGCGAGTAGGCGAACGCGCCAAATCGAGACTTCGGCATGAGAAAGCCGATAGTGGGTTTTAACTGCAGACTACAGCTGTGGGCGTTGTCAGCAGGTGATTATTCACCAAAGGGTCTCGACTCTCTTCACGAATTAGGACGGCATGACCACACAGTCGATTCAATTCAACGCTTTCGAGGGAGCCTTGGCAAAAAACACACAAATCCGTCGTGTGTTCACCACATCGTGCGGCTGAGGCAGCAAAAAAAAATATTTTGCGACCGAAACGTTTTCGATCGTTTACCTACTCCAGGTTAATTAGGTCGGAAAGATAATGCTTTTTCGAGGTTCAATATATCGTAGCCTCAAAGTAAACATTGGTTTTTGCCTTTTATAACGGATATTTTATTCGCAGTTAGTAGTCCCGAGTGCTTTACCTAATTATGATAGAAACATCTGAGTTTCTCAATGATGAAAATACCATAAATCGTAATTCCTTGTTATCCGTAGTCGTTGGTATTATTTTAGTATATTTTTTTATTAGGTAATCTACCGGTTAAGGTAGGTTTTGGAAGGACACAACTATCAAATAAATATTTTGTGACTCCAAACAAAACCCAATCCAGCAACCTACTCTACATCAGGTCCATCTTCATCTCTGTGTACTTCTTTCCTCCCTTCAACCCGTCCAACATCCCTACCCTGTTCCTGCCCTTTCCTCGTTTGCCTAGCATTCTCCCCTCGATTACCTTCCTCAACATGCCATTGCCGCTCAATACTCCTTTCATCCATTTTTCCTGCCTCCATAGGATTTCTCCCAACAAACCCCTCTTCTCGCCCAGCATCTCCAGTACTTCCTCATTTGTTTTCCTTTTGGTCCATTTCACGTTCTCCATACCCACATTTCACTTAAATAACGCTAAATAAAATTATTTATCGCACGCAACGTGATCACAAATTACTTCCAATTATTTAATTTATGTCCTTATTTCGCAAAGCACTTGAACGGCGAACAATTTTGTGCGCTGCCTCCTAAACCAAGTGTGTGATATTTTCCATCTAATGAGACAAACTTTATTTTGAAAATCCCTTCTAGTATCCGACCTAATCGCAAAAGTTGGAATGAGCCCTCATGCCTTCCTGCACGCAATCACCCTCTCCGAAGCCCCGAAGCACAAGTAGAACGGAGATTAGGAAAGACGTGAGGTGTGGTCGATGGCACCAAAACCGGTATGAGGGGTAAGTTTAAAACTTCCTGCATGAAAATTTCACCCTTGGTATTCAAGAATATGCAGCCATTTTTCCTTTTTTGGTACAGAATCCTGTAATAATAATACTGGCTAGACAATAGTCAAAGCAACCCTTCACGTTAAAATCATTGAAATGTGTTACAATGAGGTGGAAGACGCGTCAGTTTTAACGAGCTGTGAAGAAACTGCAGGATTATTTGAAAATACGTATAGCGTTCCGGTTATTTGGTGCATCTGCTATAATCTTCTCTACTCTGCTTCTCAGAGTGCCCCATTCTTAGAATAATAACTGAAATACTGCACCATGCTTTCTGAAACAAACTATGATAATTTTTCCTAACTCGTTTGAGTCATCAACCAGATTAGGGAAAATGTTTTGTGTCTCGCCAATGAATATAGAATATTGTGTACAATAAGCAGCCCTAACATTATTTTTGCCACTACATTTGTACTTCTGGTTTGATAGAATTTCTGCAGTGCAGTAACAATTTTTTCTTTAATAAAAAGGAAAAAAAAAGGTTTGTATGTGTCACAAATATATTTTACATTTTCATACCTCCTTTTAACTACATACATACATACCAAACAAAACTACTAGTATATTATAATCGTTCGGTAACTTACATAGAACATAATGTTGACACAAACTTTGGGTTCAGAGTCATTCATTAAGAAATAATAGCTTGAGAAAATAATACAATTAATACGTCAGTATCATTGGTACCGTCTAGAAATACGCTTAGTAATTTGCTCAAAGAATGTTATCTCGAATTTTTCTAAAAAACGAATTTTCAATCCACCAATTGTTTTTGAGCTAAGATTACTTTAAAAGAATATTCCTTTCACAGCTGTGAGGATGAAAACTAGTGCTTTTGAAATCCCTCCTTAAGTATCCCAGAAGTGGACGAGGATGAAGGATGCTGCGACAGACGGTCTCGAGAGTGAGAGAAAGTCGACTCGGGTTCTTATTTTAAAAGCCGTATGAAGTGCGCACCCATGAGCTCCTTTCAGCGTGCGATCACGTGGTTCTCGTCCCACAGAGGCGTTCAACTCGGAGCGATACACCTTCAAATATTTTATTATTGAGGGAAAATTTAACCCCTTGGAATCGAGCTAGAGAGAGATAGAGAGAGGGAGAGGAAAAAACTTTTTTGAAAGAAAAAGATCCGAGGCATGAGATCTTCACGCGGCGCTGACGCTGGAAAAGCGTTTGAATATCGAGATATGTACCCGGACCAACGGGAGTCAATTCTCAAAATTCTCTCCGCGTCACTACACGACAGCATCCCCAGACTAATATACCCATGCAATTTTTTCATCTCAACGCATCGATCCATGAAACAAAGATGGCTAATTCGAAGGATCGGATTTCTGAGGTGGTTGGAGCATTCACAATGCCACTCCCGAGAGGGCGTCGGGATTCGAATCCCGGCGGGGAAGTTGAATATTCTGATCATGGGTTCTGCCTGTGAATACAATTAAAGCGCAATAAATGCGTTGGGTGGGAATGCGAACGATTTAGTTAGCGTATTAAAATAAATCTAATACCGGCGTCAATTTTCTTTTCATTCTTCCTCCGGTTCTTAAAACTCTGCCCTGCCGATGTAATCACCCCTACTATCACCGCAAGTGACCTCGGTTGACCTAATAGTCACTACTAACCGATTTGAAATCGACTTCCAGGTTTTCATTCGTGCTAGAGTCAACACATCGTCATCAAGGTAAGGATTATTGATCCACCCACCAGACTTCGAAAGGATGGATGCTACTCCGCTAAAGATGTGAAATAATCGATGAATTGAAGAGCGAGGGAGTTCTTCTGGCCCAACATTTGGAGCCTTCGATTTTCCATCGTCCATTGTGACTATTTACGTTTTTCTCACAGTGCATTTTTTCCATACTGAAATATTCGTGCTAATTGATACAATGTGCCTTTCACCATTCTTCCCTTTTGGTTACAAGAGAAAATTTTGGGGAGAAATAAGAAACGAATAGAGGAATCGAGTTTTTTTTACCTAAGAAAACGAACCATTCAGAATGCCTCCTCATTTCGAAAGGGGTTTCTTCAGCGCCTCTTTCGATCCTTGGGAATAATGAAACAACTGTAGACAGGTCTTATTTCTTTTGCACAAGAATAGCGGAGGAAATTGATTTTATTCAAAAGGATTCTTCAAGTAAAATATGTTTGCCATGCATAATGTCTGAATAAATATACAAAATAATTAATAAATATTCTGCTGAATAGGATAAAGTGAGGAAAATATTATTGATATAGATTAAACAATTTCCGAATGGAGTACTTGTTATTTTTTAGGAAAATAGTCGACATAATACTAAATAAATAACCCTGTTTTATAACCGATATAAACGTAAAAATAAAAACATAAAGCATAATGTAGTACAGTGTAATTAATTATGAATTTCTTTATTATGAAATTTGTTTAACCATTCAAACAGAATTAATTATATATATATACATGTATATTAATTTACATGGAAATAGATATAAGGAAAAGGGATAGGAACACATGTAAAAGACGGACACAAAAGAGTTTTTATACGCATTCCTATCCATTTTCTTTTCAACTATTTCCACGTGAATGAGTATATGTTCGCCATATGGCGGGTTTTCTTGTTTGTGTATACATATATACGTTTGTGTATACATATATATGTTTGTGTATATATACATATATATATATATGTATTTGGAAATGTCGAAAAATATTTATGTAGATTTTCAAGAGCAGATAAAAATTACGATAACTACCTAAGATTCGGATAGCAGAAAGAGCATATTTGTGCTTGATAATTAGGGTCAGCATAAAAACAATTTAACTCTGATCGTAACCTCACCTCTATTCACAAACTGAGCATTTGAAAAAAGCGAAATAAATAGTACATAAACCTTCACCTACATGTTCTGAGCGTATTTGCTCATTATTGCTGGGTATTGACATATCCGAATGAAATCATAGCGACCCCAGTCTCCGTGCGTTGAGCAAATGTAAATGTAAACTGCCCCTAATTTTCGTTTCGACCAATTGGGCGACCGAGATTCGTTCCCATCTCCGAAAAAGTCACTCTGCTCTCGTACTTTACGTTTGTTACTCCGTAGGAACTGAACTGACGGGGATGGGGAGAAATGTAGGGAATCTCAGTGAGGGAGGAGCAGAACATAAAAAAATAGCAATTTCGTGGGGCATCAGCTGTAAAGCATGCTCGACGGGATAGTGATGTCCCTTTCCAGTTTTATCCTCCCTTTCCATTTTCCTCTCACTAAATACCCACGTAGTGACGAACGCTGCCACCGACCCGCCTTGCCCTAACCCTGAATCGATGGCTACATTGTTCATTGACCTAACTCTTCAACCGTCTTTACGGCGGAGAGATGCGGATATATATAGATGTCCCGGGAGGCTACAGGAATGCGGAAGGGGTGGGGGAAGCAAGGGATCTGATGCGTTAGGGAGGGTGGAGGTGTCCTTTGGAAGGCGTTATAAAACGAGCGGGGAAGCCGGGAGGTTCGGTGAGTGATCGAAGTGATGGGAGTGGGGAAGGGTTGGGGAAGTGGCGGGCAAAAAGGATCGGGAGAGATGATATGAGCAGAAGGGGAGAGGCCTGGGTAACCCGTGGGGGAGGAGGGCTAGAGATCATTGCCATCATGCGCCATTTCGCATCATCCACCCACTCAGGCCCCTTCGCCTCGTCTCAACTCCAAACGCGCGGACCTTTCTTTCAGCTCCATTGCAAAATCCTTCCCCAATACGCTCCTTATAACCCCTACATTCCCCTGCCCCCCCCCTCTAAAACACTTTACCCTCCTCACTGAAAACGGGCTGCCACCCAAATGGCAACGCCAATACAATTTAATGAACTATGGCGATCCATTGCGATCGTATTGCAATTGCAGATAGCGCACATTTTTGCTTGCATTTTAATTAAATTGAAACTGAAGACATTAATATCCTTTTCTCGTATTAGAGCGCTCAGAATTTTTATGTTGCTTAGACAAACATGGTTGTTACCTTATTCAAAGTATTTAGTTTCTCTTCGTTAAAAAAATATCAATACTCTCTTTTCATAACTCGTTTTGATATTTCATTGATAGTATAATGAAATGCGACCGCTCCAAAGCTAAAACTGTTTAAATGAAAAGCAACAATTTCAGAGATTAAAAATCATTCGCCTTGACCGGGATACGAACCCGGATCCCTCGATATTTTTACTCTCTGAAATGGTTGAATTATAATGCACACATAGCGGGTGACTCCGTTAAAGTTACTGTTACAGTTTCTTGAAATTTGTTTAAATGAAGATTAATTTCGCTGATTTTGTATTTTATGTTTAATGATAGTGATTTTTTTCACGGTTGAAACCGCTACAGGGTCGAAATTTTGATAGTCTCAGAGGCTTAGGTTCCTCTAAAGACCCCAGAATTTTTGAGAATGAACTAGGAGGTTCAGATTTTCTTCCATGTGTTTAGGTTTTCATTCCTGAGATTCGTCTTTCGTCTTCAGTGAGTTGCTTTTCACGGGGGAATGAACAGACTGTCACAATGGAACAAATGGGCATTTTTTGTAGTTCCAACATGGATGCCTAAAAACTGAATAACAAAATCCATCAAGAATAACAAGAGGAATATTTCACTGATGCAAAATTGATTGTGGATCCCATATGTTGGAAGTATCTGATGAAAGAAATAAGGAGCTGAGATGAAATTAAATTTAATCCTGGTTTGGGCAAGAACTTTAGTTTTTATACCACACGCTTTACTTATCCTGCTAATAATGCGCAAGAAATTTTCCCGAATATTCCTAAAAAAATCCAATGAGAAACAAAGATTGTCGTTTATTAAAAATATTTACGCAAAAATGGATTTGATTGGCGGAAAACAATATTAGTAACCATAATTATGGATTTTTAATTATGAATTATTAGGGATTAAAATAATTAAGAATCAAAATTAGTTTTGCTGTTCAAGAAATAATAATGTATTTTGAATCATATTTTTTACGAGTATTTTAACCAATTTTTACCTTTTACAGTGCAAAAAAATAATTAATTATTGCAATGCAGAATGAAATTTGATTCGTACGCAAAAAAAAACTGTCAGCTTTCATCACTACCCAAGTAGATACCTACAGACACGAAGGGATAACACACACATCTATTACGTATCAATGGGCTGAGTATTTGGTAACATATGATAACAAGTTCGGGGTTAATATAAATCTTTACCTAGGTGCAATAGCGACCCTTCACGAAACATAATCATATGAGACTCAATATACGTATCGTATGTGCATACTGTGGGCACTCGGAGATTTTATCATTTGGTCATGAATAAACTCGGTGTTTATTTAACCGTTTTCATCTTCCTACTTAGGTTGATAAAAGATCTACAAATGCTGTGCTTTTTATTTGCATCAATCCAATCTCGGAGCTAATTATTGTGTCATTGCCCATGTCTTAATCTCTACGCGCATAATACTGTTATACAATTATTGTAATATTTTTATGGGTCCCTCAAAGCCTGCCAAGCCTCCTTTCTCATGGGAGAAAATCCATCGTATTTCATTTCCAATAAAACCTGACCCTCCACGGGGAGAACCCTTCGAGAATTGAGTTCTGCAGTAATTCATCCTTGGGAAGGGTCGTCGAACTCGAAGCATTTTTTCCCTTAACTGCTAATCTTCAGTAATGTAGGCATGGTCTTTTTTTATCGCTCAAAAATAATCTATAGGCATGATCCAACTGGGAGGGACGAATTCCTGAAGGGACCTTATTTATTTTCAGATTTCACCCGGAGATTTGGTAGGACTGACTACCAACCTCAGCATGCCTACCTTTCATCCCTCACCCACCTCGTCCCCACGCTCCACAACGTTCCCTATTCCGCCTTCACTCCCCTCGTCCCCTCTCCCACACTGCGTATGTGCATCCGGCCTCCTCAAACCGCCCCCCCCCCGCTAACACACCACCCCAACCCCTTCAAACATCGCATCTCCTCCCACTCGACCTCTTCATACAGACAGAGAGGAGAGTCCCTCCCCCCACACAACCATCCCCCTACAAAACCCGAAAGCCTCCTCCATTTCCTTCGCTAATGCCCTGTCGACCTACCACCAAACCCCGCAACCCCTTCCCCCGTGCCCTTTCCCCCTCTCCGTCTCCCCCTCCCCCAGCTCCCTGGGAGAGGAACCCCGGCCCCTTTCCTCCTCCCCGACTCAAAACCATTTCGTCCTCCTTCAATCTCTCCTCCCCCCAGCGCCTCCCTCCCCATCTCGTCTCCGCTCGGTTTAATCGCCAAGCTGTGGCCCCGTTTCATCCAACTCATTCACATCCAAGCAAACGAATAAAGAGATGTCGGCGTCGGGCTATTCCCTCTTCCCCCCTCCTTTTACCCGGCAGTCTCCCTCCCTTCCCGCTCTATCTCTCTTTCCCCTTCCCTCACCTTCGTCCCCTTTCTCTCTCACCTCAATCCTTCCTCTCTCTTCCTCTCCACCTCTTCCTAGTCCCCTAATTCCTCCTATCGTACTACACTTCAAGCTATCTCTTCTTCTCTCACGAAGACACACGCACTCTCCGGTTTGTTTGCTAGCACGAATCATATCCCGTGCTACAAATTAGGTAGTCGCGATTTCTTTTGCTATACTTGATTATAGTACCTTACGACTCTGAAATGAACCTAGTTGCGAGGAGACGCACTTGAAAGGATGGAACTGGGTTATCCATAACTTAAATGTACGATATGGATCACGGACAATCATAAAGTACACACCGTCTTACCGTATTTATCGACCTGAAGGTTGGTTTGATAGGTGAGAATAGAGACCATTTGTGCTGCACCCTACGGCATGCAAAATTCATGCGTCAGAAGACCATTTCCTTTTGCTCTTCCGCCTAAGGTTCTGATAACCAAAACATCACTAAGTTTGGGTAAAACTGAGGGAAATGTGAACCCGGGCCCTCCAGTCCAACCTACGCTGCCAGATGCAAGCCACGATAATCTCCTGCAAATTTTTGCAAAATTGAGAAACACGTAAAATGACATAAAATTAGGGAAAAATCACGTTAAATCTCAAAATAAACTTCAGCCCGATTTTCATAAATCAGAATAAGAGCAAAAGCATCATGCCTCCTACAATTCATGATCGTGGCTTTTCGAGAGTTTTAGAGAATCAGGTCTGCATGTCGTGTACCTCACTATAAGTACAAGAATAACCAAGGTTCTTCCCTACAGCTTTTTACATGTATACATGATTTTACAGAATACAACCATTTAGGCCGCTATAACGAGTTAGAGGAGGGATTTAGCAAACGATTCGGCCAAGGCGGAGTAAAATTGGAAAGTTTGCAATAAAAAATGAGAATTTCCAGATTCTTCTCGGTAAAGTTTATTCTACTTCATTTTGGTGGCTCCCCTGATGCAATTTTACGACTTCCAGTGAAGTTTAATAGAGCTCGAGAACCATTAGGTTACCTTGAGTAGTATTATCTGGTTTGCTTTTTTCTGGAAATATTGATAATGACTTTTGACATTTGAAATCTTGTTCTGTGTGATGAAAAAGTTCGTACTGACACGCTTGAGAGTGCCCTTCATGATGGAAAAGTGACACTAAACGACGGAAAAGGCTAGACAAACCACACTTGATTTTATTTCTTATTGCAATAGTGCAATATGAAAGTACATCATCGGTCGTCCGGGCGACGGCATCCTCGCTCGTTGACTTAGCGACAGATATACAATTTTATTTGGCGAAGGGAGGGGAGTTGGGGAGGGAGAGGAGGATCGGGGAGGTTGGCTGGCACCACATTACTCCACTCGCATCCCTGGAACGAAGATGATGGGAGAGGTGATGTGGCTTTATCGTGCGGAGACGAGAGATATGATTAGGCGAGGTGAATTATTCCCTCTGTGGCGTATGAGTGCGCGTTTCGGAATGGACTTCACAGAGGAGTGGGGGGAGAATAAGGAGGGCACTCACTCTCATCTCTATCTCTCTCCCTCGGACGATCGGTGGGAACGGAGGGATGGCGAGAGAATGAGGGAAAATAGAGGGAGGGCATATATTCAAGTGAGGGACAGGCGGGGATGGCTTCGGCAATTGAACAGCGGGAAAAAAATATGCGAACCGTTTATCCTCGAATTTCATTTGTAAGGCCAATAGTTCTGCTATTTCTTTTCTTACAATATGCCTCTAAGCATTTATCTAGGCCTAGACTTTTTTTTCCAAATGTATCAACCAATACAACAAACGGAAATACGTTTAGGCCCGTGGACCATAAGGGAAACGATGTTTACTCAGAAGTTTTAAGACCGTCTTTCATGTCTGGTTAGTCCTCATGGAAATGTTAATCAGGACACGTTAATGCATGTCAAAGTCATTGCTCGAATGTAAGTACCAAGATAAAAATAAATTTGACTGGGGAGCGGTGGATAGAACTGTAGTTTAACTGGCAAGAATGATTAATACTTCACAATTAGTTAGTTGGGTAGGTTGGCAGCCTTGAGAATGCACTAGAATATTTCCATTTACATATTATGACATTTAATTTACAATAATAGCACGAAGTTATGTAGTTGAGAGAAGCGTGCTCCATGCATGCGCTGTACCACAATCAGATCTTTCATGAGGTGAATTCATTAGGTGTATGTGTAGATGCATGTGTATGTTAGTTGGTAGTTTGTTGTTTGCATGTCTGTTGGTTTTGAGTGTTTTTGCATGAATGCATACAATGTTTTGTTTGTGGCTTTGGAATGTTTTTTTCTTAATTACGGGTACTGCCCTAACAACCCCCCCCCCGCCAGACACCCTTGCGGCGGCTTGCGGGGTATTAAGTAGATGCAGATGTAGATGAGACTTTTCATTGGTATTAATTTGTGTCCATTGATAATTTCTAATTTAACTTAACTAATTACGTAAAATGGACGGTATTACGAAATCATGTTTAAATACATGAACATTTACAAATGAAGAATTACTTTGCATGTGAAAGTACATTTAAAACTAAGAAATCTGTGGAAAAATATAAACTATTATAAATATGGATATCCAATACTTCCACGGTGTGAAGCCTGGAACCATAGAGTATATTTAAAAGAAATATTGACATTATAGTTGGAAAATACGTTTACAATTTACTAACTGATAAATTTGGGTAATTACTTTTTACATGTTAATTCACGAAGATTGACAGTTTTTAAGAAAGATATCAACAACGGATCCCTTGAACTACACGCTTGAGGATAAAAATGGGAATATCACCGGAAGAAAGAAACGTTACAGGCAAAGGAAATAAGAAATCTATGCATAAATAGTCACTTTCCCATGCAATTAAGCATGGCATTCAGTCAGAACGAACGCTGCTTTACAATTATCTCACAACATAGGACAAGAGGAGTAACTCGCGTGACCATCGGAAGCCATTGATGGTTTTGTTTCTCCATCAGCAGTTTTAACGGCCTCGCGTTTTCATATACTGGGCACCATCAACCCCACTGAAGTGCCGCAAAGTCGTTTCAAACAATCCGGCTTGGTTGTGCCGCTCCATACAGTCCATTAACATGCGCGGCCCCGCCAATAAAACCCTCTTGGCTCACTCGCGTTCGAACCATTGCCTTTTCAGATCGCCAAGAGGCGGAGGCGGCGGCGGCGAAGGCGGATTTCCAGCTCTGGATCGGATTCTGGCCAATAAGCTCAGCCCATCTGATTGCGAGATTCATCTTTCGTTCGGAAGGCAAACGATGGAAAAGGTTTTTCTCGTGTGAATGAAGCCCTCTCCCCCACACGTCGGAGTTATTAGTATTTTGAGGGCAAAAAGAACATTTTTATGAAATATGGTGAAAATATCACGAAAGCCATTAATCCCAGATTGGTGAAAACCAGGTAAAGCTACATTTGCGTTGTGGCAGTATGGTAAGTTTAAATACGCCATGAAGGAGGATATCTACATGGTATACTCGGATAAAAATTCACAATGTATTATCTACGTGCAAAAATGTAAAAAAAAATTACTAGCAAACTTATTAGCATCGTTCATAACGTGGATATCCATTTTTCAATATAATTTTGTATTTTACACACTTCTAATTGATACGTGACTACAATATGGTGCTATTTTGTAATGAGACGCGTTGTAAATAATAAGTTATTTTTCACCATGGATAAATATTACACGCCCTTTGTTCAATAATATACAAGTTGGATAAAAATCTTTTGAATCTTCTGTTTTTGTACGAAGCATGTAGCTGCTATGTTGTTAGGCATAAAATGAATTGATTCCCTAAGTAAAATAAGCAACATATATCCATCTTACTTTTAGCGAATAACAATTTAATTTAATGGAAAGATCATCTGGGAATAATCCGCGGCCATCTCAAATGTTGCGGAACAATGGCCTCGTCGTTTCTACTGAAAGCTTTACGCCAATAAACGCCTCAGTAATTTCAATTTAGATGCACGCATCAAGAGAAAGAAAGAGTTTTCATGTTTTTAAGCGCACTTCTGGCGCCACCCAGGCGTTTTCTTAATTGCAGCCATTGTCTTCTCCACTCCTTCTATGACCTTCTACCATCCACAATCGACGAATCAGAGACCAAGAAAGTCTTTGAAAGTCACAAAAAAAGCTCAAATGGATTCGCTCAAACTCTCAAATCTATGAAAATTCGTACCAGACGGCTTTTTGCAAAATTCAAACATTGGCTCTAGAAATATAGATATTACCCATTATATAAGAATTTATTTTGCTGGTAATCAAAACTACATAATTATTCAGTGTCACCAAACTAACCAGGCAAGGAAAATATCCTAAATATCTGCCTAGAAAAAGCTGTTTTCTCAATTATCTGGCAGTAATGAACACTGCCCTAGGAAGGATATTTTTCATTGTTTTCTGTTCCTGAATTGCTTTATTTTTTTCTGAACTACAGGGATATTCAATATATATTCAGTATATCTCATCTTAACAAACAAATTTTAGAATAAATTTCTAGTTGTATTTATAAAATAATATCCCTTATATAAAATACCACCTGGCATCCGGCAGAGCAGAAAATCCCTCTTCAATTTAGCATGCTTCCTTGCTCCTTTTATGCCGTCCAACATGGCAAATGATAGCGATTGGACGGAATGAAAGAAGGAAGGAAGTATGCGAATTGAAGAGGGGCTTACCATAATGCCGGATGCTAGATGGTGTTTTGTTAGAATAGGCAAGGAAATATATCGTAGTACAGCTAGAGCCTGATCCCATCCAAAATCTACCTTAACCGGTGATACTCGTATACTAATAATAACAGTCTCCTAAAATAAATATCTCCCATTTTTTCATCATTCATTTAAGGGACTGAATTCATGCCGGAAAATAAGGATTTTTAACATGATTGAGTAAATATCATTATCAAGTAAAATATAAGATGATATAAACAAACAAACCTTAAGGTAATAAATGATTCAAGGATGTTAGCATTTCTTATTCGTCAGTCATATCTGCTTAAATTTAAATTTAACGAAATTGGTGTGCATTAGATTTTTTAAGGCTTATTTGCAATCTAAATAAGTGAAACATAAGTAGATAGCCTGTGCACAAACACCATATGCAATCTCCTTGTAATTCATTTAATATTGTATCACCCACTCGCTGAGTAGCGTTTGATCTCGCATTCCTTTTTGTATCAGACTTTATTTTTATTAATTCATCTCCTCACTCAGATTTTCACATCATTTTCTTACAACGTAAACGTAGTTCGCTTTCAAACTTTCCTACAATTCTTTCAATACTTCTGGCTCTAATGTAAAATGATCGACAGTCTATACTTTTCCGTTCTTCCGACTTCCTCCACACTTGACATCAGCAGAGCACTAGTCTGTATACACCCGTCTCGCATGAATACCATTTTTAATAGTATTAAAACGTCTTAAGCTTTGTAATACGGTTAGCTTTTCCTTGTCGAGGAAATTCTTCCACAGTAAATATTTTCCATAAAAGGCTTGCTATATACTTAGTTTATGTATCGCTAATGCTTCTCTTTAACAGTACTTTAATATAGGTATATAAAGTTAACCTATCGCTAATGGCCCTCCTTCACAATGAGCAAAACTCATCCACTCCTGTGTCTGGTAGCCTTATATTTTTATGTTACCTTACCTCCTTATGACAGTTTCTCATTTCATTTTTACCACTGCCTTCCTACACTCATCAGAAGGGACTATTTCATCACCTTCTTCAAAATTATCCAGGTGCTTTTCTCACACAGTGAATTTTTTGGTTTTATCCTTAGGATGGTTTCTCCGTTGGCTTTACACCACTCTCTTCACCCTTCAGAACACATACTTTCCTCCCCCTATTCAAATTAATCCAAGTACTCTTACCTTTCACCTTTTCGATACACAGAATGGTAAAATTCGTCAGAAAAATGCAAGGTACTGAGTGTTTCTAAGAGATCTCACCCTCCTGCTGCTATCTCATTCGCTTTCACTTTCACATTTATTTCACGCTTTGTGCATCCACAAAAAAATAAAGGATGGGAATCAATTTATTTTAATTCACTTCTTTCATGTTCTCATTTATTTATAAAAGCCTCAGGTTTCCCTACAACCAATTCGCTCTTGACATTTTATGTAATCATTCTTCTTTCTTAAAAGGGTACACGTACATTCTTTAGGATAGATGCCATTCCGTGAAGTTGTCAACATTAAATTATACCTTGAAAATGCCCAGGTAATGATGAGAATCTTTTCACATTATTTACATTATTCTCAGTAAGAAACTTCCGCATGCAATCCAAGTGAGAGCAACAATAGCTGATTTCATGACTATGATTGTCTCAGATGCACATTGGTCTTTATGTATGATTTCATTGGCATTGAAAACTTCGGCATACGTTCCTTTTCGAGATGCTTCATGCACGTTTTTTTCAATCAATCTAACATGCTTCTGATCGATTTGTCTGAAATACATACGGGAAGATATATTTCTGGAAGCCAATCGGAATTCTTCCAATTAAATTTTAACCATTCATTAGTATGCTCGGCCTGTTAAAGTCCTAATTAGCTTAGTTATTTAGGCCCAAAGGGTCATTTCTTCGATTCCTTAGACCTCATAAAACAACAGTCATATACCGTAGCACTAAAACCTCTCCTCAGAATAATATCTTCTTTATTACATCATTCCAATCATTTTACACTTTACAATCACCACTTTGCCTTAAATTGTCCTCCATTTAAGTCAAAAGGGACGCGGTAGGTCAGGGGTAGAGCTTTGGACCGTAGGGTCCGGGTTCGATTCCCAGGCACGTCTCTCAAGTACCATCAGCTTCACCCAAGCTGTGTGACTTTTTCGGTACCAGATCTTCCTGGGAAAGCATAGGCGGCACAGGGAAAGAACCTGCCCCCTTCCTCTAATGTGTGAATTCCACATGCCCTTGCGCTCAGTAATGGGTGAGTTTATTCACCTATCAAAACAAATTTCGGTTTGATAACTGTGTGCATGGCGTTTTCTGTTTAAATCAACGTATTCCCACTTTTAAATGCATTAGCAATCCTAAAGTGAATAATATGGTATTTCAGTATCCGTATTTAAAACGTATTCATCTTACAACATGTATACAATGTGGTTTCTCAATATCCTGCAGAATTAAATCTTTTTACGGTATCCAAATTTTGCGATTATAGTTCCTGTTTGACTATCTTGTGATGCTTCCAAATTATTATGCCTGTAAGCATTTCCAAAACTTAATAAACCGAAACTGCGGAAAAATAATTTCACACAAATATGCACATGAAATCGTGACTGCTGTGTCTAATTGTGATGTGAATTTATCGGAGTGCATAAAAAATAAAACAGAGTTCTTCTTAATACCTGAGATTATATTGAAAATATCTTTCATATCTGTTTCTTGAGTCACAAAATGTTTATTTGATAGTTGTGTCCATCCAAAAACCTACCTTAAACGGTAGATTACCTAATAATAATAATAATAATAAATCTGTTTATTCTCAACTCCCATTGCATAAAATCTTAGTTTAATCCCTTCTTATGAATTTTTGGTTAATATAAGATAATTTTCTTCAAAAAATGTTATTTGTGGTCTTTGTGTAATTGAACGACAATAAATACCGAAAAACTTTAACTTACAAATTATGAAAATAAAAACTCATAGCTAAAAATTAAGCATTTGAGTGAATATTAAAAAGACAGGAACAGATGTTCGAATGGTCTAAATAATACCAAAGGTATGCAATAAAATCCATATTGTATGAAACTTTCTCAATTAATTCTCCATCAATTATTTAATATTAATGTTCTAATTATTAAAAATTAAAGTCGGATCGATCTTTGTAACATTTATATATAGTTGAGACAATAATTATTATTGTCACCTTCCAGGGTTTCTTCATGAATATGAATTTATCATTAAAGCAAATAAATGCATTATTAGGGAAATATGATATCCTACTCATCAAAAATCCGTATATTTTCTCAAATATTAATAATAACGAAAAAACAAAAAATTGGCAAAGGAACTGTGCTAAGTGCACAAATTTGATACACTAGTTCGTGGAGTAATCAATTAGGTAATAAAAAAGACGCAATACTACAGTCAAATCAATAAAATGTGTATCACATGTAAATAACACATCAACCTAACAATATAACTTAAAATTAAGTTTTTGAACAATATAGTATTGTTATTATTGGTAATCTACCGGCTAAGGTAGGTGTTGGACGGACATAAGCTACCAAACGGTACAGCGACAATTTCCTTGTCTCTACTAACAAAACAAAGCAAAAACATCCGACACTACATTAATTCCCTCTTCAATTCTGAAACCTTCTTTCCTCCCTTCATTCCGTCCAACATTACTATCCTAAATCTGCCCCTTCCTCGTTTACCTAACACTCTCCCCTCTATCACAGTCTTCAACATCCCATTGCCTATCAAAATGCTCAGAATCCATCTTTCCTGCTTCCTTTGGATTTCTTCCAACAGTTATCCCTCCGCCTCCATCATACCTGGCACTTCCTTCATTTGTTTTCCTTTCTATCCATTTAACTCTTTTCCTCCTTCTTCACCCCCAAATTTTAAAAACCTCCAATCCACGCCTATCATCCTGCTACATTGGCCATGTTTACGCTCCGTTCAAACCTACGAGCCTTTTCTTAACATCGAATTAATCAATTTATCGAAGTCCCGGTCATCATTTTCCTCCTCTTTTTGAAAGGTTTTTTGCTTAACGCAAGTCTTTTCTTTATGTTCCAACTACTTTGAACATTTTGGTTCAAAACACTTTTGAGATACGTAAACTGTTCCACGAGCTCTAGTTTTTGCCCTCTTATTTTAGCGTTTAACTTAGTTTTTCTCTTTCTCAAAAACCGCATAACATTTGTTTTATTTACATTTCTCCTCATCCTATATCTATCGCATTGACTTTTCAATGAGCTTAGCTGTTTGCAACTCTTTAGCTGACTGACAAATTAAAGCTTGATTGCCCGCTAACCCAACTGATTTTATGAATTTACCACCGACTTTCATTCCTATCTCCAGTTTTTCCCATTTCTCTTCAACCATTATCACCATATATGCTTCGAAAATTATGAGAAATGACAAATATAACATTCTTACTCCTCTTCCTAGCACTGCCCATCCCGACTTTCCACCTTCCATTGGTACCTGAGTACCACTGGCAGGTGGGAATGGCAGGTACAGGTAGTCTGAAACATGTACTAGTTGCAGATAAGTCTCCTATCTTTCAAATTCATTCATATTCTCTGTAATATATTCATTAATTTTTCTCAATTGACTCAATCAAACGCCTTTAGGAAATCTGCGAAATAGATAATTATATCTTGATTTTATTCTATGCCTATCTTTATTGGTGACATTACTGAAATCACGCCACGCATGCCTCCCCCCCTTCCTACATCCAAACAGATCCTTCCCTAAGTAATCATTTACCTTGTTCTCCACCCTTTTGTTGATGATCCTGAGGACCACTTTAACTGAGTGCGAAATCAAACCAATTGTTCTGTAGCCCTCATATATTGCCGTAAGTAACTTTTTTTGGAAGAGGAACTAAGGCTGATATGACGAAGTCTTCTGGCTGAATTCTTCTCTCATAAATGCTACAAATTAGTCCATAAAAACCCAACCTCTCACCTTTTCCTGAACCTTTAAGCAGTTCCGAGAGAATATTGCCTATCCCCACGGCCTTATTGGATTTCAATTGTGTTAATGGCATTTATATCTCAGCATCGAGCAAGCCTGGATCTAGCCTATCCTCAGCTACATCACATTTTCTATGTTTAACATTTCTGACTTAATGTCTTTAGCATAAAGTTCCTCTACATACGTATTCCTTCCGTATCCCTTGGACCTTTTGTAGTTCAACTAATCTTTTTCCGACACCACTGAATGTTAACTAATTTTCCCTTCTTGCTAGTGTTTTAACCTTCCTGTATAGCGCTGCAATTTCACCCTTCCTCTGCAAACTTTCCATATCCTCGCATTATGTCTTCCACCATGCTTCTTTTCCTCTATTTTTTTACCTGTCTCAATTTTTTTATTTTTTACTCTTCAAGGGTCCTTCTTCCTATTCTGTATTTACATTCTTTCATTTTCTCTCATGTCTATCTTTCTAATAATTTCATCCGTAATCCAAGGTTCCCTAGTAATTTTCCTATTAAAAGTTCCCATAGTTTATTTTGCGGGTTTCAATATTCCTTATCTGGCATGGATGACCCTACCAGAAGTAATTATCATTTATCTCGCTAGAACAACTCTAGGGGCCATCTGAATGCATAAGCCCTTACACCACAGTCAAGATTATAGTTCATGGGAAGGGAAGTACCATACACTACACTTCGTAAAAACATCACTTGGCGGTAATTCAATTTTTGAAAGATTTAAAGAGCAAAATTCTTTTCAGTGTACGTCAAAAATATCAATTAACGAAGCTTAACTTATCTCGTAAATATTCTTCCACGAGCTCCCGAAACGCTGTCCAATTTTGATCCTTTCCTCTTATTTAAAAACCAAAGATTTGACATCCAGCAAAGTGAACACTGAATTTTTAATGAATTCAACTTGAACTTTTAGGATAACGTAACTAATCCTAATTCCTTCGCTCCTACGCAGGCAGCACTTTTTTCGTCCGACGTGTCAGTCAAACTTGGTGAGAAATCGACAATATTTTCGGAGTGAAAGGTAGAGGGTGACTTGGATATACGCCACAGATGGAGAGTGAAAGCAAAAAATAAAGAAAATGAACAAAGGCATGCATAAAATATATACGACTCGCGGTTCCCTCGTCTCCATATTGCCACGCGTTGTGTGACATTGTCATCTAAAGGTTTTCCTGAAATACGAACACCCTTTCCAACTTCCTTATGCCCTTCAAGACTCAGAATTTCAACTCATTTCCTTTCAAGAATCATGATTCCTTCGTCACCTTTGAACTCTTTTAAGACGTTACAAATCCCTGAGTGTTGGAGAAGTCGTTTGGTTCCCATCGCGACTCTGAGGATAAAGGATCTATCCCATCAGATAAAAGTCAAAACTATTATTACAGAAAATGTCTACTTTTTACAGGAATTAAATATGAAAAAATTTTATCAATATTATGAAAGGTCGCATTAAGTCTTAAGACTGGTGAAATACATACATTTAAGGCAGAGGACCAGTTTCCTTCTCGCGAAATGTTCATTGACTGCCCGAACGGGCAAGTATACACCGTCCCGTTGAGTGAAGTCTCACTTTTACTGTGCCACGATATAGCAGTATTCAAAAAAAACAACACATCTTGACTGGAGCTGGGGGTTTCCAAAGCCAAAGGGAATCGTACCCGGAACCTCAGGTAAGCAGCTACTTACTAGGTCACCATGATACTAAGAATAATTCACAGAACTGCTCCTATTGGTAATTTTAGGGGAAGCGCCGGACAACTGAGGTCATTTACGCCATTAGGGATAGCTAAGAAATGATGAAGAGTGGAGAGAAACGCGGCATCGGCATGACCCTACTCTTAACGAAAGGTGCCAATGGGTCCGCAGCTTAACTTCCCATCCAACGGCGTACTCACTCAAAGTACCCTCCACAAAGCTCCTCAAGTAGGAATCGGGATACCACTGAAAAATATCTGCCGCCGCTGGGATTCCTGAATTGCTCTTGCCCAACGGTTTAAGCTATTCAGAATTAAAGTCTTAAAAGTCACTTATTGGCTAAGAGAAGAAAATAAAAAAATTCCGTTATTTTAAGGCTATTAAGCGATAACTGTGCCTGCGTCCGCACTGCGATAGCTATTACGATTATTTTGTCATCATAAAGTTTGTAAAAATATGTTCTGCTATGGACCTCGTTCTCTTTACAAGTTAAAATACGTGTATTTGTACCAGAAAACGGACTACTATTTTAGCTTGCTATAATGTTGCACTTACGGAATGAAACTATATTTATTATGCTCAGTCTTATCTACTAGGAACATTTTAAATTTACAATAGTCACTACGGAAGGATAGTTTTGAATCAGTTCAAGAGTATAGTTTGATAGAACAGAGACATATCGTAAGAAGAGAAATGAGTGATTAAGAATTTTAAATAGAAGATAACAGATTTTTCTTGCAAAAAAGCAATCCGTAAATTCCCAATGCAATCAAAATACTACCATGACTTTTGAAAAGGGAAATAAAGACGGTAGAAGGAAAAAGAAACTTACAGAAACGAGAGAATGTCTACACCACTTTGGCTCGCTTACTTTTTACTGACACAGATTATCATATAAATGAAGCCTATGACTAAAAAATAAGATATCGATAAGTTTTGCTTAGTGGCGAAAAATTTAGCTTGAATTTATCAAGAAGTTCGTGCAAAACATTTAGTTAGATGGAGAGATAATTGTCAGTGAGTAAAATAGGTTAAAATAATTATAATGGAAATATTTAGATTTTAATTCTTAATTTGTTCTCAAATTCTTGGGAGGTATTTTGGTATCTCAATTATCGAGAGCAGAAAAGCGTCTCTTCCGAAGAATCAAAGTGGTTCACTTTATGTACGCTCGGTAGTTCTAGGTTGTTAAGGAAACTAAGTCTTTAATTGATTAAGGGTTGTATAAAATAGTAGCCTATGAATATACTCGTGAATGTGCATTAAATCGTCAAATTGCGTCAGGACATTCAATGACATTTTTTCTCGAATGATTTTTTAGCCGGTATGCCCAGATTGTATTTTTGGAAGTTGAAAAACCTTCGAGCCATAGGTGGAATTACACCTCACCTAGCTCACGCCATCCATCGTACTGGAAGCGAGGAAACGAAGTTAAATTAAAAGGTGAGTTTTGAAAGCCCAAAGTTAGATTAATCGTTCGACACCAGCGGTGGGAGCTCTAGAACACTGGAAAAAAGAAATACCTCCATGTGCGTTGTCAATAGAAATATTTTGTGGTTAAGTTCGCGGTTTCATTAAAGTATACTTGGAACGTTCTACAACCGGATTATCATTTAGTGAGGCAGGGCGAGAGAGAGAGAGAGAGCTCATGTAATATGGAGAAATTCGAGCGTTCCCTCCTTCCTTATTCCCAGGCTCGCAACTTCCGACTCTCTGTGGTGGCCTCCGCAGAATCCGACCCCATAATCCTACCTGGACGGCCGTAAGCTCCCTCGATCGCCAAGGTCCGCTGCATTGAGAACCCTCTCGACCCCGTGTGCGTCAACTTGGACGAAGACATTTTTTTCATTAATATATTCATGTAAATCTGCCTCGAAAAGCTTCAGTATGGCAAAAAAAATTGCGGAAACATCACCGGTCTAATGTAAAATTTGATTGTCACTAACGCAGGATTAAGTGAGAGGTCAATGGGGATTATACCCTAAGCGCGAGAGCATGAAAAGTGGTGAATTCACTAAATGCATGAGCTATTGGCCGTATTGAGTTTGCTACATGAAATTAGGATGCCTAATACGGTGATAATAAAATAGAATCCCTATTAACCGGTTTTAATTCAACATCCAAGGGTTTTATACGATCTCATTTCCTTCATGGGATGGATAATTAACAATTTAAACGTGTGTTGGACATAATTCCTGGGTAGCAGAATTTTCTAGAAAGTAAGGTTTGGCAGAATTTGCAGATGTTAAAAGAGCCAATGCATCCTATCTTTTTGTAATAAAAAGTCTGAATAAGTTGAAACTTGGGTACAAATCTTACTGACACTTCCAATTTTGAATAAAAGATTTCACTTTATTATGATTTAAGATCAATATATTCTCTTCAGACACAATACAAACTTGTATAGGACCAAGCTCGTTATAGTCATTTTTTCTTGTAAGATGACTATTTCATAAATGTTCCTCATGTTTAGTAAATACATTATAAAACAAATATTAATATTTTTTGTTTAATTATAGCTATGGGCTGATATTTTGCATTTGTTCTTGGAGTAAATGACTGAATCCGTTATCGAGACAGCAATAAAACCCCACAGAAATCTTTTGTAAAAAGAATTTGAGTAATTTTTTGAGAATTTCTCCTCTATATACCAACAGATATTGATGATTCAAGACAGAATATTTTTACTGCAAGATTAAAAATTGTATGCTCTAATAAGTTTTAAATTTACGGGAGATAATTTTCCAGAAAAGGATATTGGGTTTTTTTCTGACAATAAGAAAGTCGTAATAGTACATATAAATTACAGAGACGACACAATTGGAAAGAGAAAATAAATGAAGTTTGCGAATGAGTTCATTGAATTTTATTCCCTACTTCTCTCTTTCTGGAATCATTAGTATGCTATTTTAAAATGTCGGGACGGGTGATTTTGCGTTATTAAATCAATATAATTAGTTGCGGTGACGAAAATTGCAACCCTTTTCATATTCATATGCATTATTTCAATAACGGAATAGTTAAGCAGTATTCCGCAAAGTCAGTATCCCAATAATATATAACAAACGAAGAACTTTATTTAAAACCCAACTAGTAAAAATACTTTTACGAATCGACTTATTTGAATTTGTTGGAATTAGTGAATATAACTTATGAACTATTTCGGCTCTTTAAGAACCGAAATGAGCTCTCTGTACGCACCTCTTGCGTATCACTTCTAATCTTGACGAAATATCATTTACTATGATTAAGGATACGCCCTAAAGAACCTCAGTAGCGAAAGAAGGAGCCTTGAATGGCATTCATGGTACGCAAAACTGACCGAACATACTCGCTTCACATTTGAAAGAGTTATTTCTTAAAGAGTTGATATCCAAAGTCATATATTTGCCCACCTCCGGCTAAGCCAACCATGGTCAACGAAGGTCCCCCCCCCCCTGAAAACTTAAGACATTAGCGGAAGATGATCCGTTCTTTAAGTTGCTCGAACGGGAGAAAAACAACCCGTCACCTTTCATTATTATTTTTAGGGGTCAGGGTTCCATTGGCTCTCCTCCCCTTATTTCCATTCCTCTCTCGCATTATTCATCGCTTCCGTATACGAAGTGGTCGCTTAACCTTTCCGTCTTGAACTTTTGGCCCCAACCTGCATGCAACCTTTGCCATTTTGGGATCGGTTATCTCGTTGCTCCTGGTGCTCGATCGTTGTTACAGTGCTATTTTCAGATTTTTTATCTGGGTGAAAATCTTGTTTTCGGTTATTCTCAGTTTTATGTTTGCCCCGATGTCTCATTAAAATTGTTGCATATTTATTTATAACCATACTGATCACGTTTATGAGGTGAAATAAAGAAAAAAAATATGTGATAATAAAGTTTAAAGTTTCGCATTATGGTGGCCTAGTATGTAAAGCGTTACGAGAGGATCCCGCGTTCAAACACCACGTAATATCGTGCATGCATAAACCATTAAACAGTCTAAACAGTACGATTTTCTAGATGCTGGGGCCTCGTGGGAAACCGCAGGCGGCATAGGGAGAGAAGTTGCCCTCTTCTCTGAATGAGAGTAATTGCGCACACCATACGATTTAGATGATCTATATCCCCGCTTATCCAACCAAGCTTCCAGTTGAAAACTGGGTTGGTGTCCGTAAATTGTTAAAATATATCGTATTGGATATTTTATATTAACAATGTATTATAACATGACATTTTTCTTTCTTCGAAAGAAAATTGTGCGCAATTAATAATAAAGTTTATAATTTATAATGAATTATAAATCGGAGCAAACACACAAATCAACTTTGATTGAAAATGCCAACATGCAGTTAATTCAAACATTTTCATAAATTATTTAAGTATTCTTGAAAATTGAAGGAATAAGATGTAACCACTGTAAATAAGGTGTGTTCTATCGTCTTTTACATTAAATACATTTGCAGGAATTATTAATCCTAGGAGTACATTTTAAATTGATTTTGATGAAAAATATAGCAAGAAATGCAATGCTTTGATAAAACAAACTCTCCTGACAAATTAATAGCAATTAGAATAGTGAAAAACATGGAGAAACTTTAAAAAACGTATAGGAGAGCAATTTTAATTCGAATGAGATGGAAAAAATTTGAGGAAATTTACTTAATCTCAAATAATCAACGTTACCTTCCAAAAAAATTTCCTAGACGATCAATTCTCTCGAAAATATCCTTCCAGTATCCTATCAATAAACTCTTACAAACTCTTAAAATGATGGTTGGGTACTTCCCCTCCCAGAGTTATTCATTCAAACAACGCACCCTAATTAATAGATCAAAAAAGCGCTCGAAATATTTTCCATTATATCACCAGAAATTCACCTCGTCAAAATAATGAGATTCCTTAAAAGGATTCTCCATTGGGATATTCTAACTTTGAATCAATTTAATTTTCAATATTTGCTGGGAATAGCAAAAAAATTGATATTTTTTATCAGATAGTCTTCTCCTCCCTTTATGGGCAAGACTTTTTCAAATTAATACAGCGGAAGAGCATTAAACCGGACAGTGATACGGTTGATCAAGCTTCCACCTCATTCTCACATTACTCGCGCCAGGTCGCTTATTTCCCCTTACCAATTCCGATCATAAGTTTTCATATTTCAAATTCATATTACTTTAAACTTTTTCAATTTCATCTTCATTTCCTGAAGGTTGTCTACAGTCATTAATACAGAATAAACAACGATCCTAGCTTGAATATACGGGTGCCAACTGTGCTTTCCCAGTAAGGTCTGGTACCCGAAAAATCACAAAGATGCGAGTGCTCAGAAGCATCACCCAGAATCGAACACGAATCCTCTGGTCAGTAGTCCAAAGGTCTAACCGATTGGGCTTACCACGACGCGAACCACTGAAGCAAGCGATTAGGAGAGATCATTACGGAGAATCGACAGAAATTGGCTGAATTTTAGAAAAATGTATGTAGTTTAACAATTTATTCCCAAAATTCTGAGAAAATATGAGAAAAAGAAAGGGAAAAACACTTCCAAGAAAGAATAAATGCTTTCCAAAAAAATAACTGGTAAATAATAAATAAACAAATCAAATTATCAACTCATTTATTCAACTCAACCCTGAGCAGAAGGTGAACTAACACGGAAGTCACTCTTCAGACACCCCGACAAATCCTAAGTATTTATCAATCATTAATCATCTTATCATCTTATATCAATTTATTAATCATTAAGTAAATCATTTAATTGAAGTACCTCAGGTGATATATTTAAAAATTTTAAAAGATAATAATATAAAACTTCTCATGGTGTATAGAGCGGGGAAAAGCATAAAAACGCCTCCATAAATATTAAAAGGATCCTGTACATAAAGCTGGAATAGCATGAGTCCAAGAGCAAATGGTTAAAAAACAGTTAAAATACAGGGCGGTATAAAGGCCCACCCGTTAATTGATAAAATATTTCCGGCCAAATAAATGAATTATTAAAAATACATTTATTAAAACTGGGTATCGCCCTTATCAGAGCTTGGAGGAAGGGGACAAATTTCCAATCTAGAGAGAATCCACGGTTGGTGGTATCCAGGTGCATTATTTTGCCCTATGACGTGCAAAATATAAATATACCGCGGTCACAAGGACTGCGTCGGAGATCATTAATTTGGCCACTTTGGCGACGTTGCGTTTCACAATTCCGAGATCCCGAGATCGCTGAACACCATTTAATTTTGACGATTGCACGCTCCCGACCACGAGTGCACTCAAAGCAACTTGTATACCCGCAGTCGGCAAGTTGTTGTGATATAGCGGCGTATTTTTGGAAATCGCGACGTCGAGAGCTCCCTTCCTATTTTCAAAGGGCACCGTGACATCAACTATGGTTATTTTTCTCTGTGCCTAGTCGACCACAGCGGGATACGGCTCAAGGGTGAAATCGATGAAAGGTGGAATGCGGTCGAGCCTGATTTTCACTCTTTGGCGTGGGACTTCCCAGACTAGAGGCGTTTCGGGATCGAATCTTTTCGACCCCGCCTAGTGGCCGATTGTGTTAGTCAGTCATTCAGTACGTGCGGCAGGGTATCACTCGTAAACCACAACCGCTTGCATTGAGGCCCATTCGGTGGAGATCAGAATCTCTCGGGGCATTTTCAGAGGGACGGAGCCTAAACGTAGGTAATGGAAATAATTTGAAAATTAATGGTCAGAGGTTTACTCGAATACCCTCGTCTCATTTAGACGAAAACCGGGAATGGTATTGGCACCGTAATGCAACACCTTTCCCAGCATTAGGACTTTTGTTAGAAGGGAATTTCATAGGCTAGAAGGACGTTCTCCTATTCCCCTTTCATGTCAATCCAGTGCCATGACAGACCAATTTTTGTTGACAGACGCCTTTCGAACGTCACTCCACAAAGAGACGTCGAAGTGATAACTACAGTACCTCGCCCGCATGCAATATTTCTTCCCTCTGAGCCAATATGGTCCGTTTTTATCCGTTAATAAGATTGATTTTTCGACCATCGTCCCCACCCAAGATTCCTTACACAAATGAGGACGAAGGGCATGACACGCCGTGAGGACACCCATCTAGTTTGCAGTAGGGAATACGCCCAACCCCTCCTCCCACGGGGTCAAGCTCGCAGAATTCCACGAGACACTTATTAGAGAAAAACACCAAATACTTAAGAGCCTTCGTCCTTAAGATCTTTATCTATTTTTTTAAGAGAACCATTCTGGATTCTTCCCTTCCAAAGAATGAGAAAAGAGTTAACTAATTTGAAAAACATTCAGGTTCTCGATCTTCTATCAGAGAAGTGACGCGTCCAGTGCGTCCACATTCCCAATTAATTTGTTGATGAGACGCCCTAGCGTTTGATTAACGCGGAAGCCCGTTGTTACCCCCAGGTAGTCATACCCCTTGCCCTCCCTCATCATGGATGCTCTCCTACTCCCCAGACAGAACTCTGTTGACGTCGCATGCCCACCAGAGAAGTGGAGCGTCGAGCAGTTAAGGGCATTAAACCGCAAACCGCTCTAGCCGCCCGCGACCCGGTCGGCTAGATCCAGGGACTTCCATCACCCCATCTGGTTTGTTGGCCACGAGCGCGAGGCCATCTACGTAAGCGAGGACGCTGGTCGGAACTGCATTGAGTGCATAGCCGACCTTCTTCTTTATGCATGACACAGAAATGAAGATGAACTCCATGATAGATTAGTGAAATACGTAAAATAGGGCCAAGTAAACATCTCTATTTTATAGCGCTTCTTAACGGTATGGCCTTCGTCTCTCCTTCTGTTGCCCTCATGGTCGTTCTAGCCCCGGAATACATTTCTATACGAATAAAAGAAAGTTTATCAACCCAACTAAAATTTTATTCTACCCATCATACCGCGGGATTTTGTTGGTTTTATTTCGATAATGTGTACAGGGGACCACGGTGTGTAGCAGTTGTTTTATACCACGGCCAAAACCAGGAGGATATAAGGAAAAATCAGCCTCTATAATTTTTAATTATGAATGATTAAATGAGCTTAGGGGAGTGTCAAGTGTGAAAATTATTGACGACAGTTTGTTCATTAGTAATAGTAATTTAGCGTGTTCAACAATAGAAACTATGATTCTATTTTTCTCAATATTTCACTGTTTTCGTTAACATTTAAATTGTTTAGGTAGATCACTTCATCACTATATTCTCACCATTTTTATTTGGAACTTAGAAATTTAATAAACTGTTTTAAATTAAAGGTTAAATGTGAACTAGAAAACAAGTGATTGAATCCAATCAATCATATCCCTAACAACAATTCCAAAATCCAATCCCTTTATATTTCATAAAAATGATGAATAAAATATTGTACGTGTTCGGTCTTATCTAAAGTATTGATCGATCTCACGTACTGGAGCCCACTTCAAGTTTTAAAATATTCCAATATTTATGGAATCATTCTGTTAAAATTCTCGAACCTCCAAACCGTAATATTTTGATATAGATTTCTTGGGAGTACCTCATAATATATCATTATACCACTCCCACGCTTCAGCGGATCATTTTGGCATTGGTGTCTAAGTGGTCTCTTTTCTTACAGAATACGTTTATTTTTTTCTCTTGGATACTTTCAGGTGCTATTGACTTGAGATGACGCTCGCTGAATATAATTTACACCCGAGTTTAGAGTGATCAGCAGTGCGCTTTTCACTTTAAATATTCTACCTTTTAAGACAGACTGAACAAAAATACAAAGATACATTTCCTTGCTTCTTCTAACAAAACAAAACCTGACGCTTCACACTAAAATAAACCGTTTTTAAATTCAGGACACTTTTTTCCTCACTTCACTCCGTTCTCCTATTTATCACTGTCTTCAATATCCTATCGCTAATTAAAACTCTTCTGCGTCCATATTTCTCCTCTCCTGTCCTTACTATGCCTAGTGCTCTTGTATAAGGTTGCCCAAAATAATTCAGACGAAAATGTATTGAGAAAACTCAGTGATTCTCGACGATTTCCAGCTACACAGACTTCTTTACATGAAATCTAAAATAAATCTGAATACAATAACACCGTGAAATTAAGAGAGACATTAACGTTCTGTAAACATAAACTGTAAACAAATACCTCGAATATTGCGATTAATTCCATTAGTAAACTTCTCATACAAATTACACCTCTTACATGCAGATTTATCTACGGATATTCTTGCACATGAAAATATTGCTTCAAATTTGAATACTTTGAGCTAAAATCAAGTTTTGCAACATTCTGGATATCAGAGCTGTTTCAGAAATAAGAAGCTACATGAAGACAGGAACCGGCTCATATACAGGTATATTGAGTGCTACTTGCGTAAGGCTGGCATCAGTGTGAGGTTAAACCTTACTTATTATATAAAAAAAACCATAAACACAGTAATCAACCCGAAGGTCGGTTTAGTAGGTGATGGTAGAGTTCACCCATGTACCAAGCCCGACGGCGTGTGAATATTCACACATCAGGGTAGGGGGGCCATTTCCTTTCCCTGTGCCGGTTATGGTTTCCCAGGAAGATCTGGGACCCGAAAAATCAACTAGCTTGGGTGGAGCTGCAGGTGTCCAAAGTGCCTTGCCCGGGAATCGAACCCGGGACCCTCCGGTCAGTAGTCCAACGCTCTACCCACTAGACCACCGCGACCCGCACTTATTATATATTCTTCCCGAACACATGCCCAAAAATCCTCCTAAATAGTCAGAGGGGATGTCATCCACCCTCCTCTATGACTTGCCTCTAATTTCAGCTTATTTCAACGGAATTTCAAACTTATCTCATTCAAAAGCAAGGATCAAAATGAAAAATGCTTCACGAATAACGCAGGAAGAACTTCACTTCAAAACTAAAAAAAACAGCAATCAAACCAAAGATTGCTTTTTTAGATAAGAGTAGTTTGTGACCTCGAAAAAAATCAGTCGGCTGGTTAAATAACGTCTTCAGGGTAGGACTGACAGTTATTTCCATATGCCACTTTTGTTTTGTCAGGAAGATCGAAATCAGACAGTTTTGGCCAAGCTAGGGGTGATCAAAGTTACCGGAAATCCTCCTCCCCCTAGATTATCGTGGATGATAGTAATTCTAGGAGTACAATATTTCCAACTTCTCCTCTATTCGTCGCGAGATGCAATTTTATTAATTATTACGCAATTATTCTCAAACCACATGGAGAAGGATCCAATGTCAATTAATTTTGGCGAGTGGACACCACCGCAATCCATAGCTAAGACAAGAGTGGATTAAGGAGCACCACTACTGTGTGAAGAAAATACTTGCAAAAATTTAAATTGATAAATAATATTTTACATTATACGACGTGAATAGACCTCTCGGCCACAGACGGACCAAAGGAGTTCTAGCTTGGGGGCACTTGCAGACCCTCCCTGGGCTAACTCGATCTGATTTTTCGGGTATCAGATTGGGAACGGAAGATAAATAACTGCAAGATGGTGCTCACACCTGACATATGTCGACGTTTAGCTAACACGAGATGAGCTTAGGGGACACCTATTGGACTTTTATTCAGTTTGATTGCTGTGATTTTTATAGATGAATTTTGAAAAACTCTCGGCCCTAATATTTTGAACTCATCAACACCAGACTGTCAACGCCTTAATCGCAGAGGGGTAGGATTAGTTTAAAGAGAGACGGTAAAGCACAATTTCCATAGTTGGGCACCTATCAAGCAAATACACTATTTAAAATTACCATGACTATATGAATCACGGCGGTTAAAACTTCTCTAACTTTAATTCCGTAGAGATCGTAGCGGATGACCTATATTGGCAAAGATTTTCCTTAGAAATAAGTTTCGGAGCTGCAATATATCACGAGTTCAAAAATTTGAACACCTTATGCGCCAAACCTTGCTACCATATTGTCTGGCAGAAACGAGGTCTCTTGCTACCAAAATTCAGTAACTATTCAACTTCACAGTAGCTGGTATTCCAGATAAAATCTCCCAACACGAGGCACATAGATAGAAAAAATAAGGAACATGATAAAGTGATATTACAGCTGCAATCATGCTGATTAAAAAAGGATTTTTAAAACTGCAAAAAGCAAATGATGAATTTACGGAGAAACTTAGTTACCAAACCAAAATCTCTAAGTGGAGTTGTGCGCGATGTTTTTTTGGCCCGAATGAAGCATTTTACACGGGGTTCATCGAATGTTTATTATTGCGCATCGCCTCTCTTGAGCTAAATAGTCCTGGGGTCTTTGATGTTAGGGTTTGTTATCCTTATTTCCGGCATTCCCCACTTAACCCATGTACACCGTCTTTTTGGGAGCTCAATTGCTCTCGGAAGTAATAATCTCCAACTAGGCTTTTATTGCACTCCTAAATCGCAAAGTTTAGCGAGCGTTTTCTTGGTCCTTTGGAATTACGTTTCAGTCGGAAGGAAAAATACAAACGACAGCTCTTTTTGGTTGAGCCTGCCTTTGGCGAGCCCTTTGTTTCTGTCTCTTTTGCGCCGAGGACACTTGCGCTGGTACTACTGTGCCAAATCGGCCCTCGACATTGTACCTTCCGGCTCCACCTCTTCTAGCGCCTTAGATTTTAGCACGTCCGGAACGATGCCAAAAATTCCCTTATCTGGTCCTCGTTCGTTGAATTACCCCAAGAGTACGTGACTTTCTCGCTGGTATTTCCTCATTCTCCCGGTTTTCCTTATTCCCCGTTACCCTTGCGCAAATAACGGGAATCTCCTGCCGCGTTTTTTTTATACTCCCGAGATATTTCAATGTACGGCTCCCGAAGTGGATTCGGTCTTTCTTGCCTCTTGTTGACCTCCTCGATTTCCTACTCACACACGCGCTCCCAGTGGGAAGGGTTCCTTCCTTCCTTCCACTCCGCAAACGTGTCGAAACCGCTTAAGCTATTTTCACGGAAGGGTTTGCACAAGAGATTTCTGATAAAAGCTCTTCCCTCACGCTTCTTATCCTCTTATTATTTTTTTCCTTCATCCCGTCTCTTCCGGCTTTATTATTGCACTGATTATAGGATTTTTTTTAAAGGTTCACCAACACCAGCTGCGGTTATTAAGGCTCGTAAAACACGTCATAAAAATCCAGGATGTGGCTTACTCAACAACCAAACACCCGGAAAAAGATGCACCCGCGCATAAACATTACTTAAGTAAGGAAAAAAAAATTAGAAATGATTTAAGCTCTCCTTTTTTCGCTCTCTTCAAAGTAAGCAAATTTTTTTACGTATCTGGTAATCCAGAGAGGAAGAGTACGTGCTAGTCTGGGAAAGAGCGCCACTTTACAAAAATACTACCGCTCTTCTTGCTCCAGCGTGGAGATAAGAAAGTTGGCGTCATCGATGGAATGACTGCGTGCATCTTCTCTTTAGTCCTGGATGGCTTAAACGTTTATCAGTTGAATCTCCATGTCATACCTTGCCTCATACGTGCATACATTGGAAAGATTTCTAGTTAAAACTTCTCCATATTTTCTAGGGTAAACCTCTGGACATTTAACGATAATTATGTCATTAAAGGTGTTAGCATAGTTTATTACCACTAGATGCACAATAGGAAAAAATATAAAAATATATGCACCTTAATGATACTATTTTTATCCCTAGTTAATGCCGATCATAAGTCTTTCTTTCTCCAATTATTCACGAAAAAAGTTTTCTGTTTTTAGCAGGCTACCTCTCTCATGTTTAATCTGTTGTCTTGTCTTTCACAATAAAATGTAATTCTTCAGATGTGCGGAGCATTTCGGCTAACTATTTGGTCTTTAGACTTTGAATTGATTCCAATCAAACGTTCAGAGTGAATTCATTAGACGACAGTGAATCCACAGAAGCATTATTTTTAGCTTCCTCCCAATGAGGCAATAAGAGAGAGAGAGAGAGAGAGAAAGTGAAGACTTCACCAAGAAACTTCCACCTTGTTTAGAGAAATGTAAATATCCATCATCTTCTGTCAGGATTTATTTTTCCATGAACTAAAAATACTTTTTCCAAATTAACTTGATGATTAACTTAAAATTTGATTTTTATAAGGCATACAATATTTCCATATTATACGGAATGATCTCGTATTTCATATTACAGTCCTCTGGTGCCGAAAATTTCTGTCTTGCTACAAATATCTCGTATGCCATTTCCATATCAGATTTCCACTTTGAATATCTATCACGAAAAATCTCATCTATTTGTTTTGAGAGATAGTTGAGGCCGATACTTTTTGGAAGTTCACTGAAATGCATTAGGAAGAATCGAAAAACTTGAGTCCAGATGATGCTACAGTGTAGCAAAACTAGTTTACATTAAAATTCTATAAGACATTTCTACATACAATTCTACATACATTCCTGTATTCTTCGGAAATGCACAGTTATTTGATCGTTCCTTGTGCATTCTTTAATTTGTATTTCTCTCACTATATAGGGAGCCAATACGAGTGCTAGACTAAAAATGTTCTAATATCTGGCTAAGAAATATAAATTTACCACTCCACCAGAACATATAAATCTTACCCCGTCATTAGTTTCGAACGGAAAGGGTTAAATAAGGAACCTGATAAGTAGAATGTTATCTAGGATAATAGATAACATTAACAAATAATAGAATAATAACTAATAGAAAACGAAATTCTCACGATGCGTCATTTGCGGTTTTCGGTGTCAAAGTACACGAACTGATTAGCATAATTAGCGACAAAGTGGCCTATTCGCTTTCATGCATGATAACCTTGTGTAGTTGAATATGGTTCTTGTAACGCCATATTTCTATGCTATGCATTTTCTTGATTAAATTATGTAAAAATACTTAATGGCATTAAGTTATGTACATAATGCCGATTATTATTATTTATATTGTGTTATTAACTTAGAATCTTTCGGTAAATGACCTTGTGAGATCCCCTAAAACATATATTCGCAGTTCCTAATTGTAACCATTTATCAATGGATGCCAAACGTTTCTCTCAAGGCTAGCCTCAAATTTAGGATTTTGTAGACCTAAGTTTCTTTGAAGCCCGTAAAACGAAAGATCTACCACCGATGATACTTTCTTTTCTCTTGTAAATTAACGAAAGTTGCATTGAAATCCGTATGACCTATGTATAATCCTCCTCAATTGGTATTTATAAACAAATGTACGCAATGAAAATGCATACCATGCATGGAACGCCTCACGCATTCAATTCCTGAGATACTGGTGGAAGTTGTGGAGTGGAAGAAGACTAGGAAAAGCATACCGCACTAGGATTACCTCTGATTAATTTAAGCTACTTTATGGGATGATGCTTGGTTTTAAACATTTTACACCGAGGTTTAAAGTAGTGAGGAGGCGAAGAAGAGGACTCCTGCATTATCGGATTTAAGAGCCCTGCAATATCGCCCACATTGACGCAATGCTCGGAAAATCCAGCCGTTTCCCTGAGGGTAAACTTCTTCGTTTCCATGGAAATGCTCATTGTGCGTAGGTGTCGTCCCAAAACACTCGCGAGTCGATTAATTAAAAGAAACTGGAACATTCCCTTCGGAAGCCCTCACATTTTGCCCCCGTATACTATATATACCTATATATATCACACAAACCCTCATTCTATCTCCCTCGCTTGCCTCTCCTCTCTTTTCCATGCTCCCTTTCCCCTCTCCAAGCTAACCTTCCCCCCTTGTCCCGTAGTCCACTTTCACTCCACCAACCCCTTCGCCTCTCAAACCTCCCTTCACTCCGTCGCCCGAAAGATTTGGCCTCGCCCTGACTTTTTTTCACGGCTCCTTCTCCGGGAATTCAAGTGACCTCCAGAGCTCAAAATGCCCCCGGCCCTCTTTTCGACTTTTAACGACTCCCTGCCCCGAGACGAGCAAAACGTATTAAACGTCCAGTCCGTGAGGGGACGGCGAAGGACGAGTCCAGCCTTCCTCCTCCTGCCCACCCTTGCCCTCCCGCAACTCTCATCTTCCTCTTCCGTCACTTCTTCTCTCTCATCCTCGAGCGGTGACGATCCGGACGAGGGTGACAGGAGGACAGAGGGGAGAAGGGGGAGAGCGATGGACGACCCATTTCCCCTCTCCACATCCAATCGAGGAATTTTTGAGACACTCTATACACTTTACTGTTCATCTTGTTAAATGACAAAAAAACTCACTCAATTGCTTTTCGCGCACATTGAACTGAAAATGATTTGGACATTATATTTCCTTTCCATGGCGATGATCTTATTTTTACGGGTCTAACACATGTCTTGTACATATTCCAGGAAGTCAAAGGGTCAGGCTGGGGGGAGAAGTAAAGTAACAATTTGTAGAAAATGATCTTATCAGGACCTCTCCATTTTTCTTCTCTTTTTTCCCTTTCCTATGTTTACTTGTACTTTACCCCTCAATCTCTCACCTCATTTGATATTGAGACCTTCTGAGAAAGGCATATACAAAAACTATAAAGCTAAGGCCATCCACTTGAAAAATGACACAACATGTCGAAACCGTTGTAAGTTCAATACATGCTACGCGAAAAGTAACACTGTGAATTATATAATATTTTATTTCGCCAAATGAATATCAGAAATGTTCATTAAGTGCCACCGAGCACACTAGTTAGAATTTTCATATATTTTTCATACATTTTAATTCATGCTGGATTGTCGTTCTTTAAACTTATGCTATTTTAGTATGTGTTTCCTTTGGTCGGGACAAGTCTATCTGGATTGTGGGAAACTAATGAGTTAGGCGTTGGGGCGCTGAGTAGAGTCCTAAGGTCATCTGTATATAATGCCTCAAGCCATCCACAGCTAAGGTCAGACCGTGTGATTTTCTGGGTACCAAAAGTTTCTGAGAAACCGCAACGGGCAAAGGGAAAGGGACTGACCCTTACTCCGAATGTCCATACTTCTCTCTCTCTCTCTTCCCCTGAAGCGTATCCTGAGGGAGGGGAGTCCTACGGTCTCTGACAAAACGTCGAGATGGTGTTTAAAGAAGAAAATGACTTTCCTGGGATTAGAATTAATTTATTAAATTACAACGCTTTTTAATACAGTATATCGTCTTCTGGGTGAATTCCCTGTACCAAACCAGTCGGTAAACGAAGTAAATCAGTGAAACAGCGTCGATTGTATTATTCCACATAATAAGAGTTCTCAAAAATTACGTAAGATGGTACAGCGTAATATTATGGCTAATGTCAATGGATTATTATCGTTCGTTTTATAATTGTACCCATTTAATCTCTGAATTATCTGTAGTAACTTCGGACCGGAAATTGTGCCCAAATAATCTTTCTTTAAGGCAATCTTTCCACTCCTTGTAGGGCGGTAACTGGGCTAACTCATTTACTTAATGGTCCTTCCCCATCTCACCTCCCAGAATGCCATAGACTCACTCCTGCCCTCGAGTGCGCTGTGGCGAGGAAGAAAATTGATGTCTTGTGGAGGACACGGAAGGGAGAAAGGACGGAGACAAACGGTTAATTACTTGCCACGACCGAGTGATCGTGGACGTAAACATTGGTTTCGGGCGAACGCTTGGGATCTACCCACCACCAATGCATCGCGAGTGGGCCGCGCACCACCCAGAAAGTTAATTATTCGGACCGAGGGTGGCGCAACAAAACCGATTCGAGTGGAGCTGGTATCGCCGCGAGTGTTTCGACGGCAGGAGGAACAAGCAGAGCGATGCCGGCGAGGTTGTTGTTAGAGCGGCCAGTCTGAGAGATCAGTCTCATCGTCGTCTCCAGCGAAACGAAAGTGAAAGCAGTCAATGCGGGAAAAGAGAATTCGGGGAGAACAGGGAAGAAAGAATCTAAGAGAGATTTGAACACTCAGTCAGATTCCTGTCTAAGAAGAGTACTCTGCCATTTAGAAAAATAATATTTGATTCATGCTCGGGTTTGTGGGAACAGGAACGCTTGAATGGTCAGTTTCAAGTCCTTCGTGAGTAAAATTTTTCATTTATCAAGACTATCGAGCAAATTTATTACAATTCCATGATGATTCATGAATACGTAAACGTAGTCGGATGATAAAAAAAGAATATACATATATTTTCAAAACTATCATATTTTGAAATTAAAATGAATTGATGTTTATAATTAAATTTATGGCAACTTTGGGAAAGAATAGAAACAGGATTTTTCAATCGAATGATATGCAATGTTTCCTAGGAATGGTTTAGGAGCATTTGAAAATTTTCGTAGGAACATTCCACACGAATCTCATTCAGGTATCCATCCTACACAGCATGCTACAACATTTTTTTTACAAAATATCAGAAATTGTACAGAAATATAGTCCTGCAGAAGCAACAATAACAACGTGATAATTATTTTTCGTGAACTCGTAATTTATCGTTGAGTAAAATTTAATGCTTTATCAAATATTTTCTCTGATTAATTCTCCGAATAGAAAAATGGAAAATCAAAATAAATACCATGAAAGATTTCTTGATATTTTCTCGCCAATAATGAAATACGTACGCAATATGATTAAAATAGGGATCAATAATCATTTAAAATGAAAAAAATAATTCTCTACGATTGAGACTTTTCTTTTAAGCAAAGCGATATTCATGGTACAGAAAAGATTATAGCCCAGCAAAGATGCACATGACCTCATTATGTAACTAGCCTTAGGAATAAACTTCTAAAAATAGTGACCGAGGTGGAAATTAAATCTTTTTTCACCAGACCTGGCATTTTTACTATCCTTTTATTATTCCCCCAGGAAGCAGATAATATATTCTTGGTAGATCTGAATTCAATTTCTCTGGCAGTGGAAGACTTAACCGTCTACCTCGGTGTTCTCAAAGGGTCATTTATTCACGAGATGAAGCCCACTGCATAATTCTGCACTTTTGTGCATCTTTGAGCCACATATATTACGTAGAATCTTGAGTGATTTTCCGGAACGGGGGAATATACCGTTTCGCACGAGAAGCAACAAAAAAAGCCAGACTTTCTCTAGATTACCGAATATTTCAAAGGTAAAAAAGGGATTTTTACAGAAATAATATCTAAATTAAACGGTGGGAAAGTTATAAAGGAGTATTTACCGCTTATAATAAGATTTAAAATGAAATATAAGTCAATCAAAAGTATTACTACGTCAAAAGTTATCAACCTATTCCATTTGAAATTCCAGGGTACAAAAACGGAGTTATTAATAAATAAGGCATTGTAATGTCTTCGCCATTAAATTAACTAAGGGATAGAGTATTGCAGTCATAAAATACATCGGATAAAACAAAATTGAAAATTCAATAAGTTTTGTCTAGTAATTTAAGAGAAAGTACAGTGAAACGATGAGTTATGCAAAGAAAGACTTAAGCCGTGACTGCAAGCATGCATTGTTTTGTTTTCTCATCATTAATTAATACATTATTAACCCTTAATCTTTATCTTAATAATTTAAATACCCACGGGGTTCAAAAGAGAAAAGGTTTCGACCATATTCGAGCCACCCTTCAACTTTCAAATATGCGTACGTGAAAAAAATAACATTTTCCAACCCATTTATCATTTATGGCAGATGCACGCTCGCTGTATCGATGAAATGTAAAAATAATACGGAGAATTAAATGCCGGGCTCAGAAAAAAATAAAAGGTGAGGGTGGTGAAACATTGCATATACATCATCACGTGATCCTGTCTGAATTCATAGGTTGAAGCGATTGACGCACGAGCTGAGTTTCGTTCGCCACTCCCTAGCTCCGATGTCACCCATGTTTACACAGGATATTGAAATTTGATGCCCGCTGGACGTTGTATGTTCCCAGTGACTTTAAAAGCTAATGTATGCAAGTGTTCAAAGGATTATTACTACGCTTAAGCACGGGTTGGGGAGTTGGACCGGCTTGTAATTTATTCCAAGAAATTGATCCTGAGCAAAATTATGACCACCGGTGCGGCCATATTCGTAATTTACGCTCAGCGCTTGGACTCCATTGACGGATTTAACCCGGACGACGGTTTTTGCGCATAAATAACGAGTCGAGCTTCGTTCTCTGGGATGTAGTAACTCACAAATGGGGACCGACACAAACACTTACCCCGGTTTCACGATGGGGTGCTTTGGTCGTGGGATAACGTTCAAGTACCTACTAAATCCAGAGTCCAGAAGAATTAGAACAAAACTGTGAAACTTTTCATTTGTTGACTCAGAATTTTGAATGGTGAATATAATTAGATTATCCGAAAGCCTTTTGTTAAGCTACATCTAAAAAAATATATTTCATGTATTATTTAAGAGGTTGATATACTTGGGGTAATTCTACTACTTGAAAAATGGGGTTCGAATGAATCGTTATACGGAATACTTTGCCTCGTCTTTACCCTTCTCCGACTACAGATTCACCTCCTATTTGCCCTATTAATAAGGTCAGTAATCTGAGGAGTGTGGAATCAATGGTTTCGTCACAAAATTTCCAATACTTGGGTGACTTTGTGGATTTTTTCTGATGATTATAGTAAGTGTAGCAAAGTATACAAGCAAATAAGAAAATATAAAGCAAATGTAAAGCAAATAAGTATAGCAGTAGAGTATAAGTATAGAAGTAGAGAAACGAGTAGAAAAAACGTTCATTTAAATTAGTGCGTTATTCAAAAAGGAATGAATAAAAATGTAAGTAGACGCTGAGAGAACAATGTGAAGTTGATGTTACTCTTACAAAATGTCGGGTTGAACAACGCGTGGGAGATGTAAAAAATATCTTTTTCAGCATGCGAAGAAATGATTACCGAGGCAACATTTTTCATTTTTTGTGGTTAGTATTTTGAATCAATAATTCTCGTGTCTTTAAATCTTTGTCAGCTTCGGCGGAAATGCCGCTAATTCTCCATTAATCATTTGTGTGGAGGTCTTGATAACAAACTGTGAATGTAGTGGTACACAAAAAAATCAACCTCAGATTATGTACTTTAACTCCTATTCTAGAAACTTCTGGTTTGTACATTTTTAATCATATTTACGCACTAATTTTAATTAAATAATTACTCAACTTCTTATCAGTGATGCCTTTGCTTTTCCAAACAAGCATCAATGATAGTCCTTTCCGGATTAAATACTACCAAAAATAATATAATAAATACATACAAACAGAAAAATATTTTTTTAGTGCATTCATCTAGATGGATAAATGTAATGCATTTGAAAGTTTTTCATTAGCACACGCCCAATAGTAAGACTCACTAAATAAGCCCCTAATGCAACGGTGCAATAAACGTTCCCATACGATCGAAGTACCCACTTGTTGGCACACGTTCACTATTTTGATACTTAAACCAATATTTAATTGCAGATTCACCCGCATCTGACAATACCTCAGGAGCCACCTCAGGAGTATGCTTTTGGAAATATTAGGATTTCAACCTAGGAAAGATAAATGATGCCTGTGAAGGACGGTTGGTCCTGATTTTCTCGTGCACCACTATTTGTGTTCTTAATGTGAATAGTGAGAGGTGACAACGCATACTTGATTCTTCCTGTTTTTGTCATTATTTTCCATCCAGGCAATATCACATGAGAATTAAAATATTTCTTCAACTAGTAAGTGAGACAGAATCATTCGACAAATATATAAAATTTAAACAAAACGAAGAAACTTCACGTCTTCTCCATTTATTTGCATTTCCAGGCGTACTATAACGTTCGGTCATATTTTAAGTATTTACATATTTTTAACGAATTTTTGTTCATTATAACGGAAATGTTTGGTGATCAATGAATTGAATATAAAGTGTGAAAATGAAACTGGGCTTGATGGAAAATGGAATGAACTTAAGAATGATATTACCGAAGGAGCATAAGAACTACTCATGAGTAACACATCTGTAACCTGTCACCCTTTGGACGAAAACGCAGATAAATATCTATGCGAAAAGGAGCCAATCCAAGACTCCCAGAAATGAAGACGAAGAAGCCCTAAGCACGAGGTCATAAGATGTTTCAAGAAAGGACATAAAAATCATCTTTTATTACTCCTTAAAGATAGTGTATCACACATAAATAAATATATATATTTTATAGAAATATATGTATACATAAAATATTTATTTATTTATGTGTGGTGTATATATTATTATTAGGTAATCTATCGGTTAAGGTAGTTTTTTGGATGGACAAAACTATCAAATAAACATTTTGTGACTCCCCACCTAGCAACCTAATCTATATCAGGTCCCTCTTCATCTCAGTGTACTTCTTTCCTCCCTTCATCCCGTCCAACATCCCTATCCTGTTCCTGCCCTTACCTCGCTTGCCCAACATTCTCCCCTCTATTACCATCTTCAACATTCCACTACCGCTCAATACGCCTTTCAACCATCTTCCCTGCCTCCATAGGATTTCTCTCAACAAACCCCTCTCCTAACCCCACCATCTCTAGTACTTCCTCATTTGTTTTCCTTTCGGTCCACTTAACCTTTTCCATTCTTCTCCACAACCACATTTCAAAAGCCTCCAATTTACGTCTATTCTCCTGCTTCAGTGACCACGTTTCCGCGCCGTACATAGCTACGCTCCATATCAGAGTTTTTACGAGTCTCGTCTTAACATCCCTACTCAACGTCCCCGTCATCAACTCCCTCCACCTTGACAAAGCCTCCTTGTCTAGCGCAATTCTTCTCCTTACGTCCCTACCACTTTGACCGTATTGGTCCAAAACACTTCCTAAATACGTAAACTGCTCTACCTGCTCTATTTTTTCCCCGCCTATTTTAATATTTAGCTTAGCCTTTTTCTTTCTGGAAAATCGCATAACCTTTGTTTTATTAATATTGATTCTCATCCCATATCTATCGCACTGAACCTCCAATTCACTCAGCAATGCTTGCAACCCCTTGGCTGACTGAGCAACTAATGCTTGGTCATCAGCAAACCTAACCGATTTTACGAATTCCCCTCCGACTTTCATTCCTACCTCCAGTTCTTCCCATGCCTCTTTAATCATTTCCTCTACATATACGTTGAACAGCACCGGTGACAATGGGCAACCCTGCCTTACCCCTCTTCCTAACACTGCCCATCCGGACTCTCCGTTCCCCACTCGCACCTGAGCAGTCTGAGACATGTACAGGTTGCGGATCAGTCTCCTGTCCCTCCAATCCATTCCTATTTTCTGCAATACATGCATTAATTTTTCCCAATTCACTCTATCAAACGCTTTTTCGAAATCTACAAAACAGGCAAAAACGTCCTGGTTGTATTCTATATTCCTCTCAATTAGTGATCTCATTACTGCAATGGCATCACGCGTATCTCTTCCCTTCCTAAACCCAAACTGATCATCCCCTAAGTAATCATTTGCCTTACTCTATATCCTTTTGTTGATGATCCTGAGAATAACTTTAGCTTCGTGGGATATCAAACTTATTGTTCTGTAATCCTCACATGATATAGCCTTTGTCTTTTTTGGAATAGGAACTAACACCGATCTCACAAAATCTTCCGGCCAGATTCCTTCCTCATAGATACTACGAATCAGTCCATATAGGGCCTTCTTCAGGTATGTTGTCCATTCCACGGCCTTATTTGCTTTCATCTCCTTTAATGCCCTCTCTCTCTCTCTCTCTCTCTCTCTCTCTCTCTCTCTATATATATATATATATATATATATATATTCAAACTTGAAAATCCCGCCATACGGCGCACAAATATTCATTCAAACAGAAATAGGTATAAGGAAAGGGGATAGGAAAACACATAAAAGGCGAACACAGGACATGTAGGGAAGGCGGTTTTTGAGCAGATCACGAAAGTAAAAATATTTCCTTATCCGGGATAAGAAAATATTTTTACTTTCGTGATCTGCTCAAAAACCGCCTTCCCCACATGTCCTGTGTTCACCTTTTATGTGTTTTCCTATCCCCTTTCCTTATACCTATTTCTGTTTGAATGAATATATATATATATATATATATATATATATATATATATATATATATATATATATATACACATACACATATGTGTGCATAGATATGTTAGTCGTGACAAATCAAATACCCTGTCTACATTCACACACAACGATCATTCATTCACAAGTGAGATCCCTGAAATCTGCGCCAATAAACTCTTAGATTGTAAAATCACCCTTGACGACAGCCAGGAGTGGCTTTTAGCTTTAAAAATGTGGCAATTACCACACCTTGCAAAACTAAGTAATCTGTTAAATTATTTGATACTCATGTATATAAAAGAGTTCTGGGTCTTGAACAGCCGACATTAAGAAGCCTCAAGCTTGAAACAATTTCTCGCATTTAGGTCACGGAAGTCTGACCTTCACACCTGACACGATTATACAAATAAGCCTCCATATAACTCAAGTTATCAATAATTTATTGGTTGTACCTAACTAGTATGTCATTAGTGAGAAGAAGATGCCTGAAAGATTATGCAGAGAAATTAAAGGAATAATAAATTTGGAACATGAAAAACAGCATACAAGCTGGTAGCCTTCCTTCGGAGAAGGAAAAGCGAGGTTTCCAGAAATTAAGATAGTCAAAATCGAAATTATCAAAGCGTTCGGAAGTAAAACCAAAACTATCCTATTTAGAAAAAGGCCAGTTACGGAAATGGAAGATTACCGGAGATAATATTGAAACAAGGGAGATCAGACTCTGCTGCAGGATAAGTTTTAGTTGAATGATACCCGTCAATAAACCTTTTCACGTGACGTCTAAGACACGTCAGAAAAATTATCTTATCGACTCTCTATGATTAAATCCTCACGTAAATGGAAGGCAGAAGATAAGTAAAAATGAACAAAGAAGTTTCGCAAGAATTCAAACTCTAGCCGAGACATACCTGTATGTGTGCGATAATGAAATATAAGAAGCACACGGAATGGCTATCAAAGGAATTAAGGTTAATGGGGCATAAATTATTATGTTCCACTTCGCGAATGCCATTGCACTTATATCAGAGACTCGAGAAGATCTGCAGGCATCCCTGAATGCAATTGATTAAGTACCTCAAGGTTATAACTTGAAAATCAATGGGATGAATGCTAAGAGCTGAGAATGCAGAGAGGAGGAGCAGAAGCAGGTACTGAGGAGAGAAATTAGAGCTGACAGAATAATTCTCCTACCTCGGAGGCAGCATGGCACAGGGTGGGAAGAAGCTTCAAGGACAGACGCGGAAAACTTCAAGCTAAGAAGGCCTTTGTGATAAAGAGCCTACTCCACAATGCGCAGAGGATACGATTGGAATTAGAGTGGCACTCTATTGATCATCCATTGGGAAAATTGATCAGAGGAATGAATATAGAAGCCTTGAAAACCTAGAGCTGGAGGCGAATACTGAAGATCAAATGGAAGAATTACATCAGGAATGAGTAAGCATATGGGATATAGAAGAAGAACTTCATATAGGAGCACGTTGTGGAAAATAAGTACCAGATGGATTAGACACACCTTGAGCCACGAAGAATTCGATGGAAATTTGATTAATGGAAAGTAAAAGAAAATAGGTACTCCACGAGAAAGACCAGAGAACGACTTGGGCCGAAATAAAAGAAGTCTAACGGGGAATTGGCAAGAGTTTAAGAGTATCGCTGAATAGAAATGAATGAAAGACCAGCCTACGGTTTAAATTGAGCCATTATTACCTAGGTAGTTTTTCCGTTGCATGAGATGCATGCAATAACTGAAATGTTATTGCAAGTTCTTCCCGTGGATTCCCAAATTTTGAAGTTTAAAATATGCGCGCTTGAGATATCATTATCAATTTTTCATAAATCCGCAGTATAGATGCATAAAAAAGCAGGAGGAAGTATATAAACCGAACAAAGATTTTAATTCTTCCCAATTTTAATCAGAGTCCTGTAATGAAAAAATATTTTTGGTTTAGTACCACCATTTGTTACCAATAATGGATGAAAATGTTAAACGAACATTTTTCCCGCTGATTTCTGATTCTTCCAAATACATTCTGTTATTTTGTCACTGGAATAACATTATCATGTAAGTTTTTTTCTGAGGAGGGAACAAAGATGACTGCATTTATCATTTTCATAATTCGAACAGGCAAAAATGACTCCCTGGTAAGTAATTGGAAATCTCCGAGGTAGGTATTTGAGAGTAAGCCGTCGTCGAGATGGCGAGACGGAGGGTACTATGGTGCGACGCTATTATCTGATGGATGAATCTTTCGTTCGAAGTTTGCAGTTTCATCGCCGAAATTCAAGCTATCAAGTTTGAAATTGCGTTACTCTGAGATGTGATAACCACGAAGCTGAAATCTGGCTCGAAGATTAGTCCCGAATCATCCTGTTAACTTTATCCATGAATTCCAACCTGCTTGGCGGCGGCCGTCCTGTCGCAAGGTGTCCCAATTCTCCCTTCGCAGCAATTTCCGCCCGTGCAAATAACACCATCCCTCATGGATAGTCGGAACGTGGAGAAATGTGCAAACCTTTGAATGATAATCGCGTATGGACCCGAAAACTAATTTAGACATGTTTACGAACAGAAAATTCATGGAACCTCCACAACACTCACCTAATTCTCTCCCTCTGTCTCAAAAATTAATGAAGGCTCCACATGATTATTTTACCTGCCCATCATATTTGGATTGATGAAGCAGCAGAATGAGAAACTAAAAGACGAAATATCAAAGTTTTTAGTGATTGAATCATATTTTTTTTGTAAAAAATACTAGTTTCCGGAAATATGTGTACTTTTTCGTCGTTGATATTGTTAAGGGAGAACAAAATGTCCTCATTGCAATGAAAACATTAATTATGTTGCAATAAATGAAAAAAAACATAAAGAGTATTATTTGAAGCGTACTATCAAACCAAATGAGTGAGTATTAGTCGTCTCTACAAGGAAAGAAACCATTTACATTGCGAGAAAATCTAGCTATATTGGAGTTACATTTACGATAGCTTAGTGGGCACCGAAGTGTAAAGTCAACTCGAGGAACATAATTAAAATGAACCTACCAGATATGATAAAACTTCTCAATAATATACACTAATATATGCAAACATGAAGTAGCATGGATACAAAGTGAGATTTGTATATGCTATGCTAGCCATTAAATGAAGATAATTCAAGTTATTATGCTCTTAATGGGACCCAATTTCAAACAATCAGTTCGACACCCCATGGTGCATCTAAGAAATTACTCGCGAGTGAGTCCAAGGCTTGGTCAGTTTGAAAAATACCGTTTAAGAACCCATGAAGGGCAAATAAACAAACGAGTTGATATTGAAAAATTAAAGATATTTAAGCGAAAAACAGTACAAAATAAATAAGTCATCCATTTCCATCCATCCATTTCATGATAATCTATTTAAAACATTTACCGTATGTTAGACTTGCATAATCGTTCACAGACACGAAATTATGCTAAGGAGAGCGTGACAGACGTTTACAACTCTAATAAAATGAAGAACACATTCAAGAGGTTAAACCTGAAGACGGATCCAGGATACAGGTGTACCTTTTAGCACCTGTACAGCGAAAACCGCGCCAACCCGAGCGCATCTTTATGGATCCGAGGAGTTAAAATGTGTCGGATGCGTCATGGAATATCCAGATAAAAAAAGTAATTGTGCAGCTAAAATACTAGTAATGTATCGACTATTTTAAGCGGAAAAAAGAGAATACCCGAAACTATTGAGCATTGGAAATTATATGTTTGTATTTATACAAGATTTAAAAAGATATGTTCAATATATGAACATTTTCAAACGGGAAATAAAATTGATAATAACTTTGTTTGCTATTTCAGGACTGATTATTATTTCTATGAATTCCGTAGATATAAATGTTCCTTTAGCGAGAAGGGGGCGTCATGGTTAAGTGGGTAGAGCACTGGATTACTGACCTGAAGACCCTGACTCGAATCCGGGTAATGCTTCTGGGCACCCTCACCTTAATCCAAACTGAGTGATATGTACTATTTAGTGAATCAGTTCTTTCTGAGGAACTATGAGCCACGGGGTCAGAAACTCCCTTGCCTGAATCTCTCCCTCTATCCTGACTGGCGAATATTACAAAATCTTGAACTGACAATGAAGGAACACTGCCCTCACCTATCAGACCAATCTTTGGGTTCATTTTCGCAATTTTCTTACCGAGTAAAAAATATATTCAATTGTTCCAGGCTTCACTTCGTGGAAGTATTTAATATCCATACTAAAAAGAAAGACTTGTACTTTTCCACTGATTTAAATCTGTGGAAAAGAACAAATCTTTCTTTTAGTATGGAGAGTAAAAAATACGTGAAAATACATTAAAGAGTCGCCCATATTGAATAAACTGCTTGAAATCAGAACAAAATTCCGACGAACAAACTAAACGGGCGTAGCAACTCGTTTTGAAGATTAACTATATAATAGGGTTGAGAATATTATTCATATTTCCACGAATTAATTTTTTAAATTAACAAATTATGACTCTCCATAAAAATAGTACCTACTTTGTTTAGCAAAACATGCTCGTAGAGTAAAACCCACATTTGCATAGACTACAGGACAACGTTTACTTTATGACACCTCAAAAGAGCACGTATGCTTTTTCTTAACGTGAAATAAGATTCCGTACCCTTCTGACACACCTGGCCATGCATTTCATAATATCCCTTTTTAATTCGACCATTATTTCGTTCTCCCAGCAAATTCCAGAGAGCGAGGCGTGGAATAGCGAACGGGACACGTACAATCCCCACCGCGAATGCAATATTCCCAGCCGTCTCATATTATTTTCGTCCACTTCCACATTTTTTTCCTCCCTTCCTAAATCTAAGCGTACATTTTATTTGCCCTTAAATCACCAAAACATTGTGAATAATAACATAAATGAAATTAACTCTCGGAGGAAAGAATGTTAATAAATGCATATGGGATAATCCACCTGTTTTCGATAAAATGCGAATGCAAAATCCAATATTATTGCTATTCAATGCTTTATTGAAACATTTTTTTTAATGCATGATCAATTAAAAAAGCTAGGACTTGGCTAGTGATAAGCTCATACCAGGATGCTAATTTCATCTTATTTTACCAGACTTGGCGTTATTATTTAAGTATCATATTTTATGTTTAAATTTTGAAAAAAAATGTATCCAGAAGACGTACCAAAAGCCACGCAATAAATCCGACTAAATTATGTTTCTGTCTGTTGCATCAGGTGCAGTTTTACGACTCCTGGTCACTTTCCCGTGAGGAAATCCTCCGAAGTGCACCCAGCTATTAAGGAGCGCGACTGAGTTCCATGATCGTCACGCCATCACTTTACCGAACGGCATCGAACGCCCATGACACACTTTTCAGCGTGTTCCTTTTCCCCCGAAAGCGGGGATGCACCGCGAGCTCCCAGAGAGCGAACGAGCGATCCGAAATCCCGGAGCAGCACTCGGCCGGTGACGTCTCCAACCACCCGCTTCCCTTGGAAAAAGAAAGACCTTTACCCATTCACCCGCCTCGCCTCGAACACCACTCTCCACACACCCCTCTCCCACTTTGGTCGTCCCCCACCCTTCTCAGACCCTCCAGCATCCTCCCCTCTTCCCTCGGATGCACACACAAACCCCCCTCCTAACACGCCTCTCTTTCACACTATGCCTCCCCTCCCTGCCCGTCGTTTCTCCTGCCCATGAATAAATTTACGTCCACGCTTGCATCAACCGGACGGAGCGACGACTCGCTTCCCCTGGTAATCACGACGGTTTCGTTCTATTCCGCGGGGCAAACTAAATGCACGGGATGTATCCCGGAGGACGGAGTCATAAGAGGAAGGGCCGCGGAGAGAGAGGGAGTAAGGGGGAGAGGTTGTGGGAGGGAGGGAGATACCCCGTACCATTTCTCCTGCAGGTCTATTTTATGTAGTCGGCGGGGAGGATGTGGGAGGAAGAGGAATAGTCGTTTCTCCCCATGCCTTCCCGCCCTCCCCCACCAAACCGCTGGGTCGGTCCCCACATAAACCACCCTCTCCCGCCGCTCCCCCTCCACCCCTCAACTACACAGACCCGCCCCCGACCTCCGTTCTTCAATTTGCCTCCATCGAGACCCGCCCCTCCTGCTCATCTTTCTCACTTCGCAACTTCAGCCCCTTCCACCCCCGCCCCACCCCTCGGACCTGAAGTCCTAAATTTTCGCCCCTCCCACAAAACCCTCACGCCACCCCTCTCCAACCCAACAACTCTCCTTCACCTCCCGCCCTCTTATCGTTTTATTTTTATCACCGAAGACATCTTTCTCTTCCACCTCCTGCGTCCCCCTCTTTATGTTCTCTACGGGATTTCCTCCTCCAGTTCCCCTCCTTATTTATCTTCCCTTCGTCCCTCCCTTCTCTCTCTCTCTCTCTCTCCCTACGGTCCATCTCGAAACCCCCAGGTGCTGCACACGCATCCAGGAGGACGTGATGGGTCGTGAGAAATATCTTTCGTGGGTTTTTAGTAGTTCCATAGAATCGTTTTCCTCCTGGGGGTCATCTCCTAAACCCCCTCTACTGTTTCCATCAGCCTTGCGACACACTTTCTACCTTAACATGGAAGGATCGCGTTCCACACGGGTTCATTTGAGCCGGTGTAGAGATTTGAGGGGGTGAAAAAGTTATCAGGGTTGTTGGAAAATAGGGAATGGCAATGATAAAGGTAAACCTTAAAGAAATTTTGGGTCGTAGTCTTCTCATTATGTGAACAGGGACAGTGGGCAGGGATCAGTGGAAAAGAAGAGACAAATATTAACTCCAATGGGAGGCAAAGACGTGCTGTTCTCAAAATTTTCCCCGAACTCCAATAGTTTCACTTGGGCGAAGTGGAACAATTCAGTTACAGAAGTGTTTGGATCGTCTTTCCGACAATTTATTTTTTTTCTCTAAAACTTTCTCTGCCACGGAATTACTTATTAAATTCCGACGTGACATTCTGGAACCGCCTCAATTGCTACCACAGTTACGTGCCCCAATATATGATGCATTTGTATTCAGTTGAGCTCGCGAGAAACGCAGGAATCACCGTGAACTAAAGCTGCTCAACATCACGCGCATCAAGTTATTATTTCGAAATTGCGATATTATTTTTTTCACTGCAGAGGCTAAAAGAAACATTACAAACTAATAATTATGACAAAAATACGAAATTTGTATGGTTACAAAAGATTTTAGTGCGGCAATAGTGAAATCGTTAATAATTTTCGTAAAATATCGCTAATTTGCCTGCTTTTTTTTTAAACAAGTAGAAATATCAAAACATAAAAAAGGCGTCTAATTTTAAGAAAAAGACACTCGATAGAAAATCATATCCGTATAACATTATGATGATAATAGTGTTAGATCAAATCTAACGCTATTAATATTTCCATGTCCTCCTCTATATTATATTATCATGTATCAAGATGACATCACATATTACTTGACTTTTCACTAGCGAGGTAAGATATCTCGTTATTCTGCTATTTGAACAATAAAATCATTTACCGGACCTAGTACATGTATTGTTTGCTCTAACCCAAATCACTCTATAATGAGCTTATTTCTGTTTTTTTTCCAAAAATACGTTTTTATTTCACCGATCAACTTGGTTTAGTCATCCAAAAGTCATCTGCAGCACGTAACTTAAACTTTACCGGTTGCTTGCCAATAATTCCAACCTCGCTCTATATGACCGTTCATCAGTACTTTGAATCGAAGAACATGCGCTCAAGGGTCTTCTAATCCGTAACACAAGGTCAAAGCTGTAGACGAGTCGAAATGAAGCTTCATCACGAAGTTGCAGACTGTGACCTCGTCGTAACTATCAGAAACTCGCAGAAATCAAATGCAAATTCACTTGGAAGCACCACAATAAGCGGAGAGAAGCGATCTGAAGTTGGGCTCAAGCCGTTTCAATGCAGAGCTATGAATACTATGCAGCTATAGCACAGTCTGCCACTGCAAATATTTCCGCTTGTTCATATAGACGAATAAAACGAAGACGTAATAGTTAAACCATATATTTTCATCCACAAAATGATTTTTAGAGGCTTATTTACCGAGACGATAGCTTTGGTTATCTATTTTTAGTATTGGAAATTCGATTTGATAATATTGCAATGCATATTAAAGATTACTCAGTTAAATAAAAACGAAAATATTCAATTATACTTGCATATGTTTTTCTAAATACGTTTAATATACCTACATAGCACAATCTAAATTGAAATTCTTACGCTGGAAAAGTTGTTAAATTTTTACATCGTAATGCGCATTTATCGGATGACTGAGCTAAAAGTAAAATTGTGACGACTAGATCCCCTTCATTAGAATTTCTTAAACTGGAGTACTCGAAGTTATTTTTTCTAATTGTCATAAAAGTTTTTATGCTATTCAAAACACTTCTAAATAGACAAGAAATAATTAATAAAAACGTTAAAATAACTATGTATTAGAAATAGAAATAATGGAAACTGATTTATATTTTGTTTCAAAGGTATTGAGATACACTTTATCAAAGGAAACATCTTGTTTCTCCCTATAGAATCCCGCGGTCCAGTTCACAGTGAAAGCGGAATCTCCCTCGTCTAAAATCACGGAGCTGCAAACTGATGTTAATTCCCCTGGTCGTACATATTTGACACTTAGCGTCAATCATATCGGGATTTGGGTGGCGATGCAAGAACGGGGGCGCTCATGTTTCGCACCCGCCCCTTGCCCTCATTTTGTCTCCATTGTAACGCTTAACAGGCTTCCTGCATCCCGTCCATAAAGGATGGCGCCCTTCCTGCCCCGCCGCAATCAACCAGCATCAGCCTCTCTCATCTCCTTCGCACACCAGGAGGTCCCACATCACATACACCACCTCGCCCAAAACCGCCCTGCCATCCGTTCCCTTCGACCCTCACCCTAGTCTCGGATTCTTGTTGCCTGCACTGCCTTCCTTCCCCTTAGAAAATGCAACTCTCTCACGAAAAATGCAAGGCGGGTAGTTTGGTTAAGGCGTAACCGGAGTCTTCAATCTTCCCGTTAAAAATAAGAAATGATAAAGGCTTGGCCGAAAATGATAAAGGTTTGTTTCATTTACCATATGGATCTCTCCATTCGACAGAGGCCAGCATTTTAGCTCAGGAGAGAACATCTATTGAGTGCAAGAATAACTCGAGGAAAGAACTGAAAATGGGGATTTTTCACAATTTTTTATTCTGTAATTCTCACTGGTGACTTTCTCCGGATTTCCACCAAAAGCCGTTAATCTAGCGAAACGAGATTGGGAACATGTGCCATTAATCAAGTTGCTCATCTTCTTAGCTTCTAAGAGAGTACAAAATAATATCTCTCAAATGAATGGTTCAGCGTTCATTGTCTTTTTTAAAATTAAAATATGCGTATTTTTAGGATTCCACTAATATTTTACTTAGACACCAATACTGCCTGATTCGTAAGAGGATGGCCATAAAATGCGTTTTGGAGGAACCACACAAACGAATACATATTGCAATGAAATACGTGAGGAAAAATTTTCTTTAGTATTTAGTTGAAGATATCACCGACGATTAATTTCGTTTATTATTAACAACATTTGTGAATATAAAAGTCACTTGCCAGTAGATAATAATAAACGGCTATGCTCTGGATTGATCGACATTTTCTTAATTTTTTCAAATTAAATTGCCACCATAATTGAAATCATTCATCGAGCAGAAATTATTTTTCAAATTCAAGGAACTGCGAAATATGCATTGAGGGATTACTTAAGCGAAGTCGTCCATTCATCCAATGATGTGCACTAAAATGTAGAAATTTTTAAGAGCTAAAATTACCAGCATTGATCGGAATTCGAACCCGGATCTTTAAAAATCCGGCCGACCGAGTGTTTTGAACAAATAAGCTATCGATGCGTCCACTTAACCTGTGAATTTATAGGGGCTTTTAAGGAACAAGATGTTATCACAGAATTCCGTATAGATCACGTCACAAGTAATCGTAATCGTAGGCGTTGCGCCTCAGTCCACGATGTTGATATCCTTGTACGATGACAATATCTTTGCCGTTGCTTGAAAATGAATATCCATATAGAGACTAAAAACTGCCAGATGTCGATTAGGACCGATCTAGTATAATATGTTCTTATCAATATTTAAAATTGAAGACAAAAGCTGATAATTTTTATTGCTATTGTCAATGACATCATAAAAAACCGTTTTAAAGGGAAAGTCAGGGATGAATTTCGAGTCCCTTTAGAGCCCGTTTAGAAGGATTTATCATAACTTGTCGAGCTATGGTCTAATTACACTGAGTTTACGAATTCATCTAAGTTATGTAAAATTAGATACCTTGCCAACAAATTGGATAGAATATTCACCACACATAACAATATTTAAGTTTTTAGAGCCAGGCAGAGTCATATTTTCCCTGAATTATAATGAATCCCAGGGTGTTCGGGATATTTCCTCAAACTTAGTTCGAAGGTCGCGGCCGTGAGTCTCGACATTGGTTTTCCTAATTGTGTTTCCGTGTGATAGACTGTCCACACTGTGAGATGACAGAGGGTATTGAAGCAACTAAAAACCAATACGATCCCTTGGATGTAACTTCAGGAGTTAATCGATGAATTCCCCTTATATTCCCATCCGAAGAGAACCCAAAGCTTGCGAAGCTACTTGGCTCTTCCTCCGAATTTCTCGAGAAGTGGGTTAGTTGATGTCGAGAGGGAGGGAAGAAGGGGGTGACATGGGACTTCATACGCCGTTGTTGCGAATAACACTTTGGAGAACACATCCGCATTAGGAAGTCAAACATGGTCACCTCTCGTTAATTTGCTTAGCACTCCTTCTTGTCCACCCTCCTCTGTTAACATCCCTCGCCCTCCTTCAACTGCAAAACTTTGCTATATCTGAACACATTTTGTAGAGTCGTTCGTTGCTATTATTCGATTTTGCCACGGCTCCTAGTAAAGCTTAAAGTCACTCCCGCAAAAGCCAAGTTTCGCCTAAAGATATGCAGAGTGGATACCAGTGGATGATATTCCTAAGTAATAAGTGAGGTGATTAAGTTGTATTTTTGCTACTTGGCAACACTGCTACTCCAATACTATACGTTCAGTTTTTGTCTTAAAATAAAATTAATTTCCAACAATCATACATAGTATAAAATGGATTAAATGCGCAAAATTATAAACAGACATTCATTGATGACTTACCAAAACTGTCCATTTATATTCTGTCTTTCTAGAAAAACTGGTTTCTCCCAGTCATCTTCCACCCTTATTGTTCTTACCTATCTTGGTGCATCTCGTTCCCAATTTGTTTTCATACGTACTAGGGTTGAGCTCAGTTTACACTTTTTTAGAGTTATTCCATATCCGCTTACAGTGAGGTATCAATTGGCGATAAAACATTTTTATAGAAAATGTGAATATCACATACATTTTTAGAGGTCGCTTCACGGTTATAATATTTCCCGTATTGTCTACGAGTACCTGGTCGTCACCTGGCCCACACGCTCTATCACGAAATCAGAGATGACCGAGTTCTAGGAAGAAGAGCCTGTTCGGAGTTAGAAAACTAAAGTATAAGTGGAGCAGATTAATTAGACCGTTGTTATTATAGAGTGCTCATATGCTGAGCTTGTTCGATCTTAGCATTAGCTCGGCTGCAAAAGCTGTTGTCTTTGCTTGACTTGAGAGATCTCGCGACGTCAAACCTGAGATCGGAATGCCACTGTCTTTACCAGTGTGAGGTTACTTTCATCCAGATCTGCAGTTTTTAATGGAAAACCCATCAGAAAGGTTTTCCTCGTAATTGGAAACGAAGATATTACTATTCAAGGTACCAAAGAGAGACCAGTGAGGCAAGGTAAGCAAACTCCTCTTGAGTTTCTTCGCCCTTTTTCTTTCCTGGGAAACATGACAGAAAATGATACAATTGTTATCAGTAAGAATGTTCAGTCTAGTGAAAAGGAAAGAATTCCTAAATAATTTCTAATTAAAAATATTTTATGACAAAAAAATTAAACTGTAAAATACATTAAAAATATATAGTATATTGACAACGAGAAGAATGCCTGATGTCAATATTGGATCGGGAAGAATATACCTTAAAAATTCTCTTTCATATTGTTCAAGTAAATGTAATGACAAATGTATAATTGGCAGAGGCATAAGGCATATTTCGTACCACAGTAACAATCATAATGAAAGGTTTATAAGATTAATAAGACGGTGGCATAATGAGAGAAAAAAACGATAATCGGCCACAGAATGAATACGATAGAAAGGTGTGGAAACTAAAACAGTAATTTCAACCTGTTACTGCTTGAAACTGAATTCCTTTGACAGAGAAAGTGTTAAGTTATTAAATGAAAGAGTTTTCCTAACTGAATCATGATTCTAATGAGGAATCGACGGAAATAAACTACGGAGAAATATAATAACCGTTTTATCAGCCTTAATTTAAAAAAAATAGCGAAAAAAATGTTGTTTATATTTTTATGCATGGAAAATAAAATTCCTAGTTGGAAATATGGACACAAGATTTCCCTTTGTTACAGTTTGACGAAGGGAAATATAGTAAGTCTTCCACGTAGATTTCCTGTTAGTGCACATAACTTTGGAATGAAAAATTCGCACCTAATACTTCAAGTTCAGGGGAACGCTCAGTAAAGTAGTGAGTCTCACCTCAAACGTAGTTTAAGTTTTAGCTTAGTAGCAGATTTCTTCGTCTCGTGGACAAATAGGAATTAAGCTCTAAATTGGAATTAAGGGCACGTACGTATACCGTTACCTCAACTTATTCAGGAGCATGTTTCATACTGGAGTATAAATAGTACAAATGGCCAAAAGCAGGCATGCAAAAATATAATACATAAGATCGTTTAAGTTTTTGTGAGGAATTTTGTTAACTACCAATTTCTTTGAACCAAAAGCGCAATCAGGAAATAATATTTAAATGAAAAGGAGAGATAAAAATAGTAGAATAAAATAAGATGAATTGCATTAAAAAGAATTTACAAAATAACGCCTGACAACTTTCGAGCAAAAGACAATAAATCCATTTCTTGAGCACATAAAGGTAAAAAATAAAAAAAATAAGAAAATACAGGGTGAGCCCAAAAATCTGACGCTATGTGATGATTTACAGCACGAGGCTAAATTATTATAATCACCTTTTATAGTTCGGTAACGCTGGAAGAAAAATTAAGCATTGAATTAAGGATGGCGAGGAAGAAAGAGGCAAATTCAAAGAGTAAGAGCCATTTGATTATATTTAAATATTGGCGCTTCAGAACACAGTTGTACTCCTGCAGCGCCATTTACTGATTCATTGAGACGCTCTCGCAGCATTTGTTTTGTTTCAGAAGTCGTTTGCTTGCCCGTGCATGCAAACAACAATGTTCGCGTCAATCGTTGATCCCGCCAGCTGTGAAGTGCGTTCTGTCATACGATTCTTGTATGTAAAAGGATTGTTGGCTGCTGAAACTCATCGGGAGTTATGCCTAGTTTATGGACCTACAGCTATGAGTTAAGGAAAGGTTAGACAATGGTGCCGTGATTTTAAAATGGATGAACAAATGTCCATGATGAAGAGCGAAGTGGCAGGCCCAGTATTCTGACCGATGAAATTGATTTTCAAGTGGAACAAGAACTGCGATGTGATCGTTAGTTGACGACTAATGGCCTGCCTGGACAATGTCCTCAACTTGGGTGCGCTACTGTCTACAATATTGTCACAGAAAACCTCGGACACCACAATTTGTGCGCGAGATGGGTACCGAAAATGCTCAGCGACCACCACATAGAGCAAAGAATGTTCAGTTCAGAACTCTTTGACCACCCACCGTACAGTCCTGACCTTGCACCTAGCGACTACTTCCTCTTCTTGCACTTGAAACGGTGGCTCGGTGAACAACATTTCGAAACCGAAGAGGGACTCAAGAATGGCGTTGTCAATTGGTTCAACTCTCAGGCGGCGAGCTTCTATGCAGAGGGGTTAAAGAAGCTGGTGCAGCGGTACGAAAAATGCTTAGAAGTAAACGGTGACTATGTAGAGAAGTGAAGATGGTTTGTAGCTAACTAAAAGTGCCAATAAAATGTGTTTCATATGAGTATATTGTTTCCTGTGACCAAACGGGCCTTACTTTATGAGCTTGCCTCGTATATTGTACTTCATGGCTCAACTTCAAGGAGGAAAATGGTGCCTATTTTTCCAAATTGTGAAATGCCTTTTAAACACGTATCGAAAAGTACGAGTGACTGCGTCCATACTACAGCAAGCCAACATATGATAAAGAACTGACATTAAAAATATCTATCAACGATAAGTGAACCGAGATCGATTTATCGATTCATGTTCCCATACTCGGCAGCATTTATCACCCCCACATTCGTGGATATAGGCGACTTCACTTCTTGGTCTGTAATGTCACCGCCAAGGGTTGTTTGCGCAGCCTTTCAATGTATTAGTTTTAATCTCAAGTTTTTAGTCAAAAGGCAGCTACGCGCTCCAAGAGGGTAGGCATGCGAGATTTTTGAAAAAGGTGCAAAAATGCCTCAACATTTGACAGATTCTTCGTGTTGAAAGTAAATGCAATCTAAAGAGTTCCCACTGACGATGGCGACTACTTTGCCCTACATTCTTCGACAAGCGCTGAGGCAAATTATCTGTACCAAAAACCGTGTATTCAGTCATTTCTACCTTTGAGCATTCTCTGGGAACAAGTACTTCGTCAAAATTACGCATTCTATTATATATATGTCTGCTAAAAATTTCCTCTTTAAGGTCTCAACGGGAGACTTGGCTTGCAAAACCCGCCCATTTTATTCCAAAAGTATTCTTTCTAGTTATTCATCTTACTCTCTAGCGTGTTGACATTTGCGAATGTTCACATATTCCTTTTTATTTTATTATTCAAGCAGGAAAATACTCTCCCCACACTTCCTCTTTAAAAGTCTATCTTGATTTTGTTACACTTTATCAATTTTTATCAGTGTTCATTTAACGCACGGCGATCACCTATAATCCTCCACTCCACTTTCACGGAAAGCTCATTTACACGTTTGCTGACTTTTTTCAAATTTCCTACCTAACCGTTTGATGACCATAACCACTCCCTCCTTACTTCTCATTCTCCCTGTCTCCCTTTCCTCTCTCCTTTTCCTATACCTCTTCTCTCTTCCCCAACCGCTCCCTTGAGAATCCCATCCTCTTGATAGTAAGTCCACCCTCGCCGTAATTCGCCAGCTAGTACAAACCCTTAGACGTTCCTCCCTATAGTACAGGGGGTGCGTCTTGTCTCTCCCAACAATTTCCATCCCCACCAACCAGTCGCCTAACTTTACCACCATTGTCTCCTTTAAAACTATTCTCGCAGGTAATCACCTGGAATTAAAGCTCAAGGATCTTGAATTTGGACGTGTTATATAAGTGTATTCAATTGTTCACATCCTTCGCGGATCTTAGCGATTTTCTCGGAAAACGTTTGCTTCCGGAAGGCATATTGACTTCTTACTCGTCAATTCTGCTAAACCAAATCGGCCTCCATTTATTCTACGATTTCTGATTCTACATGGCGGAAATATTTTCATCCGCTATAGGAAAGAATAATATTGTCTAATTTAATATTTTGTAAATTTTCATCTACTCGTGATACATCGGTAACCAATTGGATAAATAAAATGTGGAATTAATGACTCAGAATTTTCTTGCTTGTCTAATAAGAAGTTGCCGCAACGAAATACGTATATGACGCCTAATAAAGAAAGCTATTCGTAATTTCCACATTTTTTTATTGAATCAAATCGATATCAATTATACTATTTCTTTTTGACGTTAGTGTCATCCTCAAACTGGTGTTTTTACTTGAAAATGTCGTTGAAATATTAAAATTCAATATAACCAATAACAAAGTGTGAAATATTATAAGTATAAGTATTTTCTTAAGTTAATCTGATGTTACCTTATACTGCCCACAAATATTTGCCCGAGGGTACAAGTTAATGAGGAATGAAACTTAATGTTACATTGTAATGTAAAATATGCCATCAAACAACTTGCTCAGACCAATTTAGTATTGCAAATTAGGAGCGTAAAGCCAATTCATTTTGAAAACTTGTAGCTCGACCTTGTATAATTACATAATTCATTCAATTGTCTACATCGGATGGTCAATACTTGATGTTTTAATGGTCCATACTTGATTTGGTGTGAGTTGAGCACGTGCAAATACCCTAAATGATAAATATATCACGACTTGAGCTCAGGCAAAAAAAATAAGTACCAGTACGGTTACACTGACAAGAGGACGGGAAAAATTAACTGTGAACTATTGATATTTTAAGTCAAAGTAGAATTATAAAAGTGATATTGCTGAAATACACAAAGAGTGTAGGTAAGACGTAATGCTTGTCCTGAAGCGTAGGCAAAGAAAGAACCCTTACGAAAAACCTAGATTAAGTTCATCAGGAATACATTTTGACAAGACGGTATGGTAGAAACAATAAAAAGATTAAAAAATGAATGAGTACAACCGCAGAATTGGAATGAAACAGAAGTTAATGCGATGGTTAACAGATGTCTGGACAACAGATAAGGCGACGTCGCGCAAAGGCTAGAAATAAAAAAAAAATGAAAACAGAACTACTGCAGAAGTTTAATAGCATTGTTACTATTCTGGCGTTGACATAAAAATCACCTTACATTTTGACAACTCCCGTTCCTATCAAGTGAGTAATAAATAATATTTTGGATGAAGAAAAAATAAGCCTTACTTTAGACGGAATTAAGTCATAGCACCGTTATGACAAGTCTAATATTTCCTACCTTTTGTTCGAATGATGCCTCTCAAATCTCTTTTCTAGCTACAACCTTCTTTTGTTACCTCCTTATTCTATTTTACACTGTCATTCTTATTTTAATATGCCCCTCATCAACTCCTTGCTCATTTTACTCTCAATATCCTCCTTACTTTCCATCCGTTCTTTCCGGTTCCAGATCACACGATAATTTTCCCACCTTTCTCCTACTAAATTTTACCACTATGTCCAGTAATACTCGTCCCACTACCCTTTTTTCTCTTAACTTTGCCGCGAGGAACGAGGAAGAAAAGAAGCGCATCCTTACAGCGTCGGAGTGAAGGAACGATAAAAGGCACTGTGACGCCGGGGATGGATGGAAATGCTGAAAGAGAGCGAGAGGTGGGAAAAAAGAAGAGCAGAAATGTGGAGACGTCCTAGGAGCAGGCAAGGGAAAGCAGATGGTCAAAACTTGGACCAAACATTATTGTATGTGCTGAAAAACATGAAAATTTTAATCAAAGCGTTCCCGACATAGTGTATATAATAAGAAATTCAAAGAAAGAAATCAGGTGTATCAAATGCAACTTCTTTAGAAAACGGAGTGATGCGAAACACCTGGGGTTCTTATCGGCCGGAAGGCAAAAACACTAACAGAAAAAAATATGACTTTAATTAAATACGAGTAGAATCATTAAAGTAGAATCTTCGAATGAATGAAATTGAATTGAATGAAGTTGTGATATGACGCTACAAATTTTCTCTATTTAGTTACTGATAGGATATGAAAATATGTATAACCATTGGAAGAAGATGATTCGCTCATGCTTCTAAATAAGATATCGATAGAAAATAAAAGGTACTGGTTTCTTTACGAAAAGAATCTTATTTTTAAAATATTTCAAGAAATACGGCATAACTGATGAATGATTGATAAAGTCTCCTCCTGATTCATTCCATTAATTTTAAAACGATTCTTCGGCTGGACCAAAACAATATTTAAATTGAATTATCTCTTAAACTCTCTCTATAGCTTTAGAAATAGAGTAAAAACATAACCTAACTATAACTACATTGTGAAAAACGATTTCATTTACGATATCATTGAGAATAATTCAAAAGAGAAAAAGAAATAAAACTGGGGATTTGATATTCCAAGTTAACAATAGTTTTGAAAATTATTCACCTGTTCAAAGATGGGAAAGCCTATGTGAAAAAAAGAAAACCTTAAAAGGAACTATGGAAACGCCTATGAAAAACCTCAAGGGGAAGACTGGCTGATGGAACACTTTGAATGTTTTGAGTGGTATAGATGGAAGAAAAGAATTACATAGGAGAGCGGTTGATCAAGTAAAAAGAAGTCAAATAGTAAATTAGGAAGACGAAATAAAAGTCAAAAGGTCCACCATCAGGTTAAAATCTTTCAATTTTTCCTCAAAACTTCCCAAGCAAAACTAAAAATAGGCATTCAGGATAAAAATCAGAAAATTTCGAAGGAGTACAATACACAGGTTTTATCGCAAACATGTCTTTTGATATTCCTTGGAAGATAAGTTGCTACTCTTTCAAATTTTATTTGGGACATAAATCTGATTGAAATGCCTCTGAAGGTAAATTCCAGAAAAAAACAAGATACACAAATTTCAAGAAACTACGGGAGATGCCGCAACAGTAACTTTTAACGGAGTCATCCGCTAATATGTATTTCAATGCAACAATTTCAGAGTGTAAAAGTCATTCCCCTTGATCGGGTTAAAGCAAATGATTTTTACACTCTGAAATTGTTGTAACAAATATATAAAAAAATGCGCAAACGCTGAAATCAGGCAAATAACGGATAAATTAAATGAAGAATTGAAATGGATACGTTTAAACTTTGGCTATGCCAATTTACGCTGTTGAGGCACTAAGAAATTATTCACAATTCAAAACTAACATTAATTTTTGAAATATTATTCTACAGCTGTTGTGCTCTACACTTCATTCCCTCGGTGGAGGCGAACTTAGGAAAGTCATGGAGAATGCAATCTTGTAATGTAGTGTTTCACATTATTCTACCTGTGTGTCTCTCGATAAGATATAACCCAATTAAATTTCTTGGAAACATGATAGAAGAGAGAAATACATTTCGAGGGATTCATAGAAAAGGGATACCACATACACTGTCCCTGACAACGGATAAGAGACGAAAACAAATTCCAAGATCGCCTGGACTAATTGATAAGGGAAGAAAAGAGAGTGTCTCGGGTAAAACAACCCATAAACCATACGGAGTACAGAGTTAACATACTGAGACAGAGTATCAGTACGGAGTACTGATACTCTGTCCTACAGAGTTACATTCGTTGGCCAACCTATCTAAATACAAGTCACATATTCAAAGCTTAAGAATAGCTGTAATAAAAATAGTTATAACATACGACAAGTTATGAACAACTTTATGTCGGTTATATTAATATGGTGGGTAACTCGCAGGTTAACACGAAGGACAGGGGTGTTATGTTACCTAAATGCCGTTTATTTTTAATTAACTGTTAATAGAGAGAAATAAAATAGATCCATTAAAAAACTGACGATAACAGCAACCTGATGTACCACTTTGCAGATAAATAGCGTGTAAGTATACGTGAACTATTTAACGTTTCGACTTATCTTCTTTAACAACTGAAAAATTGCTGCACATCAACCGTCGCCAAGTTAAAGCCCTACATATTTGGTGGGATAGCATATTGGGGAATTAGAATGTCAGATCCGGAGTATGTCGGATGGCTGGACGGATTTTTAAGTATATCCCCAAACATACAATAATAATGAATTAATCTATAATGCACGTAACTTACGCGCGCCTACTTAAAAGCTTATTATAATTTATTTTCCACAGTAACTTCAATGTTTACATGCCACCAGTATTCATAGAAGTAATATATTCAATAATGCCAGCTTTTACTAAAAGTTGTTGAGTACGCTGTCCTACCTTGGTCAAACGTTTCACCACGTCCACAAATTTCTCACTAAAAATGCTAAGATTAGTATGCAGTACCTAGTGTCCAGGAATTTATAGGTAGTAGGTTCCAAAGCCTTAACTTTTTTATTATTTGTGGTTACAAGAAACAACTGATAATGCTAAACAGGATGATGACCTTACATTGAACATACATATTGGAAATTTTAGTTGATAAATTATGTACTCACATGATCATTTTTTTCTCTTATAAGCAATAAAAATTGATTGCAATATAGTATGTTCTCAAGTCGACCGCGGACACTATATCAATGGGAACTTGACATATAGGGAGACTAAACTGACTACAACAAGTGATTATGTTGTACTCGTGCACCTCTTTTTATGTGGATTTTTAAGAATTTTAAGATTCTTTCCTTGTTTTTTGGGTTAACAAATACACATACTTTTGTAATGGTTTTGATACCAATTCAGAATCAGTAATATGTAGCATTAAAGATGAACAACAAAAACAATAACGCATTATTCTTTTATCAATAAATAATTAAGATAAAAGAGTACATATAAAAATATACAATTACCATACACATGTGTATGTATTTTTAGATGCACAATCATATACATACGTAAATTTCAACTACGTTAATCAAATACGAATTGATCGGGATGGTGGCACCAAAGGAGATGAAGTTTAACTGGGTTCGAAGGGAAAAGTACTGCAGGGAAATTGGTGAGGGGAAGAGATGCGGTTGAACGGAGATGGAGGGTGAGTAGGGAGAACGCACAGTGGAGGAAGGCTTGCGCGGATGTTTCTATCGCGTCCCCGCTTCGGTTCTCCTGCCACGAACACAAGGACAAGATTACTGGCACACGTCACACTTGAGCACTCACAAATGTAAGTTCCGATATTGTTCGCTCGAAGCCCGGTAGCGGAAATCGTTTCGCCAGATGGATTCATTCGTCTACATTTTTATTCCGATCGATTCTGTTATCGCCGTCGCCTGGCATTAGAAAGAGTGCTGGAGAGAATTGGGAGAGGCACCTTACTCACGTGCTACGATACGCTCAGCACAAGCGCACCGATCGCAATACGAACGCAGCGAGGGAAAATCGTGGAAATAAAGAATGGCTTAAAATATGAAAAACGCTGCTATAACAATCGATTCCTTTTTTTTTTATTTCTGCTCTGGAAATCTGCTCTGCTCGAAGGGGTATCAAGTTTCATTAATACGCATTAATCACTTCATTTATAACTCATGTCGGTTTCTCATACACATTATACTGGAAGGTATCCTTTACCTTCAGCTGAAACCGCGAGGCCAACCAAATTGGAACACGTTTTCCCGTGAGAATTATATCCTGGTGATGCAATACCCCGCGGAGCATAACTGTCGTGCGAGTTGCGTTTGCGCCCTACCGAACCGCAATATCGAGACAACCTACCTCTCCTGGGATTCCTAAGATTTTATCTCGCCCCCAGGCTTATCCATATCGCTGGGTGGTACCAACGGAACTTAGTTCCAGACACCAAAGACTCTCATGTAGATATATTATTTTTCAACAAATACAAAGACAGTAGGAATACCTAACCAAAGAATGATGAAGCCCCCTACCTAAACTATGGCTTAAAGGGCGGAGTAAACTCCCCGTGCCGCAGAAATACTAGAAGTACACTTTGCAGAAATAAAAAAAATACCTTAAAACACTAACAAGACTAACTTTAAAACAACTGCTAGAGAAAAAAATATTAATTCTCCTGTTAGCCCGTACTGTAAAGTAGATGCTATTTTATAAATGGTGGATATAATAAACTACGCGGTCGATAATACGATACATAACAGCCAATGTTACCCACTGGAATAAGCATTCTATGCTTTTCATTTTTGTAGTGAAATAGGACTATTAAAAATAGCATTGATTTTACGCATATGTATAAATATGATGTGTCGTATGTCTAACTTGTCGAAGTAATTTTCAATGAAAATCTGAGTGAAACTAAGAAATCATCATCTAGCACAACATGGTACGGTGTGACAAAGTTATTGCTATATTTCATATGATGACGAAATCATCTTAGTATAGGTTTACGCCATTTCAACATAGATTAAGATAATGAATTTTTATTTATTAAGAAAAACATTTTATAATAAATGGTAAGTGGACATTGGCATTGCATTGGCAGTGGCCTTTGACACACTTCAAGCATAAAAGTTATTAAAAATTCAACGTAAACATAAACTAGAGCCAGAGTTAGGCGAGATTTTGAATATATTCACATATGTGTTTACATATATACCGAAAAAATCACGTTAATTGTTATAAACAGTGACTATGAAACATAGTTGCGAATAAAACAAAAAATAGTAATGGTTTCACAGAAAATACAGCCAATGGTTAAATGGACATGTAATTGAACTGCTCATCTTGGCAACGGTATAAAAAGAAACATACACTTAAATTTCCACGTGTACAGTTATTTTCCCTATCACGTTTTGCTGCAGCATAGAATGATGAGATATCGAAAAAAACCGTGCGAAAGTTAAATTAATAATAAATGAAAATTGCAGCATGCGATTTTTTAATATCTTCTATGGTAAGAAATATCAACAGACTGAAATCTCATGCCTGATGACATATAAAAGTAGGCATGTATTTTTGAGGCAGTTAGGATTCTTTATAAGTATATCAAAATTAAAATAAATATAATTGTTTTAAAGTCTACATCTTTAAATGCCAATTAGTCATAATAAATAAAACTACGAATTTTTTTCTAATTAAATCAGGCGTAGTTGCGGTTATCGTATGTTGGCTTTTTTGGAGTATCTAAATGGTTTTTACGGATATTACCTTTGGATGATACGAAACGGTTAAAATGCCCTTTCCATGGAATATTTTTATCCACGATTCCAAAAATTTGTAAGCACTAATAAGTGACAGCAAAGATAGCGAAATGCTTAAAGAATTTTTCAGAAACCGAAATAGCTCCAAAGCGATACAGTCATCTAAGCCCATCGATTGTATTGTGACAGACATGCAATGAAGTTCTGGATTCGCCCTACAGATTGGGATGACAGGATAATTAATTATGAACGAGGCACTGGCCAGAATTTTCGAGTGCACGTGCGGGATGTGTGCGGATCAACTTCGTACGGGACCTGCCCAGAGCATGTGCACGAGGAAATGACGCATACCCACGGTCTCACTGCCGGCGACTCCCGGACCTCTTTTTTATTCCGCGCGTTATTTGAAAACACGCCCGAGGCAAAAGCCATCCGAATGGCAAAAAAATGAAACAAACGAGACGAAAAAAATGGGGAGGGATCTGACGCACGAGATCTCTTCTCTACCCCCTCCTTGTTTTTAAAACCAGGAGATCTAATCCCTGAGACGAGTTCCTGGTGACTAGAGGGTTGATTGATGAACTCGGCTCGCTCGAGGCGAGAGATCCTCGCATGGGAAGTGAGGGAGGCGAAAAAAGGAATAGGAGGAAGAATAAAGATGGCATGAGGTGTTGAGAGAGAAGCAGAGTATGCAGCACGGTCTCTTTTTAATGGCTTACGAGAAGTTAACGACGCAGCCTTTAGGAGGTTTCATAATCAGGACTGTAGGCATTGTCACCACCTTCACCTTCCTTTCTTCCCACACGCCGGGGGATAACGATCGGAGAATACCGTTACAAAAAGGGGCACAATGTCGAACCAAAAAATATCCACAGTGAAAACCGGAGGCTATTAAAGAAAAGTAAGTGTTCCAGGGCGCAAATGGTTTTGTAACGAACTCTGCTGTGGGACAAAATGACATTTTGTTTTATTTTTTTAATCTTTGCGACCAGCCGAAACCTCGAGGAGAAACGAGTTTTTTATTTAAGGGAGAAAGAGTTATGCGTGTGATTATGCACCCAAGCATTACCACTAATGCCGGATATTTGTGAATTTACACTAGAGCAGGACGTAGCTACCAAGATTAACACCGGCAAGGGATTAGTTTCGTGTTTAAACCACACATGGGTGAAAAAATCTTTTAATGTAATCTACAATCAAAATAGCGATGTAAATTAAATGTCATGTTTTTTTCAATTACTCTATTTATAGGGGCGATGGAAGGTTAGAACAAAGCCTAGTTAATACGAAATAAATCCCAGGTGAAGCAAAAAAAAAGTCCACCTGAGCCATCAGGCCAGGGTTGGGTAAAATTTTAAAGTTTATGGGATTCAACGAGTATTTCCCAGAAAAAAAAAACAAAAATTACCATTTTATTATCTTCAAAAGGTTAACATTAATTAAAATATTAAAATTAAATAGTTCCGCCGAAAAACTTGTTAAAGTGGATCAAAACTTTCAACGATTGAACATGTGCACGGAACATACGTAGTACCTCCATTACAAGAGCTGTCAATGTAGAATTTAGTCTTACAAATTTTCAGGATTTGTCAAATTTGATTGCTTTTAAAATATTTGCCGCGATCATAGGATCTGATATGGATCAGGGATTCTTATATGTGGTTCAGAAACATCTGTTACTCAACCATTTAAATAAATTGAAATCTTGAAAACGCGTTTTTCTTGAGCGGTCCAGAAACAAAAATCTCGCGGAAAAAATATAAAATCCGGATGCTGACATCCATTTCGAAATTCTCACCAAATCTACTGTCACCTGAGAAATTTTTACTTATGGCGCTCCTGCGTTTAATATTAAAGTTAGACCGATTTATTAATGTTAAACTGCAATATAATTTCACTTTATATGTTAATTTCTATAAAATTACGGAATTTTCTGACTGCATTTATAGAGATTCCGAGTTATATAGTTCTGTAAAAGGAGAAAAACAGGAATTTAAGGAGGTGAAATTCACTTTTGGAAGTAGGATTAACTCAATACGCGAATTATTTATGGGGATATTGATTTTTGCCGGACCACGCAGAACGAAATGAAGTTTGCACATTGGTCCCACAGTGACAACGGAACCTAGAGATTTAGCGGTTTGCTGTTCTAAATAATTTTATTGTTTCACGTTTATATAATATGCCTGCCAGATATACCCACTCACTGTTTTTTTATGTGCTAATACGAGGAAAATATGACTTGAATGCACCAATTACAGCCATATCAAAAATATTTTTGTGTCCAAATCTCACTGCTGTATTACGTTACATTGCATATAGATACATACACTCATATGAGAGTACATAGAAATATTTTGAGTTAAAAATTAAAGTACGGAAGTAAACAGTGTATTGAATTTATGCATTTTAGTCTAAAGATTTATGAATTAATGATACCAAAATTTCAATAGTGTAATTCTTTATCACATATACGTTGTGGTTGTACCTGTTATTCTGTTGCTCTCTGCTGCTAAGATGAATGAGTAAAGAGATAAATTTATTGCTAATGATGCAAATGCTTACAGCATTTAAAGAGAATGGTATAATAATTTCCCACAAAATTCCTTTACCGAGAAACAAACTTTAAAATTTCATGCCACATTTTTGAAACACAAAGACATACTATGTAACTTTCTTACCTTAATCTTCTTATCTGAAATACTGAATAAATTAATATTTGAAAATTTTTAAGGCACTATAATATAGAACTTGTGCCTGTAAAAATTACGATTTCAATTAAATTGAGTTAGCATATCGTGAGTCATGTTTTAGGACAACATTTTTTCTAAAAATTTTAAATTTCAAACCACAATCTTAGACCCGAAATTTTATTTGACTGTTGAGAGTAGGCATATTATATCTTATCTTGCTTGCATACAGCTGTAAATTCTCCGGGTATCTTTGCGGGGTTTGCTATGTAGAGAAGGATAGGATCAACGGAGAACACAATGTTGCGAAAGGCAGCTTAGTCTTGGCACAAAGGAAGTAACCTATCGCGGTTCCGGCAGCGGCTAAAGGCATGAATCACCTTGGCTTTTCGTTTGAGTAGAGGTGGACATCTGAACAAAAGATCGCAACCGCGCCCAACCGAGAACTTGGGGCCCTTAAGAAATATCAACTAAGGAGTGGAAGGAGTTAGAATGGTTCCGTGGTCGAACTTTGAATTTTCAATAACAACGCAGTGTCACGTACTGACTTTAGCTCTTTCGGTTGAAGTTAGATAAACACTCTGAACGACAGCTACTGAAAAATAGTACACACAGTCGGAATATAAAAGAAAAATATAAATAAATATATATTTATATTTAATACAAAACATCCCATGTATGAACTTGTCTGGTTCTCCTTAATGTGTTTAACTTCCCAGAATCGTTGTGAATTTCTACTAGACTTTCTAGACATATCTCGCGAGAAACTCTCGGGTTGATCAATCGATATTCAAACTCTGTAGTTATATTTTTAGGCCAGAGTGTGAAGCAGTCAGCGGAATTATTTGGAAGGTTTTACGCAATTTCGGCAGCCGACATCAATCAACTCTTGGGTACAAATTAAAAAGGTACAATGTTGAGGGAAATCGATATTTCAGAGTGATTAGAAAAGAACATAACTTCCCCCATAGTGAAGGATGAAAAAAAGCTATCGCAAGGATAGAGAGGGCATATAGGAATAGTTGCTAGGACTAGGAATAGTTGGTTTTCAGGCTAATTTTGATAGAAGTATTAGTTATTACCGCGATATAGTACAACGGGCTGGCTCCGGGGATATTTTCAGAAGCTCAAATGCTAAAACATTCCATGTCAAAATATTCAATAATACAGGTATGTTTTGCCTGTGGTTTCCAAAATATAGTATATTAAAACGAGATTATCTCTGGGTACAGAGTAATCAACTTAAATTGAAATTCGTTAGTAGCCGAACGGACTACCCATTGGGTTTCCACACCTCTATTTAGGAAATTAATTTGAGAATATTTTTGTGAGACACGGTAAAGTATAGCTAAGATCAAAAGTAATTAAAAATTACGAAAAAAATTAACATAACCAACAGTGATTAGCAAATGAATACGACAAAATATTAAAAGCATTTGACGTCCCAAGGAAAAGTAATGAAATGTACTTCTGCTTATGACGCAAAAATGCATAATTTATAAGTACTATACGCACATTATCAATGCATCTATCTATGCAATTCTATCTACGAAATCGAACTCTTTAATAGTAATTGGTTTTAAAAGGCAATATGAACAATTGACATTTATATAGTCCTTTAAAACTGATTCAAGTAAAATAAATTTGCATTCAACAAACTATCAAAGGGGAGGTGTTCTAAAACCCTTTAACCATTTATTTTTGCTTATGTCGAGGTATATGCATGCTTTTACTGAAGCCTTGAATTCACGTAAATAAATATCATATTGAACAAACGGCTTGGAATAGACTTCTTTGTCAAATGAAGAAGTATTTTAACGTATTTCGGAAAAAATCCCCCCCTCAATTTTTAGTATATCTCGAGAAAGGAGACTTCCCTAGGGAGTATGGGAGCCTGATGGCATTGGTAAGAAAATCTCCAGTAAACAAACACATATTGCAGAGAGTGCCGCAGATATTCAAGGTCCCATCCGACTCGAAATGCGTGCCCTCCCAACGCCGTCCGCTTGATATCAAACGGAGATGCTGCGGCAATCGGTATAAAGTAAGGCCGAAGTTGAGATCGAATGGTAATTCTTATCTCCGGGGCCTGCGCACGTGAGATCTTCCATTCGGAACGCAGGCGATGGTTGCTTCCCTTCCGACACCCGCTCCCCTTCCGATCCTTATCCCTCTTCATCCTTTTGGGATCCACTGAGGTTGATAACGCAAGTTTTCTTTTTCTCCCATGGGGAGAAAAATGGGGCAGTGAGAGGAGCGCTAAAGGTTGAAAAATATCGGGAGCCGAGTCAAGCCGACTCGAATTTCCGCAGTGAATAAAATTCAGGTCACTAACAATCAAAAACGGGAACACTAAAAAAAAACACCTGGGTCAAAAAAGTAGGATCTCCTAGAATGCTGTCACATTTATCCAAACTCCCAAAGTTACGGTGGATATTACTGAAATTTCATTGCTTATACGTTTTACTGAAGCGACAAGGATTGCAATTGGTTGTCTCAATATATTTTGCTCTTAAAATGTCATTATGAAGATGGACTAACACCAAAGCGACCAAAACTTTTAAAACAAGGCTGAGAGGGTAATAAATAGGAAGATATAAGTATATCTTATAATATTGCTTGGAGAAGGGGAGATAAAAATTAAGTGTAAAACTTTTTCCAAGGTGACAAATTTGTCACGTCTGTATTCAAGGTAACTTCGGATATAGTGAATAGTTTGAAAAATTTAACTCGTGATACACGAAAGATTAGAGCAATTTAAAAAGGTAAAACAAACGAAAACTCTAAGAACATAGTAGAAAACGTAGTACATTATAAGCATACATTTTCATACTTTTTATTAAGTGTTTCATGAATATATAATATGAACTAAACGGGTATTTTTATTCAGAAGAAAAATTTTAAAATAACTTTAGTGGAAGGCGTTCCGTTATTTTATTTCAATCATGCAAAAGAGGTAAATTTCACAGGAAAGCATTTAATCTTTTAAGCTAGGTGCCGAGCACTAAAAGCGCTATAAAAGAGGACTAAAAGAAAAGTTCACGTAGCAGTGCCTCAGCGGAATTGTTCTCTGAGCCGTGCTACCCTAGATTTAGAACAAAATGAACTAAAGATTAATTGAATTGGAAGGTCTACTTCAAAGAGTTATCATGAGTGAAGCTCCTGGTGTGTTTACTATATTTTATGCTACATATTGATCAAAAGTTACACGCATAACAATGGGCGTGCAGGCGAAGAAAAAAGGAGCTTTAATGATCAAACGGATAAAGACCCTCCCAAAACGAAATCTACTATGCTACCAATCTTCACAGAAAGTAAATATTTACTAAAGTATGACAATTACGCGCTAAAGAGCACCGGCTGGTGGGTAAAAGCACACATTTCATGGAGCGGCTGTTTGAATAAACACGCACTCATCTATACACGCCCGCAACCTCCTCGGCGGTTTTTTTTATTTCCATTTGATTGACAGCGATGCCGATTTTTCACTCCGAGGCCTTTTTCATGATTCTAAATGGAAATCGGAACGTCGAACTACGTGGCAAAAAACGCGCTCGAAAAGGAACAGATCATGGGTCACCGCTCGGAAAGCAGGCCTTATAATTCATCTGGGATAAGGAGATCTGCGCTTTCTGTTGCTATTTTTTCGGACCATCTACTATAATTAGAAAACCCCCTTCAGTGAAAAAGCACCAACAAACAACACGTGACGCATCCAGTCAAGCCTCTTTCGCACGCATACTTAGCCAGATCATGGTATTTGAATTATTCAATTAAAATAATAGCCAAACATATCCTAGTGAATCAAAAGAAAAATATTTAAATAATGGATAACTGTTCGTGCAAAACTTTTACATCAAATTGCTGATATGTTAGAAAAAAATTAATATATTAAATTATATAACTACAAGCTGATTGAAGTTAGAATAATGGTAGAAGTGAAAGCAAAAATAAATATAAGGATAGGACATAATCTCATGTATTTTTCTATCAGTATGTAAAAAAAATGAAGTTGGAAAGAGTGAGAAGTAGGATATGCAAACGTTCCTTTCTTGGTGGTAATTGTGCAATTAATAAACTAAGATAATTAATCAACAGCTGAAATCGCGAGATAAAATGATTCCGTGTGCAAGATCACACCTGAGTTCTCATTTTCTATGAATGGGCGGTCTAAAACCTGAATTCAACCAAAAATTTCACCCGAAATAATCCCATTAAACTAATTCAATCAAAGGGATAGGGTTATATGGGGGCACATAAAAAAATAGCCAGAGGGGAACTGAAAGACTCCTTTTGGAAACTAGTCCGACGCGAAACAGCTGCGAAGCGACTCGAGTCCGTTACGGAACACCAGCGAGAAATCGGTGGGAGACAAGAGTGACAAAGGGAGAGTAAAAGGGGGAGCGGAGGGCGGGAGGGGGGAGAAAATTCAGTCTTGAATTCAACCCTGGTACATTTATTTTGGTCGACATGGGGGATGAATAATGGAAAGTTAAAGCGGCAAGCATCGGATGCGGCGCCGGGATGAAACAAAAAGCAGCCGAGGGAAGGGCGCCGGGCAGTTAGTCATAGGCACGTCAAGAGAGCGACACATGGCTTAGATTATGCGCCCTTTGTCCTCCGGTTTATCACGGCCAGGTGGGACGCGGATGAATATTTGAAAAGAGCAATGAGCGAAAGAGGGAAGGGTAGATACGCACCTGCCTTTTAACGCTTCCCTTTACCCACCCAATCCCCCACAAGCGTGAGACGGAAGTCTAGGAGACTGTTGCATATTCGTTGCTTTAAAGGAATTCTTTCCCAAAACCAGGAAGCTTTTATCCTATTACTTAGCAATCTCCTGCCTCCAGCTGCATTGCAGACATTTCATTCCTATGATACCTGGATTTTAGCGATTTTGATGTAGCAGCGTAGAATTTCATTCCGGACGATGGCAGAGTTGGTCGTCTCTTACATAAAGCGATGTTGTATAACGAATAAAAAATTGAGTACGAAAAGTGTAGTTTTTTGCATTGTCCTTACCTTTCTTAGCTGATAGGGGAATAAGAATTTAATGGGAAGGCACTATACAGACGTTAAGTTTCGGGATAGGTATTTATGAATCTGAAAATTGTAATCGTGCGAGAAAAGATGGATTATTTAAAAAAAACAATGGCACGACAGAAAATACTCGATGGCAATATTTTATCAGTTAATGGAAAAATGATTTCTACTATATTTTTTTAATATTTTATAATTGTATTTAGAGTGACATTTGCCTTTTCAGTTCTTGGGCCGCAAGAATTTAAGATTGTCTTTCAAATTTTTTTTCATTTAACGGATGTTGGTCATCTTTATAAATTATAAAAGTGGCCAAAGTAGAATTACATATTTTTGTGCCTACATTTTTTCGAAGGTAAATATTTTTCAACAATCATACCACACATGTTATAAACACAGAATTAAATTTGCATAATCACCTACCTTACCTGGAATATGGAATAATGGAAAATTTAATATGGAAAAATGGATAGTTTAATAATGGAAAATTCCAAGGTTAATCATTTAAATAATTCCCATAAGCCTTGCAATAGATTACAGAATATTTTCTGGCAAAATAGTAACACGCAGGATGGCCTCTATTGTCATCTTTTACATTTTAGCTGGATTAACAACGGTCACAAAATTAATATCTCGTCTCGAAAAGAGCATAGTATGAGAATGAGAGTAAGGAAGAGAATGAAGGAAGTTTAATTGAGAAAAGCAAAATTTTCTAAAGATTAAAAAGCATCGGTAAGTAATTGGTAATTAATTAATACCAAGAGCTTTCAGAGTAAGAAATATATGGGTTCTATACGTTATCACGTCAAAAGTCTTGTTATATACTATGGTATAGTAGCTTTGGGATTTTCGGGTGCCTAGAAGGAGAAAAGAATAATTGATTGAGACCTCCCAATCTTCAGTGACGCTGGTGTCTATAAGGGAGTGAAAATACGTTGGGAAGTTAAAGCTGTGCCAAATTAATTTTATCTTTAAATATCTGTATTGATGGTTCTTTTGACGGTTTCCAGCAATTTATCGAAATTATTCAATTCAACTCTCCTCCACAAATACCTTAATCCCATTGGAGAAAAGGTTCATGAACTTCTCTGACCGGAAATTTCATCTCAAAATCGCTATCATTCCCAAAGCTATTATCATGGGTAATGGAAATTTGAAAGCCCACCAAGCCACATATTGGTTTTCAGAAATCTTCTTTTATGCGTTATAAATTTAAGGCTAGGTGAGCTCACACCTTTTAATTCATTTCCTGCTATTCTCAAATCATATCCGGTGCAGGCTACAATTGGCTCGAATCCTCCTCTCATACCTTGAAGTGGGGAGATTTGATTTATACCATCAGCGTTTATTAAATTGACGACCTTTGATCTTCCGATCAACAGTGAGCCATTTATGTATTACTCGGATTTCTGATTCCCCAGAGAAAACAAATCCTCTTAAAATTACCATGATACTTTCATTCACTCACGTCACACATCATATTTCGTATGTTCACTCTTTTGGGCACGAAATGATATCAAATCCGATTTCACTTATTCCTACACACTAATTAAAAATGATATTATTTTTTCATCACACTGGATCAATATCCCTTTAACCCTTCGTTTGCGAGACACTTGACAGATTGGCGCAATTTCACCAAATGAATTTCGCAACAACTCCATTTAGGGCGAGGATATCGAGGGTATTAGCGAGTGACAATAAAGGGCTCTCTCACCATTTCTGTTCTCCAGCGCAGCGAAGGAGTAATGTCAAAAAACAGGATCATAAGTGTGAAACATTGAGTGGACAAGGACAAATTCATTAAATAATAAGCAAACGAATCGTAATTAATTCGGGAAAAGTTTTACATTTTCTTAATGGGTTCTTCCTTTTATGCACACATTATAAATGTTGTACGTTGAAGTACGAACATCATAAAAGGGTTTAAATATTTTCGATAATCATGAGTTTAAAAAAAATTACAATTTAGAATTTTAGGTTGCCACCAATCCTTTCGCATCCTGCAACGAAATTCTCCCGAAAGATACTTTCATAACACAAAATAGTTTTCGTTTATAGTGAAAAAATAAAATATTATGAAATAACTAACCTCACGGAATATTTTTAATTCCATTACTAATAATAAAATATAGATTTAATAAAAAAATTGCAATTTGTAGGTTTAACAATGATCGTTTAACAATGTGATTCAATCTTGCGTTCTTGAGTGTAATGCAAAAAGTGAGCTACATACTATTCCTCGTGTGGTTCACTTTATTTTCATTTAAAATTAGGAATAGGTTTCTCATCATATGCTCTCCAAACGTTCTCCATTTTTAAAAGCAGAAACGCACTTCCATTCACTTTTTGGACATAAACAAAACAGGATAATTTAAAATTCCCAAGCCATTAAAATAATAACATACAAATAATTACTGAATAAATGTTGAATGACAGAAAAAAATCAACGCAAAATAATCAAATAAGGATGGCGATGATTATTACAGAGATAATGATAGATTTTGCAACCAAGACAGGAGACCTACTTTCTGCGAGTGAGAATAGAGTGGTGAACGCAGATACAAAATCAAAAGAGTTTCTATCACCTTAAAGTGTGCCACCAAACTTTCGTGGTTACGTGAGTCTACCCGACACTTCTTGAGATCCCAAGAACTCATAACATTTCACTAACTTCTCGCTAACGTGCGAGATGCAAAACGCCACATTTGCATAGACAAATATTGTCATCACATCAGCTCCAATACCAAAACCCTACGTGCCTAATCACCTGCGGTGCCAAATATCTCATTCAGCATAAAATTCGACCTCCTCATTTGGTTTATCACACCCCTAAATATTATTAGAAACAATCACCGCTCTTAATGCAATCCCTCGTCCAGATCCATTCTTTTTCAGTTCCGCGCTTACGCTTATTCCCGAAAGAAAAATCTTGGCTGTTGCTACGCTTCAATCATCCTTACACAGACAGCCGCTTCAACTTAAAGCAACAGATTAATCACGTTTCGAGTAATTTAAAGTTCCATTATCATCTTTTTTCCACCAAAAATGTATTCCACCTCTTCTCTTCCAGCGCTCTTCCCTCCCCTTCCAAAATGCTTCCCTTCCCGCCTGTCCATCCTACGGCGACGTAATTCCCACCTACTTGCTGGAGGCGCTCGTGTCAGCGAAAAATTTCAGAAAGGCTACGAGTACCCATTTTTCCATTTTTTATTGCCTTGAGTTTTTAATGTGCCCCACAAAAAACTATTTTATATTGTAGCACTTGTAACTTTTAATTTTGTAGATTCACACATAATTAGCATATGCCTGAATACACGTACATATGGTAACGATGCGCGTATCTCGACTCGGGCAAAATGACAAAAGTTACAATGTAAAGTAGTTAGCGCGTGTTTCTGAGTGAGTAGTAAGTGTGTGTATATATACATACATATATATATATATTGTATGTATATATATATATATATATATATATATATATATATATATATATATATATATATATATATATATATCGTTGAAATTGACGCTCTCCGGCGACGCACAAACTCACAAACACACGGATAAAAAATATTCAACGCACAGAAAAATAACGGAAGGACACTCACAGTATGTATTGATGTTTCGACGGCTCCGCCGTCGTCGCCGCTTTTCTGATGACGACGGCGGGGCCGTCGAAACGTCAACACATACTGTGAGTGTCCTTCCGTTATTTTTCTGTGCGTTGAATATTTTGTATCCGTGTGCTTGTGAGTTTATATATATAAATATATATATATATATATATATATATATATATATATATATATATATATATATATATATCCCTCCCATGGACTACAACCTTGTCGTGGTGGAAGGGCTTGTGTGTTCCGATGACCCCTAGAGCTGTGCTGGCGGGAGTAATAATAATTACTCCTGGAAGGGTCACCCATGCCAGATAGGTCGAAGGTTAGGAGCCAGACGAAAGGTAGTCCACGCAGCGTCTGTTCCTCAGTGAGGCGGCTGCAATGGCGTCTGACCCCAGTGGGGCGGCCATTAAGTGATGGTGTCACGTTAAAAACACTATTGAGGAAGGCAACGGGAAACCACCTCAATTATGATTCCCAAGAATATAATGATGGGCACTATAGATAATATGAGTCCTGGCAACTACGGGACTCGGCCCAAGAGGCCGTGTGTCGTGCCCGGCAGCGGGGGAGGCAAGGCTTCCGCGGTCGTCATCCCACGAAACCCTTGCAGGGAAGAAATAACTGCAGCAGGACAGAAGACGCAGAAGAAGAAAAAAGTAGTTAGAATAGGAACCTGGAACGTCAGGACAATGTTGAGGAGAGGCAAATTAGAAAATATTAAGCGAGAGATGGAAAGAGGTAATATAGATGTTTTAGGTCTCTGCGAGGTGAGATGGAAGGATAGCGGGGATTACTGGAGTGACAATTATAGAGTGATATACAGCGGCGGGGACGAGAGCCAACGAGGGGTGGCCGTAATTTTAAATAAAGGGGTAGGAAGAAGCGTAGTCAACATAGAGCAAGCGACAGATAGAATTTTACTCGTAGATATTAAAGCAGAGCCGACGAACTTGGTCATTGTTCAGGTATACATGCCACCGAGCAACCAGAAGGAGGAAGAAGTCGATAGGATGTATGATGAGTTAGAGGATATCATCGCGTGTGGGAAACATTTGATAGTGATGGGGGATTGGAATGCGACGGTAGGCGAAGGAAGAGATGGTGGTGAGGTTGGGGACTATGGGTTAGGCACGAGGAATGAACGCGGGGAGAAAGCAATTGAATTCTGCAGGAGACAGGGGTTAGTCATCACTAACACATGGTTTAGACACCACAAAAGGCGTAGGTATACATGGAAAATGCCAGGTGACTCAGAAAGGTATCAGTTAGATTATATTATGGTTAGGCACAGGTTTAGGAACAGTGTGATAAATTCGCACAGTTTCCCAGGAGCGGATGCGGACTCTGACCACAATTTAGTTGTTATGAAATGTAATGTTCGTTTCAAGAAGATAAGGCAAGGGCGGCGGGTTAGGAAATGGAATTTAGAAGCAGTAAATGGATTAACGAGGAAGGAGTATCAGCAGGCTGTAGAGAAAATGATGGATGACGGTAAAGAACTGAGTACTATCGAGGAAAAATGGGAATGTATCAAGAAAGGGATATTGGAAGCCGCTAAAGACACTATAGGAACCGTTAACGGGAAAAGGATAAGGAAACCATGGGTAACGGATGAGATGATTGCAAAGATGGATGAGAGAAGAAGATGGAAAAATGTAAACACAGAGTTAGGCAAAATGAAGTACAAAGATTTAAACAATAAATTGAGAAGGGCCACAAATAAAGCAAAGGAAGAATGGTGGAAAACGCAATGCGAGGAAATGGAAAGTTTACAGAAGAAGGGTGAAATTGGGGCTCTATACAGCAAGGTTAAGTTATTATCGGGAAGTAAGAAGGCAAGATCTGTGCTAACAGTTAAAGATAAATGGGGTAAGATAATAATTGAACCAGGAAAAATCCAAGAGAGATGGAAGGAATATATAGAAACACTGTATGGTAAAGAACTTAGGCCGACAAGGTTAGACATAGAAAAGGAACATGACGTAGAAGAAGAAAGCTTAGGTCCAGGCATACTCGACGATGAAATAGAAAGGGCATTAAAGGAGATGAAAGCAAATAAGGCTGTGGGGGTGGACAATATTCCTGTAGAAATGTTAAAATGGTTAGGGAAAGGTGGGAAGAAGGCCATATATGGACTGATTCGTGGTATCTATGAGGAAGGAATCTGGCCGGAAGATTTTGTGAGATCGGTGTTAGTTCCTATTCCAAAAAAGGCAAAGGCTTCGTCATGTGAGGTTTACAGAACAATAAGTTTGATATCCCACGCAGCTAAAGTTCAGGCTGCTAAAGCAGTCAGGATCATCAACAAAAGGATAGAGAGTAAGGCAAATGATTACTTAGGGGATGATCAGTTTGGGTTCAGGAAAGGAAGAGGTTCGCGTGATGCCATTGCAGTAATGAGATCACTAATGAGAGGAATATAGAATACAACCAGGACGTTTTTGCCTGTTTTGTAGATTTCGAAAAAGCGTTTGATAGAGTGAATTGGGAAAAATTAATGCGTGTATTGCAGAAAATAGGAATGGATTGGAGGGACAGGAGACTGATCCGCAACCTGTACATGTCTCAGACTGCTCAGGTGCGAGTGGGGAACGGAGAGTCCGGATGGGCAGTGTTAGGAAGAGGTGTAAGGCAGGGTTGCCCATTGTCACCGGTGCTGTTCAACGTATATGTGGAGGAAATGATTAAAGAGGCATGGGAAGAACTGGAGGTAGGAATGAAAGTCGGAGGGGAATCCGTAAAATCGGTTAGGTTTGCTGATGACCAAGCATTAGTTGCTCAGTCAGCCAAGGGGTTGCAAGCTTTGTTGAGTGAATTGGAGGTTCAGTGCGATAAATATGGGATGAGAATCAATATTAATAAAACAAAGGTTATGCGATTTTCCAGAAAGAAAAAGGCTAAGCTAAATATTAAAATAGGCGGGGAAAAAATAGAGCAGGTAGAACAGTTTACATATCTCGGAAGTGTTTTGGACCAACACGGTCAAAGTTATAGGGACGTAAGGAGAAGAATATCGCTAGGCAAGGAGGCTTTCTCAAGGAGGAGGGAGTTGATGACGGGGACGTTGAGTAGGGATGTTAAGACGAGACTCGTAAAAACTCTGATATGGAGCGTAGCTATGTACGGCGCGGAAACGTGGTCGCTGAAGCAAGAGGATAGACGTAGATTGGAGGCTTTTGAAATGTGGGTGTGGAGAAGAATGGAGAAGGTGAAATGGACCGAAAGGAAAACAAATGAGGAAGTACTAGAAATGGTGGGGGAGGAGAGGGGTTTGTTGAGAGAAATCCTATGGAGGCAGGAAAAATGGATGAAAGGCGTATTGAGCGGTAGTGGAATGTTGAAGAGGGTAATAGAGGGGAGAATGTTGGGCAAGCGAGGTAAGGGTAGGAACAGGATAGGGATGTTGGACGGGATGAAGGGAGGAAAGAAGTACACCGAGATGAAGAGGGACCTGATATAGATTAGTTTGCAAGGTGGGGAGTCACAAAATGTGTATTTGATAGTTGTGTCCATCCAAAAACCTACCTTAACCGGTAGATTACCTAATAAAATATATATATATATATATATATATATATATATATTTAGCGGGTCGCGGTGGTCTAGTGGGTAGAGCGTTGGACTACTGACCGGAGGGTCCCGGGTTCGATTCCCGGGCAAGGCACTTTGGGCACCTGCAGCTTCACCCAAGCTAGTTGATTTTTCGCGTACCAGATCTTCCTGGGAAACCATAACCGGCACAGGGAAAGGAACTGGCCCCCTTACCCTGATGTGTGAATATTCACACGCCGTTGGGCTTGGTACATGGGTGAGCTCTACCATCACCTACTAAACCGACCTTCGGGTTGATTACTGTGTTTATGGTTTTACATATGATGATGCCGAATGATTTTGCCGAATAACTTTAACTTGTTGAATAACGGCAGTGTTTAATAAAAGACTTGGAAAGCAACAAACAATACAAGAACACATAAAAGGAACACTCACACGTTATTTCTTGATAATTTCGACGGAATTGAGCTCCATCAGAAGATTCGCTAGGACTAACTAATTATTATATCTATATACGGAACCGTGAGCGATCCCTTCCTTGACCCCTAAACTTTGACCACTCCCTGGCATCAAACGCCGGCCGCCGTTCTTGAATATCCTGACAAGTTTTCTTTTCTCTCTTTGAGTGATTTTTTAATAAAACAACATATTATTATATTTATATATACATATAAATATATTTTTTCACCCAACCTCCTTATCTTTTCGTCTTCTCAAACAATTACCATGTAGGCTTCACTCTTCGACCACTCCTTTCTTTTCTTATGTTGTTTGATGGAAAAATTAGAGGACGCAGATACTTCCTCTGTAACCAAGAGGTCAAAATTAAGAAAAATAGCGAAGGGAACGTTCAAATTGTGACAGCGAGGGAGGAGAAACGGTGCTGCAACCTGGAATGCTACTTTCGAGCATTTTAAGTAAAATACTTTCAAAAGTTTTCGCCGAATTGAATTTCCAGAATCTCAGGCTTGAAAGTAACTTGTACATCTGTTGCTGAAATACACAAGTAGTTTCGGCTTAAACTAACGAAATTATTCAGAATTACATCTTCTACTATTAGTAATAACAATCGTGAACAATAGCAGAACTTTGCGGTCAAATAATTGGGGATCAAAAAATATAAATGATAATAGAAATCAATAAATAATTTTTGTTGTCACTTACGAGTCAAAAATTATCGCCATAGATTTGAACCAAATTTACCAAATATTATATTTTTAATAAGTTCTACTAATTTTACACATGGTAAAAATATCGCATTACACTTTTAATGCTTGATGTTTTGAAACATTAGTCTCGTGGTAAACGCTAGAAAAAAATCGTGAGCAGAAAAAGCGGGGTTCAAGCCCTTATCTGTATTAATAAAAAAGTTTGATGCAACAAAATTAATGCGATGACATTAACCAAAGTACTTTACACTTGATTTTTCTGTCAATTCAGGTGTTAATAAAGAATAAATAGCACTATTTTGACCAGTTAAATGTTGGATTAGGATAAATTTGTTGATTCAAAGGCGAATTCGTGACATCATCTATTACATTATGCCTTGAGAATATGGTCGTAGCAAGAACATCGCTAAAAACGCTTTCTTTTCGAATGAAACAATTCACTTTCGCAGGAATAGAATAGGTTTTTTGAAAGCAAATATTCACCAAATAGGGCGGGACATGCAAATGAACTTTCGCACTGCCCGCCGTCCCGCATCGCTCAACATGCTCGTGGAGGGGAAAAAATGGGCTCCTTTCCACTCACCCTTGTCGGGATCCCGGACTTCGTCCAGCGACGTGCTGTCCGTGCTGTCTCCCGTCGTGCCCCCGCTGCTCGTCACCGCACTGCTGCTCACGGAGCCCGCCACGATCGCCGCCGTCCCCGCCGCCCCCGCCGAGGAAGGCCCTCCCGCGCCGCCCTCCCTGGCTCTGTTCCTGCCCCACGCCCAACCCCATCCGCCACCACTCGCCCCGCACACCCCCAACATCGGTTCCTCCGCCCCTCCTGCCCTCGGCCCCCCGGAACCCGTCACCACCACCACGCCTCCGCCCCCGCACACCCCACCGCGTCCCTCAGACACCACCTCGAGGCCGCCCCTCGTCGCCGTCCGCCTACCACCGCCCGGCCCTCCCATCCGCCCCGCCCCTCCCCTCACCGACACTCCGTTGCACCGCACGTTGGCCGGCCTTGGTCCTCCGGGCGGCCTCTGTGGAATTCGATTAGCGGACATCAAAAGCGAGCACACGACAACAAACAACACAGACGCTCAAACACACAAGCGAGGACACACGCGCGCAAGCATCTCCCTCCGCCCCTTCAGATTCCAAGACCATCCCTTCGATGAACCACTGAACCACCACCAAACCCGGCCACATAGCCCCCTTCCCCATTGTGAAATGTCACGACGCCTTCACGGGGGACTAGGTTCCCTTTCGCTTGCGAAGAGAGTCGCAGTGGGCATTGGGAGCGTGTCTACCGGTGGGTGTGAGAGAGGGGTGGGAAAGGATGATGCCGCGGAGAGGTGGCACGCGGGGATGCGACGATGATGATGATGACGGCGGCGGTCGGGTGTGCGATTGCCGCGAGGGAAACCCCTCGGGGACCCTCGTCGTCGGACCTGCGGACTACCGGTTGGGAGTCGTCCAAACATATTTATTCCGGACGCGCAAGCCCTCTCGCCGCCCCCCCACCCTACTCGGTCTCGCCGCTTTATACCTCGGGGGACGGTTTCAGTAGCGGTCGAGGTGGGGTGGGAAACATTCTACCGGGGAGGCATTGCGCTTTAATCCACACGCACACACACACACACTCAAGGCCATATTCAGCCGCTCGCGGGAAAGATAATCATGGTTATTTTTTTATCGTCTCTAGCCGACAAAATTAATTCCCAGGAGGAGGTGGAGTAGAAAATTTATATTCCCGAGTCGAGAAATGGCGTGCCCGGCGTAACGCTTTCTCTTTAAGAATTTGTTTGAAATGCGATTCGTCGAAAATCTTGAGTTGCCGTTTGTACCACCTGAGATGAGATGGTGGGTTTTTATTCATTGGAGCGAAATCGCGAGGAGGAGTCGCCGCGTTTTGAGAGAAAAGTAACACACGGCTGTGTGGAATAATGAAATGCCACTCGTGTTGTGTCTCGTGCGCATTTGAGAATATTTCTTTATATTTAACATTTAAAGATGGTTACTTTATTTTATAAGACGTTTTGTCATTTCCACGTTCGCTCAAAATGAACGGTTTAAAAGGAATTTTGAGTCGATATGCCACAGAGAACACTTCAATAAAGCGACCTACATTTTAAAATCATCATTGTACCTAGGAATTTGCATTTTTAAAGTACTTTTAGAGAATACTAGTTACTGGAACATAAATGTTAAATGTGCTCTAATAAGCACCACGATTCTTCAACTCCGTGCTATTTACATTTGTGATTCAACCAAAATGGAATATTTCCTTGCTTTTGTGATGAGATTACGAGAATTAGTACGCTTACTTCACAGCATAAAATTTTATTTCGTGGGTTTTTTTTTATATTCCTATTTTCATGGCCTAAAAACCCCTGGGGTTTTCGCATATAATTGTGCATGTAATTAAAAAGACTCATGCTCCCCAGAAATAATTGCATGAATGCTGCGGAAGGAGGTGGAAAGTCGGAGGGAGGAGGATATAAAAGCGCCAAGGAATGGCGAAAAATGGAAGTGGGTGTAGGAGAGGGAAGGCATTTATAAAGGAATCGTTGAAAATTGCTTTCATTTCATGTACACCGTCCAGACCCTGCCACTTTCTTATGTCCTCGGGGAGAATGGTAGAACGTGTGGCCTGGAGATTAAAATACAAACGCAGATCTTACTGTGGGGAACAATTAACAGTTGAGTTCCCCGGAAAAATTCTTCGATAACTCCTTAAGACTCATAATGTTATCATTTACTCGGTTCGAATATTCGAGAATTTCTCCTTCAAAAGGTAGAGAATTGGCAAAAGTGCATCAAAGGCAATAGTACCTCAAACGCATATTCCATTTTGCGGTTTCATCCCTGGCCGTTTCATTCGCATTAGTTATCATCAATCATCTGGCAGTAATAAAATTAAAATCAAAACTATACAAACCACTATATTTCAAAGTTGACTGAGAGAGAATCATTTTAGCCCGAAGTTAGAAATTCTGGACGAAACCAAAAAGCAAAAGTTAAGAAAAATCGACTGCGGAACAGATTGAGATAAGGGCCAAGGTTATCTTAACTGGGTCAGTCCAAGCACTCGGTCGGACATTTGAGGAATCCTGATTAACGCAAGTGATTTTTACACTTTGACATTTTGCAATTCAATGCATGTTTTCGGAGACTCCGTCAAAAGTTACTGACGCCGCAAAAGCTCTTTCAACTGTCCAAGGAATTCTTTTTAACTCGCACAGTTCGTGACAACCACAGTAGGAAACAAGAGTTTAAATTATTTGATTTCCCGAAAATAAAACTGTAAGGAATGCTTATTTTAGCCAATAATAATAGTCATTAATGTCTGGTGACCCAACAACCGTAACATATCAAAAGCGGTGGCTTTCAGAATAAAATGTAAAATCGGCCAAGCAACATTTTTCGGAACAAAGGTAACTTGTTTACACCGTAACAAAGAGTCTCATTTGAATCCATCTCTAAATATTAAACTAATTATTCACACCAAACTCAAAATGTTACATATTTAAAAACTTTAAATAATTAAATATGGTCGATTTTTTCGTTACGCACAGAATGTTTAGTATATTTAATTTCCTTACCTGTATTGAGTTCATATGTGTTCATATTCGACTGTGTTTGACAAACGAGAAATAAAAAAATGATTTGTTGCACTTTTGTTCTTTTTTCCTCGTCATTTAAAAATTTGAATTTTTAAATTCAAATTTTCCAACGAAATAAATCTGCTTTTGCAAACACCAACTTGGAAATAAGTGAAACATCCATCCAATTAGAATTTTAACTTTTCCACCCCTTGGCATCTGACATAATAAGTAAATTTAACTCTATTGCACCTTTTTATTTCGCTTCATTTGTTCAAATATTGCATCTACGCATAATGTCTCCTTATCCTTCCTGAGGAAAGGCATGCCAGGTAAATGAATATGTCAGATAAAGGGATATTAAGGAATGTCAGATTCACAGGTAAAGATAATTGTGGGAATGTAGTTCCTCTTTGGCGTATTAAAGAAACTTACCTAACCTAACCTACATCCAGATGACTACTTCGCACAATGCCTCTTATGTCATGCTCATAAATTTATTTTAAGCAAATCTTTTTATTCTGTGAGCGTTTTCCAATAAATATACATTGACGACGAAATATTACGGTACAATTTGTTTGACAACTGGCGTCGGACTGCTTAAAAATGGAATTCAACTCTTCTACAGGAAGTCTGGGGACCAGAAGAGTGGTCTTCAGGTAGTCAAATGAAATAAAAGAGAGCACCTGTAATATTTCAACCCCCCTCTCCCCAATGGTCATCTCTTGCAAATGTTGGCAGCGAATTTTACACGAAAAAAATCACCTTCGACAATTCGCATAAATCAGTTCAGATAAACATTTAATGAAAGCGTTTTGTAGATGTCAGCTCGTAAAAAAACTAGCACACAAAGAAAGAAAAATTAATAATTCACATGGTAACGTTATAGCATATTTGACATGGAGTATGATCGAAAACAGTATATTTTTGAACATGAATGCAAAATAATTCACATAAAATCCACCTGGACTGGCCGACAGGACGCTTTTTAATCTATTCAATCCTCTCTGAAAGAATCACATTTCTGCCATACACAGGCTTATAGAACGAATCCATAGGGAAACCATGTAATTAATCTTTTTGCCATATTGCCCCTTTGACGCTTGTTTATATGTCACATAAATTCAAATTTTTCATTTTACCAGCTTCAAAGCCATGGCTTAGAAAATTATATGCTCCAAGTACTAATTAGACACGTTCTGATAAAACTAAAATTGATACAAGGAATGGATTCCATTGACGAGGAAATAAAAATTGTCTCACAACAACTAAGTCTCTTAAAATGAATCTTGAATGAACTATTATTTTATAATGTTCTACGGAACATTTGAAACATTCTGATGCTTCTATAATGATGCTTCCCTACACACTTATAATAGATTGATTCCTATATAATTCCATTCACCATCAAAACTGCATCACTTCGACAACCTTTAGTTTTTTAATAATTAGAAAAGAAGTAAGGATTAGGAGAACCAAACTTTAACAGCGGTTAATTCCTAAAAATAAAGTAGCGATCGGTCTACATTCGTATAATCAGAAGAAAAATAAAAATAAGTTGGCGCTGCCCCAAAGTTTGAAACAACGTGTGCTACCCTCCTCTAGAGTTAGAAACAAAATTACCTTTGATATTCCTACCACTCACGGAATTTATATTCAAAACGATCCACTAATATGCCGTTGGCTACAAAGGTTAGTACATCAGTGGCAAAAGCCATGCGATTGCCATTGCTTCAAGGCCCTAACCAGCTAGCTAATTACATTGATATTGTAACTTTCAACGTTCTAAAAGTGCACACTGTTGATCGATGCAGTCGACTTGGTTGTTAATGAGACACGGTGGCACGCTTAAACAAGTGCTACTGTTCACCGAGCTAACAAAGTGATCAAAGGAAAAGTGGTGAACATAAAAGCGATAGTCGATTCATAAAAAAACGTAGTTTTGAATTTTTCATTTTTGTTTCTTATGACAAACAATTAAACACTAAATTTGCCTCAGTTTATGTCCGAATAATAAACGACCTGATAGGTTAATTTTTTTTACAGAGAACCTTTTTTAGAAATTATTATAACCTATTCTAAATGATTGTTTAAACATTATTAATCCTCATCAGATACATGACTTCAAAACAACCTATTTCTTAAATAAATTGAGCGGAATTGTTGTGATTTAACAAGGAAATAGGTCAAGTCAAATACATGAATACCCTAATTTCACCTCTGTTTTATCTGGTTGATTATTTATTTAAAATAGATCGTTTTGTGCTCTCATCAGTGCTCTCAGCTAATACGGCACAGTAATTTAAATGATCTAATTTATAAAATAACAAAAAAATAATAAATACAAAGTTCTTATTGCAGAATGTTATCGTAGTATTAACCTTTAATTGACATTGCATAAATATAGAAAATGATATTGACATAACAAAATATTCAGAAAATTTTCCTCCAAGAGGTGGTTTTATTTTATCATTCTTATTGAGGATAAAACTCCAATGATTAAGAAAATAATATTCTTATTCCTTCCAGATATAGAAAGTAATATCGAGTGACTTTTCCTCCCGCAAAGTTTCTCAAAAACATTTCAGCGCGTGTAATTTGGCCATAGACGGTCAACGATAACGTCAACGTCATTCATTATCATGTACGTGCATGTATCTCCACAAAATAGATTCGACATGGATAGAGTGGGCACTCAGTATGGTCAAAGTGATGATAAATGGGTATTTTTGTCACGACATAGTTAAGACAGAATAGGATGAGTCATGGCGAGGATTTCGAAAGCTGAAAGTCTTTTTGATGAAGTAGAGAAACAAGGGCGTCTCATCAAAGGGGAGAGAGTGGTCTCTTTTTACAATCTTGATAAAATGACGATATTCATGATCAGTTTTGTAAAAAAATTAAACACTTTTATTTCTATTTACGATTCGTTTCGCCGTTCCCCAGATGCGGAATCCTCGGTGTCACTGTGTAAAACAGCTAGGGGTGACGTAACTCGTTTCATGCTTCATTAATCATCCACGCCATGCTGTTAAACGGATGAAATCTGCCGCTCAAGAATTTTCAACAAAAAAATGTAAAGTTCTCAATCTTACATTTCATTCCAATTTGCAAAAAAATCAGATTATCCTCGTTTCTAAACAGTGGTCCCCGTATTTTTATACAAATATTTTCATTTGTGAAAGGATTTAATTACATTACATAGTCAAAAGGCGTATTGTAAAGGGATACAGAGGACTATATTTTCCCATGCAACTTAACGGAAATGAATGCATTAATTTTTCATTTTGCACCAATTGTATCAGCAATGAAAGTTATTCTAATAAATTTTGAGAAAGGTTACAACAATTTTCATATTTCATAATGCTCTTTTATGTTTTTGGATAAATGTATCCTGAAGGGTGCTACTCCCTGGCTTTCATTAATACGTATTTTAGGGACTATCGTGAAAGCGATGGCTGTCATCATCAATCACGCCTTTTGTAGAATTAAATCCGACAAGTTCTTGCCGCTTAGGCAGAAATCGCATACCCATTCTTCTAATCCTGATCGTTAACAAATGCTATGGAGCCGGATCTGAAGGATTTTATAAGATACTCCATTCATGTTTTAAAAAATCGATCTAAGAAAACAGCCGTTAAAATCTCAATGAAAACTCATCATTTACCCCATAAGCTTCACTTCTCAACCAGATGAACGTCGTGTGATAATTATTGGATTTTAAAATTTGTTCCTTTTTACCGTAAGGGAAAAGAAACCACCTTAATTTGACCCATGCGAGAACGATAATGGGACGACGATTACGCAGAAGAGCTGGGATTTCGCTAACACTTACGTCATTTATCTTTCTGCAAAAGCATGTCCTGTGTTCCAAGCACATTTAGATCTCAAGGTATCATCGGATCAATCTACAATTTAATATAGGTTAATCTGAAAACGCATTAGTTTGAAAATCTGTCCGTTTGTTCTTTCCATATACGTATTTTAAATTCAAATTTTCCGACTTGAGAATCATTTGATAGATGAGGAAGGTAATCACTATTGCATATCTTACATTGAAATGTAACCTGTTATATAGCTGATAAAACACTACACTCTGTCATTTAGAATACTGAATATCAACTAACACAAAAGATAGAATAAAAAAAATTTGAATAATACCATGAATAAATATTATTTAAATATTAATACTATTGGTACATACACACACCAGAAGGCGCCTTTAATGCAAAAACTGAAAACAGGGCCAATAGTTTAAAACTAGCTAAAAAAAGGTTGCGGGTGTCAGGGGATCGTTATTCCATATGTAGGTACCAAAAATGGCATGGCATTGTTTATTGGACCCTTGAAACTTCAAATCCAATATAGAAGCAAGAGGTTTTCGAGGCCCCAAGAGGTTTTTTTTATTTAGGCTATCAACTACATTTACGCACAGACACAACTACGTTCACCCTAGACCACACACCTCATTCCCACAAACCTCATTCTTTGCTTACACTTTTCTTATCCTAATGTTTCTCCCTAATCACTGTCTTTTACTATGTGCATGTTTGTATGTGTTGGTGTATCCCTAATCTATTTATGTACATGTATGTATATATGTATGTATGTATATATATATATATATATACATATATATACTATATATATACTATATATATATATATTCTTTTCCTTTACATTAGATGTTAAAATTTGTGTCTGTCTATATGTATTTATGTGTATATATGCATGCATTTTATAAATTTTATACCGTGTATAATACGTATATGACAATGGGTTAAACGGAAGAAGGGACCATTAGGTCTCAATTTCGCCCAAATAAAGTCCTTTATCTATCTATTTACATGTTCTAGAACTAGCTTTGAATATAACGTTAACCCAAGATGCTAAAAAAATTATTTGCTCTATCAAAAATCCAAGTTTAGGATTTAATTATCACAATTGTGTGCTCCAGACGAAGAGAAAAGCAATGCTGAAATGAAATTTTAAATGCACGTCCACTTCAAACTTATGCCGCTTGCATTTTGAAGGAAGGATTTCCTTCTGGCTATTTGTGATAAATTCATGCTCAAAGGCAGTCACGCGTTATATTCTGATACTCGTACGTTCTTTAATGAACATGAAAGTCACAGATATTGCGATTATTTAATAGTGTTCCCCTTGAAGTTAATGGTCACGCGAAAAAGTAAAGCTAGAGGGATATACGAGTGAATAATAGTAAGATGAATCTATATTTCGTATATATATATATATATATATATATATATATATATATATATATTTACTATGATCTTAACCCTTATCTAAAATGGAATACAGATTATATCTTCTTCGAATTTTAACTATCAAATGTTCGTCAAAATAATATACATAACGTTTATGGTTAGGTCACGAAACATTAAAGTATCAAATAATTTTCCTTTTATAAAGGTAGTAGCCATGCATTGTTATCCATCATTTTCAATTATAATTATATTATTTGAACAAAAATACCTTTCGACTTCCAAAAATTGCGCCTTTTTGCCGTAATATATTATTGCGAAGTATGATTCCAGAGTTCTACCCTGCCGTTTATTCAGCCAATAAGCTAAGTGAATACCTTTCCATTTCACCAAAGGTAGAGAATAGGTGATTTAATCATTTCCCGGAAAATATCGACCATCTTTGACCCATCGGTTTACTTCGATTTTCTCAGCTGAAGTCAGTTTGACAAAGGAATGGGTTTTGGTAAACATCACTCCGCCAGAAGCATTTCAGTCGGCAGGGGAATAAAACGTTGCGGCTCCTGGGCTGTGACTTAATACAGTTTGGAAATGCCTGAGAGGGGTGTGGAAGGTGCGGGATAAGATATAGGGGAGGTAAAAGAAAGAAGCACTGAGAGAGAGAGGAGGGTCGGTACGGGGAAGGTGATGATGAAAGGCTCTCATTTGCAAAGATGAATAATGAAAGAGGATGTCCCCCTCGAATAAAAATGGGGGGGCAGAGTTATATATAGAAATATACACACATATACATATATACATACACGTATACATATAAATATATCTATGTATATTTGTATACACACACATTATATATATATATATATATATATATATATATATATATATATATATATATATATATATATATATATATATATATATATAGAGAGAGAGAGAGAGAGAGAGAGAGAGAGAGAGAGAGAGAGAGAGAGAGAGAGAGACAAAGTTAGAATGAGAAGAGGTTCCCATGAAAAGGATCTTTTGAGAGAAAAGATAAATACGATTCAAAGCACGAGTACTGGTGGAACGACTTGAAACTCTTTGGTGTACGAATTTTGGTTGTTGTTTTTATTATTATACATTTTTTTCTGCCGAGCAGTTTAAATTGTGTTAACACGAGAACCAGATACGTATTTTTCTCACTCTACTTCGCCAGACTAAATTATCCTCCCCATGACAGATCATACAAGATGGCAGAGATACGTATTTCCATCACGCTTCACCCCATAATACTTCCCATCATTGTTCATTTGTTTACATTAAGAAGAACTACGTTCATGTTCATGAAGAAATATCATAATTAGGTTGTCTTTAGAAAGTAAACATCAAAATTACACCATTGTACTTAAAAAAGGTAACCTTTTGGAAAAGAAATGAAACTGGTCACAGAAAACTCCTAAAGAGAAAATAATAAAAGATTAACCTGGGTACGTTTGTTAACTCAATATTAATTGTCATACAAATTGCAATTCATTTGTCATGTAAAGTAATAAAAATCGGATTATTGAATTTCAAAAATCTTCTAATCAAGAGAGAGACATGTGCATTTATTATTATAAGGTAATATACCGGTTAATGTAGGTTTTTGGATTGACACAACTATCAAATAAATGTCTTGTGACTCCACACAAAACAAAATCCAGCAACATAACTTAAATTTAATCATGATTTTTTATATGCACGCATGATTAATTGTACCAGTCCAAAAAATTTATATTGCATAAATATTTAAGCTTATTTATAGACAATGCCTTTTAGCTTAACAGCAATGTAATAGATAAACATTCCAATCTTAGAAGAATGTTATACCAGGTCTACTACATACACAATTTCATTCCGTATTACGCTCTAAATTAGATGTACCATGGGCTCGATGAAAATTCAATCAGATATGGTAAAACTATATGTGGAAATGTGTAAAGTACATATAAGTGTATGCTATATTTAATAATTAGAAAACAAAATTAACTTACTAAACTGTTATATTTTATGACGATAAAACAAGAAGCAAATATTGAACAGATATACAAGACTGTAGGCCTGTTAAGATTAGTTAACTTATTTTGATAAGTTATAACTTTAGGAAACTATTTTATGATCGAATAAAAGTAAAAGACACTACCGTTGACTATTTGAGATCAATAATAAGCCATATTGCACAAAAGTTCTACATTAAATATGGCAGTAATATATTTAAACTAAAGTAATTGACTGAAACAATTTCAAAGCGTAACGATCATTCGCCTTGTAATGGCGAATGATTTTTACGCCCTGAAATCATTGCATTGTAATACTTATCAGCTGAGGACTCCGTCAAAAGCTACTCTCTTGGTGTGATTCGCAGTTTCTTAGAATTTGTTTAAGTAACTGAATTATTTAATAAATTACTCAATATTTTAAATCAACTGTCAATATTAAACGATATTGTCATTAAAATGAAGGATTACTTACATGACAAATTAATGTTCATTGGAAAATTATGCAGTTAAATTTCATATTTCAAAATTTTAAAATGTTTATCGGTAAAACCACTTTTTACGTGTTAAATAAAATGACGCGGAATATGTAACACAATATACTTAAATGGAAAATGCCGTCAAGCTCATTAGCTCAAGATGCCCACAGGATAAAATAACGTAGACATTTATTTCAAATATGCAATAAAGTAAAGTATAGTGTTTGGTGTGTAAATAAAACTTTAAAATTTTAAAAACATACATAAAAAAGAAATTAATCGTTAGCTGTGTGAATTTAAATGATTACAGCAATATATCAAGAACACTGGTAAAAACTTCCTTGACATTTATAGAGGAGTAATGTATCCTTCCTAGTGCACCACTGGAGTAAAATATTAATTAATTTTAAACAAATGACCGGAAATTATCATGCACCTTATTTCCATCCTCCTATGAAAAGAAAATGAATATTTTATGAACTAGACGTCTTGGCCGGAAATTTCAAATTCTTCTCATAAAACGCCTCATGATTTCGTTTTGGACTACAATTCTTCTGTAACTAAACATAATTTACGTAAACTTTACGGTAAAAACTACGCCACATCCCTTTAATCAGAGGATTATTTATTGTTAAACGTTTTTAATTTCTTTAAACAAATATGGAAATATTCATCGCTTTTGAAATTACAATAACAACGTGACTGGGTTAAATTTTCACATTAAAATTTCATTCCAGACAATTTTATAGGTATCGGATGGATCGTCGAAAAAAGATAAGCTAGTTTTCAAGGAAAAATAAGAATATTTTTACATTTATTTTCTGAAATGATAACAGAAACTCGCATTATTTCTCACGCGCCATGCGTGCACGACTTCACCATGATACACCCTTAACCAATGGAATTGCAATAAAAAGTGCATCCGTGGTACGGTCGTTTGGGTCCAGAAAAAAAATCTGCAGGAAGTTTCCGCGAGAGGAATGCAGTTTTTTTTTAAGTGGGAAAGATTGCTGCTAACCCTTGAATATTTCATAAGTGTGTTTTTGCCAAGGATCGTGGCGGTAAAAACTTATATCCCCCCCCCCGGCCGGGGATTACGTCTTGATCGTTTTTGCGCATACATTGTGAAAAGTGGAGGAAGCGGTTGACACGAAAAACTATGAACGCAAGCCGCACTCGCTTTTTTATTCCGGAAAGAAGTCTCATTAACATGCTCGCGCTTCCTTTCAAGTGACGCGTAAGTTAGGAGAGATATAAGTAATTGCACATGCGAGGGTCATCTCTGTAGTAATTCCGACAAAAGAAGGCAAACGCCTGAAGGGATTCCTGCATTTTCATTCCCTCCAACTTCCTTTCGGAACTTTTTTTTTGGCACCAAAAAAATTGGAATGAAAGGTGAAACGGATTGGGTGAGATATTTTGGAACGAAGAATTTCTAAAAAAAAGAGAAAGAGAAAGAAATTTAGTTTTTTTTGTGAATTTTCATTTTAGTTTATAGACAACGCACACACGAGCAACTGTGGAAAAAACAGAAACTGGGTCGCCAGAGGCATCTGAGAGCGGTTTCCAGCTTTAATTGGCATTTTATTTCGAATCGACCTCAGTTCGATCGAAAAGTAATTTTCGCCAAAAATCCCTGTCGTTCCCCCTCCCTCCCCCCCCCCCCCCAGCCGGTGGACTTTTTCTGACGATAAAAGAACATCGCTCAACCCTTTACGACCCCATGAACCGTAACCCCTGAAACGGACGCAATGAAATATATATTCTCGTTTCATTTGTGGCTTTTAACTCCTTCGCTTCTCTACAAAACGGCTACGACTCATTTCGCAGCGGCCAAAAAAGAAAATAGCCAAGTAATCTTTGTCACAGATCTAAATCATATCACATCAGGTTGAATTTACTGCTCTATAGACTCTGGAAAACCTCTGACAACCCCGATGACGAAAATTATTTTTCTCCAAAGACAGGATGAAATGAGCTAGGAGATAAAAGTACCCGACAAAAAATGCAATCACTGAAGTATATACTACCATTCCTTATGATATCATTCAAAATAGTATGATTCTCAATCTAAATTACGCTAAGTTAATTAATTACACTAAATTAGTCAATGATATTAAGCGCGATGTTGGCATTTCATCGTCAATCTGCAAGTACAAGAACATTGAACATGGAAACTTGTACATGGAAACGTAGGAGCTCTTGGGTCATAAAGAGTTGAAATAAATCGTAATTTGTTTGATTTTCTTAATCTTTTTCCAACTATTTATGCTAGATTTCACAAATTTGATAACACATTTACGCAATGATAGTCTCATTCGGGCATGTGAGCGATATACCTGTAAATATATTCGTCTCCCTGCAGTCAGAAGGTATCTACCGATATTTATAATGTAGATAAGAAGCATTTCCATTTAAATTATGCCATTTCTGAGAGAAGAGAGAGTTGAGAGTCTTACCATGCTCACATTAAACCTGCACATTTCGGTCTAAAATTAACCAAGAATCAAGTATTATATATCTAAGGACGTACCCTTCTGGTAACCTTTGAGGCCGCATTAGAGTTTGATGTATTCCATATGACCAATTGATATCAAGGACTCGCCCCTCTCAGCGAGGGACCGTAAATTAAGAGGTTTTTGAGTGTTCCTCCAATAAATAAGCACCCGACCACCTAATTTTTCCTGGCCGATACGGCTTTCCTCTGTTTGCCTTCTGTGGTGCTTGCCTCCCATTAAATCAAAGCAGCGCTTTCATACGAAACTTTTTCAGCCTGACCCAGACAAAAATATCCCGGCCAATGGAAACGACCCCCGGATTAATATTCCCATGCTCCATTTTCTGTTGCGTGTTCGCAAGAGGGGCGCCCCAAACGGTCGTGTGTGAGTGCATTCCCCGAGACAAGGGTATCGGCAGTCATTTGGAATACGCTCATTCTAAGTTACCCACCAGGGATAGGTAAATAGAGGGAAAGGGATGGGGAGAGAGAGAAAGGGATAGGGAGAAAGGAGGATAGGGAGAGCAAGAGAAGGAAATGGGACGCTGTTTTGAGCGTTTCGCCGCTCTCTCTTCCGCTTTTGATCCTTCCACCCTCCTCCCTCATCGCACATTCCCTGAAACCCGCATCCGACCACCGCACTGTGGGTTATTCGTTCATTTGGAAAGAGATCGTTACGGCTTGAAGAGCATAAATTTTTAAGAGGAACATATCAAATCTGATGAAAAATGAAATAGACAATAACCTTTCCACTCACCATATATTCACTAACAAAAATACAATTTTTGAATAGGTAGTATCTTCTGTGAAACGAAGCGATCAAATAATACTAGCACAATAGCATGAAGTGATTAATTAAAATTTATAAATCGCGTTTACATTTCCACAGCTGTGAGACAACACAGGTCCAGGAGAGAATACTAGTTTGGATGCGATGAAAATCTGTTGCAGCATTGAAATAATGATAATAAAATAGATTGAAAATACCATAAATGAAGTGTTGTGAATAGTGGTGGAAAGGAATATATATGGAACACTTAGAATGAGAGAAAAATTGTTGATTGGACACATCCGAACTTCCTGATGATAATAATATATGGAATACATGAGGATGAGTTGCAGAAGAGGATCAAGGATGCCTTAAAAAAACAGACGATTGGAGATTAAAGTCAGTGCCTAGAGTTATAACGGAATCAAGGATTTTCAGATGTCCGGATAGCGTGGAGGGCCCCTACAAAGCAATCCTCAAAAAATGATAACCATGATGACGGCTGTCATTGAATTTATCTTATACGTAACACGATAAATTCTTCAGTAGTCTTCTTTTAAATGTGCATTTTCTTTGATGAAAAATGGGAAAACTATTTTTCTTATTCATTCATTAAATTTGTTAAAATTCATACATCAGAGCAAGGGAATGGTTCCCCTCCTGTGCCGTCTCCGTATTTCCACGAAAATCTGGTTTCCTAAAAATCACCCAGTTTAGATGAAGCTGGGAAAATCCAGCAAAAACATCAGCACACAGTGGCACATTACCAAAAGCTACAAGACGATTTACAAGTCCTCGAGAGATAGCACTAAATGTTACATGAAAATTTCAATGTCACATTTTCTTAAGATACATGAATGTAATCAAGTTAATATAATAGTGCGTCATATATTAACATCAGAATTTTCTGCATCAATTCATTTCAAGGATTTTGTAGATTTAAGAAACGGCCATTAATCTAGCTCACCACAATTATCATTATGAGTCATGTAAAAGTCAAAATCATTCTTCCATTTCGCTTACTAAACAAGATAAGGGTTATTACGCACCGTCCATGAAAAACAAAAAATAGCCATTTACGATAATATTTTACAACACCCTTAAGAGGGTTTCCATGTCAGCATCCATTCTTGTGCTGACAGGGAATTAACCATACTCTAAGCTGAAAGTGAACTAAGCGAATGGGCTTCTCGATTTAAATATTTCCAAAGACTTTTTAATTAACCTTTTCCGTCACTCATATTGGGTTCACCAAAACGCTATACGAATAAAATATTTTCATTGCATTATTCATATGGACAAACTGAAAATTATATCCAAAGAGAACTCTGATAAAGAATATTAAAATATAGTTCAGAACCGACATTTCTTGAAAAATATTAGTAATTTTTTCACTTTGAAATTGCGAAAAAAACCTGTTTTCATGGCTAGTCAACTATACGCCGTTTTCCTTGATGCAAAATGATGCGTCCAATAAGGGTGCGGCTGAGGGAGAATTTATTTAAATACTCTTGAGGCCGTTGTGAGGAGAGACTGCTCCACTTCCTCTTCTCGAGGCGACCCAATTAAATTAGGCGAAGACACCCCGGAGGAGGGAGGCCGCCACGAAGAAGAGCGGGCACGAGGAGCCACGCGTAGAACGAAGAGAGGGCGAATGGGTTGCGGGATTGGAAGGGGCACAGGGGGAGGACGGACCGGAAGGGCGAGGAGAAGCGGGAGGCGCCGCGGTAAAGAGACGCCGGGGAAGGAAGGGCTTTCGAAAGGATCAAAAGATCAGTTGGGAGAGAAATAAAACTGAGGTATCCGTTGATAAGTCGTCGAAAAAGTTATGCGGAGGAAGCCTGAGAGTTAATGTTAACGCCGGCTGGGCAAACAGGAATTATTAACGCGGAATCGCTTGTGGGGTGTATTTGAGCCTCGCAAGTCGAGGTGTCTCCTTGCGGGAGTTCCAAATGAGTGGCATCGCTCAGCGGTGACGCATGGGGGCATATGTCAGTCCGGAGTCTTTTGATGGCTCTTGGTTCAGTTAAGGCGCTACTGCAATTACTGCCGCGAGTATGATGTTGGCATGTGCCAGATTTCAAAGTGGGATAATATCCGTGTTGAAATAAATGCAGCCGGGAATTGATTTAAATCAGTCCAAGCAAGCCAGAACGGTGAGGCTACGGAGGATAAAGGATTTAAATTTTCTCATACGGGGGTAAAAAAATATTTACCCTATTTCCTATTTTAAAGTTAATGGATAATAAATAGCTGTGGAGAAGGCTAAACCAAACGTAGCGGGATTTAGGAAAACTTGTGAGATATTACAGTGAGACCTTGGATCAATAGCGTGAGGCACAGTTAAAACGAAACGAAGAGCAGGGCCTGTTGACATAGTCATGGTGATGAGTAGTGAAATGACATGAAAGTTTAAGGCTCAGTATTGAGTTGGTTGGATTGGTCAAGTCGTTCAACACAGAGATGTGACCGACGAGGAACGTAATGGAAGAAAACATTATGGGGAAGCAGAGTGGGAAGGATGTAAGGAAAAGGATATTCAGGCGGAATTAATCATGAAGCAGGAAACAAAATTGATATAAAGTAGGGAAAATGGAAGGGAATACACTATTCATTGAGAAATACCGGTATGAAATAAAAGCGGAGTGTGGATATGAGTACATGTTTTCACTCGACTTAAGGATTCGAAGAACAGAATTCCTAATTTTTCGGTATGAGAGTGCTAAACATTAGCAACCATTTCTTAATTCGGTGTGAATTTTAACGACTGGCAAGAGAACTTACGATAAAGAGTGATTTGCTTAAAGAGCCTAACCAAACAGCACAGATAAATAAATCGTGCATCCAACGGAAGAGAGCTACAAGTTGCAAGTTCCAAGCTCAAAAGTGAGAACAACGAAAAAATGAAAAATGCATATGAATGGAATATGGCGCGAAAATGTTATATAAATGGGGGAACGACCAGTGAAGAAGACTCTTAAGCCCCAAGGGAATGGGTTCATGGGAATTATCTACAGCAAAATATAATGACATAGATGGGAGGGGGAGCAACTGAGTTAAAGCCTAGAGCAAGAAAAACGAATTAGAAATGCACTATTAGGGTAATTATCTATGGAGGCAATAGAAATTTAATATAAGTCAACACTAAATTGAAATAAATCTATCATTTCAGGGATTCACCATTAGCTCATCGCCATCCACTTCTTTTAAGAAAGTAATCACTAAAATACTTCGACGACGGAATTAGTACAATTTTGGCACAACTATTATTTTAACTCGAAAGTAATTATAGTTTTAAACTTTTGGCCATAAATCCCGCGCTCGTTGATGAAGTGTCCCCATTCCAAATGGTGCCTATTAGCTCTCTCAAAGGATACATCGGGAAACAGCCTGAGAACGTTTAATTAGGGATTTATGAATGCCGGGGCAAAAACTCGATGCATGCGTTTGGATCGTGTCCAACCGGAGTGAGAATTTGAGAGAGAGAGACAGAGTGAGTGAGATAGAGAGCCGGATGCTTCAGGAATTAAGTTTTAATTAATATTTTCTGAAATCTCTAAAAATAAATATGTACGTAAAGGCTTTCCTGGGTGGTTTGGAATTCCTCTGGGGAGGGGAATGGATTCCAAAGCTGGTGTCAGAAGAGGAGATGGGTAGATGGGTGGGCGTGGATGGTGGAAGAAACTCCATGGATTTTGGGGAAAAAAGAGGCAGGGAATGAATGAAAAAAATTATGATGAAAAAATATAAAGGGCGATCTTTTGGGGGTGAAAGGTTTTCCGCCGCTCCATCTCTGCCTTCAGAGTTTAAAGGCGGCGGGGTTAGGAGAGCAAGAGGATAGAGAGACAAGCGGCTTCGAGTCGTGAGAACTTGAGAACATCAGATCCCTTTTCCCATTTATAAACCATTTCCGTGAAGATGAGTTTAAAAAATTAAATTGCGTGCACAAATAAAATTATCTGAAATTCGAGCGAAAGATGTTTAGCGAAGAGAAACTCTTATTACAAGAGTATTACTCGTATTTTTTTGCAAATAAACTCCAACAAAAAGAAACGGCAAAATTGTGCGACGAATTTGAATAAATAATTGAGGGAATATTTATAAAATAAATACGCAATAATGTAACAATAGAATATGGGGAAGTGAAAACTGTATTAAATAATCAGGAAAAGTTGAAAGTTCCATAAATAGAAATGCGTGAAAATCACTGAAAACGAAAGATCCTACGAAAAAAACAAATAAAGATGTCACGCGACTTTTTAAAATAACTTTTACATATTTATTTATGCACCCTGCAAGCTAACGCTAAGGTGTGCGGCATGGGATGTGTGTGGCAAACAGAGTAGAAAGATGAAGGAAAATAAGTAGATACGGACAAAAAAAGATAATGAGGATGCTAAATAAAAATTGGCAATTTTCCACAAAATAGTGCAAAATTGCCAATTTTTATTAATCATGATATTCCACCATATCACGCCTGAAACCTCTCTTTTTATGAGGATGTTAATTTAGTCTGCAACGATAATATAAGAAACTGACTAGTACACAGACGTGAGTCGTTCAATAATTCCTTAGAATATCTAAGAAAAGGCACTAATAATATTGAAAAAGATTTGCCTTTAGTAAGTCTCATCCCGGTCTAGTTTGCTGTTCAAACGTCAACCATATTCATCACATTGTGTCTTTTACATAGTCGATTGAAGCACCAAATTTATCTAAAAAAATTGAAATTTTCCTTTTTTCTATGCCAAAAAATACTTCCCCGCCTAGTGTATTGGCATGTATTTTTTACCAAACGAAAAATTATTTTTTTGGCAAAAACATGCTAAAATAATTAATCCGGAGATAATCACAACAATCGCTTCCGTCAAAGAAAATGAAATTTTTTTGGAAAAAGATACTCATTAATTTATGAATGATATCCCTGCTAGTTGCAAAAGATTTGGAGAGGCGGTTTCTCGCAAATTATTACAAAGGGGGTTGGGGGAGCGTATAAAAAAGCAGAATATTGCCTTAAGTAGAGGTTTCTAGGGAGGTCCCATATGTGTGTGCATATATATATATATATATATATATATATATATATATATATATATATATTTATTTATTTATTTATTTATTTATTTATACTAACTAGTCGACAAACACAGAAACTAAAACATATAAAAGAGGGACTCACTGTTTCTCGAATTTTCGGTAAATTTAATTCGGTAATTTTGGTTAATTCCTCTTGAGAAAGGTGGTTGCACCACCGAAAATTCGAGAAACAGAGTCCCTCTTTTATATGTTTTAGTTTCTGTGTTTGTCGACTAGTTAGTGAATTTACATTATTGTGCACGTTCGTGGGTTTTTCAAGAAAGTGACTTTATATATATATATATATATATATATATATATATATATATATATATATATATATATATATATATATATATATATATATATATACTTATACATATTCGCATGTGCATGTATGTGTGAATTTCACACCCATATATAAGCGCATTCACCCATTGCAACGAAAAAGAAAGAGGAAGGTAATAGTGCACTGAACTCGACGCGGCAAAATGCAGGCCACGGTGCGAAAGCTGCAAGAGGGACGGGAGATGCATTTTAAACAGCATCGGTGGGACGGCGGTGATGGGAGAGGGGTATTGAAGGCCGGAGTTGAGGCTGTTTCACATGGGTGGGGGAGGAAAGCGGACGGACGGTGGAAGGTGGGGCAGAGGGGTTGATGAGGAGGGGAGAACTCAGATCGTAGGAATGGGATCGGGGAAAGGAAAGGCATGGAGAAAGTTTTGGATATCCAGGGAATGTAGACAGTCTGAAGTAGTGAGGCAGAAAAAATAAATCACTAAAAGACCCTTCTGCAAAGCCATTACGGTTAAAATAATCCCAATTCACTCTTATGAAATGCAATACCGTTGACTTGACTAATGTACCTAACATATATACAATGAAATAACATAGGGTTTCACACATAATAGAATAAAATTCCAAGGAGAGGATCGAATCGCGTATTCAGTGTCGGTCGTTTTGGGATGTGATGCCATAAATTTGAAATTTTTCCCTTGTGAATAGGAAATAAACTTAATGGACAATGTGTAATAAGAATTCTCAAAATAATCAGAATCTAGCGATACCTGAAACTGTTACTGCCGTCTAGTGGTACATACCTTAAACATATACTGATTCGACAATATGGCTATACACACAGTTGTGCTCGATAGTCTGAAGATTCAGTTTTTTTATTGACACGTTTAATTTCGAAAGTCAAATGCTGTAATTTTTCCCTTCATAACAATGAAAGAATCTTTCCAATGCGGACACACAAGAAAATAACCCAATTAATCGGTAACTTATTTCATCTGAAATATAGGTGTTAACGCATGCGAGGACACATGTACATTTGATGAAGGAATTTGTGTAGCACCAGAAATATTGATACATTTTTTAGATATTAAAAACTGATATGTTAGTTCAGTAAAAGTTACACGTGCTATTAGAAAGAGCTAGATTTCCAAAATAAAATTGCGGCTTTCTGACATTTTTCCTTTAAATTTTTTAAAAATAATAATACATTAATTTCTATGAAGTAATTTTGTAATACAAAGTGTTAAAGCGCCAGAAAGTTACCAAAATTTTAAAACTTGTTTCTTTGAATAAATAATAATCCAAGGTTAAATTTCTGTTTTGGAAATTCGAGGGTGTTATGCTTCCAAAAAAAATATCAGATTGTTTGTTTACAGAGAAACAGCGTTTTTTTCGTCCAACGTACTGATGAAAGGGAAAACTTAGAGACTTCAGCGAGAACATGAGAGAAAGAGGCAGGCGAAATAAAATACTCACTTTGAGGCAGGATCGAAGAGGCTAGAGACGAGGAAACGAAAGCAAGAGTAGTTCAGTTACCGAAGTGACATCGGAAGAGAAGGAAGTAAAAGGAAACTCGTTGTATGAATAATAAATCCTTTTTATTAGGGTGGGGGATAGTATGTGAGGTTACGTAGGAAGATCTTTGTGGGAGGAAGAGAAGAGGTGGGGGAGTGAAGTGGAGAGGGACAATCCGAGATCCCGAGGAGATTGGGGAAATATCTGGAGAGGGAGTGGAAGTGAGACGAGAAAGAAGCTGGAAGAGGAATATATGGACATTTAAATGCTCATTCTATGGGTGAGATTAAGACTATTAAGTGCCCTCTTCCGCTTAAAATGCACACGTGTTGTTTAATGCGTTCTAAAATCAGCGAGAACGGGAAAACTGCGAGGAAAGCTAAAGCTAGGGATGAAAGTGGGCATAAAATAATCCAGCAATAAAAAAAGAAAAGGAACATTTTAAACCTTGAAAGATTATTCCTAAAATGGGAGCAACTCTTAAAGTTTTGTTCATACTATATTCATAGAGTAGTTTTTGAAGCCTAAATATTAAACTCACGGTAGAAAAAAAATCCCACACGAGGAGGAGGCTCGGAAAACCCGAGGAACCTTTTAAAAGCCCCAGCTAATGTCCGAAATTCGGGACAAGGTTTTTCAAACTAGTGCAATCATCTTCAAATTTAATCATGATTCGGTAAAAACAAAAGCCTCTTACTTAAGCATATGTGGCCGAATACAAAACAAATAGCGAAAGGAGGGTCTTGTAAAGGGGTCCTTGAACGTTAAGAGTGCGACATAGTGAGACTGGGAGTGAGTTTTATGCTCATTTTCTCACTGTAGAAAAAAATAATATGAAGCTGATTCCTTCCCATTTTTCTCTCCCACCCCAAACCGAGAGAGATGGGGGAGAAAGCGGTGGAGTCGTGGAAGGAAACGGGGATCTGGAGGGAAATTGTACAGGGAGAGTCGCACTTTGGGTCTAGGGAGTGGGGAGTCACCTCCGTCGCTACTTTTCCCCTCCTTCCTCCAAGCCCGCTGCTCACTTCCCCTCCGAAGCTATGAAAACGCTTCCTCGTATCCTCCATCATTTTCTTTTTTTCCTTCCTTTTTCCGGAAGGAGAACGGGCAGGGGAATAGTGTGTGTGGATGAGGGTGAAAGAGAGAGAGAGAGGTAGGATGCAATGGAAAAATAAGAAAAACGAACGGAAAAAGATGGGTTTGGGTCTCGGCCGTATCGTATGGGGCTCTTCTCCTTTTTCTCATATTTCAATTCCATTTCCTCCTCTCCCCAGACCTCCATCACACCGCCCACCCCTCACGCCGCAGAGACTTCATATCTCCGTCTAACTCACTCATCATTACTCCGCCGAATCATCCATCCCGATATCGTTCCCGTGGAATCAGCGGACAGGTGAGAGCTGGGAAAGCGTTTCGGAAAAATAAACTCGTGGAGTCGAAACATGGATTGATGTGGAAAGAAAAAGGAGAATCCCGACCCGATACCGTGGAGAAAATTACTATTAGGTGTTGCAGGAATGATTCGAGGAATAAGGAATGAAATATTTGCCCTCTCTTCTCTTGAGATTTTACACGTTTATTACACGTGGCAGTATTTAAAGTAGTAGCTTATCGGTTCCTTGAAGAAGACCGAATCATTGGGTGTTTCATGAAAAAGTAAATGCCTTTAAACATATTACGGAATTTTTACCAATGCGTTACCGTATTTATCCAAATACTTCACTTTTGTTTGTTTAAAGTTATTCATAATACAATGTTACCGGTTGGATCCCGCAGTTAAGTGATAAACAGCCTAACCAAGAGTAAAGTCAGGAAATAGTGGTGATTATTTTATGCCTCAATTCAATATGTTCTCCTGGGAAATAAATTAAACAAGAAATATAGCTATGACAGAGCTTCACTGAAATTGAAACTTTACGTCCATACAGTAATTCACACTCCATAATGGCGAGTCGGTTGTCGTGCCATTTGGATTAAGCTAAGAGGCACACGCTATATGCATTAACTTAGTCGATTAAAAACGTGGAATTTCTCAGGTACGCATTTCCCTACTCAGAATAGAATGCTCCAACTACTACTGCTCTCGGTGGCATACTTCCACATGTTATGATTTATTGAAATAATTTTTTCCTACATCACGCAATCTCGGCATAAAACACAAAAATAAGTTTCGTCTTTTTCGCCCCAAAGAGCAATTTTCTCGAGCCAGCATTCATGAAAATTTTCACAATCCCCTCGTGCTGTTTTTTCAAACTTACTTTCTCCGTTAATGGGATTTCTATTATCAGGTTCCTTAAGCCTCCGGTCAGGAAGTGCACCTGGAGAGCCTAATGAATGACTCCAGGCGGGGTCACGGAGTTGGAGGAGGAGAGATTGGGGAACGGAACGGTTAGATTGTGTTTCGGGACCACGAGGGCGGGGGTTGAGGGGGAAGCCGGTAAGGGAGAGAGGGAGGTTACGCGAGGGACCGGATGTTCATGAGAGAACGACGAGAACGATTTCAGCGCCCCTCGGAATCGACGGAGGGGGCATGGAGAGGTCGTATGGGAAGGAGGGGAGTGATGTAGCGGGAGACGCAGTCGCGGCGTGGGACGTGGGGGGACGGGCGGGGTGTTCGGAGGGGAGAGGGGGTAGGTGACGCATCGGGGGGAAATGATCCTCCGTCGACGGAGAGCATGTCTTTTGAGCGCGAGAGGTTTCCTCCTCAGGAGAAAGAGGAGGGAAAGATTGAAGAAAGGGGTACGCACGCGATGGAAGGGGAAGTAATGGAGGAAGATGCACGCGGCAACAATGGAGGGATGACAAAGCAACGTCCTCAAGTCCCCGGGTACGGTTCGAGAAGGGATAAACTTCCCGCGCCCCTACCCTCCTGAATGCACTCTCCTCCTTTCCCCGTGCACCTCCCTCTCTTTCTCAATATCTCATTCCCAATATCTGCCCTCCGCATCACGGTCCTTTCCCTCCTCGCCTTAAGATCCCGTCTCTGACCCTCTCGTCAATCCCGCACATGCGTCTCATCCTGATATGTTTGATTCTGTCATTTTTTGAAGGATTTACCCTGACCAAAATCATTGCAGCACAAGGGAAAGACATTCAGAAAGAAACAAAGGGAATAATTGCCACCTAAAATTAATGAACCCGAAAAATTACCCTTAAAGTCTCGTCCTCCGAGTCGTTTCCGTATTTCGAATAAATAATGCACACATTTCGGGCATTCTTCATTTATACAATTCAAACTACTTATAACTTTGGTCTACCGGAATAAGAATGGAAACTTACTTATCACATCACTCATTAATTTACCGCAACGCTCTTTTCAGAAAACACGCATCACAATTTTACTGTCATTCATTCGGGCTTTATATAAATTTTAGTATTCTTGTCAATGAAATGTTTGTGATGCACAATTATTTTTGGTAGTAAATTATAATTTATAAGCCTCCACATAGTTTTAATTATGACCGATGAAAATTATTAAATAACAACTATGTGGAATAATATGAAGTTTTTCATTACCCACAGTGAAAGCTAGGTTATTTCACAAAGTTAAACCCAAAGGAAATTATGATGCATCAAACACATACACTTTGGACTTGATTTCTAATTTCTTTTCCTGATTTTCATATTGAATGAACTGGTATTAGATTTATTTATAAATTACGCCATTCACGTTTGTGTGTACGGATTAGTTCTTTCCATTATGTGAATATATCTCCAATGCCTGAGTTTAAACACAAATACAATTACCTTCAAGCTGGAGTGATGAATAACGCACCCTAAACATGTGCGTTATTCATAATTCGAAACCTAATAACGGCGCAAACTTGCTTAGCTATTAAATACGTTGGTGAATGTAGGGAAAAACGACTTTTGGAGTAAACTGTGCAATTTGGTGACGGCTGTAAATGAAGGAGTGAATGGAAATATGGGAGGAGAGGCAATTGAAAGCAACAAAACATTAAAATTTTACCGGTATTTATGAAGACGATAAGGAGTGGAGGACTAAGTGGAAAACCAACCTGACTGACTCTGCTCGATTTAACTCGAAGAGAACAGGAAATTTAGGAGCGGGGGGACGAGTCACTAGAATAATCTCATTCAATTTAAAAATATTCCGAAAATTCTGTCCATAACAATTACGTAAACAGTTAATTACCACGATTCCATTTTTCTCTCGCTCATTTTACATACACGTACAGATTTGTGAAAATGAGAGGCAACCAATGGAAGACCCGTGATATAAAATTTTCCCAATCGATTCCTGCTGGTTGCCGAGAAAAACCCCGTGAGCATTTAATTTTTGATTTGTGGAATCGAGCATAATTCAAATAATGAATAAAATGACTCAATCATTCAAATTTTAGAATATAGCAATCTTTGCAAAATTTAATATATATTATTTCTCTTTATTTGAAAAGCAGTTCAAATAAATACGCCCTCTCTCATGCATGAAATATTCTATCATCGCTCATTTATGGGATATTTGAGGCGAAGAGCCATTGCGGTTGTACTCCTCGTATGCACCTGTAATGGGCCACGCAATCATACGCTCACAAGATTGTTTGTTAAACATGAAACCTCTGAATTGTAATAACATGAAACATGAACCATTGTCATTTGCGTTACAACTGCTGCAGGCAACAGTCGCATTTATTTTCAGGGCACATTAACGACATGTTGCATCACGATGCACTCCAATTATCAGTTAACGCAGTAGGCAGTTCGCGTGAAATCGCATTCTTTTCCCTAGGTGCGTTCCCTAGCATTCCTTGGCGTTCCGTGGTACACCACGCTTTAGCGGATTTCTGGAAAATGGATCCACTTTCCCGTATCACTCTTTTTATGAGACATTTCCGAAATAATTCACGGTACGTTGGTCACACTACGACCATCCATTGGCCTTAACGAGTGCTCAGTTAACTGGAGATATTGAGGTGCTCCCTGGAATGGGGTGATAAAAAATAACGCGGGGACTCAATGTAATGTGAAGGCCTACTAACTTTCACAAGAGGCTCCTTAAGCCCCTGTGATTAAACCATCCCCTGGCTACCGATTATGTCTACCTGAAAACAATGTCTCAAGAAAATTAAATCCAGGGCATAATACGAATTTGATTTTGTAAAAAGGCCAAATCCATGGACTTCCTTCATAGGCTTATTCCTTTTGTAATTTTGGAACCAATCATTGAATGCATCGTCCGGCCTCCCGAGTTAGTAGTTTCACATTCATTCCTTTCTTTTCTTGAGAGATTAGAGAACTGGTTGGATTGGGATAAGAGGATTTGGCACCCTCAGGAAAATCTCTTTTCAGCCATGATATTGACAACGTCGTGGTGGTCCTCTCCACCTCTTCCCTCTTTCCACTCTGTCCCATCCGACCCTCTCTCCCCGGGAGATGTGAGCAACGCGGGCTGAACGTGATGTGCTTCAGTCAACAACCGGAAGTGTCCTCGTGTGTCACTGGGATCGCTACTCGAGCAAATGTAAGCGGAAGTCGGGACATCTCTGCCCTAAATGAACTGAAATTTTTGCGATGAAGCCCGTGCTCGGTAGTTGCCTGACGCTTTCCACTACCTGTCTCTCACCCATCCCGAAAGGGAAGCGTGTTTAAAGTTGACGCGGCCAGGAGACTACTGCCTTCCGTGCAAATCTACTGAACGGCGTGAGAATAGGGAACTTGGAGAGGGGAAACGAACCGTATCACTCCGCTTGGTTTTGGTCAAAATTGCTTTGCCTCATTGGCTAATGAGATTTTCATATACCTACTAATTTTGGGAAAAAGAACGATTCTTCATGTCATTGAAACTTCGAATTTAGTGAGCTGTTAATTTCAAATCAATGTGAATGTATACTACTATTTTTTACTATATACCTCTGGTTCTGTGTTTAAATACTTAGAATGATGGAGCGAAAAATCTTATCCTAAATCGTACAATGTGAATTCTGTCAATGAATAAATTTGTAAATATTCGGCAATAAAAAATGAAACCTAAAGTTAAATATGTGATAAAATTTCATTTATTCTTTGAATTTAGCGAGATTGTTTCCCAGTTTTGTTCTGATTATTAATAATATATTATCATTGGATTTAGTTTGTAACTTCATTTGTAAGTATTCCACAAAATGGGTTTCAGAAACTTCCCCTACGTAGCTTCCTCAGCTAACGTTTTCATTTCTTTCAATTTAATTACCTATCAATTAATATCTGGTCTATATACATTCAACCCCTTATACTCTTATCTATGTATGCAATTAATTGGTATACACTTTTCTATCAATTGCTATTTTTATCAGGTTATCTTATATCAGAATGGCTTTTCCGCCTGCTGATTACGCGTTGCCTTTCTTAGACTATTTTCAATGCATTTACAATTGACATTCACTCCGATTATTTTGTATTAATTATTTTGCGACTTCGTGGTTGAATTTCTTCTATTATTATTTTTCTTGTCACTGCCTCACTTCATGTTTAATTTAAAATCGTGTTTTTTAATTATTTACGCGTTGGAACAAGGTGCAACACCACTTACAGATGTTTTTTCAATTGCCCACTTTAAGCATGCACAATTAACAATAAATTATCAAAGGTCAGTTGTGCCGCTCTTTCTCACACCAGTGAAATTCTTATGCAGAGATAATTTAGCCACTTTGCCAAATTCTATGGCGTGAGAAATTGAGCTTCTCCTTGATCAGAAAGGGCAAGCATCATTTCATAGCTCGGTGATTTAATGCAAGCGCGTTGAACCATTTAGGAAGTGTTCATTCTTAAGATATATTGGAAATGAAATGAAGCTCATTGTCATTCATTGCGGTCTAAATAAAAGGTTTTCACAGAACTACACCTTCTAACCCCGAATTTAGCATAATTTAAGTCTATTTTATCGCATTAACTAAACTGTCTCCGTCCAGCTTCCTTTTCTAAGCCATTAAACTGAAAGGAATTATAAGGTTTCCGCGTCGCGCCCTCGGGAGGGAATTACACCATTGCGTTTAGTTCACCATTGTGTTGAATCCGACGAAGGAGAAATAGTTTCCCCTCACGCCCACGAACTGAAATCCTCTAAAACCGATCATTTCATCGCTCAGTGATTTTCCACAAGCGTCTTGGCTCTCTTGTGAGCAGTCGTCATAATCCTGAGGAAGTGTTGGAGGTAAAAATGAGGTTCGTTGGCCTCAATTTCGCCCTGAGGAAAAAGTCGTTTATGTGACTCTTTTCTTCCTGAAAAATCCAACGCCTCTCACCTCTCTCAACCCCTCCTTCCCACCGCCCACGACTTCACCCCCCCCTGCCACGTTCCCTCCCTCCTTCTGCAGCATCCGCAGCCAACCCCTCAGAATCCATCTCCACACAAAAGTCCTCTCCCTTAACCTCCTTTGTCTCGCCATCCCTCCTCCTCTTCTGCACTCTAAACCTCCCTCTTCCTCGTCCCACTTCCCCCTCGACTTTCCCACCCCCTCATAACGTCTACTTTTAGAGTTTCGATCGCAATCGATGCCTCGAATCGAGACTTGAAAGGAGTATGACTGGGGATTGGGTTGGGAGGAAGCGTGATGGGGCGAGGGATGGAGAGGGTTCGGCGGGTGGATGATGTCGGAGAGGTAAGATGTCGAGGGAGTTGAGGGGAGGGCGAAGAGGGTTGTTTCGGAGCGTCACCCCGCGGATTCCATCGAAGAGGTCGCTCTCTGGAGGGAGGGTTCTTGTTTGAAGTATAATGTAGGTACATACGTAGGTAGTACCTACATACAATGGAGAAAAACGAAGGCAAGGAAAATAGACGACGTGGATATTGCTGGAGACGGACAAAAGGGCATTCGAAGCGAATTCTCTAATAGCGATGAAAGTGAGGGGAGAAGGAGGCCAACGGGGAGAGAGAGAGAGAAAGGGTAAAAGCGGGGGCGGGGCGACATGCCTGACGATTTCATTCATCCATCCCTCAAGGGAAAAGTACCAGAGGGTGGATGAGACGGATTTAGAGACATAGCTGAGCTTGAAGACCGGGAATGGTAAGACGGAGGAGAGGCCGGGGGTTATAGGCTTACTTATTCCCCTCCACTTCACCCCGTGAGGCTTTGGTATTTTAAGGAGTGCTATGGCGGGTTGAATTGTGGGGCGGGGTGAGGTGAAGACGGACGTGACACGAAAAACTGATTGATTAACCGCTCCAGACGGAGAATATCCCTCCCCTTAACCTCCTCCTTACCCCCATTCCTCTGCGGAATACGCCAGAAAGGGGAAGTTTCCAACCTTTTGATTAAAGACGACGATGAACTCGGGTGCAGTAAAACGGTTCTACCTTTTACTTTCCATTATTAGCTCCAACCTCCTTTGCAGTGAATTTGGGAGTGCCTCCTCACTAGCTGAGAAGATCTTGAACAAGAAAAGATTTGTAGGAACACTAGTGAAAACTATGAACCATTATTAAAATTATGAGCAGAATTATAATTTCTCGGCGAGGCTAAGGACTGATGAGGTGGGGGAGTGGGAAAGAGAGGGTAGGATTTGGTCGCTGAAAAGGGGGAGGAGAAAAAAAGAGAGGAAAAGCCCAAAGAAAGACATGTTGTATTTTTGCCAATAATCCCTTTTCTTTCCCCGCCTTGCCCAGTACTTCTCAATTTGTTTTTCTTTCCATCCATTTTAGTTTTTCCATTCTTCTCCACAGCCAAATTTCGAGAGGCTCCAAATATACTACCTTGCTCCAATTACCAAGTTTCCCCGCCATATAAAACCACCACTCTACCTTTCAAAGTTTTCACCAGTCTTTTCCTAACATCCTTACTCAGAAAACTTTGATGTCATCAACACCCTCCTCCTTGTATTCCTTTAGCTATTTAAATTCTTCTTCTGATTCCCCAACTATTTTCACCACATTAGTCCAAAAGGCTTCAAAGACAGGCCAACTGTTTTACCTGCTTGTGTTTCTACGATACATAATGAAAACTAAGTTGATGATTCTATTGATAATTTATATTTAAAAGTTACTACCTTAAAGCTATCATTTGGTTAAAATCACAACAGCCAACCTATGCTAAATTCACACTCCAGTGTAGGGGAGCCAGTTCCTTTCCCAAAAAGGGGTCATAAGGCTTCCCAGGAAGATCTGGTACTCAAAAAATTACACAGATTGGGTTACAAAGGTGAGGCTACCCAGAGGTGGAACTCATTAAACCCGGGTCTTAAAGTTAGTTGCCCAGCAATCTACCCGTTAGCTACTACGCTCATAATGTCTGTTTGTTATCGAAAATATAATCTATTCAGTGATTCAAATCTATTTATTTGATGTAATAATGTCATCCATACATTGTGGACTCTTTAGTGATGTGAAAGCCGCCAGTGGAGAAGAAAAAACTAAAAATCCGTCACCAGTGCATTCTCTTTAAAACAGCTGTCATTGTCAATTTTTACTAACGCCTGTATACAATTATGTGTGTACGAGAATAGCTGATGGAATCTTAAAAGCATGAATATTTACGAAAAATTTTAAGCACAATTTACGGATTGCCACTTTTATACGTAAAATATGGTAGCGAATCTAACGACGAGAAATCGGAGTATAATTTCCAAAACATTTTAACAACTTGAATCCGTTTTTTCAAATTCGGCAAATTATAACAAAATCTTCATTTGTATACCTGAATTGACGTTCGTTTAAGTATTCCTTCCACGTGCTTTGTTTCCTGAAGGATATGTCAGGAGATAAAATTGTCAGTCGCCAGAGAGATTGAGTAAAGGAGGTAGGAATATCTGTTTGAATCCATTTCTTGTAAGGTAACCATCAGACTATATGCAAGTTTCCGGCGTTCAACGGAGACGAGGACGTTGCTTGACTCGCTTGATTATATCTCCGCCTTCTAGCGCCCCGATGTCTTATACATACTCACACGAAGATCTTCATTGTGCCAAGTTCCTTGGTCCGGGATGCCTACTGCACTAAAATGTTAACTAAAAGCCGTATTGATCGCGGTCTGTATGGTTTATTCATCATATTGTCAGAGCACGACAATTGACATCATTACGACAAAACGTAGCCTAAGTGTATTTGATGAGCACTTCATTAAAATCTTGTTTGATCAAGCGGCATCTGTCATGACAAGGTTTTGGCGTCGGATGAGAGTTCCAGAGGGCTAATTAAAGCCGAGCAAAGTCTTCCAAGTAATCAGATATACGTTTGTTTAAATTCAGTGAGTCGACATAGTAGCTCGGGTTACACAGACGAACGTCTTGGAAAACAAAGTTAGTCAATACGTTGTTATAAGAAACGTTTTGCTTCAGGGTACCCGTTTAATATCCGTTCCGCGACACATTCAGGCAGCCTTCAGTTTTTTAAAATGCGTCACTCAATCAAGTAATACGAAAACCACCCTACATGCTAAAGTTAAACACCAAGCTGCTTTGCTATTCTAAGTTTATTACAAACGTTTCAGACATCTAATTAATCATTTGAAAAGGTAAATTAATCATTCATGGTCTAAAATTAATATTTTTTAAATAATCGTAGCATAAAATGGCCATCGAAAACTCGAGAAATTTTCTTTGAACAAAAGAGATTGCCTCCTTTCATTTTACCTTAAACAAGGATTTGCTTAGGAACACAGTACAGGGAACAGTCGAAGGGAAAAACTTAAAGAGAAAACTAGAAAAAAAGATCAAGTACAACTGATAAAAATACGTCAAGGAGGAGAAGAATTTAAGAAGCTATGCGAAAGACTTTTTAGGACACTTACTAGCTAGAAGGGCAATAATTAACCAAAATAAGGAACCTAACCGGCGTTTTGGTGAATTTATTGAAATATAAGTTATTTGTGGAGTAATATCAGGTTGTGCATAAATATTTTAAATTCAATAGTTAGAAAAATGGTAAACTTTAGATTGTCTCCGAGTTAATGGAAATGGTATCCCTTACTGGCAAAAGAGGCATAAGCGTATAATATCGTACCTTGATTGAGGTGTCATTGGCCATAAGAAAAGTTTATTGCTATTAAAATTAGACACATTTCAATTGTACGATAGAGTACACAACTAATTTGAAATGTGCTTCCCTGATACATTAATTATTATACTTTGCTTATGTTCAATACCTAATTGCATAACCTGTCCTTATTTTAAGGGATATCATTGTTTGAAGATCATATTTTTTTCCAAATTCATGCTGCTTTTACTTGGGTTTTTTATTCTGATATTCCTTTTTGAAATTGAAATGTATTCCGAAGCATATAAATTTGATGTCCGTTCGGTAAGTCATGCTATTACTATCAGACAGAGCTTGTAAAATTTTATTTATTTATTCATCCAATCTCTTTGCACGTGGTAACAGTCTTGCCAACTTAATTTTTTATGGATGCGAGAAATGTGTCAATAAATCTTTCAAATAAAAGGAACACTTCGATTTAGTTTCAGGCAGTGATACTCCTCTTGGACAGCGAATTTTATTTACAGGATCGACTGTTAATCGACTGGAAAGGAATCGAATGCAAAAAAATAAAAATCAACGAGGGGGAAAGGAAAGAGCCAATGAGGGAAAGAAGAAGATAGATAGATAGATAGATATGAAATCGATACCGTCGTCTCATTGATGCCAACGTATATAACTGCGTAATCAAGTTAAGAGGCTTATGATAAATCGATTGTGGAGTTAATTAAACGCCCAAAAATAGATGTGCCAAAGGGGATATCGCTAGTTATGGGCTTGGGATTCATCAAGAAAAAATGAGATTCCAAGCAACCCTTCCTTTCGATAAATTCTCCACAGCTTATCAAAGTTTCGATATAAATCAGGATTCACTGTTGATGTAGATGATGAATAGGACACCTGTGACGCTCCACGGACAGCTTCCTATTTTTATTCTATGCAATGTGGAACACGTAATTGATATTCAATTAATATTTTACCACTCTGTGGCCGAGAACGCCACGTCTACCGCAACTGATATAAAATAATTAAATCATCTCTTTAAATTCTGCGTTGCCCGACATGCATGAAACTCGGTGAATTTTCTAGAATTTCACCCGTGGACAATGTAATTCAGAAGACCTAAATTGGAGTGTTTGGGTTCATGGTATTTAATTCAAAAATAATTTCAACATACCTATCTACCTTATGATTCAGTATATGAAAACTTAATTTGATCTTGACCGTTACGTTTTTTATTTCGTGGATTCCGGATCAGTGTGCAATATTAACGAAGCTTGAATAATTTAACTCGACGTATTCAGTGCCGAATGAATTTCAGTTGCTTCACCTTCCAATTATAGTGAAATACACTTTTTATTTATTCTAGACTAACTGAATGAAGTCAAAACCATCTTTTGTTTAATGGCTGTGTACGCAATACCGATATTTATCAAAAATAAATTTAAAATTTCATCCCATTTTATTTAACTTAAAGAGAAATGCTGTCATTAAAATCTCATTATTCATATTTCCACACATTCATTTGAAATTGTTTTTTTATTTTTATAGATTTAACGTGCATAAGTACGCGGATTTTTGGGGGAGTTTATACGATCCATGTCCGAGGAAAAAATACGAATTACCGTTAGTCCACATACATATTTTTAAAACGACCAATACAAAAACTAAATGCCTTTAGTAGTACCAATTTATTTCATAAAAATGCATATAAATTAAACACGAGATACCTTCTAAAGATGACACGTTTTCTTGAATAAATTGATGCAGTTAAATATCACGAAAACATGGTGAAAGATGCACAAAAGGTCTGTTATTTGTTTCTCTCAGTATTAAGGTGAAAAACAGAAGCCTAAAAATAGAGATATAATAAACTATATTAGTTAGTTTCATATTATTAATTAGTTAAATCGTTTTCATTATTTTTTTTCTACCCAGGTAAGACGCCATAGCAAACAAAGCTTATAAGTGTGCTCGAATTCGAGAAAAAATACACAAAATTCCTTGCAGAAAAAACCGCAGTCAACAACCCGAAGACTGGTTGGAAAGATGAGAAGAGCGAGGAGGCTGGTGCTCGTACTAATCACTATGGCACTCCTTGTTCGCCTCGGCAGCGTTTTGAATTGGAGGAGTTAATAATATCACCAAACTAAAAAAAAAAAGATCGGGATGTTCGAAAACGATTGGTAGGAATAAGAAGTAATTTTGGCATTTTTTTTATTCATTCAGAATGTTGCAAGCTACGCACGAATCGATATTATCGTCATTGAAAAATTCGTCAAAACAGGAAAAAGTGTCATGAAAAGAGTGAAGAAGGACAAGCGTTAGGACGTAAGGGTTAAATTAATTCGAATGGATGAAGGGTTCAAGAAACACCAGCAAGTTTCAGCGAAGCACAACATTTCCACACATCCGAAGCAAGCACGTCTGCACAAACCATGATGACTCTGTCCAGGCATAGCATCTGCCTTTCTCCTAGGGATGCAGATCGAGCGATTTTTTATCACCGCCCGCTGTCGGTGACCTCTCGTAAAAATAGAAAAGGAATGTGAAGACGTGACCAGGGATCCAAATCTAACGCCAGAATTATAAAACTAAAACAGACTTAAGGTTCATAACGTCACATTGAGACTGTGGCTAATGCGATTTCCCTAACCGAGCCCAAAAATATCAATATTCCATAGTATCTTGCTACATTAAATATCCCAAGTCCGAAGACAACATAACAGATCCAATAAAAGGTTTAGTATTTCATGCGCATTTTAACTTTTTAGGATTAATATCGGGCGTCACACTACTAATCTCTGTCATTTCTTGCTAGAATAAAACTATTACATAAATAAAAATCATGTAAGTGTAACGTTGGCTTAGATGGAATAATTCTTAACTGCAATTAAATTGGTGTGCAATATCATATTGAGAACTTTAAGGAAAATAGCTCCCGAAGATATCGATTTAAACATTAGCAAAATGTTTGTTCATTCAAACTATTCTTGGATTTAAAAGTATAATTTATCAACATCTACAATTTGGACCAATCGAAAATAAAATAGCACCGAATGCCAATAGATAACGATTAAAATAATTACTGGTGAAATAATACCCTCATCTACAAACCCTCTTATGCTGGGTATGCCGGGTGAGATGTAGATATCGTCAAGACGTGAATGCAAAACATTTTGAATGCAGTACAGTGTGGAAGGAAGAGGGAATTGAATGTTTACGTCATGGCACGTTCCAATGGTTATAACAATGCACGCACTACTATTGGGGGGCTAGGGAAAGCAGCGCGGCCATCGAAACACTCCTGCGACTTAGAACTTCGCCGGAAGGGATTGGTGGGGTTATGGGGAAGGGGGAGAGGATGGCTGAGCTTACCCTGTTTTCCCGAGGAGACAAAACTTCGGCGAGCGGTGAGGAAAACGTTAACCCCTCCCTTGTGAGTGTGCGACGAAATTAAGACCCTCCCTGAGCCGAGTATCCGAAAGGAGGAGGGGGGCATGGGGAGAGAGGCCGATAGAATTGAGCGGAATCGATTTTAGATTCTTCGACACCCGTTTTAAATCGATGTGGAGGCATCAATTACAAACTCGGGGAGAGGAGGGTGGAGGAAAGCAAGGGAAGGTAGAGGTGTAAAGGGAAGTGAACTTAAAGGGAGGTCGTGTTTGGCGTGGGGGTGAGATAGAGGGTGGAAATGGTGGAATGGGGAGAGAATGCAGGCTTTCAGTGGTGGGTGGGAGGAAAAGGGGAGAAGATCTCCTGGCCCACCGCAGTATCTCTCTCTCTCTCTCTCTTACTGTTTCTCTCCTTGCCCTCCACCCATCGTCATCCCTCCCCCCCAAAACTTCTCTACATTTCCCAAGCACTCCTTCCCGACCCCGAGACCCCGGACCCTGTTCCGTCTTCTTAATCTCCTCCGTGGCTCCTCTTTGCTCCCTCATAATGCGATGTTAAAAACCTCTCCGGGCCATAAGAGCGGAATTTATTACCCAAATGCGCGCCCGGCAACGGCGACATCAATCTCCACTTAGACAAACTCATCACCCTGGCGATGGGAAGGGACGGCACCTGCGATCCCGATCCCCCTTTGCCCCGACGTTCGATTTCTCCCTGGAAAATATTGCCGGGTTGATGGCAATGCGCTCAACGGAATTGAAAAGAACGGTCTCAAACCAAGCGCGAAGCGAATCCCTGATAATGAATATGGTTTTTTATCCATTCCTGAGACGAAATTCTGGATTTTAAACTAGAAATTTTGAATAGGAAATCGTTTGGCCGTGCTGATAAAATTGGACGTTTTGGCCCTAAGTTCAAATAGACATGGCTTGAAATATGAATTTCCATTTGGAATCATGAATTGAACAAACGGATTAAAATCTATGAACAGATGTTCATTATCATGTAAATCTCATTATCCGTAATTAAGAGGAAATTTGCATCGTTTGGTATTGTGTCAGTCGGAGTTATGAGAGACGTCCACAATGTATATGAATGACTGTGAGTGAAATTTAGGGTGATGAATGATCAAGGATGTTTAATGTAAACTTTGCAGTATTAGCCCAATGTCTAATAAACAGAGTTAAACTTTTAATAGGAGAGGTACGTTTAGTTTAGCTCTGACATACATCCTTCTGATCCTAACAGAATTCAAGCGGAAACATTCCTAATTGTTGATTTTAAAATTTTAATAGTAATGGATGCAAAACATGTGATAAACGACAGAAACTTCATGGCCTATCTTTTTTGATGCTGTGCCGCTGACATACAAGAAGGATAATGTAATCATACAGTTGCCATTTACGTAGAATGTTTTCCAAATTGCAATCGATTGCTTTTCAAATTGATCCTGTTGTTTTATGAATTTATTGGGCAATTTTTTAGATCTCCCAACAACATTTGGATAGTTGCGTATTGAGTCGTTAGATTGACGAAAAATTCATTTCTTTGCTTTGGATAATTTATTTTCAGTTGACTATTCGACACGTCCAAAATCACGACTTTAGAAGTGCGCATTTAAATAACAAGAACAATTTACCATGTGACAATAAATCAGAACACATTTTATAAATTCCCAGGGAAAATGAGTGATATCAAACGACATGTCATGCCGTGCAGATAAATTTCACGAATGAATATCCTGGTTCTCTTCGGGGACTATCCATTGGACCACTCAGGCAGCATCGAGTGGAGAGATAATTGGGACTTGATTGGATAATTACTGCATCGGATTAATGCGCACGTAGGTGGGTATTTACGATTATGCAAATCATGGATAAATCCCATATACCTCTTAGACTTAGCGGTGAGTAATAATCGTTAAATAGTTTTACGCAGATAATTTAAATAAAAACGAAAAGCCAAAACGACGCCGCCTGAGAGGAAATTTCAAATGAGTTGGGAAAAGTTGTGAACGAAAGTGCGATTGTATCAATGCTAGAATTATCTTCCGTACAGTTTAATTCCACAGTGATTGATTTGCTTCCTTATACTGATGTGCTTTTTATGCTGATCATGTATCTACTTTCTTCTGTTGATAAAGCAGAGAGGTCACCATCAAAAGAGCTCAGTTGACGCTTCTATTTGATTATAGATAGATAGATAGATAGATAAACGTCTTTATTCTGGGCGAAATTGAGACCTTCAGGTCCCCTCTTCCATTTAACCCATTAATATACGCATGTACTTGACTTACTTACTTACTTTGACTTACTTAACCCATTAATATACCCATTATACGCATGTACTTGATGATTTTCGTGCGCATGCTTATTCAACTCTTTATATTTTTTTACACGCCGTCTTCTGGAGAATTTACTTGACAAATAAACATTTTTGAGGAAGTTTGGTTTCTCATGCTGAAAAGGCAGTTACTAGAACCAGGAAAAGGACGGAAAAGAGTATTTACTTGGGGAAAGATCAGTTTAGAAAGGGCAGCAGGCATCAGTTTAGGGGGGGCAAGCGTATTTCCACAGCAATAATGATACATCTGATAGGAATATAAAATATAACCAAGATGTACTTATTTCCTCCTGGTATTCCGAGGTGTTTGATGATGTCTTCAGGGCAAAATTAATGAGCGTGATGCATGAGAAGGGTATACTGGAGGGATGGACGATTTATCCGTAACTTGTACATGTCTCCATATCCTGTCTTAGGCTCCATAGGTGCGAGTAGTAGATGGAGAATCGAGATAGAAATGACAAGCAGGGTTGTGAGACAGGGTTGCCCATTATCACCCCTGCTTTTCATCGAAAACGCTAAGGAAATAGTAATAAAGGCATTATAAAAGGCTGGAGCTCGGAATGAAAGCATATAGGGAGCAGATCAAGCTATTTTGATTTACAAATAATAAATAATTAGTTGACCAGTCAGTCAAATGTTGGCAAAAATTTCATAGAGAATTTTTGAAACAGTATGATAGATATAGAATCAAACTCAATAATACGTAATAAAGCGAACGAGACGATGTACCCAAAAAATAGGGGGGCTAAGTTAAACATTAGAGCAGGATGGTACAATTTAAGGGGGATAAAACTTCAATTGCCTTAAACTCATTTTGGACGAAGATGAACAATGTACCAAATGAGTTGGAAGATTGATTGCGCTAGGTGAAGAAGATTGTGAAAGTATTGGTGAAAGTGTTTACATGGCGCGTGGTTCATTATAGCTTCGTCGTTGAAATGAGAGAATATAAATAGATTGGAAAGTTTCGAAATGTGGTTGCGGAGAAAAATGTAAAACAATATTATAAGCTAAATAATAAACAATAAAGAAGTGTTCGGTATGGTAGAAGAAGGTCATTGGGATAAATTTCAGTAAAACAGGATGGAGAGACAACGGGATATTGGAAACTATGATAGAGGGAAGAATTCAGGGTAAAAAACGATGAAAAATTTTAGACAGCCAACATTTGAAACACATTATTTACACTTAAAAATCGTTTGTGCCATGTCGAATACCAGGTCATGACCCAAAGAGAAGAGTGAGTGTATACCAAAGTTACATCCCGAGGGAAAAAATAGTGTCGAAACAATAACATATTCTCAAATTTAGGTTTAGTAATGGTTTTCGCTTGAGGAGGTATTTTTACCCAATATAGTAGATACAGTTGTATAAAAGCCAAATACTAGAATGTTTTATAATAATTAACCAATTTCAAAAAAAACGAGCTTACATGCCGATGTAGAATCTTATTTCCAAAGTGAATATCACAACTCACGAACACATGTATGGCTAGACAAATAATTGACGAATATTCGAGGAATCAGAATAGAGAAAAAAGGAACACTAAAAGAAAGTATTGCCAAAGAATAAAGACGAAAATAATTTGTGAAACTGTGAAATCAAAATATTCAACCAATGACTGCCCAAAAAAAAATATTACGTAATTCTAAGATGGGGGAAATTAAAGAAACACTATTTAAGGCTACGTTTTGAAGAGGGAAATAAAAGGATGTAATGGACAAAACTGTGAAGTAGTAAAGCAAAAAGCATTGTGTGACTTACCCAATACGAGATTTAGAAATAGGAGGTATGGAGAATTAAAGAACATAAAATATCTTATAGACAATAACTTCAAACAAATCCTTGTTTTCATAACAAAGCAATTTAGAAATTAACAAGCAATTTCCCACCTTAGTCGATTGATTTTCACTCTACTATAAGGTCGTGATTTCAAATTTAATTCTAAATATACAATCGGAATGAAAGTACCATAAATACAACTTTTTAATACACATACGGAGTGTTTAATCAATTAATTTCAGGTTACGAATCTTTTTTCAGGGAAAAATGATTCGTGGACCGATTCTTAAAGATGAATCACAGAAGCAGAGAGAAAGGGGGCGGCGACAATAATCAGAAGCGGGAGTTTGGGCGGAGGAGATAAAGGGGACAGGTGGCGAGAGAGGGGGAGTGGAAGTGTTGGAACTCACCTGGTAATCCAGATAGTTGCCGTATCCCAAGTGGTCGCAGGTGCACGTGCAGTTCTCGATGTGCCTCCTAATGTCATACTCCACGTCCCAATCCGCCTCTCCGTCCCCCATCACCCCCCGCTCCTCGTCCGCTATCCTCACCGGCATCCTGTCCTCTCCTCTCCCCCTCGAACGCAGACAGATAAACGGGGAAGCGAAGCGAAGAGAGGGAAGATTCTTCCCGCCGCCGGGGGGAAAGATGGTCCCACTATGCCACCCTCAGGCCCTGACAACACGCCCACGCACTCCCCTGCGGACCTCCACCTCTCCTTCCACACTCACACACACCGCGGTTGAGGGAGAAGGGGAGGGCAAGGCACCCTTACTGCGGGCGGCGATGGGGTCGGGGATATCCGTCCCGTGTCGCGGTGCGCTGAAGGCGGCGTGAGGGTCGGGGAAAGGGAGGTGGGAAAGGAACTGAGAGGAGAACGAAGAATATGGAGAAGGGTTCGTGTGTGTCTCTCCCTTTATTTCTCTCTCTTCTCGGTCCCCGTCTTCCACGTTGGGGGGGTGGGGGAATCACTGGCGGGCTACGGCGGCTTGGGCGCACGGGCAAGGGTGTCGGGGACAGAGGAGGGAATAAGACGACGTGGCAGGTGAGGAGGAGGAAGACGCCACATCAGAGGAAGGAGCGTGCGGGGGCCGCGCGTGGGACTCCTCCGAGGGCACAGCCTCTCCTCCCCGCCTCCCCGTGAGGCCACTCTCTTGGGACCACCCCACGCCGGGCGGGAGACCACTGTGACGGCGCTCCATGACGTCCTCCCCTCACCCACGGAGCCTTCCCGATCCTCGCTGCCCTCCCCTTCAGGGGACACGTATCTCTTGCGGCTGGCGTTTGTCCTGGTCGGGCCGACAGGGTCGGGGGGAGGAGGGGAGTTCCCTCCCTCCTCGACTCGGCGAGCCTGAGGAAGGCAGACGAGGAGAGAGAGAGAGGGACGATGAGGGGGATGGGAAGAGAGTGACCGACGGGGAGAGTGAAAGATCGGTGGGTCTAATAACGTGCTAATCGCCGCCGGGGGAGAGCGGGATGGGGGTGGGTGAGGGGGGTGGGGGAAGGGTGGAAAGCCCGCGCGGATCCGCCTGCCTCCCTCCTTCCTCCCGCAGGGGGTATCACGCGCGGGACGGGGCCGCCCTTCCTCCGAAGGGGCGTGCGCTCTCGTTCGTCCTCATCTCAGCCTAGCGGTCGACGTGGGGGAAGATGCAATGGGAAGGGTGAGGTGGGCAGCGGAGACCTCGTTCGGGGAGCGAGCCTTAGAGTCGGGGGGAGGAGAGACGAGGAAAAACGGAGGAACGGAACGTCCCGAGGAGGAAGCAAAAAGGACGCGGGGAAACGGTCGGGTCTCTGCTCTGTTCGACTACTCGGTTCCGGCTGTCCCTCCTTTTCTTCGTCGCCGTCTCTCAATTCAGCGGCCCTGCGAAAAGGAAAAGAGACGATATGTTAGAGAAGAGAATTAGGGACTACGCAGAGTGTGTGTGAGACGGAAAGAGAGGAGGAAAAAAAGGGATCAACGTGGTTTTTTTCTCTCTCTCTCTGTATTTCGTCTCCATATCTTCTTTCCACTCCCGAAGTCCTCTCTCGTGGTCCCCGAACCACAATTTTGCCCTCGGCCTACCTTTCACCCTCCACAGCCCATCCCCTGACCCGCTGAGTTCCCTTCCATAACCTTCCCTTATGTCTCCCCTCAGAACTAAAACTTTCTTTCCTTGCCGAAAACAGGGGGACGGTTTTGGAAAGGGCCGGGGGAGCTGCAGCGGAGGACCGCGGGGAGAATGGGACGGGGCAGGAAAGGAGAGAACGGGGGAAGGAGAATCGTGGAGGAAGGAATTCAAAGTGGACAGGGGAAAAATATATTTATCAAGAACCTAGTGCAAGATCAAACTTTATTATTTTCCGCCAATCAATACCATGGAAAGGTATGCGTTGTAACACTACCACGGGTCACGCATAAATAATGGCAATATAAAGGAAGGTTTTGAGAGAATGTAGCTAGTAAACGTCCTGAGCATATAAATTGTTACTTTGGAGTACTTGTGCATTCTTGAAAACAGTATCAATCTAAATAAATTAAGTACACTATATTTGCCCGAATATTGATTACACTGATATTTTTATTTATTTAATTCAAATGATATTTTATGCCCTGTGAACTAAATAGTTTGGTAGGGCAATGTATTTACCAATGAAAAGTATGCACCATAGACTCCTGTGTGAGGCATGAACCATAGTCATGGAATTTATGTTGAGTTGAGCAAGTTTAGAGCAAGCGTTACTTTGACCACCAAGTTATTAAAAGTATCGATCAATTAGCCCCACAATGGTTTAATGAAGACAAAATCTTTAAATAAATACGGTATTATTGGATACATTTTTAATATTTGGCGCGAATGAAAAATCAAAAAGAGGCAATAGAGCTTCAGATAAGGCTGAGGAATTTGAAGCGTTAGAAAAGAGATTATGAACTACTGAGAAAGGTCCCAAAGCAACCGCTCCATTGGGAAGGACACCAGAAAAAAATAAATTAGATACGTGAAAGGTGAGACGGCGAGTAAATCAAAGGAATAAATCTAACCAAATGAATATATAAATAATGATATAAGAATTTATTAAAAGATATCTACAGTTTAAGAAAGGTTAATGGACAGAGGAGGGCTCGAGAAAAAGAGAGAGGAGTTGACGCTTGCAGAAAACAATAGGGAGATAGGGAAATAAAGAGAGAGAAAGAGAGAAGGAAGGAAAAAAGAATAGAAGGGGATGGAAGAGGGGGGAGGACAGAAATGCGGCGGATGGATGAGGTCTTGGAGTGGGGCTAGAGGGAGAGCCTCGATGGTGTGGGTAGGACGGTAAGGAAGGGGAGATGGCGGGGGCAGGGAGGGGGGTTTGCCGGGAGGGCCAAAACCTGCCGCACTCTTAGTCGATTCAGCTTCCTCCTAACTACTGCTCCTGCTGCTGCCGCCGCTGCTGGCTGTGGGTCCGCACCCCCATCTCTCCACCTTTAACTCCTCCCCCCTCTCTCTCTCTCTCACACCCTCCTCTTTTTACCTCCCTCACCCCACATCCCCTCCTCCACTCCTAGTCTACATCATTCTCCCCCTTCTCACCCCATCCCACCCCCTTCGCCCTTCCTTCATTGGACTCGACTAACTCATCGCCGCGCACTCTCAGCCCTCTCAAATCTCTCACAAACCATTCCGGCGCCAAACATTCCCTCTCTCTTAATGGGAAAAATATTTGCCCGCGCACTCTAATTACTTCGTGAACCTCCACACTCGTCGTCCCTCGTCAGCCGCTCGCTAAAATGGGATACCACAAAGTAAGGGGCTCAGCAGTAAACTCCGAACGTAAATCATCGGGTGAGTGACACACACAAGGCCGAGAGAGTCACAATGCACCTCATCAAAACGTGCACGGGGTGTACAATTTTCTGCGGGCGTGGTCGAGAAGGGTAGCGGTTGCGAGGAAGGATAGTTTGGGAGTGATCTATCAATATCACTCCGGTGTGACGGAGATGGCCAACGCCGTCGTTAAAATCGACGAAATGAATCATCAAAACTTTTTTGATAAGCGTAGAGGATTAAAAATAAATACACTGCAAAAGAATAACTTAATAATAACAAGACAAAAGCTTAGACATTATGCTACTCAACCATTACAATACAAAACGAAAGGGGCTATAAAAAAGGAATGAACGAGGTGAAACGTTAAATCACAGAAATGAGAATGAAGTCCAAGAAAGACGCCAACGGATTTAACAAAATTACTAGGAACACACCTTAATAAATAAAAATATAGTTCTAACGCTTAACGTTTTGGAATGTATGTCATGAACGTCAGAATTTTCTTAATTAATATACACGAATGGTAGCATCTTACACATGCGAACGTGAGAAGGCATGCTGAAGCGGAAGAGAAAAGGAGATGACAAAATAGAGGCTAATAATCAGACCATAATAAGTTGAAAGATGATTAAGGAAGTAATTGAGGCATATGCTGATAACATGTATCAAATAATTTTAAAAAATACTACCATGCGTATTGATCTCATGAATAACTACACAAAGTAAAAAGACGACTAAAATTCTTCGATGCATGATGGCAAAAAATAATGGATGAAAGGTAAATTTCAGTGAGGAAGTCAGAAATAGAAACGCATGGAAATATGTACGGCAAGAAGTAAGAACTACAAAAGGACTGGAGGCTTTAATGTCGAGAGCGAACTGAGGCAATTCACAATAAAGAGCTGGTAGCCAATGAGAATTCATTGCTACCAGCGTTACTTATTTTCAAATTATTTGCGCATGGGCAGCCAATGTTAAAATTTTTGGTGACAAATATTCACAGAGATTTCCTGGTGGATAAAAATAACTTCATTTGAGAGAATAAAAAAATATTTTTCTCGTAATTACAAATGACTGGATGAAATTTTCTGTGTATTAGTAAGCAAGTTCTGAGGAGTTCCCAAGGAGCACTTTGCTCCAGGAGCTAATAAAGCATCATTCATTCATTCCTTCTGCCCACCCATATCTCCTCCTTGATGTCCCTTCTCATTTACCAACACGCCAACCATTCAAAACTATCTCCCTGTCTCTCTCTCTCTCTCTCTCCGACGAACCCATCCGTTCCTTTGCCCAAGTTTTCTTTGCATATTTTTACTTCATTTACCTTTCTTCATCGCGACCCTCCACTCTCCTCGCCCCTTTTCCCTCTGTCTATCTTTTGACCATACTATTTCCATCCCTCAATTTCCCCCCGGTTGGAATTATCCCTCTGGATCTCTCCTCCTCAATCTAAATCCTTCTCATTCTATACCCCTCCCCGCCTACCACACCCCCACCCCCTTTCTCCTTTTTATTAGACGTCCTTTTTACGCCCCGTAATTCGGGGACGCCTGTGTGATGATCCGCCCCACCATCCGGCCTTCAATATGCTACTTCTCCGGAACCACTGAGCAAATTTCTTGCAACCTGAGGTGTTCAGGACTTTGAGAACCTGGATGAAATACTAAAAGAGTTATGATGTGACGGCTCGGGTAAGTTAATCATGGTTTGGGCTGACTTGAGGGGAGACTTAACGATAGAGGATTTTGGATTCTGGAAAGTGGTCACCTTCATCTTGGATAATGAATCCAGGAGGGACAGGTTTTTAGGAGTTTTCCAAGATCTCCCATTCCCTGATAATCTCCTCATTCCATCATTGGTTTTCGGATTGCACCAATACTCGCTCTTATAATTCCTCCTTGACCCATTTATTCCTTTCAATGGATCTTCGGATTTTGGATTTGGACGATTTTCAAACCCTGGTGACAAATTAATTTTCCTCTTTGTCTTCCCATTGTCCACTATAATTGATGACACCTCTTTAACCCATCATCGATGAATTTATTCGTAAATCATAAGGTTTATCAACTTTATTTCACACGTCAGTAGCGCCCTATTGCCAATATTCCTAATCATTTTACCTCTAATGCTGCCACACTGCTGCAGAAAAATAAAACTCATGCTTAATTTTTATGGATATTTACAATATGTAAAGGATGGGGATAGCAATGGCACGTGGATAAAGGTAGTTTCTTAGTACAGGAGGACTTATTAGGTTTTTCAATTATGATTTCTGACTCTCTTGTTGTTTTTCTCTCATGGTGACCTTGCTGGATAAACAGCGTCTTCCACTTAGTGTAGCCTTTTGTAGCCATACATGAAACTGTATAACTTTCTAGGGCAATTATCTTCTTTTTCAATTTGATTATTTTGAGACAGTTTCTCACCCTCATCTTCATAAGGGATAATTTTTGCCGGACGTAGTTCTTCATTGCAGGTACAGCTCCGTCAGCCTCAAACAGCAGTATCCATATTCTTATCCATACCAAAAAAAGGAAAGAAATATTTGTACTTTTCCACAGATTTTATTAGATGGTACCATCTAATAAAATCTGTAGAAAAGTACAAATATTTCATTCCTTTTTTTTGGTATGGATATTAAATACTTCCACGAAGTGAAGCCTGAAACAGTAGAATATATCCATATTCTTCTTTGAAAGGACAGTATACTGCCGTTTATTTTTCATTCAAATCTTATTTATCTCCCTCTGGATACAAATTATAGATAAAAGGACATGAGATTGTCTGCCTTGCTCCTTTCTTCGATTTAACTTCTTTTAATTACATATACATATATATACATATGTATATATACGATATATATGTATGTATTTATTAGGTAATCTACCGGTTAAGGTAGGTTTTTGGATGGACACAACTATCAAATAAACATTTTGTAACTCCAAACAAAACCCAATCCAGCAACCTCATCTACATCAATATGTATGTATATGTATATTTTTATATATTTATATATAATAATGTATATTTTTGTAAAAAAAACTTAAGACAGCAACACACAACATGAGAAGAAATAAAAGGAACCCTTACACGTAAAATCTTGAAAATTTCGACGGACTCGAACTCCGTCTTCTTCGGAAGATTAGTGAAGACACACATATATATATATATATATATATATATATATATATATATATATATATACATATGTATATGAATGTGTATATGCACATATACACATTCAAACACGAAAATCCGCCATATGGCGAAAAAATATTCATTCACATGGAAATAGATATAAGAAAAAGGGACAGGAACACATACTATACGTACAAAGGACGAACATAGTACAGGTGGGGAGGCGAAATCGAGCTGATCACAAGCAAAAAATATTTCCTTGAACGGGACTTGAATACCAAATCTTTCGACTTGCCGGGCCAGGAAATATTTTCCGTATATCACATATAGTTATTTATATATCTCTTCTGTCATGTCAATTAAATCCAATTTTCTTCAGAATAGGTGGAATTGTTTCCTAGAAGAAATAAGCTTACGTTTCTTAAATTCTTCTTCTGTACCTGAAAGGCTAAGTACAGTAAACAATTCGTCTTTTTAGATTTATTCTTCACAGTAAATGCGAGAGCAAGGACGCTTTCTTTGTTCCCCGAATTCCTTTAATATAAATTTATTTTCACTTAAATGACATTTATTTTCCGTTCCATTCTTTAATAATTTATTTTCTCCATAATATTTAAAGTCACCCGGCCATTCGACTAATTTTCTCAAAAATTCTCGCCCTTCTCCCTTTTTCTATCTCATCATGGTTAACAATTATCTCTTAATATTGGCAATTATCATAATACATAGGTATCACAATGAAGTTGTGCTTATCATAGAGCAATATATATTTGCCATTATATGATTTTCCGAGTTTTTAAATTTCAACGATTAAATTATTATTTATGCCTTTAACTATCCGTGTTAGTATTCCGTAAGCGTAAATGTATCTCCGAGGTTCCTTCCCTTTTTTCTTCACGGCATATGTGAGCTTGGTTGCCTGCAATTACTCTTCGTTACAAGTCTTTCCAAATACCTTTCGTATAATCACTTTAGTTTCAAATTAACCATCACAAGAAATTGACTAGTTCCATGCTGAATAATGTTGATTTGTGCTCTTCTGAGTTGTTTGATGTGGTGCTTTAATGAATTCTACGCTGAGGAATAAATTACGCTCTACTTGCCAAATGTTTTTCATGCTCGTTTCACACTAGTTCCCAAATTTCCTGAATTTGTTAGCTTTTATTCAGTTTCTCCTTGCCATTGACTATTTCTCCAACATTTAGATGCGGTTGTCTATTATTCAACTCACTATTTTGGTGTATTTGACAGTTCATGCCAACTCTCGGATAATTTTGCACTCGTTTCCTCTCTTCTAATTTACGAGGACACAAGAAATTGGGTAACTCTTTTTTGTCTCCAACATCTTACACGTCAAACTGCACTGTTTGTGATTTTAAAGCAACATATTTGCGTCGCGTACACTCATTTTTACTCTTCTCAAAACTAAATTAACCGTTCATCTTTTTCATTAGGATTCCATAATCAGGATATTTCAATCGTTTTTTTTTATCTTAGCCTTAATGCGCTTTAACTTTTGGACAGCTCTGATGAGGTGAGTGATTCCTAATCGGAGGTATAAAAGAGATAGATAGATAAAGAGTAAGAAATCATCTGAGATTTTTTTCTAGTAAGTAACAATTTGGGATTAAAATGTAATTTACAAGAATAAGAGATGGTGGTTGGGTAGCGGAAATTATTTAAGGGAAAGGAACTTACCTTGATGAGGCAACAATCGCATTTGATAGCATAAAAATATAATCGAGAAAATAAAATAATCACTCGAAAGAGCTTAATCAAAAACATATTTATGAAAAAATTAGTGAATATGACATGCAACTTGTTCTTTAAAGTCATTTAAAGAGGAAGGAATTAGTAAAAAATATTGTTGAAAATTTAAGTTGATTAAAAAAGGAAAAGCTAAAACTACACAGTCTCCCAGTGATCTCAGACTAGATAATGGTTGCAAAAACTGTTGCGACAAGTTGGAAACATTTTTAACAACGGTCGACAACAACTACAGAGGAAATTATTAGAAAGGTAGGAAAGAATCAGACTCCGAAACCTGGTTTCTCAGGGCAGATACGAAGAGTAAATTTGAAGCATGTGAGATTTTATCATTAAGATGGATGGTGAAAAAACTATTTGGAATGTGAGAAGGATAAGAGAAATATTACACCTTCATCTCTTTAATACCTCGTAGGCCGCCACAAGAGCGTGTGGCGGGGAATGTGAGAACACCGCCAATAAAACATAATAAAACCATAAAAAAACAAGCTAAAGCATGCAACTTTACACCCACAGACACATATACAGTAATGCAAAACCCATTTCAGCATAAATTCATGCAAATACATATACTAGCAACCAACATACACATGCATGCACCTAAAATATTAGAAGCAGTAAGGGAAGAGGGGGATGGTGGAGTTGAAGTAAATCCCTTGAATTTCGAGGGATATTAGTCCATGCAAGAGTAAGGACATTCTGATGAGTGTATATCGTACAGAAGGCTTTTATAAGTCAGTAGTAATGTGTAATAGTCTATAACAGTCATCCATCTAGTCAGTCATCTAGTCGATGAACCACTTATCACATTTCATAAGTAATACTGTTTTCTAACTACCGATATATCGTCATACACCTTTCACCACGTCCTCATCACGGTTTTATCTGGGATATTAATTTCTACATTCAAGATTAAGATCCTAGTTTTACATTGAAAGAACCGCTTTTCTGTCAAGGGAGTAATCATCCCTAAAATTAACATTAATACCTCGTTTCAATTTAAGGATTCTGTGGATTAATTATTTTTTTTTGCCTCTTCAAAAATGCTCTTCAGACTATTTTATTTCCCTATATTTACAATATTCAAGTAAATAAAATGCTTCTACTACTTTATGATTTTCTCATATTATTTATGTCTAAAATGACCAGACATTCCATGTCCCAACTATTAATTGACTAGTCAGCTTGGGTTTTCTCTAGATTTAAGTTTGCCCCTGGAATATCCTACTTTAGTAGGTAACAGTATATCTGTTACTAATTCAATAAAAGTCAGAAAGAGAGGATAGCAGTTTTATTCTCTTGCAATCGTTTCCCTTACCCTTACAAAATGCTGTACTAAAGCTGTTCAAAGTAATATTTACCCGACCTGAAGTGAAATGAGTGTCACTACATCGATCACTGTGGTTTCAACTTTCGTTCATATCAAGGAAGTCTTCTGGTTACTCATCCTCGGGAATTGTTGATGGTCTTTACGAGGATTATCTCAGAAGTATCCGACCCAACACAGGAATCACAAATATTTTGGAAAAAATGTATTTATTTTTCAACATAATCTCCTTTCAGCTCTATGGACTTTTCCCAGCAATGTTCAATAAGTTCGATATCCTTTTTGTAATAAAAACTGTCTTGCTCCTCAAAATAGCCATTAACTGCCGACATCACTTCTTTGCGGTTGGAAAATCTTTGACCACAGAGCCATTTTTTCATGTTTGCGAACAGAAAATAATCCGAGGGGTATAAATCTGGGGAATAGGGTGCATGAGGTAGCAATTCAAACTTAAATTGATGATTTTTGGTCATAGCAATAACGGATTTTTGAGCTGGTGCATTGTCTTGATGAAACAGCACTTTCTTCTTAGCCAAATGCGGCCGCTTTTGCTTGATTTCTTCGCTCAAACGTTGCTATAAGTTCGCGTAATACTCGCCGTTGAAAGTTTTCCCTATTTCAAGATAGTCAATGAAAATTACCTCTCACGCATCCCAAAAAACCGACCCCACGACCTTGCCTGCAGACTAACCGGTAGTCGCCTTCTTTGGAGCCGGTTCTCGCTTTTGAATCCATTGATTTAGATTGTTTTTTTGTCTCGGGTGTGAAGCAATGGACCCATGTTTCATCCATGGTTATGAAACGGCGCAAAGATTGCGCTTTGTTGCTGTGAAACTTTGCTAAACACTCAATCGAAACATCTTTACGACACTGGTTTTGCTCGAGTGTGAGCAAACGTGACACCCATCTTAAACAGCTTTTTATTTCCAAATTTTCAGTTAATATGCGATGTACCGCACTTTTTGAAATGCCAATATGTCTGCTAGCTCGCGCACTTTCAGTCGACGATTATGGCCAGGTCAGGTCAGGTGTTTATGGGACAGCCCTCTCTAACGGCGACATCATAGGTTTTCGAGGTTAGTTTCACCCAATTTAGACACCTTTCCCCTACGACTTAGGCCGTTTTATGTCCAAGGCTCCTTGTTCAATTATTATAATAATATAAAATTCGAACTTTGACTGAGATTCGAACTGAAATCCCTCGAGTTAGGTACATAAGGCTAATATATTTTTTTTTAAGAATAAGGCCTAATTAGTTGAAGGATGTACTAGTAATTATGCAAAAATAAACCAAAATGACCGTTAATTTGTTCAAATTTGTATTCAAGTCACGTCAAGGGAAAGTTTAGGGACGTGAAATCACAAACAGATGGCCGCATTAATCGCGTTCGCCAAGTTAGGAGAAGCGATTATCCCAAAGTGAAATCAGGTGTTTAATGTCTCTTGCAAAATTATCATAATTAAAAAATTAAGTTCCATTATGGCATAGATTTAGCACAATCGGAGTCATTACAATATGTATTTGGGTATTATATCACTTAATAAAATGCTGTTGAGACGATTGGTAGTAAACTCCAAAAGCTGCCCATTGGAGTAACAATTCTGCTTATTGAAAATAATATCACCTAAACGCGCTGATGCGTTACGGAAAAATCACCAGGAGGAAAACAAATTCATCAAAGTAGGTCAATGATGATGGACATTTGGCAAATTCAAACACGAGTATTTAAATCTTAAAGAAGAAGAAGTCCTTACCACTCATTCTGCATTTTTCTCCAACAAGATTCAGATGCACAGTAGTCTGAAGTAACCAGCTTTAAAAAGTGCCCTATAAATGTCCAATTTATTGTTTCAGAGAGTACTAATATGATGTAACGAGAAAGAATCGGCAGGTTTTAATGACACTCCTGTGCTTGATTTTTTACCCATCGCTTTACTTCAAGTCCCCAAGTCACAAAGAACCTCCATGGAAGCAATAATTTTGTCCAACGTTACTTGAAAATATGCAATCCTTCTATCTAATACTTGACAGATATAATAGATCAGTAACGACATACGTAATTTTTTTAACTTAAATTAGACTATAACATTTCTATATAAATTCCCATTACTCCTAATAATTTATTCACGCAATCAGTACTCTATGACGGCATTCCAGGCAGTGCATCAACGTATTTGTGAAGCTTCAACGTACAGGAAGCTTAACAGGTTAAATAATATCTTTTATAGAAGGTGGAGACTCAAGTTTTAATCAACGTTATTATCATAAGGAATATACTGGAAAGATGGGTCTAAGGTATATTTTGTGACTATTATAATAAGGTAATCTACCGGTTAAGGTAGGTTTTTGGATGGACACAACTATTACATAATTAACTTGTGGCTCCAAACAAAACACAATCGAGCAACCTGCTCTACATCAGGTCCCTCTTCATCTCGGTGTACTTCTTTCCTCCCTTCATCCCGTCGAACATCCCAATCCTGTTCCTGCCCTTTCCTCACTTACCCAACATTCTCCCCTCTATTACCTTCTTCAACATCCCACTGCCGCTCAATACACCTTTTTGTGACTATTATAACAATGAAATAAATATGGACATGAACAATAAAAATAATATAATTTTTGTCCCAATAATACAATAAGGATCGCCATGTATCCGCACTAATCTAATTAAAACTTTCCCAAATATTTAGTTTGTTTATTGCCATCAAAATTAAAATAATTTTTCACTCGAATGCATTTTCCCGCGTTCATTCCGTTTCCCATTTTTAAGGTTCAAGTGCTATTCTCTCTTTCTCGGAAATTATAAGCTCTTATATCAATGAGAAGTGGAATTGGAAACTTAATACAAGCTTCACTTCCAACTTCGCAACACTTTGATGCCCTTCTCGAAGAAAATTTAAAATCGACAGCCGCTATTCTGGTCGTACTCATGACATAAGATGTCATTTCTCTTTAGAGTCGCACGATTGACGCTTCGGAAAAAGTTTCATGCGAGAACCATTAGAAAAGAGAAAACTTCTCAATTCAAAGTGCATTCTTTGGGAGCAAGTTCCAGTCTGAAGTAGTATTACAACGGTGTTTTGAAAGAGAAGCGTTCGGAAGAGCCATAAGGCAGAGTGTATCCTCCACTTAGAGCCTGCTAGATATCTAGTGCATCGCTCGAGATTTGGGTTGAGCACCTTTAGGGTTGATTCTTAATGTCACTATCCTTTATCCATCAACTATTAAAGATGTGTTCAACAGTGGGTAAAATATTCTCTCAACGCATTCCACATCGTCATATTTGTTTTTCCAAGTAGTCTGATTAATTTTTGTTAACCTTAATGATAAAGTTGCCTGGGAATCAAAACAATACAAATATTTTATCCAAAGCAATGCATTACACTTCTCTCATTCCAATGGATACCACATCATAGGATACAGACCAGAAATTAGCAAAGTGGAGGAGGTTTTAAGTATAGTGTATGTGATCTTTCTGACATCAGATATGGGTATATGATTAATTCTTTGCACATTGAGGTCAACGCAAAAATGTGATTGAGCCCTGACTACAGAATTACGGTCACCAAAAGTGAAACGGCACAATAACTTTTTGCATTACGTATGCTAAAATTTTAGATTTATGATTATTTAGATTACGTATGACATGATGAAATAAACTCATTTCACGTACATTGCACGAATACAGCCCAGCGAATTTTCGTTAATATTCAGATATGAATTACGATACGACCCGGGTTTCGATGTCCAACGTCATCTTCAGGCATGAAAATTTTACAAACATTTCAAACAGAACAAGACTACAACGAGACTAATGAGACTTAAATCAAATAAAGAGTCTTCTATATAGATTTCAGAGATTGATCGACATGTATATGAAGCACTAAAATTGAATTCTGACGTTTTAATTTGTCATAACCAAGGTCCCAGGGGTAAAAGGAAATACCACATTGAATTTTAATAATCAAACCACTTTACCTTTCCACATAAACTTTTTAATTTTTACTACCCAGGTTTCGTTATAGCATAAGATCATCAGGTAAAAATAAACAAGTCCAACACCGTATATATACATATCTCTGGGCGGAGGGGAAGAGGAGGGAGGAAAGAAAGGATTGGTTGAACTATGAAGAGGGGGGCTAAAAGTCTATGGTGTTATGCTATAACGAAACCTGGGTAGTAAAAATTAAAAAGTGTACGTGGAAAAGTAAAGTGGTTTGATTATTAAAAGTCAGTATGAAGATTTTCCACCAAGTTACGCCAGGAAACTGTTTTATTTACCACATTGAAGTTTTTGAAAATCGCCCTTTAGTATAATTCAGTCCAGTGGCACTAACTCACATATTTACGACTCACACGTGTAGATGATAAATAAATTATTCTTCATTCCAAAAGACATTTCCGCAAAAATATTCATATTAGTGACTTCAATCAAATCCAAGGCAAGATTTACGTTTCACCATCAGCACATTACATTGAAAATGTCAGCATGCAATCAGGTTTCATTTACGATAGCAAAATTCGACCTTTTTGTCTAATATCGCACCTTGTCGAAGCTAGAGACATGAATTGCAACTCTTCGAGGTCATCCTGATGTTGACTAGATGCATGAATAGCTTGGTCTTCTCTAACTTCGAATGCAGCTGAAAGCAATGAATTAAGAACTGCATGAAATGTTCAGCGTACTCCAAGACGAATCTGAAATTCCGAGCAGCCGGGTAAGAACGGGGTTAAAGCACGTTCTCGCGGTGAGTTATTTACCGTTGGCTACAGGAAAAAATGGAACTCCAACTATCCGAAATAACCAGAAGGATGGGCGAGGGTAAGGATAATGAACCACCGAATTTTCACTCAAAATCTCCCGACACCTGGGTAAATCTTCCAAGAAATCTAAATGATAAAAGAAATAGGGGGCTCGAAGTGTCCTCTTAATATAATGGTTGAGATACATACAACATACCGAATACTCCGTAGAACTAATCCCCTACTTAGTCTCGTAAGAAACCACGCACCTCTCGGCTCACTTGAGTTCTTATTGGCAAAATTGGCAAAGGGAGTAATGGATGGACAAAGCTACCACTTACAAATACATCTTCTTTTCTGAGATATCGCCTCTTTCACTTCCAACTCTGATTCCAATTCTGCTGATTTGTTGCTGATAGAATAAAAAAACCAGCGTTTGTAAGACCTCATTGATGACCAATATCCTTGAGCCCATGCATGAGTGTTTCTACCAGCACGGAAACGAATGAGTTATGGAAGGAGCTGAACCATATCTTTCTTGGTTCCATAAGTCTTGAGTCCGAATCTGAGGGTATAGTCCTCACATGCAATTATGGTGACATAAACGCTCTCACGTACCACCGCCTCATTTCCGAGCAAACATTAGCTGGAACGAAGTCCGTCGTCGCCAGTCGGAGGCTACACCCCTCCTTTCAGACGAGGCAACGAGATCATCCCCTATTTGGTTATGGCTGCTATCCTTTCGATCGTCGCATGCTCACCGTTCCCATGCGACTTTGTGCGCGGAAACTACGACACAAGTATCGCATTGATGGATCGCGATGGCGGGTTACACTGATTATCAAACCTTGTTACAAAAATGGTACTTCACGTTCCTTAGGATAGCGAAATTTTTTCTGAAGAAAACAGTGCGATATGTTGCATATCACACCGTTATCATCACAAAAAAATACCAACGACCAATTGCTCGATGTTGTTATCCGCTATCATCTTCGATATTCCCAGTTCGTAACAAAAATTTCAGCCCCAAAGTTAAACGAACGTCGACGAAAAGGAATGAAAAAGAGGAAGCAGGATAGTCTGCGGCGTGAGCTGCGGAAACTGTACCCGGACTAATTTATGGAACTAATTTTGCTCGTTGTAGACAAACTGGGTGGATTAAAAGGTTCACTTAGAGAGAATATCCAAGTGCATCCCAGTCTGGGAGCGAAAGCGGATGCACTTACAGCAGACACGCCGGAGGCCATCCTCCGTCTACTTCCTGCGAACGACCTTAATGCAGAGCAACCGCCTCACTGACGGAGTCGGATGTGGTTACCAGATTGAAGAGCCGTACTGAGGCTCCAGCTGAAACTAAGACGATGACACCTGATGAAAACTGCCGTGTGAATCTGAAGGAATGTACGTCAAAAATGTGAGTTTAGAAGCCGTCATTTATAATAATAATATTCTAGCCATCAATATGATGTATGCCATCAAATTCCCAGTTTTCTGTCGCACAAAAGAAGTTGAAAAACTCTCTCGCTGTAGTCACAATCTCTCCCAAAAATAATAAAGCAGTTTATCTACCTGTCTATTCACCCTTGCTCTTATAGCACTCCGCTCCTTCCTTTTGCGCCCCAGGACCCACCCCACGCATTCCTCCCACGCCTAACCGCCCCATCCATTCTCATCCCACGAACAAGTGCTGCGCCACACCCCTTGGATGGATGCGTCCCCCCAAATCGCAAGGCCGTGCCCCCGTTCCCCGATCACCTTTCCTTCCCTCCCACCAACTCCACCAAACTTGCCCCTTCCTCCACAACGCTCCCACATCCTTCCTTCTCTCTTCCCACGTATCTCCCTCCCTCCATCTCTCTCTCTCTCTCTTCGAGGCATGCACTTTGGCAAGATTCCAAGTCGCTTACCTACCCCTTTACCCCCGATAAAACTCCCCGATCTCCTCACACTCCTACCATCTAACGCCTTCGCCCCCCCCCCACCCACACCTCCTTGCCCTCTCCCCTCACTTCAGATCCATTTGACTCATTTCTGTTCTCTCACCCCCCAGCACACTCTTACCTTTATCCGGTCCCTCCCTTTTCCGTAAGATTCCCTCCTCCCCAAATCCTCCCCCTCTCCCCAACGGCGTGTACCTATAACACCACCTATCTTCTCCCTCTGCGTAACGGTACGCTCCCCTGAGGGTGGAAAGGCAGGGGTTGGGGAGGTTGGAGTAAAGCGTCCCTATGGGTTGTTGCTCAACGACCTATAAATCAATGTGGACGCTCATTTTAATCTTAAGGACGCGCGAAATGAATGTAAAACATGACTGTTCTCGCTAGGCATTCCGGAAGATCAACGAAGATAATCAGGGAAGGAAACTGCGGACCAGCAACTGGAATTACGGAAACGTCACGAGAAAGCAGTGTAGTTTAAAGAGAGCTGACCTAATAACTACATCATAAGCTAGCGAATAAGATTAATCTAGTCCTGATAATGGCGTACGAGCATTCTGAATGAACTACTTTCATCAGACCGTTTCAATGGTAAACAGCCACTATTCAGTTCTATAAGGATATTAAGGCTAAACCTGAAAACATTGGGTGATAATTTCTCAGGAGAAATCCTACAATTGCACTTAATTTCTTGTTTTCCGCATTCTTATCACGAACTAAGAGCTCTAACTCTGCTGAAACTCAATAAACTCAATGAAATTTCCAAAGTTTCTACATCGTGAAAAAGCTTTGAGTGCTGCTGTCCATAAAGAAAAAGGCAGTCCTACGTGCCAATTTGATAATATCAATTCGTTCAGCTCGTCTGAATCAAGGTGACGAAAGCTCCGACATCGACGTCCCATCGGATAAAAGGTCTTTTGGACATTACCTTCGCTAAAGATCCATCTATCACTCGATCCAATTATAAAAGCGGAACGATCGATGAAGCAATCAATGCTTCGGGAACACCAAGAAACCAGTCATTCCGGCTACGACAGACTATTTCGCTCCAGGGGGAGATGGTTAGAGGAAATATGAGTATTTGGAAAGACGACATAGAAAGGTTTGGCCAAACGGTCAATCAAAAGAAACGGTTCTCAGTAGCCGATAAACATTTGAAAAATGCTAAGCAAAGAAAACTCTAAGAGACTATATAGTTATTGAATACGACTGAGGTAGTGAAAATTATGAGTTAATGAATGACCTCCGCCCTTCTCCACAGATATTAAAAGGATACCATTAACAATGATAAAAGTGCAAATAATCTTTTACGAATCTCGAATGAAAATCCTTATTAACTTAAAATCATCTACTTGAAATTATTAATGAAAAATACAATTTTTGAAGGCTTTACAACAGTAAAACTTTTTCCACAGTTCCTTACAATTTCTCCTATCACCTCAGCTCACAAGTCGGTCGAATTTTCCTTATCACGGCTATGGAGAACGTTTAACTCGACTAACCGACCAGAGGCCAAAGAAGTATGCAACCACCTTTTGTAAAGCATAAATCGTCAAATATTCCGGTGTGCGTGGGTGAGGAATTTTCCTTCTATGAGGTTCATATAAAAATTGTAACATTCATTCGATGGTATATACTTTGCTGGGGGAGGCAAGATATTTAAGTTTTCGCATTTTTTTAGATTTTTGCGAGGGTTTCATGTGCTTTAATTATATTATCGCTTGTGTCAAATTCAACTTCTCAAATTTATTCCATTGAGTTTTTGATAATTCAACAGAAATTTGAATTCCATTGGTGTGCATTGCATTTACGATATCAAATTCGTTCTATAACTGGGAATCGAAAAAATATTCTTCGCTACCTTTACTACTGTTTCTCTCTCAAATGTCAGAAAATGATCGCTCAACTCTCGTAGAAATTCGATTTAAACATAGCTACATAAAAATGGCAGACTATTTAATCCATCAAGAATTCTAAAAAGGTCAGTTAAAACTTAAGTACGTGTAAATAGATAGTGTACTTTTTCTGATTTGTATTAATTTTCCCGTTCTTTGTGCTTCCTTAATTTCGCTTTTACTTTTTTCCCGTATGAGTACAGAGCTTCGTTAAGCTTTTTAAATACATTCAAACAACTGCAGAAGATGCAACGACAGAGGTAGAATTACCAAGAAATCAAGAGCTCCACGGCCTCTAAGTTAAAATAAGAAGGGGGAAAAACTCCAATGGCCGTAATACATAGTCGCAACTCTCGTCAGACCAAATTGTTGTGTTGGTTTTCGCGGGAACCACGTCAGGGACCAACCAAAACCTCTCGACCAAGAATACCCTCTGTGGTGTTTTACGGGAAATTAATCCACGCCAGGGACCACACCCACACACACTATCCTGTCTGGAATTCCTCACGAGGCTGTGAGACCCCGTTAAAGATTCTGGGTGGAAATGTAATCCTTCACGAAGCTGTAGAGAAGGCACCAGGATGTTCTACAAGTACATACTCTGTGACTATCCACGAAGGACGAGCCAATCACACACACAAGCACTCAAGAAACATGCACACACACTCAAAGGGCCCAGCTTCTGGGGGAATCTGAAAACAAGTAGAGCGCAGACGAGGATATGCGTCGAACACGCGTGTTTCGGCCACAAAGTGGCCCTCTTCAACGAACTGAAGGGAAAAAAACACCTCCAACACAAGGTTGAAAGTGGCCGCAACACGCGTGTCCCTTTTTTTCGAAAATTCGAAAAAAATAAAAAAAGCTGGATTCGTAAAAAAATGTTTTGATAAGAAGAAGAGTGTGATAAGACTTTTAGGGGAAACAGATCGGGAGTCGCTTGAGACGCGAAGAGAACAAGTGAGACAGGCTTTTAGCAAGGTTCAGAGCATACGAGTTAAAATATGGCACAAAGAGAATGATTTGTGATAGATTAGACCACAAAGATAAGATATGGAATTTCAGTACAGATATTTGTTATTTTCTAGGTAGATCAGGAATCGTAACATTAAAAAATCGAAGCCATAATAAAATTAAAAATATCGAAAAAAAAGGGAACAAGACTTAACGTTACGTAGATATCTAGTGCCTTCGTAGGTGTATGTGCATGTGTATATTAGTTCCTAGCATATATACTTGCCTGTTCGTAAGTAAAAATAAGTTTTGCATTAACATATTCGTAGGTGTGAGTGGGCATTAGAATTATTTTGTTTATTTTGCATGTGGTTGTTATCTATTTTACGGGTGGTGCCCTCCGCCACACGCCTTTGCGGGAGCTTGTAGGTTATGATGTAGATGTAGACAGTAGTAGTAGTAGTAGGGAGAGTAGTCTTTTCAGCTCTCACACGCAAAATACAGGGAATCCAAAGTATAAAAATTGTTAATTTTAACTGAAATCCGGGTTCGAAACCCGGTAAAAGTGATTGATTTTAACGCAGTCTCTTTATTTATAACACAATTTAAAATGTTAGAATATTTATGGAAACAAGTATTTTTTTTCGATTGATTTAAATAATATGTTGTCAATTAAAAAACAAGATTGAATTGAATAAAATTTGAGTTTCCTGCATTTTGTCATTACTTATTATTTACTACATTCTACATTGTTGAAATCCATCCACCAGTCTCCGGTGAGCATCGGGGTTTTGCTGTCATCGCAATGATCGGAGACGCATACGCTTTATTCTATCTAATATTCTTGCCTCAAAATTCCCTGCAAATTATTTGAAAAGATAAGGCTTTATACATTTATAAACAGATATAATTACCTAAATTTATATTATATGCCATTACTAAACATGTATTTATTTCTCTCGAAAACATAAACAATTAAATGATGGATCTATTCCTTTTGCGTAAACTGCGTTGCGATCAGCACGACACTTGAAAAAAACGATAGTATTTTTATACATTTCTCAGAATTGGAACTGAAATCAAAACCAGTTTTCAGGCGAGACCCTGCGTAGGATAAAAGGGACGACGAATGCTCTCTGGTCCGCCGTCTGCTCCCAACGGGAAAATGTCCATAACCGACAGAGTATAACCACACTCGGGCGATCACGCGGAAGAGACCCGGCGTCAGCTTGCTTTGCATTTTTCCCGCCAGGGGCAGAGAGATAGCATGACCGAACACCCTCGGATTGGTCGAGTATAGGTGTTCAGCAGACCTCTCTCCACCAATAATTTGGTTTCACATCCCTTCATCGCTGATTTAGTGCAGATTCTTTGATGGATGAAGGGGGAAAGATTGAAAAAAGTGTCTATAGCAGTTTCAATTCAATTTTGTTCGGAAGTTACTTCGTTTCTACTAAGAATAAATATTAATCAATGAATCAACTAAAGTTTCCGCAAGTTACATGGCATGACTTTTATTTCACAAGTATATCTTTGTTATATATCCCCGTTGGTTTAAGGTACACAAAAAGTAGTCCAAAGCGTGCAAATTCTCTTTTATTTGCATTTAGTACGTTGTTTCGTATGTTAGTATGTTGAAATGTAGATCTACAACTACGAGTACGATTTAGGAACAGAGTTTGACGAGAAAAAAAGGGCCTCACCCATTACTCAAGAATTATCATCGATATTAAGAAAACCTGATTGGCTAACGCAGCATTGCTTTCTTGAATCCTGCCAATTATATTTAAGAATAAGGAATTTGAAACATAAGCAATGCGAGGACATGTAAACAAATTGCTAGACCCAACTGCTACGTCTGCTTTAAATTCCGTGGTGGGTGTAGGAATATTTTTTATCGAGATTTAATCAACCCTCCTCCTGGGACAGCGGAAGCAAAAGAGACACGCGTAAACAAAAACAACCCCTTCATTACAGTTAAGGCCGTGATGCGGAAATTAATATCTAATCTCCTAAAAATCAATTTGAAACCTTTAACTGGGGAAAGAAAACAGCAGGGTGTATAACAACGTCGAATGCACGGTGAATCGGTCGTTGGTCCCTCCACTTCCACATGATGAAACATCTCCGCCACGAACATAAAGGTGAAATTTAGAGAGCGTTCGATAGAGTCGGACAAAATTGGTTAAACGCTCCCTCGTTAACGAAGAGCAGAGAAATTACTAAGTGCACACACACACACACACCTGTGTAAGCACACTTCGAAATACCTTCCTCCCTCCCACAAACTGTCTCCGCTTTCCGTCCCCTTGAAGTGGGTTGAAAGGGGAAGGGGGAGAGGGAAATAAATGGCCGCCCAAGTTCACCTTCCCGCGGAAAAATCTGGTCCAATCAATCTTTCACAATCAACCGCACCTTCTGTCTCCCTCCCTACAGCTCTCCCCACCACAGTTATCCTCTCCACCCTCCTCCAACTTCCCCCTCCTCTCTCTTCACATCCCACCCATTACGCTCCACCCTCCCCGAAAGTTCTACCCCACTCGCTTCATCAATCCCTCCCCAGTCGGACACCATCTCTCGCCGCCACGGCCTCGCCAATGCCGCTAAAACCCATTCTTGCACCATCCCTCCGAGCCCAGCACCTCCCTCCCCCACGAGTCAACCCTTCCAAACCACCTCCTCCTACCTCTCCCAAAGACCTCAAAAACCTTCAGAGATCCCCGCCATTTCCATAGCAACCATCCCTTAAACCCTAACACAACTCTCTCTCCCCATTCCCCCCTTCCGTCTTATAATTTCTCCTGCCTCGGCGACTACACCCCCTCCAATCCCCTCTCCCCCACGCACCCCTTCGTCACCAACGCCGACACCACCACTATGGCCTTGAATAGGGGCCAGTTGTCTTCTGCTCCCAGCAACTGCCTAGGCGGGGAGTAGGAGTGGGCAGGGCGCTTGTTTTTCGAGGATTGAGTCACTCAGGAGATGGGAAGGAGGTCGAGATTAGGTGGGATGGGCTGTGGATGGGTAGTTTAGCCCGTCAATCTGCAGCCTTACAGGGGCACGGCCTCGATCCCAGAGGTCGAAAGTACTCATGTACCTACGTCTTGATGATAAAAGTTTTCTGGAGGCTTTAAAATTGTTTGCATAGCATTTCGTGACATTCGTTTTATCTGTAAAATGGAGGTTTTATTGCTAAATTTAGGACCTGATGGGGTTGTTCTAGAATTTAATTAGTATTATTATGAAAATTGGTATCTGTAAATGCAAACCTCTTCTTAGGGTTGGGTGAAATAAGAAGTTTGGAATGGATTCAGGGTCAATTTTTAAAATTCAACTTATTTCAATATGTATACGTCACGAATTCCGAAATGTTGGAAAATAGGGTGGTATTTATTCACTATATGTAATCCTATCATTGCATTCAACAAACAATTATGTTGATAATAAGATGCGAATAAACTAACAGAAAAATAGATTCATTCAAAAGACTTCCAAGTTGTGATGAGAAGAGAAAGAGAGAAGTTAAAGTCTTTTTGTCCCTACTGGGGATATACTTCTAGCAAATGAGATCGTCACGGGGTTGATTTTATTTCTCAATTACATGAAGCGAAGCTAACACAACATAAATAGGTAAAATCATGCTATTTTAAACTTAGCAACTTGAGCGTATCTAAAGACGAACTGAGTTGAAAATAACTCCCAGATCAGAGGTGAAATTATAGCTAAGTATCTTACATTAATTTGAAGCAGGTTTCCTTCGTTAATACTGAAAAATGATTACTATAATGCATAATATGTGAAGAACAGACAATAATAATATACGGAAGGATCTTATGGATTGAACCGTAAAAATTTCGGGTTTTAAACCCAATTCTATCCAAGCACATGGCTTACAGAGGAAGATAAACGTATGGGTGAAAAAACTGGATATGCGTAATTAAATCCATCAAGATATCGGCTGTCATGTGAACAGTAACCTATTCACAATCGTTAAAAATGATAAAATTTGTTGTCTCAGGCGTAACTTTATGGAGTTTGCATGAAATAATGAAATGAAATACTTAACTTTGTAATTCCACACAATTTGACCAGATGATGACGTTCAACGTCGAAACCTGGGTCATGTTTTTTTAAATAAATTGTGTGGAATTACAAAGTTAGGTATTTCATTTCATTACGTTAAAAGTGATACTTAAAAACTGAACGCCATCCTACCTATGAATTGAGAACGCATGAAGTAAATGATATATTTACGTATATTTTACACAGGAATACAGTCAAAAGATCCGTCGTCTCTTGACTCTGTTATAGTCAACACCACGACCATAGTTTTTTGTGCCTGACGACGAAAATACAAGTCCTGCTCATCGACCTTACGCTTGCAAAGAATTCTTCCAGAAGCATAATATTTTCCAGCTGTCTCACAGGTTGCATGCTCGAATCCCGTTGACTAACGAACGCGTTTAGCCTAAGACACTATCAATTAATAAATATCCATTCAGTTGGGGTGAGGGATCTTATCCGTTATTCGGGACGTCGTTTTACTGGGAACTCCTCTCCTCTCTCTAGTTTCATCATATTAACTTCACTAATTTAAAACATGTACACTGTATAAATGATTGTTACAATTTATATGTATCTGTCCTCTAAAAACAGGGTTTTTCTTCCTTGGTGTTTTTCCGCGTGGGTTTTTACTAGGTGAATAATGTCACGTTCACCCTAGCTTTTCCCACAAACCTCATTCTTTGCTTACTTACTTACTTAAACTTTTCTTATCCTAATGTTTCTCTCTAATCACTGTCTTTTACTCTGTGCATGTTTGTATGTGTTGGGGTATCCCTAATCTATTTATGTATGTATGTATAAAAATATATACACACACATATGTATGTGTGTGTATATATTTTTTCTTTTCCTTTTCTTTCGATGTTAAAATTTGTGTCTGTCTATATGTATTTATGTGTATATATGCATGTATTTTACAAATTTTATATCTTGTATAATATGTATATGACAGTGGGTTAAATGGAAAAAGGGACCATTAGGTCTCAATTTCGCCCAAATAAAGTCCTTTATCTATCGATCTAAGGGGGACAGAGCGTAACCAAGGTAGGAGGGAAGAGTCGAAAATGGCTGAAAAGATCGTGACGTACTTCATCACGTCGTACAAGTTCGGTGCTCTCGCTAGCTGTCCGAAATGCCTCAGATTTCAATCCCATATATATATCCCCCTGCCACACACCTTTTTGGTGGCTCGCAGGGTACTTATGTAGATGTAGATATATATATATATATATATATATATATATATATATATATATATATATATATATAATATAACTTTTGGACGGCACAATAGAACACAAAATAAAACAGATAACACGTAAAAGGACACTCACACTGTAGATGATTTAAGCTTTCGGCCTACTCCGAGGCCTTCTTCAGGTCAGACTCACCTGAAGAAGGCCTCGGAGTAGGCCGAAAGCTTAAATCATCTACAGTGTGAGTGTCCTTTTACGTGTTATCTGTTTTATTTTGTGTTCTATTGTGCCGTCCAAAAGTTATATTGCTCTCGTGAGTACTTCCGCATCATCTATATATATATATATATATATATATATATATATATATATATATATATATATATATATATATATATATATACATATATACATATATATATCCTGTGTTGGTCTTTTATGTGTTTTCCTATCCCCTTTCCTTATATGTCTATTTCTGTGTGCGAAAATAATATATATATATATATATATATATATATATATATATATATATATATATATATATATATATATATATATTGTGTCACCCATGCCAGATAGGTCGAAGGTTAGGAGCCAGACGAAAGGTAGTCCACGCAGCGTCTGTTCCTCAGTGAGGCGGCTGCAATGGCGTCTGACCCCAGTGGGGCGGCCATTAAGTGATGGTGTCACGTTAAAAACACTATTGAGGAAGGCAACGGGAAACCACCTCAATTATCATTCCCAAGAAAATATGATGGACGCAAAACAGAAATTGAGTCCTGGCAACTGCGGGACTCGGCCCAAGGGGCCGTGTGTCGTGCCCGGCAGCGGGGGAGGCAAGGCTTCCGCGGTCGTCATCCCACGAAATCCTTGCGGGGGAGAAATAACAGCAGCAGGACAGAAGATGCAGAAGAAGACGAAAGTAGTGAGGATAGGAACCTGGAACGTCAGGGCAATGTTGAGGAGAGGCAAATTAGAAAATATTAAGCGAGAGATGGAAAGAGGTAGTATAGATGTTTTAGGTCTCTGCGAGGTGAGATGGAAGGATAGCGGGGATTACTGGAGTGACAATTATAGAGTGATATACAGTGGCGGGGTCGAGAGCCAACGAGGGGTTGCCGTAATTTTAAATAAAGTGGTAGGAAGAAGCGTAGTCAACATACAGCAAGCGACTGATAGAATTTTACTCGTAGAGATTAAAGCAGAGCCGACGAACTTGATCATTGTTCAAGTATACATGCCACCGAGCAACCACAAGGAGGAAGAAGTCGATAGGATGTACGATGAGTTAGAGGATATCATCGCGAGTGTTCCTGCAGGGAAACATTTGATTGTGATGGGGGATTGGAATGCGACGGTAGGCGAAGGAAGAGATGGGGGTGAGGTGGGGGACTATGGGTTAGGCACGAGGAATGAACGAGGGGAGAAAGCAATTGAATTCTGCAGGAGACAGGGGTTAGTCATCACCAACACATGGTTTAGACACCACAAAAGGCGTAGGTATACATGGAAAATGCCAGATGACTCAGAAAGGTATCAGTTAGATTATATTATGGTCAGGCACAGGTTTAGAAACAGTGTGATAAATTCGCACAGTTTCCCAGGAGCGGATGCGGACTCTGACCACAATTTAGTTGTTATGAAATGTAACGTTCGTTTCAAGAAGATAAGGCAAGGGCGGCGGGTTAGGAAATGGAATTTAGAAGCATTAAATGGATTAACGAGGAAGGAGTATCAGCAGGCTGTAGAGAAAATAATGGATGACGGTAAAGAACTGAGTACTATCGAAGAAAAATGGGAATGTATCAAGAAAGGAATATTGGAAGCCGCTAAAGACACTATAGGAACCGTTAACGGGAAAAGGATAAGGAAACCATGGGTCACGGATGAGATGATTGCAAAGATGGATGAGAGGAGAAGATGGAAAAATGTAAACACAGAGTTAGGCAAAATGAAGTACAAAGATTTAAACAATAAGTTGAGAAAGGCCACAAATAAAGCCAAAGAAGAATGGTGAAAAACGCAATGCGAGGATATTGAAAATCTACAGAAGAAGGGTGAAATTGGTGCTCTATACAGCAAGGTTAAGTTATTATCGGGAAGTAAGAAGGCAAGATCTGTGCTAACAGTAAAAGATAAGTGGGGTAAGATAATAGTTGAACCAGGAAAAATCCAAGAGAGGTGGAAGGAATATATAGAAACACTGTATGGTAAAGAACTTAGGCCGACAAGGTTAGACATAGAAAAGGAACATGACGTAGAAGAAGATAGCTTAGGTCCAGGCATACTCGACGATGAAATAGAAAGGGCATTAAAGGAGATGAAAGCAAATAAGGCTGTGGGGGTGGACAACATTCCTGTAGAATTGTTGAAATGGTTAGGAAAAGGTGGGAAGAAGGCCATATATGGACTGATTCGTAGTATCTATGAGGAAGGAATCTGGCCGGAAGATTTTGTGAGATCGGTGTTAGTTCCTATTCCAAAAAAGGCAAAGGCTACGTCATGTGAGGATTACAGAACAATAAGTTTCATATCCCACGCAGCTAAAGTTATTCTCAGGATCATCAACAAAAGGATAGAGAGTAAGGCATATGATTACTTAGGGGAGGATCAGTTTGGGTTTAGGAAAGGAAGAGGTACGCGTGACGCCATTGCAGTAATGAGATCACTAATCGAGAGGAATATAGAATACAATCAGGACGTTTTTGCCTGTTTTGTAGATTTCGAAAAAGCGTTTGATAGAGTGAATTGGGAAAATTTAATGCGTGTATTGCAGAAAATAGGAATGGATTGGAGGGACAGGAGACTGATCCGCAACCTGTAAATGTCTCAGACTGCTCAGGTGCGAGTGGGGAACGGAGAATCCGGATGGGCAGTGTTAGGAAGAGGTGTAAGGCAGGGTTGCCCATTGTCACCGGTGCTGTTCAACGTATATGTAGAGGAAATGATTAAAGAGGCATGGGAAGAACTGGAGGTAGGAATGAAAGTCGGAGGGGAATTCGTAAAATCGGTTAGGTTTGCTGATGACCAAGCATTAGTTGCTCAGTCAGCCAAGGGGTTGCAAGCATTGCTGAGTGAATTGGAGGTTCAGTGCGATAAATATGGGATGAGAATCATTATTAATAAAACAAAGGTTATGCGATTTTCCAGAAAGAAAAAGACTAAGCTAAATATTAAAATAGGCGGGGAAAAAATAGAGCAGGTAGAACAGTTTACATATCTCGGAAGTGTTTTGGACCAATACGGTCAAAGTGGTAGGGACGTAAGGAGAAGAATTGCGCTAGGCAAGAAGGCTTTCTCAAGAAGGAGGGAGTTGATGACGGGGACGTTGAGTAGAGTTGTTAACACAAGACTCGTAAAAACTCTGATATGGAGCGTAGCTATGTATGGTGCGGAAACGTGGTCACTGAAGCAGGAGGATAGACGTAGATTGGAGGCTTTTGAAATGTGGGTGTGGAGAAGAATGGAGAAGGTGAAATGGACCGAAAGGAAAACAAATGAGGAAGTACTGGAGATGGTGGGTGAGGAGAGGGGTTTGTTGAGAGAAATCCTATGGAGGCAGGAAAAATGGATGAAAGGCGTATTGAGCGGTAGTGGAATGTTGAAGAAGGTAATAGAAGGGAGAATGTTGGGTAGGCGAGGAAAGGGTAGGAACAGGATAGGGATGTTGGATGGGATGAAGGGAGGGAAGAAGTACACAGAGATGAAGAGGGACCTGATGTAGTTTAGGTTGCTGGATTGGGTTTTTTTGGAGTTACAAAATATGTATTTGATAGTTGTGTCCATCCAAAAAAACCTACCTTAACCGGTAGATTACCTAATAATAATATATATAGAGTGCCCATCATTATATTCTTGGGAATGATAATTGAGGTGGTTTCCCGTTGCCTTCCTCAATAGTGTTTTTAACGTGACACCATCACTTAATGGCCGCCCCACTGGGGTCAGACGCCTTTGCAGCCGCCTCACTGAGGAACAGACGCTGCGTGGACTACCTTTCGTCTGGCTCCTAACCTTCGACCTATCTGGCATGGGTGACCCTACCAGGAGCAATTATATTTACTCCCGCCAGCACAGCTCTAGGGGTCATCGGAACACACAAGCCCTTCCACCACGACAAGGTTGTAGTCCATGGGAGGGACTACAAATTAATGCGTGTATTGCAGAAAATAGGAATGGATTGGAGGGACAGGAGACTGATCCGCAACCTGTACATGTCTTAGACTGCTCAGGTGCGAGTGGGGAACGGAGAGTCCGGATGGGCAGTGTTAGGAAGAGGTGTAAGGCAGGGTTGCCCATTGTCACCGGTGCTGTTCAACGTATATGTAGAGGAAATGATTAAAGAGGCATGGGAAGAACTGGAGGTAGGAATGAAAGTCGGAGGGGAATTCGTAAAATCGGTTAGGTTTGCTGATGACCAAGCATTAGATGCAATTCACATTTAGCTGATGACTCCGATAAAAGTTACCATTGCGGCATCTGCCGCAGTTTCTTCAAATCAGTAAACTACACTTGAAACTGATATTAAATTGCACGGAGTTCAGACGGCAACAGAAACCGAATGATTCGTCACTAGGAATGGGGTTTAATTTTTAAAATTGATCGTAAACCATATCTAGGAACAGTCCAATCGTCCGAAAACATTCATGCTCTAATATCAATTTACTCTCCACATGTTCGGAACATACATTTCTTCAGTACAATACAGTTCTACATAGTGTACATGTACACACATTTAGCAGATCCAGTTTTCTTCCACAGGGTTCGTCCGGCAAATAAGTGTACTGAGCTCAGGAAAAAAAAATTATTACACTTTCACATATCTTAAGCTAATATTCCTCAAAATAGGACCCTTTTGAGTCGATACACTTGTTCCAGCGGCGTTCCCATTCCTGGAACGCTCCCGCGAAGGCATCATCGGGAACCTCTCGAAGACGCTGTCACGGCCTCTTTGACGGCGTCCAAAGTCCCGTATCGCGTTCCTTTCAAACTCCTCTTTATCTTCGGGAACAGAAAGAAGTCCTTTGGTGCCAAGTCCGGGCTGTAGGGCGGGTGCGGCAGCGTTGCCACGCCGTGCTTGGCCAAGAAATCCGACACGACAAGCGCAGTGTGAGACGGCGCATTGTCGTGATGCAGCCGCCAGATATTTTTGATCGCTGGCCGAACGCGGGCGACTCGTTTTCGAAGCCTGTCGAGCACTTGGACGTAAAATGCAGCATTTACAGTTCGTCGTTCAGGTACAAATTCGTAGTGGACGACTCCCCTTTTGTCAAAAAAGACAATGAGCTTATTACACTTATTTTCCGGACGAACCCTGTATGCTACGCCAGTAAAAATAGCTATACGCCAAGAAAAATCCTATATTTTAAAATTATTATTTAATATAATTGCTATCAGCGAAATCAGTTGCATTCAAATCTACGGCAAGCAAAAGGGTAAAATACCCTTTCCCCATATCACCGACGTATACACGTATGTGCAAAGATGTCACCCACACTCTAACCGAGATCCTCTTATCATTATCTTCACGGTCTATTCAAACCATTATTATTATTATTTTTAATCGAAGTTTTCTTAAGAAGTGAAGAAAAATGTTTGAGGGTTGATGAAGGAAAGGATTGAAATTAATTGGCCAAGAGTTGTTAAACTTGCAATGTCAATTAATATTGCAGCGGAGGTATACCAATCAATCAAGGTAGGTCTTAAAATAGAAACTTAGTCGAACATCTACAGTTACGTAGTCTTGAGTCCTGTCCTCGTGAGTCGAGGTCGAAGGTGACCCTTCGACACCTCTCTCTCTATAACGCCTACGCGACCCGGGAGGTTTACCAAGTTCCAGCTCCCTGGTGGAAAGGGGATGAAGGACGAGCCCTGGAGATGGGAGAATAGAGAAGGAGAGCGAGAGAGAGAGAAAGCTGACATGTAAGTGTGGGGAGGAGCAAGTCTGGGTCCAGAGGTTCAAGGGGGTCAGGGGAGGATGGGCAGAGGAGGAGGAGTCGAGAGGGTTGGAGAGCGGGACGGGGTCGGCGGAGAGGGTGGAGATGGTGGAGGAGGTGCGCCGGAGAGGACAAGGGCTTGAAGGGAGAGGTCGCGAGGGGACGGAAGAGGCAGCTGCACGCACAAGAAGAACAAGATGAGCCGGCGGAGGTGTTTACAAGCTTTTTTTCGACCCCCTCAGACTTTGAAAGGGTCCGACCGCGTCGAACCTACCAGGAACGCTGAGCTAATCGCGCGGCGGTGGTGGGGGATGCGGGTGCGTGTGTGTGCGAGATGATTCGCTGCTCTTTTTCTCCCCTTTGTACTCCTCGCCTTCCCTTCATCTCCCCACCTTTTCGTGCGAGAGGAAGTCTCGCACCCTCCCCTTTCTCACTCGCCAAAACCCACCCGCGGCGCCGTGAGGAACTAATTCCCAAGAAGGGAGGGCGAGAGGTGGAGTCGGGTTGGTCGAGAATGGAGGGGATGAATTTAAAAAAGCGCGCAAAAATATTCTAATTAAGAGAAAAGAAAAATTTACGAGGGCGTTCGGAGGGGACGAGGGAGTTGCATATCTTCGGCGGTCGCTTCGCCATGGAGGAGGTAAGGGAAAAAGGGATTAAATTGGGGAGAAGAGTAGCAGCGTGGACGGTACTCATTTTTCCGCTTTGTTTTCGGTGAAACGCTCTCTTTCCATCTTTACCCCCCTTCCACCCCTCTTTCTAACCACCTGACCAACACCATCACAGCCCTCGACGTCGCCACCCGGCCCACCTCCGCGTTTCCGGGCACATTAATTCGGCTGGGGGGGTTGGGAATATAAAGGGGGTGATGGAGAGAAGCGCGCTCGCTGGACGAGGCCCAAGATGCTCCCGACAATTGAATTCCTCCGCCGTACCGGACTGACGATGCAACCCGACGACGGAATCCCGGGGCGCGCCGAGAAACACGAAGCGTCGACATTTCTTCCGCCGGAAGGGAATGGATTCCACGCCAAGGCGAATATAATGTTGCGCTGAAAATTTAATTTTCAATCTGCAGAGCGGAGACCCGGTGTAGGAATTCCTTTTTGTGCGGCCAATTTAAAATCGTGGATGGAGAAGTGGTTTTTTTTGCCGGCATCAGCTTCATGCGGCGAACTCCTCGCATACGACCCGAAACGCAGAGTTCCTGATGTGCCTGGGAAAATTACTCGTCCAGAATTGAAATATCAAGTAATGATTGCTATGTTGTTCCACCGACGAGCCAACTTATTAACACCCTGTACAATACCCCTATTGATTTCGTGATAATCAGAAGGATTACATGATTTTCTATTGAATTACCTCTCTTATTAATTAATTCAATCGAATTACTGTAAAGAACCGTACAACTAAAATGCTGACCATGAAAATAGGACAGTATGTTTGATTGGAAATATTTTGAATCTGAGAGAACTTACTAATTAGACCATTCGATAATCTGAGAAATGCATAACATTCTTAAGCAACGGTTTTACATGCAAAAAAATTGCTTTGTCCTCTTAAAACCGTTAATATGCAAGAAATTAAGTTAAACTACCCCGCCTCACCACATAATTAAAATTCGTCCATTGGAATTCAATGTGTATGATAAAAATGTAAAACATTCTCTTATCTACTTGAGGGTTTTAATTTCCCAGCCAAATACTTATCCACATATTTGCTGTCAAGATTTTTTGAACCTCAACTTTTATCAGAATCCGTGTTCACCGTCTATCTAAGAAAATACTTGGAGGGTTTAGGACATTATCAGAATTAAAATGCATTTTAACAGTCTAGGGAGCAATGCTTCCACGAGAATTAAAGAATGGCCCCATTGTCTCCGAGCACTCATAACTCTTAGAGCAACAGTTCTTTTCAACCGAGGTAAGTTGTGCGATTCCAGGAGAAAAATTCACGTTTGGCAATGTCGGAGGGCAGAGAGGGTCGTGGCAAATCATAACTTTTAAAGAGGAAAACGAGGTGAGATTGTTACATAGCATACGCCTTTAAAAAATACGGCTCAGAGATTGGTTACAGCAGTTCGGGAGTTTAACTGCTACGAGGTAATATTCATTTAATGGATAGAGGACTCGAGGAATGCTGTCGTGCCTTTTGGAATTTGAGAGAATATTAGTAAAGCCAGGGAAGCATTCGGAGATGGGAATCGATTGTGATGAAAAAGAAGAGAGAAGGAGATTCGCTCTAAGTGAGAAAGGCCGTGAGTACTTAAGGTTTTCTGGAATGCTATGTTTGGATAAAACGAATCGAGCAAACAAATGTCCACAAACTTTCCGAAATGTTTACTTGAAATCCATGAATCCTAAGGAACTAATCTTTCATTATTTTACTCCAATAATTTTTTCTCTAATTCTTATATTCTTGTTTCAACTCTCAGTGAGCTTTCTGATTCATCCTCATGGGACCCTTGTAGTAAACTAAGTTCTCAATCACCGTCCTCTAGGGTTCAACAGGAGTAGCAATATTTCTTTTTGGGTTAAGCTAGGAGAAGAATTTAGCCTTGCAGGATTAATATACAATTTGGCGCCCAGAAACCCTATATTTGATAACGAATTTGTAGCAGAAATGCGGGATTTTTGAGCTAAAGTGCTAGAAATACTTTGAGATTAAATGTGAAAAGATATTTGTCAATGATGAATGCAAAAAGGGTTTATTTTAGTGTCGGATGTCAGACCGTTTTCTGTTAGGGGAGCTAAAAAATGACTCGTTGAACAGTTTTAATCAGAGGTCCATCCGAAATCTACCGTAAACGATAGAATACGAATAATAATATCAATTCATTAAGGATCCAATAAACAAAACAAGTGAGAAACGAAGTAAGTAGATTGAATTTCAACGAATACGAATATGAAAAACAGTAAATTTCCTCAACTCAAAGCGCATTCGTTTCAAGTCTTACAAAGAATATATAAGAATCAATTTGTTGTAATAGTAAGCAAATCTTACGGATTAGTTACCTTGGTTTCATAATTTGAAAAGTAACTTTTGAGTCGGAAAACAAATAAATGGCTAAATTTCAAAATTGTTGAGAACCAATTAAAATCCAGACTCTTACTTCACTTCATAGCGCATATTGTTAGCTTGATGTCTGTCGGAGCTTGTATGGAAGTTTACATAATGAAAAATCGATTTTCGTAGTTACGAAAAATCCACCGTTTTCTGAAATGTAATTTGCATTCGAATAATTTCCTCCTTCAAATCAATAAAGCGATTATTTTGAAGCCAGCATTAAGTCCTTCAAACGACTCTCTTTTTTATTTATTTATTGCGCTCCATTATGGAGTATTGAAATTTTAATGAACTGAATAATTGACGATTTTAAATGGCCCCAGACACAAATACCTATTAACTCATGTTTTATGTCGTAGTTATTGGTAAATTATTTTAACCAATTGATTTTGTTTTAAAAATACGTTAGGAGTAATATTCAGTGATAACCGAGAAACATTTTATGGGAGCATTAATAAAAACTGAATCGAATAAACCAGTTGTAAAAGTACGTTAGAGATGCTATGCACGAGATGAATTGAGTTCTTAATTGAATCACAGCATCATACGCCGATAGGGAACTGGTCTCGTTTACGTATAGCAGTAGACACTCAGTCGTCAGTATTGGTTGACGTAATGTGAATCCAAGATGCTTTAATTTCGGCGGGAGATTATGTCTAAATTTGCACACAGTAGTGGTTAGTCGGGTGGTTATTATTTACATATTTGAGAAGATACGAAAAAAATACGCATTAACTTGGACGTTTATTGTACGCATTTGAGTTCGCGATTAATCTCTCAAATATCGATGTATGCTTGCGATATAAATCTTTCGCCCAAGGTTTCGCCGCTAACCTCGATGTGAATTTTTCACGTAGCTCGGTACTCTAGTTGACTTGAGGCGGTGGATGTGCACATGTCAGGAGAGAAATTTGCATCTCTTTGAGACGGAGTTGGCGTGGGGTGTTGCCCACCAGACGCAAGAGCTCGCCAGAACAAATATTTTTCGAGGGGGAGAAAAAAAAGTAAACTCCCAAGTCCTAACAAAAGAGTCTGCTGCGGAGAATGAACCCAAGACTTCTTTGTCGCGGGACGGAAGTGAGCATCGTAGGGGAGGTTGGGGCTGTGGAGGACGAGCAGGGGGCAGAAGAGGAGAAGAAGGGCATCTCTCCACTTAGTCACGTTAAAGTATGTAAAGGAGAATCGGAGGGGCCGGGGGAGTGGAGAACAAAGGCGATCGCGGAGCTTGAAGAGGCCAAGTGGAAAGGGTTTCATAGGAGAGAAAATAGGGGACGCGGAGTGACAAAAGGAGCAACTGGGCCCATTCTTCAACTCTATTTAAGCGGGAGAGGTTACTGACCTCATCCGGTCACCACGGAATATGCGTGCCTTAATTTTAGGCCAATAAACGTCCAAACCCTGGAGACCAGTCACAGAAAGATTTAATTAGCGAATTTAGCAAACTTTGAGAAAAAGCCAACTGACACCTGGAAAAATACATTAAGAACGAACTGGATACATCACGTGTTTTTACAAAACAATGAAACTTAAGATGGGAGAACATAATGAAATAAAATTGAAATGTCAAGGAAAAGTCACCCAAAACATTTTTACAGACCGAACCATCAAATACACAAAAGTTTACGAACAAAAGTGAGAGTTAATCCTTTCACGAAGATTATTTGCAAGAAAACTCTATCCAAAAAAATACATATCTTATTTCAATGCTTTCAACGCTAACTAGTAGGCATAAATTCGAAACCCATAATGGGCTAAGGAAAGGAAATCAACTGTCGACCCAACCCATGCATGGCATATTTTTTTCACAGGGTATTCGAAACCTAAATAGTAGTAAACATTATACACCTTTATTGATCCAGTCATCGATTTTCCTAAAGCTCCTTTGTCACACCATATGCCTATATGGTGGCAAGCAGAAACGTGTGGAGGGAGCATGCACAACTTACTCAAAAATACAAATATTACAGTCTGAATTGAGATAACGAGGAAATAAATCTATCCCCATATCACGTATTAGTAGAAAACATTAATTTAATGGCAATGCATTTTTAAATTAACCGAAATACATATTTTTCTCCTTTTATCGATTTAAGCACAGATCAGAAGCTGTAACAAAATAGCACCAAACTATTTTATCATTTAATTACTTTAACCTTTTGTACAATAAAAAACTCTAGGATAATATTTCACGGCAATGACGGACCAAGGGTTTGAGAATTTAATGGGGTAAAAAATAGGAGACGTTAACGATTGATAGCAAAAATTTACTGGTGCCCGGAATCCCAAAGCCAAAAGGAAAACGATGTTGATACCTTCGACTCTCCGTTCGGTGAGTGTTCAGTATTATCTTGAGTACGTATTAAAGTGATATCTTGAGATGTGTAAACCATTAATCGAGGTATCCATACATGATTTCGAAAACATTGAGTGGTGTCTGTTTAAAATAGGTAGGGAATATTACACTTGCATGAGAGTTAGAGCAATCAACATGCGTGAATACAGGCACAATAGTTTGCTCCTTTCAATGAGAAAAAAATTGTTCGTTGACCATGATGGCCCGAAAACGAGAAATTGAAATATTACTATATTGGTATAGGTGCGGACTTCTTCAGAAGGTTTGATGCTGGTCAGAGGGCTCCACCCAAAAACAAATGGTGCTACATAATATAATCGAGCGATTTGGAATCCACTAGAGCCCTTTCTCCAATCGTGTTCACTTACTTCGGTCAAAATTATTAAATAACTCCTACTTCTTGTTCAAGTGAAAGCATCAGATTGGTCCCATATCACTTACGGACATCTAACGTCGAAACATGCAACAGGATAAAAAGAGACGTTTCAGGCGTGATATGGTGGAATATCATGATTAATTAAAATTGGCAATTTTCGAATCCGGTCGTATTAAAAATTTCATTTTGTGGAAAATTGCCAATTTTAATGAATGCAACAGGATTTTGAAGTTCGCGCGTCAGGGAGGCGAGATTGAGTTGGAAGAGAATATATAACACATGAGGATTGATTTAATTCGTCCAAACATAAATACTTCAGAAGTCTACCACCTTACTTATTTCTCCAGAGAGGAAAAATTCCCTGGGGAACTGCAACGAGAACTCGACGATGAGTGTTTGGCGGCATAGCTTGGAGCAAGAACGGAGGTGATGAAATCGGTCTAGTTAGAGTAAGTTACTAAGTTCAACAAAAGAAAGGATCGATTAGTCGTCATTGGAGATAAAGAACTCTTGTTAGGACCCACCCGCTGAGATTGGAATCGTGCGATTAATTAGCCATTCTGATGCTGAAGAGGTTGGAACCAATAAGATTACTTATTCCTTTCCCAGTCAAATTGAAGACCCAGGCGGCGGTCACTCTCCGGCTACCTCGCATGTCTCAACTGAAAAGCTTTATTATGCAAATCATATTTGGAACAATATATTTCCTCTCCCTCTTGTTATTTTGGTCTCTCTTTTCTTAAAAATTAATACGACGTTATCTTGGACTGAGTTGTCTTAACCGCTTCGGCGCGCCCTATTTTGCTCCCCCAGCCTCTACGGAGCTTGATCTGGTTTGAAAGGATTGAGATGGGGTTCCTCGTCTTTCTTCAGACGACGTCATGGGTAAATAAAAAGATCAAAGGAAGAATAAAGAGGCAGAGTACAAATTGTGATGTAACCTCTGAGCTGTATGCACTCGTCCCAAATTTCATACGGGCAAGAATCATTTTAAGTCATTCTCTGATATTTCCATCGGGTTAATGTGCCTTGTGACTTTTTCCTCAGAATTTTATTGTACCCGAGAAAGTGCAGTTATTTTTTCGTTGGATTGCTTTAATTTTTTCGACTTTCGTGCGGCTTGAAAATTTCCTCAGAAGTATGAAACTGGAAGAAAACGAAAATCCCGAAAGACATATTCAATGAGATTCGAGGGCTTTAAGGTAGGGATTAGAATGTAATCCCGGAAATCCCGAGGAAGATATTCTCCGGAACGGAGAATAGCGACGCGTGCCTGGATTTTCCGATCGAAGGGGCAAGGGAGAAAAATTCAAAAAAATAAAGTAAACGACACTTTGACAGTTGACCGAAAAAAAATGAACGAGAGTGGGGAATAGCGAAAAGGAGAGCAGCTTCTTACTAATCCGCATTGACTTAAGGAACGCAAATGGGGGAACAAAACTAAAGATGTCTCAAAATGTTCTCTTTCTCACTCTCATTGTCCTTATCTTCGCGGTTCGCCCAAAATAAAAGACGCACTGGCTTCCCAACCAAAGGACCCGGGTTCGTATCTTGGAGGTTGCCGGAATTTTCGGTGGTATCCTGATCCCTAGTTAGGGTGCTACGTGGAGAGCACTTCAACTGGAGTACGTCGGATTGGAAGTTGAACTGTGTGACCTCTTGGTCACTTTCGTTAAAAATGGGCTAATGAGAGAACCCTTCCTCCAGTCCCTGCCTATAGATATCCCTATCAAATGACTCACCTATCCCTGATGGCGCGAATGATCTTTAGCTGTCAGTCCCATTCCCTTATAACTCCTACTACTACTTCCCAATAAAAATGTCGCAGTAAAGTACACATCCTTCCCCATTGCAGTGGTGCATGGGGAAGCTGACTGCTGGCCGATCGGTATCCTGGTTCGCTCTTACTCTCACTGCTGGTCGGGTGGTGTTTAAATCGGACAATTGCCTGGTGCTCTTAACCATACTTTAGGTAACACGTTCGCACGTTGTCTTAAATCATCATTAGTTACATGATTTTCATGATTTGTGCTGAGAAATATCTTATGTTCTATGTTATTATTTATGAACTGCTATCACAAACAGAAATTGCTAGTCGCTATATTCACGTGTGCATAATAACGTGCCAATACGTTAATTATGGCTTGCCATTGTATTCTCTCCACCGTGTTATCGACCCTTGGAACGCGGTGTAAGAGATACAATGGTAAGACGAAGAGAGAGATGGGAGCGAGGTAGGGGAGTACGGTGTAAGAAAGAGGAATTTCAGTTGGGATAAAACAATAATTTTCAGTAGGAGAAATGGTTAAATTACTTTGAGCATCTAGAAAAGTCGCAATAGACGCAAGCATGCGTGGATAATTCCGGGGGATTCAGATAGATATCATTTAGGTTTTATTATGGTTAGGCTCAGAGTTAGTAAAAGCGTAATTAGTTTGCAGTATCCCATAAGCGGATGCGGGATCAGATTATAATTCAGTGATCTATATTAAGTGTTACGTCATATTCAAGAGGATAAAAAAGAAAATGCAATGGAAAAAATGAAATGTAAGAGCTTGAGACGAGAAAAAAAAGGAAAAAGTAACATAAGACAGTCGAAAAATGTCTGAGCGAAAACAAAAGGATGGTCACAAAAGAAGAAAGGTGGAAACATCTCATAAAAGAGATATCGACATTCTCAAGCAAAAAAAATAGGAAGATTAAAGAGGAAAATATTAGGAAGTCTTGAATGACGCAGGAGATAATTAGGAATATAGACAAGAGAAAGAAATCAAAGAATGTGAATACAGAATTAGGTAGAAGGAAGAACAGAGAGATAAATAATAAACTAAGGCGAGAAAATAATAGGTCAAAGGAACCTTGGTGAAAAAAGCAGTGGAAAAATATGGATTTTCTACAGAGAAAGGGTAAAATGGGTGCTCTGTACAAAAAGAATGTTGAAAGCATTGTTAGGAAGTAAGAAAAGAACATTCGTGCACTTTATCAGAAATACGACGGGAAAATTATTAATCAACCGAGAAAAGATTCAGCAGGGAATGAAAGTATTAAAAAAAGAGCTTTATGGTTAAGATATTTGGCCAGCTAGTTTATCTATGAAAAAAAAATTCGATGATTATAGCATACGTTCAAGTATACATAGGTTGCAGTATAAAAAAAAATATTTGAGGAAATGATATAAAACAAGGCTATGAAGATAGAAAACATCCCTCTGAAACTTGTACTGTTTAGTGAAGTTGAGAGAAATTTTTTATGCAATCATTGATAGCAATTGAGAGGAGGTAATTTGACCGGAAGAGTTCGTCATTACTCCCAATTACAAACCAGAAAAAAACACAATTAATTGAAATAAATAAAACAACCAGGAAGGTTTTTTTAGTGTTGATTTTCAAGAAGATGTACGTTAGATTAAATTGGCCAGATTTAATGAATATATTACGAAATATAGGAGGAGACTGGATAGATGGGTGACTTGCCCGAAATCTGCCTATGACTCAGACTGCACATGTGCAGGTGACGGGGTGGGAAGTGCTAGGCATGGAAGTAAGACCAAAATGCCGAAACAAAACGGTTATTTTCCATAAACACATATGTAAAGGAAATTATTATAAGGGAAACATGGAAAGGAGTGAAAGTAGGTGGGGAAATTCTCACATCAGTTAGCTTTCGATGATCAAGCATATGTTAGCCAGTCAGCCAAAGTGTAACAATCAGTGCTTGTTTCATTGCAAAATCAGTGTGATAGATATGGAGTAGGAATCATTGATAAGAAAACGATGGTAATTCGACTGAAAAGAACATGATGGTTGAGTTAAACTTTGATGTGGGGAACATAAAATAATACAGTTAGAATAGTTCACATATTTAGGAAGTGTTTGGGAAGAAAATGGTCATAGTAAGAAATGCATAAGAAGATGAATTGCATTAAATAGAGAAGCTTTTAAAAAGAGGTGGGAGTTTATTGATAAAAGGATCTTGCGTATGGGTGTGAATACAATATTATTGAAAACTTTTAAATACCTATCGTATTTTTATACAGAATTTAAATTTGGCCGTTGAGTCCAAAGGGTAGGCCTAGATTTGAGACTTTTGAAATGAGGATGTCAAGAATAAAGGAATACTAAAATCGGTGGTAAGGAAAACAAACAAGGTGTCGTAAAATATGAAGAAGGAGAGGAGGTTTTTAAGAATAATTCAAAACTAGAGGAGAGAATTTTAGGCAAGCAAAGTACAAGAAGGAAGAGAATAAACATGTTGAACAAAACGAAGCAAGGAAGACTGTATTTGGAATTGAAGGAGGGTTTATTGTAGCGTAGAGTGCCAAAAGGTGTCTCGATTGGTATGGCTTAAGGATTTTGCGGTGCCTAGTATGCATGTGCATACAAAACCTTCCTTAATCGGTAGATTACCATTAATAATAATGGTATACCTTGTAAACAAAATCTCTAACTACGAGGATTTCAAACCGATAAGAGAGGAGATTCTTTGTTATCAAGATAATTCCATTTTCAAAGTTCACGAACTTACCGAACGACAGGCCTCATACAATTAAAGGTATCGGACGTGGTAAAGCTACCTCCGAGGCGGTTTATCACATTTTTCAGAGAATATTGAGTTTGCTTCTTCTAATCCGCGCAATGTACATGCACTTTTCATAAAATTTCAACTCTACATTAATAAAACTAGATTATTTTCTACGTACTTATTATGTTCTAGTACTTTCCTAACTATTGTGATTTTGTCACCCTTTCTCTTCGCGGACGTTCTTCTTTTCCCATAGAGAAATCAACCAGGTTCTATCTAGGTATTCCTCTTGAAAATCAAAATTTTCGAGATAAAACCTGATTTGCATTAATCCTTTTTCTCCTTGGTAAATTACGTACATAAAGAGTAGAGATGGTTTCAATTTCACAAGGGTAACGACGAAAAATCTCTAGCTATATCTCCCTCTCTATATTTTTAATCAATCCGAAGTGTTCGAGGTGTTGAAAAAGGCTCCAGAAAAGAACTTTGGGACTGTGAGGTGCTCTTGGGGAAGCAAGTAAGAGAGAGAGGGAATAAAAGTCCGAGAGTATTTTCATAGCCTCTCGGGAGTCGAGGACGACGATCACGGAGATCGGGTGAGGGGAGGTCGGCTTAAGGAGAGAGGGAAATGCGAAAGTAGAAATATAGAGGACGTGGGAGAGAGGCAATCGGATGTTTCTGGAGTATTTCCCCACTGCATTATAATTCTCTTCAATCCTCCAATTGGTGTTACCAATAAAATGTTCATCTACTAAAAGTCTACACTTTAAACGTTTTTCGCATCTCGAAGACATGGAATTTTTTTCTGAAATAAGCTTTGTTAAATAGAGCTAACTTATTTTCACCGAAACAGAAAACGTTTGAATAATTATCATAATATTTTATTCTAACACCAGTAAGCTTAAAGTATGATGTATAGTAATATTTTAATATATACTATATTAATAGTGTATTTTTTCTTTTTTCTGACTGATTTTATTTATTATCTTTTGTGATGTTGATTGTATTTCAGAAACCATGTTATTTTTCCAAGGCAAGTTTATTGTAACACTTGGGACTTGTGTGCCACCTGACATTTGTCTATTTGCACATGTACATTTTAATAATAATAATAATATTTTTATGAAAAAGCTTAGTTTTAAATTATTTTATTGAAGCTCATCTCATTGTTTCCAGTTTGATTGATATGATATGGATTTGTGTGACAAGAAAAAAATCATAAAAAGGCCAAAATGAATCAATTTGCGCAAAGGACAATAGTTCCAATTATACGAAAACCCACGGTAGTAGGGTAGCCTAGATAGTAAACTATTCGACTTTGGATGAAAGGTCCCCGCTTTTTATTTCGACCAATGACTCTATTCGCTCCTAGATAATCTTTTAATAATTTTTGAGTACTAGTATCTCTTGCAAAAACGCATACGGTGTTGGAGAAACTACCCGTTGCCTGAATGTGAATCACACACTCCGTAGGTTTGCGATGCTCACCCTTTGCCTCCCAACGGTCCACACAACAGATATTATCCCAGCTTGTGGTTCGAATTTGGAAAATTACAGTAAATTAACAAATTAATTCGTGCAGCTGAATATTTTATTGCATTAATAGTCATATAAAGTAACTAAAAATCATCGGATAAAAATGGAATTATCGGGAATTTCAGTTACGGATTAATTTAAAAAAAATATCAGCGATCGAGGGCCTCATAAAAAAGTAATGGAGCACCGTAAGTGGACCGCGTGTTTTGCGCAGACGTAGAGCGCTTGTAGAGCTTAGTGCGAGGTGATTTATAATTATACTCATCAAACCTACGAAATTCAGTTCTTATAAAATATCCTGTCCGCATACCATATTGGAGATAACTCTGAATGGCAAACTAAAGTTCACTTTAATGTCACCCCTAGCCTGCTGAATAGGTGAATCAAGTTTGTTACGTGGATCACAATTTACCTGGCAAGGAGGAAATTATTCTCCCAAACACATGTTTGTGCCATAATGTCTTCTCTACTACACTGAAATCTCATTCATATGTGACATAAATGGTTTTATGAGACATATTCGAAAAGTAAGAGCCGTTTGATCATAAAAATATATATTCGTTATAAAAAGTTTTTATTGAAGGTTTTAGTCTCCTAAAGACCAACTTCACTTTTCTACATAACCATTATTCGCTTCTAAGCACATTTCCTAAAGCTGCACCAGCTTCTTTAATCCCTCATCATAGAAGTTCGGCGCATGGGAATTGAACCAAAGGCGGTCTTGAGTTCCTCGTCATTCCGTCAAGTCCACAAAGCCACTTTTCCAAGTGCCAAATGGGAAATAGTCGCTAGGTTCGAGGTCAAGTCATATCCGTCGTGTCGATAGCGGTCCAAAAACTCTCGTCCACTTAACATTCTTTGTTCTTTGTGGTGGTCGGTATGGATTTCCATTACCTACCTTGCATATGATTTGTGATACCCGAGCTTTTCCGTAACGGTAATGTAACTAACGGTGCGTCCAATAAGTGGAAATTCGTCTGTCAGAGTACTAATCGTTAATCGTCGATCAGCTCGCAGTTTTCTGTCCACTTATTCAAAGATTTCATCGGTTTGGACACTTGGCCTGCCGATACAATCTTCAGCATTAAAACCTTTTTGGCTATTTTATTTTGGAAGTCTCGATACCATTGTCTAACTATTTCTGCAGGTCCAGAAGCTAGGCAAAATTTCTGATGAATTTGGGCATCTTAAAATTTCAAGAAACTGCGAGAGAAGCCGCAACAGTAACTTTTAACGGAGTCATCCGCTACCATGCATTTCATTGCAACAATTTCAGACTGTAAATATCATTCGCCTTGACCGGGATTCGAACCCGGATCCCTCGATATCCGGCCGGGTATCTTATGTTGCACATAAAAAGCGAACCATAGTACACACTTCACAACAGGCGGAGCAACGACTTTCGCGGGCATTGTTACCTACGATACATTCAACTAAAGGGAAACGCTTACGGAATCGAAAGAATCACATCAGTAGTTCCGTAAACAATCAATAGATGGCGCCCCACACGTACAGCTTTGTTCTGATCCATAAATATATTATTAAAGAAAACGGTCTTTACTTTTCGAATACACCTCGTGTTGTGGAAGTTATTTGTGTGTGAGTGTGTGCGCGTGTGAACTTTATCCTGTATGCCTTTCGTGTAGTGGGTTTGTGAATCCACTTGCCTTAATCACTCGCCGTAGTCAACCTTCCTTTTCGAAAATGTCTTGTAATCTGATTTTTTCTTTAGAATAACTACCAGCTATACCCTATTTTTTAGGAACCCAATTTTGGTGGATTTTTTGTTCTTGGTCTTGGCAAATAAACTTAATACGATCCCCTTTATTTCAATCCCCAAGAATCACTTCAGTGTTGGGAATGAAACGAAGTTAATGAAATTCAATCAACCAACCAGTTAATGTAAACATCTTCGTTCATTTTTTTATGAAAGTGGCGTATTAATGCAAATCATAGCTGCTATCACTCCGAGAAAAGTATAATAAAAAACCATCGAGTTGTTAAGATAAATTTTTACCTTCAGGATGTTTACCTGATTCATAGACTCAATTTCTAGAATTTTCCCCGATCCATTACACATTTTGTCTTCTACCCAATTGTCTCATCTAATAACGCACTTTTTTTAATGATCCTTCATCATTGTTTGCGCCCAACAACGAACTGGTCCCACAACTTAAATGGATCAACGTACTCATTGGATAATTCTGATTTGCATATCACATTACCGACTTCTTAAAAAAAAACTATACCCTTTTCCTGATTTCTTAATGAATATTTGAGGAAGTTGAATAAATCCTGAGTTTTCCCTGATTTCCCGATTTTACCGACTAGGCTGTCTCTCTGGAATTTTAATTAAGAGATAATTGGATATTCTGCCCCGTCGGTTGCCAGTTAACCAGAACATCACTTACTTGGATTCCACCCTGGCTAGAAGTGAAATACGGAACGTATTAGTAAACCAAGTGTATTAGTCCTGGTATCATCTAAAATGACTCCGCCATTACGGGAATAAGTGAAGACTTATGAATTTCTATCTTGCCCTATGGCTTAACTTAATTCTATGTTTTGCTGCATAATTTCACTTTATTCTATTGCTCAAATTCTATTCTTACGAGCTTAAGGAACTGTGAATGAATGTGGAGAAATGTTACCTTTCCTTACGCAAAGCGAGGGTAAGCATCTTGCCGCGGTGATTTCTAGTGGCCGACCGGAACTCTACCCGCGGTCAGGCTCCAGATCACGTTGGCAGCCACCCGTCTTACCCATCTCATCCATCCCTATCCCCGCGCACCCACTGTCCTCCCACCTCTGACTCCCCACCCCCCACCATGCCCTCGAGAGCCCATCCCCTCTCATCCCAGTAGAAGGAGAAGGAATGAAAAGACGGAAGAGGGATGAAATGGAAGGACTGAGAGGAGGACGGGGAAGGGACGCGAAGCCTAAGGAGAATGGCAAATGAGGAGGATGGAAGAGGCTGGAGATGAGAAGAGTGGAGTACGAGGAGGAGGAGGAATTGAATTGGATAGGAAGAAAGAGGTGGGCGAAGGGGACTCTCTAAACGAGGGATAAATGAATAGTACTTGGGAGGGAGCAGATGGGGAGGGGTTGGGAGGGAGTGGCAGAGTATGGGCGACCGTAAGGGGGTTAGGTAGAACGGGAGGGACCCTGGAATACACGAGCGGTCGGGGATGGAAAAAAAACTTGGGAGTGATGGTTGGAGGGGAAGAGATAAGGCTTTTATGATTCAAGAAAAGGGCCTTATGAAAGGTTTCTGCTTCCGAAGGAGGAAGGAGATCGAATTCCTCAGTTGTTTTATGCAAGTACGCGGGCACGTTGGGGAGCAAGAGAAGTGGGACGTGGGTTTTTGGAGCGCCTTTCTTTATAGCTATGGAGATTTTCAAGCGGAAAGTTCAGTTTGGTCATTTTGAAAAGTGGCCGCATCTTCACATTTATTTTACGCCTGCGATATTATGCATCTGCATCCGTTTTGTCGATCATTTGTTCACAGCTGCGCCCGCGGCTAGCGGTTATAAGCACTGACGTAGTCTTAGAGAAGGGACGGTATGAATTGATATCGACTTTAAAATTATCTAAGATAGCGAGGGATATTATTTCCACCTTGAAGTTAAATGTTCTTGTTGAAATTCGGAGGGTTAAAAACAAAGCACTCTATAAAAAATTCTTTCGGACGTTGTGTTCAACGCTGTAAAACTGAGAATTTACTACATTTTGATGAAAACTATGGATGTATAGAGCTAGAAAATTCAAAGAGACACACAAGTACTGTTTATTTAACACTAATACTACGACATCAAAATCATCAACCTTATCAATTGTAACGCTATTAAGAATTAAATAAACTCAGATGGTCTCCGTTAGAACTCATGAGAATGGCGCATGCTCCCAAATTAAAATAACACCGGCGATTGGTAAATATTCTATTAATGTATTTTAAAACATCCTGTTAAATTGCAAACATTTGTAATTAATTGAGATTAAAGATAAAAGTCAAGGAGACGCACGGCTGCATTACCATATTGAAAATGTATTTCAAGGACCTAACGACATTTTCTGGGAAGTTTTGGTGATTTTTGTCCGGTATTTTCGACCTTATAATAGCATATAACGCGAGATATGTTTACCATAGCCCACTGAACTCCGCGGATCCAGAGTTGGCCGGAATTCGAGACAGTAAGTTGTTTTAACTCGACAAATGAAAAGCCTCTTGGGTAGCTTAACTGGTGTAAATTCCAGGTCATTCTAGCTTGGAAATTGCAATATTCCTTGTCTTTTGTTGGCATGCCGTTGTTATTTCCTTTCTGCATGATACATCAGAGAGAGAGAGAACACATTGAAGTACCTTAAATTTTCTCTGGTTTTTAGATGGTATGCAATCTATAATGCACATTATGATCCTTTTTTAGCGTAATAAATACTTAAAGCATATGTAAATAATATTATTTTCTATTTAGGTATTTAAATTATAACAAAGAGGAAAATAAATTAGTCTGCTTCTGTTATCTGTACCACTATGAAGAAAAAAAATAATAATTTTGCCACTCCTCAAGAAAAATATTAAGGTTCTGCGTACCGAGTGGAATATCTGCCTTGCGCCGGGTATATAAATTCTATTCTATGACTGAAACAGGAGAAGATAACTATACTAATGCTATCTGAAAAAATATCTTAACTGGAAAAGGGCATTTAGCTAGTATCACAAAGATAGAATAACATAAACAACGGCTAAAGATTAAAACAGTGTAACGGGGGCGTGGTGCTAACGCATTATTTTCGCACAGTTTATTGAGGTAATTTACGACCAATTTACGCCGGATTAGGGCTAATACGGGAGACGGATAGCGATCCCCGTTTGTTTTCCACCTTCACGTTTCCTCTCTCTCTGTTTCTCCCTCCTTCTCACCGAGGCGTCCCTTTCCTGGCATCAGAATGGATGTGAGCATCAGGGAATGAGTGCGTGTGGTTGGCGCTGAGAGATGGGCGGGAGAGGGTAGGAGAAGAGGTTGGGGAAGAAGAGAGGGTAGATCTTCCCGTCTCCTACGCCCGGGGGCGACCTGTGCATGTGCGTGCGCGGTTGTGTGCGTGAGAATAACGCCTTCCGTTAACGAGGACGCGCAATAACCGTGCGGAATGAAAGGATACGCGCTTACTCACGGTCGTTATAAGACGACGTCCCCCCATTTCTTTTCTCCGCCAAGAAAATCGGTGTCGTGTTCTTCTCTAGCCACCATGAAGAGGGAACCGAGGCAGTTAGAAACTTATATATAAGAGCATATAATGCGTTATTTCCAACTACCCTCCAACCTATGCTCCGTTAATCGGGAAACGACTGCCTGCCGAGACGAGAAAACAATATCTCCCCGTTGACTCTAGATTAACATCGAAACGGAAACACACTTCATAAGAATTCCTTCGAATTGGTAATATTTTTGACTACTTGGTGAGCACGTTCAAAACGTTTTAACTGCTGGCTCCAGACCAAAAGTAAGACTATATAATCGTTGTATTACTGCGTTCACCGCTCTGCTTCCTCTATCAAAAATATGGAGCTTATTGGATTAAGGTACCTCATGTTTGGAAACAGGCTCTGATCGAAAGATGTGAAAAATAAAAACTCTGTCGCAAGAGACATTCCTTTTCTTTATATCTATTTCCATGCGAATGAATATATATACTATAAAAATATTTAACTTATATGAAAGTCTCACGGATGTAAATAATAATATATACAGGAATAAAGGTAGCACTAGCGAACAAACACAAAAACACAGAAAAACACAAAAAAGAAAAGAAACTCAATCGTTTTCGAATTTTCGGAGGTACAAGCCACCGCAAATTGGCAAAAAAAGGAAGAGACAACAAAAAACAGTTTTCTTAACACTCTTTCCACTCTGATTGAGGTACCTCCAAGACATACAGTTTTACATACAGACCCTGTAGTTTTTTAATGCATCAACTGTTTCTTTAGGCCCCGAAAAACGTTGGCCACGCAATTTTTTCTTGATACACGGGAATAAAAAGAAGTCATTTGGTGCTAAATCAGGGCTGTACGGAGGATGACCCATCAATTCGACGTTTTGGCCATTCAAATAGGTAGTTGTTTCAGCAGATCTGTGAGAGCTTTCATTGTCATTATGAAGAATGATCCTTCGTTGCCGCTTCTTTTTCCATATTTCACCAAGATCTTCTGGTAAACAAATGCTCGTGTACAATTCAGAATTCACAGTTCTACGTTGCTCTAACGGTACGGTTGCCACATGTCCAGTTATTCCGAAGAAACAGACGATCATTTGTTTCGATGTGCTTCGTGAACGAATCCCTGTTGTCGGATTTGGTTCGTCTTAAAATACCCATACAGCGAATTACTGTTTTGTTTCAGACTCATACGCATAGATCCAAGATTCGTCACCTGTGCAGATGTTATACGAGCACATAAAAAGCTTTTGATGCACCGCGATTGTATTTCTTGAGCACATCATTGCACCAATTGACATGAGCATCTTTTTGAGTTTTTGTCAAACTATGCGGGATCCAACGCTAACAACTTTTATAACAAATATCTCATTGATGCTCATTATACTGATCCTCAAGGATGCCTCAATCTCACGAGAAGCCACATGGTGATCTTCCTTTACTAGTTCTTGCACAGCATCAACGTTTTATGGGACAACAACTGCTTTTGGACGACCTTCACGACTGTCATCTCTGAGCGAACGGCGGCCATGATGGAATTCGTTATGCCAGCGTTTCACAGTGGAAAAGGATGGGGTTTGATCGCCAAAAGTGGAAGTAAGTTGATCGACGCACTTCTGCCTTGATAATCCATGTCGAAAATTGTAAAAAATCATCGCACGAAAGTGTTCACGAGTTTACTCCATTTTTTTGCTGAGACAAAATTTTCGAATCACTGTAAACAACACAAGTTATGATCAAACGACAAAATGTCCTAAATAAAGTTAGCGTTAAAAGGGTCAAACTTTCAGATGGAAACGTCAGATGGCGTCTAAAGCACTTAGTATTGTCAAGTCTCAACGTATAAATAGTTCCTCTCATATTGAGAGGAACTCTTCTTCCACGGCAGAAGGCCAAACACTCAACCGCTGATGTTTTACCAAGCAAATACATGTATCCCGAGCTACCGTCTGCTCTAATATTATTTAATCTAATGAAATTATCAAGGTTTTTTAGTGAATACTTTTGGCATCACTTAGAGGTCGATGCAATGTAATTTTGCTTAATAGATGAATAGAACAATTAACTGTGGCATAGCCCAAAGATATTAAGTTGAACATGTACGTTTTTTAGCGTTTCTGGAGAAATAACTAAGGAAGAATTATACAAAGTGGAAACTACCAATTTTCCAAGATAACAGTATAAAAAGATAATGTGCAGGATGTTTTTTTGCGAAAAATAAGGTGAGAAAAATCATATTATGGTCTACAAAATGATCCCGTTGTGTTCAATTCACCGATGAATTACGCAAATAAATGCTTAATCAGTTGACAGGATCTGATCCATAATATATTAAATCAGTTTCCACAGTCAACTTACTCTCTTTCTCTTTCTAGAATTCATCTCTCTGATCTTTTGACCTCATCAGCTATAAAAGGGGTTTGGCTTCATAACTATGGCTTCATGGCTTCATCAGCTATTCATTGAAAAGGATTGGACGGTTATCTTTTGGGGATTCCTATTGTATTTTTAGTGACAAATTACCGATCACTTCTTCTTCTCTCCCATTGTCTTTCTGACGTTATTACTGGCTGTTAGTATCAGTAGATTTAGCAGGATGTACACATTCGCTAATAAAGAGCCACGAGAAAAATAGGCCCCCTTTACGAAGACAAAGTACCAGCATTACTTCACACAATTAACGCCAATCACATCCTCTAGGATTTCGGGTGAGGCGAACTTCGCATACTTAATTTAACCTCACCGAGTAGCAACTTTCCAAAACGATCAAGAGTGGGAGGAAGGCAAGATTTCGTTTTAAGGCTCTCCATGTATGGCGGTACTCCGGATCCCAAATCGGTCAATCAATAACTTAGCTTTTTTTATCTAAGGCACTTTGATAGTGGGGAGTAATTAATGCTCCACATCCTAGGGCGGAGAATTTCCCATCAACGGAACTCAACCGCAGTATTGAATAGTTAAACATTTGGAAATGGCTCAGGAATTCGACCTAAAGAAATTTTTATGCCTACTGATCACAAGATAATAACAATAATGCAATTCGTCCAAATGTGTGGCGTGCATGACCGCTGAATTTGTTCATTTGCAGGGTGAGGGTGACGGACTAGTTAATAGTTTATCAAATAGCTCTTCAAGTAATCTAAGGGTGTGACTTCTTCTTGAGAGTTATCTCACTAATTACTCGAAGTTTCGGATTCGTATAAATCGCCAACTTTAAATGCTCGCTTTCTGAATTATGTAAAACTGCTAATTGGCAGCGGAGTGAGTGCATATAAGAAAGAGTTCCAGATTTTACTGACTTCTTGAAGTAAAATATATCTCAAACTTCACTTTTTCAATCTTTTAATTCTATAAAAGTGTGGTGAAAATGTTAATTTCAACCTCCCTCTATCATTAGATGATGGGCCATAATAGGGAAGGAAGAAAATTTAATCATCCGATGCTCTCATCTAAGGTAAGCATTTATTCAAAAACATTAATCAGGATCACCACTTACATTTAAAGTAGATTTAATGAGAAGAGAAAGTAATAAAAGCTAAAATCTTCAACGGTCGTATACCTACCCGTCGACAGAGAGAGAATATGATTTGGGCTCGGAACCAAGATTTTGTTCGAGCCTAATAATTAATTTTCATTTAGCATGAGTATATGAAAATACCATACAGAATTCTGTGTTTGCGTAAGTCATCACAGTTATTAGTGAAATTACCGTGAATGAGATGTAGGTTTAGCAGTATCAGCCATTAATTTGTTTTTCTTTTCAGCGGTCACAGCATGAGACACAGTGAGAGAGTGTGAGTGAGATATACCCTTATACGATGCCTTTCGTATCACCTGCCATATGGAATACCAATATAGTCAGCTGATCTCATTATAACATCCATCACCTGTATGAAGAGCATTAATTTTATTAAAATACATATTAACTGTCAATTAATATCGCCCAAACTATGCTTTTTCAATGAATTCATTAATTGTGTATTTATTAACTGTGCTTAAAGAACTGCGACATGAATGAAAATCATATGCAACACTGCAATTTGGCGATTCAAAGAGTATTTTTTCTGGCTCCCTACCTCTTGAAAATTATGGGGCGGGCAAATGAGGCAGGTGACCTCATTTTTGGCGAAACAGGTGGGGAAATTCTCCCTTACTACCTCCCCGTTTCTGGAGTGTCTGAATGATGAATATATCAACTGCTCAATTTGGGGCAAAAAGTAATTTCTTTCTCTATGACATGCTCACACCGATGTTTGGGCCCGTCATTTTTTACCAAGCTTCATGTTTAACTTGTTGAGTAAACTATGATCACCATCTTTGACAATTTCTGATACTTTTATTACAGCAACAAGTGAATTTAAGCATTGAATCACAGAACGAAAGATATAATGTTTCCCGACCAACACTGATTCAATTGTCCTTACGGCGACTGGACGAGTGAGCACAACTACTTTCGATGAAGGGTTCATCATTTGGGAGCGATATTTACACGTCTGTTTTCAATCAAAATCGCAACCTAATTACCGTAAACGAGACCATTCGCGGAAAGGTCACTAATCTTTTTATCAAATTCCCGTCCGCGAGCCAAGGTTGTTCGGACAGCATTCCATTGGTGCTCTAAATTGAATAGGAGCGGAGGGATGTAAAAAGAGGAAGAAGAGAGAGAGAGGTATTGAGGGAAGGGGGAGTTTAGGGGAGAAACGAATGAATAAAGAAGTGAGCAGAGAGGAACCTCGAGGACAGTGAACGTGCTGTCGGCGATACCTCGGCGCTCCCCAAAGCAAAGAATGAAGAGGGACAAAAGAGATGCGAGAGGGTAGAAATTGAAGCGAGGCGGTGAGGCACTGCTCGTTCACCGGGATGGCGGAAGAGAAGCGCCCTCTCCCTTGCCCCCGCTTCAGGGAGTCACTGAGGGAGACCCTCCCTCCCTCAGATGTGAAACGAGCGGGGCAAAAATTACTCCATTAACAAGATGTGGTAATGCCGCTGCGCAGCAGGGAACATGCTTCTTTGAGTCCCTTCCCCCGCTCTGTTATCACGTCGACATGAACTAAGCATGGGAATTAAACAAGCTCGACCTGATTCGCGGCAATTAGGAGGCTAAAATGACCATTTAGACTGAAATTCAGAAGACGGAGCCATCCTCTATGATCGATACCTGGAGCGCGCCCGGTCGGAGCGCTTCCTGTTCCCGGAAGTCGGTCGTCTCATCGTCTATCAGAGTGTGAAACTTGAAAACTTTTGTTAGGAGATATTCGATGTTAACTGTTAGTCTCAAATACTCCTATCACATTCCTTCTTACAGGGAATTGAATATCGCTTGTAAAGGGGACATGTGACCTTAGGAATCCATTTGAGAGAAAAATTCATAAATACCACAACAACTATTCTCATAATGTTAGACTTCAATGGTCGAAATCCTTTACGAGATGATCTACGTTGCGTTTTTGTTCCTTGCAGCGGTAAGTTTGAGGAAAATTGTACTACTGGAAGTCAAACCATGAATTTCTCGGTGAATTTTAGGAAGGATATGTTGAAATTCACCAATTTCAAAGTTTAAAAATGATTCGTCTTGACTACGTTAAAGTTACTGTCCCGGCATCTCCTGAAGTTCTCTGAAGGATGCATTGATACGCATTGACACCACCTCATTAAAACTTCGCTACGAATTTTCCTATAATAAATTGTTGACTATCTAATAAAAAATTGAGATCATTTCTCTACATTATTTGACGCAATCGAGTTACTCACGGAGTTTTTAAAAAAGTATAAGAGTAGCATCCAAGAGTGTATCATTATTCGTTCTTGAATTTCTCGCCTTTGATCTTCAATGTTTACAAATACTTATTTTTCACATCACAAACGAGGAGATTCTGGAGGATATTTCGTCGTGGCATCAATTTTGGTATGAGCAAGGAAGTCACTCCGTCTACAACTTATCCAAATTTTGAAAAATCAATGCAGACATAAATGCACCAAATATTTATCCATACTAAAAATAAAGACTTGTACTTTTCCACAGTTGTGTGTTAAATCTGAGGAAAAGTACAAAATTTTCCTTTTAGTATGGATATTAAATACTTCCACGAAGTGAAGCCTGACACAGTAGAATATAAACAAATATTTATAATTGGATTTGAAAATGATTTCATTTAATCTGTTTTGAGATGTAAAAAATTTTTGTTTACCCTTATATCATGTACCAATTTCCAAAGTTAACTGATAACAATATCAAACTGCAAGACGGTTTTAGAAGTTGTCATATTATTATTTAGTACCTAATCACTTGGGTTTCTTTAATTACATAATATTTTCTAACAGAACCCGAATTATTTGAAAATGCAATAAAGTTTGTTCATTTAAAGTCTTACATTTATATTTTTACATACACTACTCTTCCATTTTAATGGTAAAAAACTCATCGTGTTTTGTAATTCTATTCATTATCAAAATGACGATTTTATTTACATTTCCGGAATATGATTTTTTTAGAAAAAACTAAAACGTGGAAATAAAAATTTTAAGGAAATTATGTCCGTTTTTCCAAAAACTCATGGCTCATTTGAAGAGAAACATAATTTTAAGTGCTGGAAAAATAAGGTGAAAGAAAAAAATTAATTTATATTGTGAAATCAATTATCGAAGTTACACTAGAAAGATGAAGGTATATTTTGATGAGAAGGATAAGGAAGAGTTCCACTATAATAAAACTAACATAGAAGCAATAATATCCTAATGTTTACCCACACTATTGTCAGTATTTAAGCAAACCAAATTAGGAGTCACTAAAAAAGGGGATTAAACACAAACTGGACATCAATGTACCTAATTAAAAAGTCTATTCCGACAGGCGTTATTCCACGACCCACTTCCCCGGAGCCTAGAGTAACAATGCAAGCGAGCTAATGCGATGCTTTTAGGGACCCTTCAGTGTTTGTACTATACTCCGACAGGATGGTGCAGAGTTTCTCCACGCTTTCCGCCGTCATAAGTGATTACCACCGGAGAACGTGTTCGAAACTCGGTCACGCGCGCCAATACCACGCCGCTGTGGGAATTCTGCGGTTAGGGGAATCTTTTGGAAAAGGGACAGGGGTCGGAGAGAGACGTGACGGAAGGTTTGGAATGAAAAGCTAAGGCAAAGTTGAGCCTTCGGGAGTGGGGATGCTGGAGTCATTCTATATACGGCTTTCAGCATTTTTTTCTTAGAGGCCTTATTATCCATCTGCGCATTTTGGTTCAGTTTCATTATTTCCTAGGTCAGCTACTTTTGATGTCTTGCATGTATGTGTACGTGTCTAGATATATATATATATATATATATATATATATATATATATATATATAAACACACAAACACACGGATACAAAATATTCAACGCACAGAAAAATAAATGAAGGGAAGGACACTCACAGTAAAAATGTGTGTGTGTGTGTCACACACACACAATCAGACGAGGAAACCCGCTAGATTGAAAATAAATATTCATTCATTCACACGGATATTTTTATATATTGTATATATATAGAAAAATATATATACGTATATATTGTATATATATATATCTTTGTATATATATATATATTTATATATCTATATATATATATATATATATATATATATATATATATATATATATATGTATGTAAAAGGAAAAGGGATAGGAAAACACATAAAGGAAAAACCCAGGATTGGTGGAGAAGGTGGAAGGATGCAAATCAAAAGTGCACAGAGGTTCCCTTGACCGGGACTTGACCAAGGGATCTTTGACTTGTCGACCCTATTCTCGTACCAATTGAGCTATGGAGGAAACAAAATTAGTGCTGATATCCGCGGGAGATTTATGCAACCAAGTACCCCGATTCTTTGGCCAGGAGATTGCATTCACGGGAGCTGCTCTACCCACCAACAGGGAAATGGACGATAGAAATCTTGGGAGAAAGAGTGTGCGGACTAAATTGTATTTGGCTGGAAAATTCCGTCAGATCAGTGTTAGTTACTGATATACGAGGTATGTCCAATAAATACGCGAACTGAGGTCATAAAAACCATATTTTGCAAAATTTAACCTACATCAATTTTGGCCCCTTCATAGTACTCTACATTCGTTAGTATGCAGTTATTCCATCTTCTTTTACACTGTTTGAAGCACCCTTGTAAGTATCCGGGAGTTAGGCTTTTTAGCTTTCTCGTCGTTTCTTGCTTTATTGCGTTCACATCTTCCCAGTGATGTCCCCTGATCACATTTTTGCACTTTGGGAATAGGAAAAAGTTGTAGGGGCGAGATCTGGCGAATAAGGAGGATGATCAAGGATGGTAATTGAATTTTTTCCAGGAACTTGCGAACAATCAATGTTGAATGTGCAGGTGCATTATCATGTTGAAGGATCCTTCCATCTCCTTGAGTCAAATTTGGTCACACACGACGCACGCAATCTCTCAAACGTTTGAGAACTGTAAGGTAGACCTCATGATGTGTTTGACCTTCAGGAAGAAATTCATGATGAACAACACCTTCGATATTAAAGAAAACCAGGAGTATTAATTTGATTTTCGATCGGCTTTTTCTTGATTTTTTGGTTCGAGGTTCATATTTTGCTTTCCACTCCTTGCTTAGCGAATTTAGTTCAATGCCATATTCGTAAAACCACGATTCGTCAACAGTGATTACCGTGTTGAGGAATCCAGCATCAAGTGAATTTTTCCAGCCAGTAACACATTCAACTCTTTTCAACTTTTGATCTGGCGTCAGCAGCTTGGGCACTATTTTTTGCACACATTTTTTTAAACCCAAATATTCGGTTAAAATAGTGTGCACTATTAATTTTCCAAAATTCAGTTCATCAGCTATCAATCGGACAGTTTTTCGACGATCGGTAAGGACAAGAGACCGCACCCGATCAATGTCAACGTCAACACAGGTGGCTGAAGGTCGTCCCGGCCTTGCATCATTCGTGGCGTCTTGTCGGCCATTTTTAAAATGCTCAATCCACTTGAAAACGGATGTTTAATTCAGAGCACTATCACCATAAGCAGCTGTTAGCATCTCTGTAATTTATTGATAACTTTTGCCGCACTTCACTAAAAGCTTGATGTTGAATCGTTGCACCGTGATTTTGTCAATTTCCATTTTCGAAAAACGGTAAAAGCAAGGACAACAGAAACTAACAAAACAGGCACCATAAGCACAGCTCGACGATCTGCCAAACATAGACGGCTCATTGGGTCTCAGCCAACAGGCGCCGCTAGTGAGTGGGGCTATAGTCCAATTCATGGCCGATAGATTACACCAGTTCGCGTATTTATTTCAACGCAGCTTAAGTGAATTCCAGAATCATCAACAAGAGGATCGAGAGCAGACAAAATGATTTCTTAGGGGATGATCAGTTTGGGTTTAGAAAGGGGAGATGCACGCGATATACTAAAGCAGTAATGAGGTCACTGATAAGGAGCAACATAGAATACAATCTGAACTTATTTGTCTGTTTCTTAGATATCAAGAAGGCGCTCAATAGAGTTAATTGGGTTGATTTAATGCATGTAGCGCAGAAAATAGGAGCAGATCGGAGGGATAGGACGTTTATCGACAATCTGTACGTGTCTCAGAAAAGTGCGAGTGGCAGATAGAGTATGGGGATGGACAGTTTTCAGAAGAGTGTGTCCATGATCATCTGTACTCTTCAAGACATATGAGAATGAAATGGTTAAAATGTATACTTTAAAACACTGATGGTATTGATGAAGATAAATTGAATAATTTTGCGATGGTAAATGTTAAAATAACACGCATTTCATAGAAAGAGTTCAATTTTCAATCAGCTCTTCCGATTTAAGTCGGAAGACAGTAAATAGGTTGTAATTTTGCTACTATCTAATAAATAAATTAAATATCCCTACATACATTAACATTTATTTACGTTTTAAAGAGCATTCATGAACTATGCAACCAGATTGTGACAATTAAATCCAGGAAGAAATTTAAAGCTTGAATGACTGGAAATAGAATATACTTCAGTATAAAATATCTTATTCTTTGAAATTGTTAAATGTATAACATATATAAAGTTGAAATCCGACCATGGCAAGTGTTCGCGATATACGTGTATGAGGCCTTGGAAGGAAGTGTGGATTCGAATAGAAGATATTTTTTTTAAGTGTTTTACACTAGGCAAACTACTTTGACAACGACAGCACGTGGGATACTTATTTGAAACAAAGAAAATTGTGTACATTTCACAATGCAACGTGAAACACTCGAGATCAACTTCTCTGGGTTGAATATTATGATGACAAAGTTTTATTTTCCACCGAGGGAAAGAACTTTAATGCTTAGAAAAAAGAATTTACAGTTCAAACGTTCCCTCCCTCTCTCTCTCTCTCTCTCTCTCTCTCTGACTGGCGTAGACATTTTCAACTTTTTAATATCCTGCAGGATCTGCCGTCGGTTCATGGAGGAAGAGAAAGAGAGACATTAGAAGCCGGCAGTTTGACGCTTCGCCAACCGGACGTTACCCTCTTCCAATCCATCCCCTCCACTCCGGGATAGTCTTGCTCGTACCGGTTCAACAAGTTCGCCGTAACCTTAATGGTTTGGGACGTCGTGAAGAGGAAAAAGGAGGCGGGGAAATGATGGAAGGGGGCGAGTTGAAGGGGCGAAAGGGCGCGGGAGAGGAAAAAAAAAGTTGTGGGGAGGAGAGAAGCATGACTAGGGGCGTGAGGGAGGGTTGGTGAGGGGTGCTTGCGTGTGCATAGAGGGCGTTGGTGTGGTGTCGGAGCAAAATGTCAACGATTTTGGCAGGGATTGGAGAGGAAAAACAATCTTTAATCAACACCCCCTAGCACGCCATCGCGTGGGTCGAGACAAGTTGAGATGGGGGCAGAGGGATAAAGGGGTTGCGAGGGAAGAACAACCATAATGAGCGCCGACGTCATATCAGCATGGTTACCGTACCCCACCCCTCCCGTCTCTCCCTAGACGGAGGAATGGAATCAAAGGTGCGGGGAGTGGAGTGGACAGGGGAGATGGAGAGAAGGCGGAGGGCGGGGAATTAGGCGAGCATGAGAGGGGTTGGGAGGAGACGTAAAGGCATCAAGGGAAAAAAAGATAACTTCACTTTTCCACAGCTCCCACTGCCTCCGCGCCGAAAGGACTCTTCCATCCCCATCCACACGGATTTTTTTTTCTCAAATTGAATAAAAAGCCCAACGGATGCCCTCAAGGTGCTTCCTTTATGAACTAATTTATCCTAGAAATTCATCCAGAAAATTGCAACGTAGCAAATGGAAGTGACAGTGTACACCATACATTAAGGAATACTCCACATTATTGGACCGGATTTTCGGTAGGTTGTTATTAAATTTTAAACAAAAGGAACGTGGCTTGGGCTACTCCGGAGATGGAATATACTTAGGTGAAAAAATAGCAGTTTCATTAATAAATGCAACTATTCATTTTATAAAGCTCCACATTATTTTGCTGGCTAAAATATGTTCTTCTTCTACAGGCCATTGACGCAAACAGGATGCATGGAGTTATAATTATTTTTGCCCTTGAATACGAAGTACATAAATTGCAATCTCAAGGGAATATACATTGAGTGTCTTATAGTAAAAACATTGATCATGTTATCAATTACTATATATTGTATTAAGATAGTCCTACAAAGAAGTTTTAGCCATAATCATACATTATCCGAATCACATTACATCCGAATGAAAAAGGCAATAGTGGATTGGAATTTATAAACAAAATCACTTATAAATGAAATACATCTTATAAATGGAAAATTAACGATGAAGAGATAAAGTCCACGATGCAATTAAATGTGATCAAAGCAAAAGTGTGAAAGATATGCTCAGCTTAGAAAAAAAGTGCAGTTTATTTGATCCTATAGTATATTCTATATGACATTAATCAAGATCTTTTTTTCCGCCATTGTATTATGTGAATTCCTAGATTATGTTATTCAAATATGTAAAGACGGCCTTGCTGTAAATTCATTAATGCTAGTGCGACACTGTAGTTGATTTTAAGTTTTTTCAAAAATTTTAAATCTTAGTGCTAATTTCAAACTACGGAAAAATAAACGGAGGATAACCGTGAGCTCATGAGTTACCTTTGCGTCCAGGAACGGATAGAACTCAGGGCGCTCAGGTGAAATTTACTGCGTGGAATGCCTGCTTCATTGAGCGTTTAACGTTCTTATTCTTTTCTCCGCACTTTAAATCACACGTTATATCGACATAATAGCATATGTTTTGGGGAATTTGGGGTAAATTAAACCCGATGTTTTAACTAGACCTCTCGAAAAAAAAACACTTGACGTTATGCGCAAGTCAATACTTTGCATTAATAAGTTGAAATCAATAGTATTTGGCGTGAACCTCAGTTTTTATTACCCACTAACGGATGACTACTTTGCATTAATGCCTTTCCCAAACCCCAAGAGTGCACCGTTGCTTACGACTGGACTGGTAGTTATTTTCTGAGGAGTAGAAAAAACTTTTTGCGTCTGCTTTTGACGAAGCGAAATATCAGACACGTAATACTCGTTCTTCACTGCACGAGGGACATAAAGTTATGTCGTCACAGAGAGAGCTAAAGAAAATGCGAATGGGACAAATGTGAAAATGAAACTATGAAAAAACCCTCTTTTTGTTTGAAACCAAGAATTTCGGGTATATCGTAAATGTAGTATTTTATTCTCGACGGAAAATGAGATTATAGCATAAGAAGCAAGCACTGGCGAAAAAGACGAACGCAGATAATGAAACAGGGAGTGCTTGGGTAAATGTCAACGAGATATTGTTGGTGATGGAAAGAACAAGGACGAGAGAGCTGAGAAAGCAGATGACAAAAGAAAGCACGGGATGCGTGCTTCGAAAAGAATGTTAAAACGGAGGAAGAATTTTGAAGGTTTTTGAAAAAGGCCACGCTATGGTTTTGGAAGAGGGTAGGTGGACAAAGCAGAAGGCAAGAAGGAACCAAAAAGAGAAAAAGTGAAAGGGAGAAGAATAAGCCCGCTAATATTTGTTTCTCGGCGCTTACAAAACAGGGTAATAAAATAATGATGCAATGGATGGAGGCATAAGGGATACTGACGAGAGAAATTGGTAGTAAGGATTAGTCTTACTATTTTATGCAACTTACCAGCACAGAGAATAAAAAATCGATGACATTGTCAAATTGAAAAAAAGAAAAATTATACATAACTCGTTGTGGATAATTTTAATTTATTTTTGACGGCCTTCCCACTTTTCCGTGTTTATACTCTACTCCGATCCTCTTAGTCTTCTCTGTCATTTCAGTCTCATTCTTCGTCTAAGGCTCGCACCCTCATGTAACTAAGGCTATTTCTCCTTTTTCATGTTTTCCTAAACCATCAAAATTTCCTACTTTCCTACTAGTGGTGATCATTTTAATAGAGTTTTTGGCCATCTTTGCTCGTCAATTTTTCAATAGTGGCCACAACATTTGAGAGTTGGCCTATGGAATTTTGTGCCATTGATTCTTTCATGCACACTATTTGCTCAATATCTTATATATTTTTCCAATTTAACCGAAATATCCTGACTCCCGTCCATATCCCCTCCATTTTTATAGTATTTCCTTCACTTTTTGGGTGTCCAGTTCTCTGCCCCATAAGTATGTACGCTACTTTCTGCTATTATATGCAAGATTCTCTACTTTGTTTTCTTTGGCATAACCTTGATCCATAGGAACTCATTCCGTGAAGGATACTTTCAATACGGTCACAGTCAAGTTTTGTGGACGCATATCAATTTCACTGATTGGCACTATCACTCGGTCGGATCTCCGCAACGCGTTCTATAATGAATCGATCATTAGATGAGATAGTAAACCACCACAAAAAATATTTTCAAATAATTTATTCAAAATTTCTATTTGAAAAAGTTTTTTTTTTAATTCCTGATTACGCCAAGTTGATTTTGTTTTCATTATTTATGCATAAAAAAGTGAATTTCAAATAAAACTTTTATTAAGACGCTTAAGGAAAATATGACGGGGATATAATTTAATGAACTCAACTGAAACTTCCTTCATTAAAATTTAAGATATTCTCGGTGGATCAATTTTAAAGCCAATCCTCGCAGACGAAGAAAATAAAAATTATTTTCTGAGAAAACGCGACAACCGGATAAGCTCGAACGAGGTTCTGAGCCTTCAGGAATAGGGCGAGGATTACACCCACTGGCCTAATAAGAACTTAAGTTTGAGCTAATCGGTGAAACAAGCGGCGAGAAAGAAAGGAATTTATAAAATGAAAGGAAAACAGGATTGTGCTGTGTGAAACCTTCAATGAACAATAGGGACTTAAGGAGAAAGACCGATAAGTAGGGCTAGAGAGAAGAACAGCAATACTATGATGGATCCTTGGAAAAGCGGAGATTCAGAAGAATAACTGATGTATTATAGAACTTACTAATTACATGCATTTCTCGAACGATATCAACAGTATCCCCTTAAGATTTTCAACTTACTTCTTTATAACCTAAGAATTACATGCTAGAATTATTTTTGGCACGTTAGAATCGAAAGGCAGATAATACTTTCTGTTATTCGATGGCCTGCCGGAAACAATTCAAGTTACAACTACAATAAAACAATATTCCTTTTATCAAGAGTTGTAATAAACTTCTATAAGTTACCGTAAAACCTACGTCCATGTAAATTATAATATAACACCGGTCTCTCTATTCATTAAATAATACCTGATACTAAGGCCGTTTACTTAATTTTCCGACAGGCATTGCGTCTGAAAATATTTAGTCTTAATAAAATTAGCCATTGTGGTTGCCTCGAGTTAAAATTCCACTCTGAAGAACAAATGTTGAAAATAAGACAACTAACAATGAAAATAACTAAATGCCGCCTTTAATATATGTTTCTACTACAGGCATAACTGACACTTTCCACTTTCATGCGAAGATAAACTTCAAATACATGCGTATAATCAAATGCTGTGACAAACATTTAATATCACCTGCTGAATCACGTCAAAAAGAATAAAGCAGCGGTACCATTATATCAGAACAATCGTTTCACTAAAATACCAGCAGAAACCTCGAGGCTCTCCCCCACCTGAACCATAAATAAAAGAGAGGTTGAGCCTGGGAGGAGAATACGAACGAGCATCCATGCGAGTGGAATGTAATCCCTATCCTTCCTGGGAGGAGGGGTGCATTTTTGCAGCCACTATTCGTCCTTCCCGCAGGAATGAGGTATGGCGGGACGTACCGGGAGCGGAGGGGGAGGGGGGGGAAGAAGCGATGGGGCAGGCGGAGTTTTGTCTGAGCAAGCAATGTAAAATGGCGCGGAGGGAGAAAGTAACATCATCCACTGGTGAGGCAGGATTGAATAAGGGACTCCACACTAACCTGTACTCGTAAGCGGTCTCAGCAAACAAAAGAGCTGACAACTCTTTTCAAAAAAATTATACTCGAGTCATTTCCTTGCAGTCAGCCGCTGTCTACACAGCGAATAGGTTTCAATAATTTCCCGTTGGGAAATAGAAAAAAAGGAAGCGAACAATACCTAAATTTGACGACCAAATCTACACTGACAGGTATCGCGCTATAGTGTTCATTACAGTGCTAACAATTTCCTTCCGTCCACTATTTCGTAGAAGTGTTTTTCTTGTAAATGGCACTGTTAATGCGTATTTCTTGCAACAAATATAGAATATAAGCTGTAATATCTAAAACCATGGAGAGTATAAGGTGGAAAAGGCTTCCATGGCAATGTAGTGACACAGGAAAGATTTACGGTAGCACTCAGCTTTTTTCAGCGGTCTGGGGTATTTTTCTTTCGCAACAAATATATTATTCCTCGGGTAGTTTGGTGGTCAGAGAATTCCACTCCAAGTCAATAAACTGCCGTAACATGACACCCGTACGTTACATGTGGAACAAAAGATTGGGCATTCGGAATAAATAATGTAAATAAAAAATGGCACGCGACCGCGGTGGGACACCTGAAATTGCTCAGAGACACCGGTATACAGGATGGGGGAGGGAATGCAGGTAAAAAAATACAAGCATCAAAAAAAAGAATGTTTAAAATGAAAGGAGGATAATCATGGTGAAAGAGGGAGAAGATAAAAGTACCTATGTAGAGAGAAAGAGAGACAGAAATAACACTAGGATAGGATGGAGGGAACAGAGAAACACTTAAAATAGGCGAAAGTAGGTCCATCATGGGACAATAGAAAATAAATACTAGTGTTGAATATCACTTCATTTTCAGTCGAAAGAAATCCAAAATGGTCTAAATGGTAGCCGGTCTTTATGGGGAAAAAAGGTTAAAACTCTACATGCCAGACGTTATGACCGTTAAATTCTTTCCAACATTTAACTCACCGCAAAGACCGTAATAAAATGGTTAACGGAACGATGAAGATATGTGATAGACCAGAAGACGAAAGCCGTGAAAGATTAATATAGGACTTCAAAAGCGAGGGGCACAAAATTTGATGATAATTATTTTAAGATGTCACACGTTTTAGGAAGTCAGGGTTTTGTTTCAGCATTTATGTTAGGTCGGGCTTAGGAGTGTAGTAGTGCTCAGCTCCTTGGTATGATAAAGTCTTCCTTGACCGGCACACTATTATGAATAATTATAATACTTAAATAGATAAAAAATCTAGTTTTTCTCAAATTTTCTACGGTAAAGTTGACACTGAAAATTCTCATTCTCAGCACTAAACAATCAGTATCATCAACGAAAATAAGCTAAATTCAACACCAAAGTCCAAAAAATCCCCACTGTAGGCATTATTAACCTAGTTTGATAAACATCGACCTCTCCAAATGTATGAAGGAAAAATATAATCACGATAAAATTATTCAAAATACTTCAAAAACTGTATAATGTTAAACAAGGATAATTACTTCCAAATATCCAAAACAATAAAATTCAAGATAAACCGCAGCAAGAGCACGGGAAAGAAAAAATGGAGAACTATAAGAAGTGAAAGGGTTAGCAAAAGTCGTAGTTGGTGTGGAACAATACCAATAAGCGAAATTAAGTTTGAAGTCCGCGGGCACTTTGGAATATAGACAACAATTAGCAAACGTTTCCGTATTATTCTCCAATTAAGGTACAGGCTCAGGATGTGATGAGAGAGAGAGAAATACAGAAAATGAGGGAAGGAAGAGAATTACGGCGAAGGGAAAGTTCGAAGAGGAGCTTTGGAGAGGGAAAGAGAAAGGCATGGGGGAACGGCGAGACCGGATGGCAGCGTGGGGAGGGGAAGGGGAAAGAGTCCAAGTGGCCAAGACGGCGGAGACAGTACAGAAGAGAAAAGATTCTCCCGAGGGTTAGTAAGACGCCAGCCTTCCGGCCGCAATTGCTCTTGACGCCTTTCCCACCCGCGCTTTTGTACGCACTCCAAACAGTTCCAACAAACTCTCCCTCCCCCTTAACGTCTTCCGCCGCCATCGTAAAGTCCTCTGAATTCTTTGGCCGCTCCCCGTGCCCTACCTCCCCCATTCCCCCTCCTCCGTCCCACCCCACCCCCATTCATCTTTCGCAACAAAGCTCTCCTCCGACCACCACATACAAGAAACTTCATGCTTCCCGGCCATCAAAGGACGTTAGATGTCTGCAAGGAGAAACGTGGGGTGGGAAGACCTCGTATTGTAAACTACAGTTCACTGGATAAGTCCCGGCAATAGGCAAAAACAGCCGGGGACAATTAAACAAACCAACCCACTTAGACCATCTAATGATATTTGGTTTGAAAGACAGGCAATTAAAAGTCTTTCAAGGAAAATAAATGGAGTTTACTGCCAAAGAGAAACTATTCCATTACTGAATAAGTATGCTTGCCGAGTTCAGAAAAAAGGAGAGGCGAGAAAATGGGAGATAATAAGTGATTAAAAGATGTTACGCATTTTTATCAAAGGAAGACATCAAACAATAACAGGAATCGGATGTTTTGAGGAATTGCATGGAGAACGATTTAAAGAAAGAAACATAAATGGATGAACCCCCAACTGTAAGGGTGAAAATGGCTGAAAAAAATTAATGACTCAGCATAAGTGATGGCTGTAAAATGAATATTTTTTTCAAAATCATTTATTAGATGATTATGTATCATATTCGATGGCCAAATGAGTCACCAACTTAAATTGCAATTTTTTTAAAAATTAGCAATGGAAGGAGCAATTAAGATTTTTAAAAAATTAAACATTGATCGGAACTTAAGCTATACTATCCTTATTCATTGCGGTGAATAAAGCGTTCCGGATACATCGAAGTTCGCGGGTTTGACTTCCACGGGGGTTAGCCCTTTATTTTGGCGAATTAACCACAATTCAACCGTTCAGAGGATTTTGAGTTCGTGGAGTACGTGGGGAAAGAAGAAATCAATCCTGAAAAAAAGAGAGCAATGACGCGGGTCAAATGTTCTCCAGGTTAATAGACAAAAATGATCGCTCCAGAGAATGACTTCACAGATCCTTTTTAAAGGTCTCCATGTGCTGAAATCCCCAGCACGGCTTCACTCTCACGGTACTCACCAATCTCTCTCACACCTCTGCACACGACACTCCCACCTTCCCCACTCTTCTTCCCCCACACTCCCCATTGCCAACATTCGCCTTCGGACTCACCTACTCCACCCTCCAATTAGGGCGACGAAGAGGGTAGGGGAGTGGATTCGAAGGAAAGAGTTTGAGGGTCCGGGAAAATAAAACAGGAAAAGGTGGTCTGGGAGGAGAAAAAACAACGAGAACGAAAAAAAAATGAAGGGAGAGTGAGAGGAGGCGAGTTGAGGCTTTTCTCCGTGAGACATTTTTATGGGAACATTCCTCCTATTTTGTTTCGTTGTTGCCGCGGAGTCACTAAAGCTCTGTATCTGTAACCTCAATCTACGTTCGGGAATAAACTCTGCTCGAATGTTGTCATATTACTTCCATCCACGCTTTCCCTTCAGCGCCCCCTCTTTTTCCTTCCCCCCCCACACTGTTCTCTACATCTCTCACTCACTCACTCTCGCCCGCCACCTGTCACGCGTCCTCCACTACCCGCGGCCCCTGTCCCCCCTCTCTCTCTCTCTCACACACACACATACGGTTATTCCTCCCCACCCCTCAACTACCTTCCCACACGGTCTCAAACCCTTCCCAGACTCACCGTATCCTCCAGCTTCAGTCGATGAAAATAAATTGTGAACCGTCGCGGCGGTTTAATTAAAGTTGCCTCCGCTCTTCCCCCTTGCTCCCCCTCCGAACCATATCTTTTCTCACCCTAACCCCACTCCTTTCTTCCTCATCCCCGCTCTACAATGTTTTCTCTTTTCTCGCGCGCGAACACCCCCTACGCCCCCGCACTGACAAACTCTCCCGCTTACCTCCCTTCCCACCCCTGCCACCTCCGTCGCAAAACTCGTCCGTCCCGGAGGGGGAAAGGAAAGACCCACTCCCCACTACCACCGCACAAAATCCTCTCAAGACACGTCTTAAACTCCTCCTCCTTCCCCATCAGGATCCCTTTCCCCCCTAAACTCCTCTCAGCTACCATCTTACCCCAGTCTCCCACTCCCATCCTCTCCCTATTCCATGCACCCTCCCTTAATTTCTCTTATTGTCCTTCATTTGCCTCGTCCCTACCGTTCCCGAGTCGACTCATCTGGCGCCCTCCCTCCACGCCCACTCATCTCCCCCAAACTCCCTCTCCTGCTCTCCTTTCTACCATTCTTCGTAATTTGCACGAGTTCTCCCTCTCGCATCCCCCCTTTAAAATCGCCCTCTCATTTTCTCACGCCGCGTTATTCCATTAGTGTTCTTCTTTACTTTTTCCCCCTTCCATATCTCACCGGATGGGACCGTACGGAGCTAATGCCTCTCAACCCTCGTAAAAATACGCCCAATCATATGCTCGTCTGACGCCCTGCGGTGCGTGTGTCGCAAAGCGCTCGCGGTTACGTCCCCGTCGGTGCACTCGATAAAAAGTAAAGTGCCTGCGAGAGAATCGAATTCAATGAGCGTGGCTGCAGATTGTGTCCTTAAAAAGTATCACCTAGTAAACTACAACGAGAGTTCAACCTAATGTGACTTCATCTCCGGCCGTACGAGTTACCAGGTGGTGTTTAATATAACGAGGATCAATCAAAAATTTAATGATTTTTAACTATTCCATTTGGTAACAGACAATTGGCCCCAAACGGAATATTCACGTACAGAAATACATAGTGACGCAAAGTCGCAATCAATTACAAACACGCAGTTACGCTCACTAAAAGTTTACATAGACACTTGATTATGGAATTTTTTAAACAAATTACACCTTTCAGGAAATGTCAAACAAATTTTAAATAGCTGTCGCCGTAGTATGCAACTAATATATGTTGATATATCTAAAACATGAAGTAGCTGTAAACTATTAAATGGCTGTAATACTGGTACAATTTTTTGTAAAAAAGTTCACTACTCTTACAGAAAGCTTTAACTTCAAAACTTGCCATTTCATATTTGCTTATATTACAACCTGACCTGTTGCGATTCTAGGTTTGAACCTATGGGTTTACTTATGCTCTCCAAGATCGAGGCCCCACGGTCGAATGTCGATTTCGATCGAAATAGTATTTGAATGCGACATACTAGTACGTAAGTTGAAGTGTAGGCTCTTTAAAATAAGATATGTGTTGGCTCTTTAATACTTATGGCAAATTATCATTAATATAATTTTAGCTTTAGTCAAGAATTTGGACATAGTAAGAGAATAATAAGGAGACCTAGAATATTAAAATCCTCTTTTCCAATTACCATAAAGCATAACCATTTTCCACAGGTTACACGCAGAAATGGTTTAAGGCCATCCCTAAGGCTTGAACACTTTTCATCTTGCATGCAACCGCATTTAAGTGATAAGCCCAATAGGAGTAGCGAATGACAGATATTGCAGGCAAGCCACAATAATAGCCATTATTCCCATGGGCAGTATGAGTTGCGGAATCACTGCGTGTAAACCTTGCTTATTACCCTTTGTGATCTCCTACTGTTCGCCCAAGCCTTCCCTGGTTTTTGGCTCTTCCCTCAGTTTAGTACTTTCATTACCCGTCTAACGAGTGCGGAACGTCCTAACATACATTCAGACACACACGCTAAATAACAACAAGCGCGGGAAGGCAGTCCTAGCTGGGACCATCCGTACGAGTGGTGGGAGCAACATATATATTCAGGCGTCTCCAAAAAAATAGGTCAACGGACTAGAGGTTTGTACGGTTGAACGGACGATGAATACATGAGAGAGCGTTAATGTAGTTTTAAATTAGTCACCAAAATATAGTTTGAGCTGGATCAAGGTATGCCAATCACATGGAAAGTTCTTTACTCGACCAATATGATTATTGCCGCAGTTTTTGGAGTTTTATTCTTATTTCTTTTTGACAATCTAATTTTTTCTTGAAGTTCATTACCTGTGAGATTTCCACAGGGTAAAAATAACTCGAATTGACCACGTGGCAGCGGGGGACTCCGCTGACGAAGTTGTTCCGGCATGTCCGATGTGGACCTATCAAAGGATCACTTTTTGAGTATCAATATTGTTTCAAGGTTTATACCGTTTCCTGCCATAAACTCGGGTGAAAGGAATCCGTTAACTGGCAAAACCGTATTCGCACAATATACAGGATTCAAATCTCTATCTTCGACTTTTCCTGCAATGGGGTCACCAACCTTATACGTCGGATCTCGAGAGACTATCCACAACATATCGTTGGATACTTGAAGATGAACCAATATTATTTGATAGAGAGATTAATGGATAAATAAAACTTGGTCTCAGCATGCCTCGGTATTCATAAAATTAATTTCTCCTCCGAATGATCACGACATTACAGACAGATAGGAAAATATACAAATACATTGATGAGGGCTGAATGAAATTTACGAAAAAATACATTTTGGAGAGAAGAAAAAGTGGAAAAAGAATGATTCGCTTTCACCAGAATTTAACCGAACGTGCCCCAGTTTCAAAAGGATGAGAGTTCGAATGCAAACAAAGTTTTTTTTATTTGTCCTTCTCTCTTACTCCCTCACCCCGCCCTTTTTCTCTTTCTTTCGAACATGCCTGGTATGTGGGAGGAAAGGGGACGTTTTGTGCTTTTCGATATCCCGGATAATGCCCCACTAGACTCCCAAAATAAAAAAAACGAGATAAAGTACACAGTGCAGGATGGAAGAGTAAAAGGAGTAAGGTTTGAAGGGAGAGAAAAAGAGAGAAAGAGAACCTGAGAAGGACGGAGAGATGGAGAGTCCTGGAAAACGCAAATGAACGGCGATCCGCAAGGAATTCGGAGAAAGACGCAAAAAACGAGAGGTTCAGACAGAGAATGATGATTGTTGGTTTTCAATGAGAAAGGAGGAAGAGAAATAGGGACAAAACCAGTCCGAGATGAGATACGGACCCAAAATGAGGAATTCAGAGGGGCAGGGGGGAAAGAGGAATTATTCCAAGAAAATGAAAACAACGAATAAAACGGTGGTGATAGGAAAATGGGAACAATGAAGAGGTTTTCTGCCGAGACTCTTGCAAGGAGGGTCGCACGAAATTTGTCAGAGGGTGTGTGCGTTCCAGTAAACTTTCGCACTCCGTCTTCTTGAAAAATAAATAAAACTGGAGAAGAATAAAGAAAAAACACGTCCTCGAAAATTACTCGGTCGTTCATCTCCTCGACGCTCCTTGGCGAGAATCCAATCGAACGAGAGGGAGACGTGTGTGGGGTGTGTCCGCTTGCAAGTGTATTCGTGTACCCTCCTCCCTGTCCGACTCATCCCCCGCCGTCAAACCCCCCTACCCCCCACGCCCACCGTCACCATCGACCAACCAACCACCACCCCCCTCGATCCGATGCAATGAACAAGCGAAGGCTCCGAGCGTGAAAAAAATGTGTACCTCCGAAAAAGGACCACACACACACACACATTTCATTCTTCTCATTAACTATCCTCGAGTCCGAATGGCAATTAAATCCTCAGAAAATGAGCGTGCGATGCTGATTATCAGGTAAAGTTCAATGAACGAGCTCATTGCATGAACTTTTATCGCTTATCATTGTTTTTTTTTGGTTTGTGTCCATACGACGGAACGATTTTTCTCCGCTGTGTCCAAAAATGGCCGTCGCGACTAGCGTATAGATCGTCGATTCGAACATGTGAAAGAAAAAAAAACTTTTTCGCGGCACACACAAGGAGGTAGTCGCGCATACCAAAATAGTTGTGTATCATCGAACAGTAAGAGAGGGGAGTAAAAGAATGGGCAACATTTTTTTTCGGTTGGCGACCCATTTCTCTCCATTCAGTTGGCGACCCATCCACTCTTTCCAATCCTGGCCTTCGTATATGTTTTATTTTTATTCTCTTCCACTCTCTAGGATAAGACCTACTTCTAACACTGCCAAGAAGACGAAGTCTGGATACAAAAATTATATTCTTGAATTAATATTCAAGTTTGAGAATAAAAACATCAAGCTAAAGCATTGGGCGTTCAACCAATGCGATATTTACCTATCGGAAACGACGAGTCATCATTTTCATGCACGGGTGGATAAAGCATACTTACGTTACACATTTAAGAATATTCAAGTGTAGGCAATAATAAATCATTCCTTTTGCGTTAAGTGGTGTGATTTTATGACACCATTTTCAAAATAAATGCGCATAACTCTCTTCAACCAGGTATGCATGTACTAGGAAAGTATTATGAACTTGTAACAGCCGAAAAAGCAGATGAAAATTAGTCCATAAAACATGGACTATAAAAAACGTGAACAATATTAATGTTTTTAATTTTAGAAAGTAAAGACGGGAGGTTGAGTATCATTGAAGTACGCTTATATCCCGTAACGCTAATTTACGCTGCAGCTAATGATACTTCAAAAATAAGGCCCAGAAGATATTTGCACGGTATGGGTCATCATTCGTGAAAATGGAAATGCTAATGGCAATTAAAACGTGTACTTACAAATCAAATAAATTCCAAAAACATTTTGTTTTTGCAACTTTGTTTTAATTTACGATAACAACGATTTGAGTGCAATAATCAGGGAAATGCAGTTTTATTCTATCATGGAGATGCTTACATTAACTCCAAAGTATTTTCATTGACTCTTTAAAACCGAACGTATAGTTGATCAAATATGTTTAAAACAAATTGGGCTCTGATTTGTGATAATTTAAACTGTTCCTTGCTTTCAAAAAACTGTCGTTTCCCTCTGATAGTGCAAATTAGAATTGCCTTCTCCCCAACAGTATTCGTATACATATTGTAGGTTCATCGATTAAACGGGCAGTTCAAACGCAATCCCCAATCCGCTTGATCCACATTGAATCCTCATATACGGGAGCGGATATGCCAATAACCACGCATTCATATTAGAAAGCCCTGCGGTGTGCATGTGTGTCGATACATCAGCAAATAAGGAGATCATTTTTCTTGTTAGGAGACGGTACCGAGATGGCTGATCTCCTATCTTTCGAAGGATCCTAACGACTTATCGTTCTCTACTTATTTGATTCTTAGCAATCTTCTACTGCTCCATAATTCGAAGACGCCCAGGCATCCACGCCCTACTTCTCTTATATCTCATGTTTCACTGCCATATGACATAATGCTCCGAAAATGACTTTTTAAAGGTGTCTCGTTAAATACTTCTTTCTATTAATTAAAGCTATTTTTTTCAATTTATCTATAAGTTTATAGATACTTCCATCACCAATGTCCTATGGAATACGGAGTTGTTCTTCGGTTTCACATTTGTTATCAATTGATTCACCTAATTGAACCAGGGTGTTTCTATGGAGTTCTTCCCAATCTTTTTCCTGCAGGACCTACAACAATTAATCAATCGCATCACAAAAGGGGTGGGCTACGATAATATTTCGATGTTATTCAGCGCCTTCATTTTCTCTTCATTCTACCACTATTCATAGAATTTCGTAAACAATTCGTCTAGCTACTCTGATTGTCCTTATTTTGCAACATTGGAAATTTAGATTACAGAAGCAAATGTATGCAGAATTTTCTCATTTCGAAGTTTAGGTTTTGTGCACAGATCCTCTGAAATTACGCTTTCCCTCAGCGCTCTTTATTCTTCCATTTCCACTGAATTTCCTACTCTTTCCACTCCTACTGACTGCTGATCTGGCAGTTTTTGTGTTTTCTTCTGGAATTCTTCCGCATACCACGATAATTGCTTTATTTATATTTTTATTCGGTATTTTCTCTAAATTATTACGTATTTTCTTCGAATGAAGTTGACTATTAACACAACTGTGGTAGGCGAGACGTGGATGAACAACATCCCAAAACGATGTCGAGCCAACTTATTTCCTATCATGCAATGCGTTTCAACGTCTAGGATTCATCAACGGTTATTGACTGAGGGCAATAATGAATTAAGGGATGTGCTTCATTACGGAAGTGGTTCGCTAGCCGGAAATCCAAATCATACGAGATCAATGTATAAAAAGAAATAAATATTATTGTCCGAAAAATTAAAATTCCCGTTAATTTTTTAACACACCTCGTATTTTGCAATGTATTTGATGGAGAAGTGTCACCACCATAACTTCTACCTGAAACCCCTGGTAATGGGTGTAGAGCACATCATCTTGATACATTGAAGTGATGGGAGATCATTCAGCAAAAGAAAAGAAGCCCGAACAGGTAAACTGTTGATTTTAAACATCCCTCACATATCTTATCCCTCTCCATTTAAGCATCCCACCGACGTAATATCCACCCCTCCTGCTCCCCATTCGTCCACCCTTTCATTACCACGCGGTCACCTCCTTCAACTGACAAGTGATGATAACCAATTCCAGTCCCAAACCCACTCCTAACTTCTCCAAACACATTTCACCTTCCCCATATTTCGATATATATATATATATATATATATATATATATATAATTCTGATGAAAGTATCTCTATTCAGTTTATGCCTTATGGTGAGGACTAGTCGTTGAAACTCGCTATGCAAAATAAGATTAATCAGTAGTAATGCTTTGGGTTCTTGCGATTCGTATCTGCATCATAGTACGGTTATCAAAAAAATCGCAAAATAGTAATTATTTTGCGTTCTCGAAACGATTTTTTCAATTTGCTTCATTATTTCCTCTTTTGCAGAGGATGAAGATAATAATTGAAAGTGAGCTTTTCTGCCTTAATATTTTTTTCTTTCTTTTTCACTCTTGATGCCAGATATAGTAAGAGCCACGCAGTTTTTTGATCGATATTTCGTTATCAGAGATTCCTTTAATCCCCTCTGGAACAGGAAGCAACCTCTTCCAATTGAAATTATTGAATTAATTTCCAAGTCTACAAATTCAACGAATTTCTGTGAATTCTTCCTTGTCGTGTTTTTAAATAAATAACTTCTCCTGTGGATTTTTCCTAAATTCAAATTAATCCTCATTTCACGGAACACTTAAAATATGTATACTTTTCCACTGAACCTTATGGTGTAAATATGCATAGTTTATTTATTCAGTGAAAAAGCACTTTTAAATTCACCAAAACGTTGTGCCTGAGATCATTTAATTCATTTTTAGTCGTAATTCAGTTTCTTTTCTTTAATTTAAATAGCTGTTTGGTGCTGGCATTGCTTACATTAGTAAGATATGCAACCCATTCGCCCTGAGACTTACAGTATTTTTTTTCAACATAGTCTTAATAAAATGCATACTTTGAAGTCCATCAATAAATAATAAATGCCACATTTATACTATTTGGCCGATATTTTCACTTCTGCACTGCATTTTTAATTAGCTCCCCGGATATATCGAATTAATTTCAGTGACTGTACAGTTCCTCTATTGGGGATTCGTATTTTGGATTTAAAAGAGTGAGATTTATTTTCTCCTCAACTTTACTTCCTTATACCTTTTATTCTAAGAAGCTCTTACTTTTCGTAAAATATGTCTAAATATTCATCGCAGAGATTTTAGTTCATCTTCATCTTCACTAAAAATTGGTAGTTTTCGTCCCAAATTTCATTACTACTTTATATATATTGGGCTCTATAAAGCTTTCTCAAAGTCAAATGATACAATTCGATTTCGTTCACGTCAATATAGCGAATAATGAGAAAAACGCATTTACTAAAAAATATACTGTTTGGAAACACCAAAATAATGCACTTACTGCATGAAATCCAAGATGTAGTGGCGAATCAATGGGAATAGTCGCAGTTTTTTTTAATCTATGGGGAACAAGATAAATTAGCGTTTTAATTTATTCTAAGTTCATTTCCTCTTCTTAAAAAATGTTGATTGGTAGCCGTCATAATGATGACTATTTCAGTTATGGGATTTTCCTTTAGAAAACTCCTATTCTAAAATAGGTGAAACGATATTTTTTTAAATACATTTTTTATTCAGTCAGATTCGCACGAGTAATAGGAATTACTCCTGATTCAGCCAAATGAAAATATTTGATTTCGTCGGGCAAAATTAATTATAGAATTTTATCGACGCATAGGTGATTATCCGACTAAATTTTTAGACTTATAAAAAATTCTATACCTTCCACTTCCAATAAAAGACAACCATGGCTTCAGAACTAAAGTCAAAAAAACGGTGTTACAAGGAAAGCAGTCGCTTTGGAGTTTGAAATGTTTCAGCGCATAAGACAATAACTATCTATTCTCTTCTATCTATTTTGGATATAATGTTGCAATTAGATTAATTAATGCTATGAATAGTATTGCACTTATTTATTACAAAACTTGAACTAAAATTTAAAAATCCGACCGAGTTAAATCTCTTCGGTAACAGAAAGAAAAGAAATACCATATGAGTGAAGGATGATGACAATTGGACCACTAAGGGTTCTTTAAGATTCTTCAACAATATTTTGATAGCAACGGACTTTTATCTTGCATACCGGATTATCATCTGTCAATTGCAAAAGGCTAAGCTCTTTCATTTTCATATATTAGGGCGTGTTTATGATTGTTTCGATAGGTGGTGTTGAGAATAATGTTTAAAAAAAATTATTCTCACGTGACTATACAAGGAAAGACAATTATCACAGAAAAGCTAATTACACGTAAGAATGGAAAAATCAAAATTAAATAATTAAAGAAGAATACAATCAAAGATAGCTCACGAAAGGAATCCAGAAGAGCCCTTCGCACTCTTCCTGTCATCACTCGACAGCTAAGCGACCGGTTGAGTCACATTATCCATTGATTCATATTGAGGACTCCAAATCCAGGTCAGTGTAATTCACGCAAAAAACTTGTCAAAAATAACTTTCCCGAATACATTCCCGCATGAGCAAAAAAAAATACGATTTCATCAGTTAGAAACTATGAATAGTAGTTGAAACAGGAAACCTATTATAACGATTGAATTTGATGTACAGGCCTTTGATTACAGACTTTTGTAATATTCAAAGTACGAAATCAACGCTATCTTGCCTTTCATTCTCCCCGATCAGGCAAACGTTTTAAGTAACAGCTTAAGCGTATTTCAATGAGCTAAATTCTAAATTAATAAACAACCCATCATCAGAATGCTTATGAATTTGATAAACAACAAAGTTTCATTTGAATTCACCATAATACGCACCCGAACTCCGAACGGAAGAAAATCATACATCTGGTAGAGGTTCAAAAAAAAAAAGAAAACCAGAGAAAAATGGAAGGATGAACCCGCAGTGGAGAGGTAGGGGAGAAACGTAATAAAGGGATATGGGCGAAAGGAACACGAGAACGACGCATTCCCCCACCGCTCGTACACATGTATCGATGGCAGTTAATTCCGATCGCCAGTGTTTCGCATCAGCTGATGGGTGATTTGCTCACCAACAAACGATTCTCAGTCAGGAAAACGAGCAGGGGAGGTGGGATGGAGGAAGAAAGGGTAGGAGGAGTAAGGGTAGGGAATGTACGAGAGGGTGGTATGCGGTGCGGGGAAGGAGTGGGAGAGAAGGGAGTAAGCGGGTGTGCAGGAAGGGAGGGAAAAGGGGGTAGACCGCGATCAATTTTCCAACCCCGCGGAATTAATGTCCTTTTCGGAGAGCGGGTCAAATCCTCCGACCCCTCCCCCATCTTCGCTACCCCCTCCCTCCCTCCCTCTTTCCCTCCTTTGAAGGACATCCCCTGCTTCCTTTCCTCCTCCATTTCACTAAACTCTCGCCTTTCTCTAAACTCCCTCGCTCCCTCCGCCCCCAACCCTCACACTCCTCCCGTCCCCGATCCTAACACTCCACCCCTCGGGGGTCCGACGAAACGGCACAGGCGAGTCCCTTTGTTTGCGAAAAGAGGGGAAAAGGCGCTGTCCCCTCTACCGATCCCCTCTCGATGCAAAGGAAGCGTGTGTGGGTGGGCCATTCTCGGTCATTCTCCTCCTCTGAGAGAGGGGGTGAACTGGGGAATAGCCCGTGGGGATGGGAATGGGTTACGGGGTGAACTCTTGGCGGGGAGTTCTGGACAGGGTTTCGACGGAGGTGAGAGGGTAAGGAGGGGAATGAAAAATGAGCAAGGATACCCCAAGCGGGGCATCGATGCTCCCTTCTGTTCTATTGTCCGCTTTGGGGGGGATAGAGAGAAAGAGTGCATTGTACACAAAACACAAGCATAAACGAATATGTTCGTATGCTTTTAGTTTATCAGGTCGTAGTTCTACAATATGTAGATATATATGCATATGTGTGTGTTTTTCAAACCTTAAGTTAGTTATATAACTGGCCACATTATAAATATATGCATGCATTTACAGGGGGGAAAGAGACCAAGAAGGACGAAGTAGCATATGTAATATAATGCAGGTGGAAATGATACGGAGGAGCTATGCGAACTCCCCTAAATCTATTCCGAGAGAGGAGAACGACAGCTCCGAGAATCACTTCCTCTGGGACCAGCTACCCTGAAACCCCATCGCGTAACTGTAGCGCACAGTCATTTTGAACTCGCTACATGCTGCGCTTTGACGATTAGCACGGTTGAACGGAATGAGAACGGCGGGATTATCTTCCAATCAGAATGGGGATTAAACCAAAAGCTTCAAAGAAGCTTCAGAAAATGCCAGGGCAACTGAACTAGCGCAGTTTAATTCTGATTTCAACATGCATCTGGACTGATTTACAACAAATAAATGTAAATGAAGGAAAGTTCTTCAAATTTTTGACAGGAGGCTGTATTTAGGACAAGAGAGACAAAATGCAAGTTATAAACGCTAACCTGATTACAACTATATTATTTAATTTAGTTTTAGAGTTGAGCATTTCTACTCGTATATTAAAATTAAATATTCTATTGGTGCAATCAATGCACTGAATAAATTATAATTCCGTTAAATTTTCTCATCAAAGTATGAGTAAAATAATAACTCCTTTGAATAATTCATTTTCTTGAAAGAAATGTCACTTAGTTTTTTGAATCTAGAATGTTGAAATAGAAAATAGCCTGTAAAAGTACGTATACTGCATATGACTGAAAGTATATACCCTGATACAATAAATATTTCTTTTCGCCAGAACCTGAACTTCCGTGATCTCACAGTCACCCTACTCTCCAGATGTGGCTTCATCAGACCTTTTTTGGTTTCTATAGTTGAAATCAACCTTGAAAGGGCCCCGATTCGACTCTATTGCGGTCATTAAAACTAATTATACAGCGGACCTGAAGAGTACCAGGTAGGGTTCGAGAGCTGGAAGAAGTATTGGCAAAGGTGTGTCGTCAGGCAAGGCATGTACTTTGAGGGCGACAAGTTCGATTAAGCTGTATCCGTCGAAATAAACTAGTTATAACATCAGTTCTGTCTTTTTTTGATCACACCTTGCACGCGTATGCAATTTTTAAATACTAATGCAAAAATCTCTCTCGTGATTATCTTTTTCCCATATTCTACTTTGATAAGCCATAATGTTGTACGAGTGTGATAATAATTCAGTAGCAATACTTCACTTTATTTAAATCAGAATTTTCACAAACCGTGTTAAGACGTCTTGAGAACAAGTATCTTTTGTCGTTTAATATTTTACTTTACTGAAATATCATAATTCATTAGATGAAACAATATGAAGAGGAAAAGATGGAGATGAAAAGGTGGCATGGGAATACGAGGATTTTTACGTGACAACGTAAAGCAAAGGAACTTTTATCGGCATAGAAAATTGTGACAGATGCGTTTCACAGGGTATCAGATCGATGGACGGTGAACATCGGTACGGTTTGAGGGGTAAAGGAAAAAAACTCTCCCCCGAGAGAATGGCAATCTGGGGACGTAGACCACATTCCGGAGGAGGTGGAGGAGAATCTGAATTTTTACTTATGCTTCCACCCGAACGGGAACAATTCAATGAGAAATGCGCATGTTTAAGGGCCAAAACGAAAAGGAAACGAGGAAGCTTAAAGAAGAAAAGTGGGGAAGTTTGGCGGGAGGGTGATTTTGGTGAGTGAAAGGTTTCTTTCCGATTGGGCAAATGGAGACGGAGAGGGTAGGAAAGAATGAGATACTGGAGATGGAGGGGACGTTGTCCCCTTGCATCCTTTTCCTTTAGCTGGGAGAAATTACGACGGGGATGTGGTATCCAAATGAATAGTCGGGCGAGCTATTTTTGTCCAGTAAACATTGAAGAGAGGAGGGTCAAAATCCAAATGTATTAGTGGCACGTCGCCGCTAGAACTTGGCGAACAACATTGATTGTATCTTTTTTTGCTTGTAAAAGGATTGTAGCTATAGCAATGATATTTTCGTGTACTCTGAATGATACTGATGGTTCTTATTCTCACATAGATCCTGATGGACAAATACTCATGTTTTCGGGTAAGTCGATCTCGCCTGGATGTCTCCCATGGCATTTGAAAGTATTTATATCAAGCAAAATCAACATCTTAAGTGCTTATCAGAAACATATATTGTGATTCTATATGAAAAAGGATTCACACGTACGATGCCATCGAGAAAGAGTCAAAATTTTAAATTAAAACGATGTAGGTATTTGACGTTTGCATATTTTAACATTCAGGATATATAATTGAAAAACTATACCCCGGGCATACATAAATGTATATTTTGGAAAACTCGCTGCCTTATTCATAAAAAATACGAGTAATTTGTGACTTAATGAGTGAAAATTATCCCATTGGATATATTTCCAAAATCTCTTCATTGATTCCATGTAATTAAGATATCACGAAAATAAAATATAATGAAACGAGGTCAGCAAATACACGCACAAAGTGGATTACCGTATTAAAAGCATTTACATCCCATTCGGTAACTATATTTACTCTCCCGCTTTGCCATCCATCTCTCTTCGCATGCTCTCAACACACATTATCCTCATCGGTCTTCTTTCAGCAGTGTCTCGCAACAGTCGTGTATCCTGGCGCTACCTCTCAACGAGAACGGCCAATGTTCTAATGAGTCGTTTGCGAATTTTGTTACTTATCTTTGTCACTTAAATCTAAATAAAATCAATCAACGATGAACATGTCGGTCTGAATTTTTGCAAATGGAACCACTCATGATATTATCACATAAGCCGGTACGTGAGTCATTTTCCTCTCTGACACAATCCTTTTGAGCGGTTACATTTGAGAGGATCAGGAGAGCCCGTTCATGTCTAGGGCCTTGGATGGCGGAAAAAAAGAGAGGAGGAAGAAACAAGGTGGATATAGGGAAAGCAACGGAAGAGAGAGACGGAGGATGATCAATGAAAACTATTAATTTCTAATTTTGTCCAAAATACGTCATGGTAACTAAAGCATGCAAGGAAGGAAGAAAAAATGCCAATGCTCAATCTACATGTTAGTATTAGAAGTATTAGTTACTATTAGTAGTAGTAGAAGTTACTATTAGTAGTAGTAGAAGGTACAGAAAACGAAGGCAAGTAGGAAAAATCAGGACTCACGAATGTTTTGGACTCCTTTGGCGGCCTCAAGTACTTGTACTTCTGATTCCATCGATGACGAAAGGACCGCCTGTAAAAAACGAAATTTCCATTAAGTCTTCTTTGTGATCTTTTATACTATGCAGTCTTTGAGTTCGTATATATGAGCATATAGTTAAACATATATAAATATAAATACATAAATTAATATGTATATGTGCATATACATGTAATTGTAAGTAGCAAAAATTCCACATTGCTAATTTTTAATTCAGCCCACGGCTATATTAGTCTCTAGTCAAAAGCCTTAAAACTTCGTCCGCTAGTTAAGAAACTTACATTAATGAGTACGCTACGCTGATGTCGACGGAAACTGACATTCTGACGGTTAAAGTCCCCGTAAATAAGGGAATGCGCTGCGTGAGGAAATGGGACGGAGGATAAAAGGCGACAGCATGACTCCTAGGATCAAAGGAGACCGTAAAGCGACGCGAATATCAATGACAATATTTCAACGACAGGCGCAAGAAGAGGAAGAAGACTCCAGAGTTTCAAAGCGCAGCAAAAGTTGTACAACCGCTTCACTCGTAAAGTTAAACAAGTGTCAGCTGCAGGATCCTGAGTTTTATTTGCCACTGCGCACTTCCTTACTTCCTCGTGCCCTGTGGGCAATTAGAGGAGTGGCTTCTTTTTATTCATTGAGGAAGACTCGCTACGAGGCCTGTTCGAAGAGGAAAGACAAGTGGCACACAGATACAAGCCAGTCTCTATGAGCATTAAGACATTCTCCTAATGCAGGTAAAAATTAATAAAATATATGAAATTTCTAGCCAGTTTCTTTTTCTTTCGAGAGCAGCTCGTTTATATCCCTGACGGTTAAAAAAAAAGAATCCTTCGTGGGAAAACGTGGCAGAATAAATGGGTACGCATGTGAACATAAATTACGGGGGGTGAGATAAAAAATGCGAGGCAGGGAGGGAAGGATCTGGGATGGAAAGCCATGTCAAAATTCACGCGGGAAAACACATTCTAAGAATGAGTGGCTGTTGGAGAAAAAAAAGTCTCTGGCCTAATAAGAGACATGCGGTGAAGTGCACTGAGTTCCCCTAAGGTCAAGAATTGAATAGAGGTGTATGGACAGAAAATGACAGGAGATGATACATGTGAATTTCAAATATTCTTTATTCTTTAGATTGGTGTTTTTTGTCATGAACGCCCTCACTAGCAAGTTGTAAAAAGCTTGTGTGCAGAATTATTTTTATCTAACAAATTGTCTCCAGGTATATGCCACAACCAGATACGGATGCGTAAGTAATAGTTTCAAAATAATGACATATTGTTACCTAATTGATAAAATAAAAGTAGACGCGATAATTTTTTAATGGAAAATAAAAACGTATTTATGAGACGAATTAGGAATTTGATATTCTAATCGTTTACCTTAGAGTACTTAGCTTACCGAAATCGAGGCAAAAAAGGAAGTTTTCTAGAAAGAAGTAGTCAGCAGATGGCCTCACATTAAATCTACAATGGACTACTAAAAGGGCACTTAAAAACGAATTTTAAATTCCGTTTGGATTTCTTTTTTTCATGAATAAAAGTGTAAGCGAACGTATATTTGAACTTGTAATGCGCATTATAACTTTTTCATTTTTCTTCTGAATTTAAAATTTATTCTACTATGCAAGCATTCACAAAAATGCTTACGTGTTAATAATTGGCTATCCCATTTGTTTTTGGGAAAAATATTCAATTCAGAGACATTAAGTATTTGAAACTCGTGAACAGCTACAAGTAATCGTGCTCTTTTCACAAGAACTATGGGCTACATTTTTTTTCAGTTCATGCAGCAGAAAGAAAGACTTTCAAAAAGAACAATCGTAATAACTTCGAAGAAAGATAAAAGTGTGAGAAAAGGGATAAAGACAGAAAGGGTAAATAAGATAATATTTCATCAATATCCGAAATATTTCGAGAAATAAAAATACTTATATTTTTATTCCAAGGACTAGTAGAATTAAATAAATCATTATCATGGCATTCATATAATATTTTATCAAATTTATATTGTATAAATGAAATACAGTTTTATAAAATCATACCGGCCCTTCAGTAAACAATCATTCTGGATACGAAATAGCTATTTTTTTCCACTGAGTCTTGATGGTTTTCCCAGTGATTCTACTTCTCGTGGTTTAATTTATGTCACTTATAGTATTTGCAAGTTCAACATGTGCTAGACGATAATAGCATTCTTTTATACAAGGAGACGACTTTAAACATGACTTTTGTAACATTTTGGAAGTAGTACAGGTATACGTCTAATGTCACTCCCCAAGTCATCTTAAAGGAACACACACGAATAATGGAATATATAGTAGATCCAATAGGAGTTAAGCATAATTTAATTGAAAATTGCATATTTCAAAACATCTGTTGTAAATGCCAAATGACACATTAAATCAAATATATTCCTCATTGTTTCAGCGGGTGGTACAATGTTTGATTTGATAATGAATTCAACTTTGGCCAGGTTTGGCTGACGCCAATTTATATCGGCATGCTAATCCAGTCATTTTAATTTAAAATCTCTCTGGATACTTACATGTGCATTTAAGGTCCAAATTCAAACACTTTACGCAGGAAAATTACTACATTTTCATGCTCATTGGTGGACGACTCCGTCAAATTAACTTTCGTGGCATCCCTTGGTTTTTTTGAATTCGTCAAAATTCACCTCTCCGTTGAAAGTAGGCTTTCACTTAAATGATTTTGGCAATAGGCACGTCTACAATTACTTCGGATATTGAATAATAATTCGACATTATATCTAGACCCTATAAAGCACCAAGATGTTCAAAATATAACGCTGTGTAATTTATGCATTTCGATAATCATTAATCTAAGGAAATACTTATTAGTCCTATTCTTATTCATGGAAAATTGCAATATCCAAATAAATAAAAATTATATAGTTTGGTAGCTTGCATATTGAAACCTTCCTCCAACCAAGATCAAAACTAGAATAATTTTACATTTAAAAATTGTCTCTGCAGCGCTCTTCGATACTGAGTGTATACTACACTTAAGGCTACGTGATCTAAGCAACATAGTGAACAATGCAAGGATTTGAATCACAAATGTCGGACCGCCACAACAACTGAAAACTCCGAAAGGATTATGCACGCTGTGCATAAGGACCTCTCGTTAAAAAAAAATAGCCTTTGAATCAGGCAAAGGTCGATGAGTTCTGTCTAAAAAAGGAACGGGGAAAGATTGATTGGGAAAAGGGAGAGCTCATGGCCAGTCGTGATGATGGTCGTGTTAAGTACGACGGATATTCGAGGAGGTTGTCAGAGGAGGATGGGACGACATGGGAGGAATTAGTCGGGTGTATGAAGGATTTCCCTTATCCGATTCCGACTTCCCGTATCACATCCTATCGGCAGCGATCATCGCATTGGCGGGGAAGTCTAGGAAAGTCAGTTGATTTCTAAATACTAGTCCTGACGCTATGGCAACTTATAAAGTTGCGAAATTACGACATGAGAGACGGAAAAGATTAAAAATTCGATATTGAATGCCTTAAAAGCCTAAATCATGCAATATATTATATATATTGGAGTCTGGGAGAATTTATCAATTTTATTCTACGTTCACGACGCGGGACATTTGATGCTGCAAGTATATCCTGAATAATTATTCAAAAGGTTAATTAATCCCGTAAATTTTTAATATTTCTTTCTAGTACAGTTATTTAAGTCATCGCCCAAATAATCTGTTTGTAAATTTACATTTCTATGAGGTTTTTCATGACGGACACGGCACTTATAGGAATGCGCATGGAAATTTGTTTAAGGTAAGAGAGGTCTAAAATGAATTGTTTTGGAGTTCCTGATATAATTAATTTGCGGAGGATCAAAATGTAAAAAAGATTAAAAAGAGAGTTAAGGAAGGGAGGAGAACTTAGAAGAAATCGTCGTCGGAAGCGACTTATTTGGAAAATATTTCACTCGCCCAGGAAGGAAAGATAAGAGAGAAAGAACTACTAGGTGAGCTTTTCACCATTCGCGGAGGAAAACATGTGGGAAGCAAAGGAAAACAACGCCGGCTTTCAGATATTTTCACACACAAAAACAAGTGGTTCATGCGCGCGGAGTGCTGAATATCTCCCTGATCCAGAAAATTTGTATTTTTTTCCTTTTTCTTTGCCCTTAAAAAAAAAAGAAATCTCACAATGGATAGGGAGAAATGAGTCCATCCACCGCAGTCCGCAAATCCCACTAGTCAAGATAGGTTTCAGATACGTTATTTTTCTTATATTTTTCAACAACAGAGAGAAAGCACACTCTCTCTCTTCTTTTCTCCCATCCATTGTAAACGTTATAAAGGAGATTTGCAGTCTGAAATGACTCATTCCACGGAATGCTCCGTCCGCACCATTCGTTTATCGAGTGCTCGCCTAGATTCCTCTTTGTCTCACCCATCTTCGCGCACGTAAAAAAAACCTCCGCTCGCGGCAGCGGACCTTTCATGTCCTTCAGATGCCGGAGGGATGCCATTCAAATTATCGAACATTAAGAGATTAGGACCTGTCAAAGGAGTACCGTAATCACGCATGGAAATTAACAAACGAAATGTTTCATCAATTAAGAACACATTGGGGGCGATTCTTCAGGGAAGGAATATGCTGCAACGAAAAAAGGTGCGTTGAAAAAGGCGGAAAACGTATTTATACAACGATTTTCACCGCAAAATAAAGTCCAATGAGAAATTACATCAGTGAATAATACTTCTAATTCAGTGATGTTGACGTATAAGTATTAATTGGAAGACATTTATAACGTTTACGTCCATGAAAAAAAAACTCATTAAATGGATGGAAAAACAACTTCTAAACGTGAATACTTCTGAAAAAATTCCTTTCCAAGAGACTGATTTATTTAATGGAAAATGAGAGCGATGAACACAGAAACACAATTGGTAATGAATTTCACTGTCGAGGAAATGCTGCATTAATTGAATGCGTCGCACATATTTTTAAAATTTACCGAAGCACGACTTCTGGAATGAGTGAAATGCCTTTTTGGGATAGTCTATCATTATTTCAATTTAAAACCTGAATCCTGTTCGTGTAAATCAAAATCTTTCCGATCGTTCTTTTCTATCTGTTTCACGCTTGAAGTCGTGACTTTGACAAGATGCACTCACTCATTTTATCATTATGAAACCGACATTTTTCTGCTGAATAATGCATCTCCGAAGTATGGAGTCATTTCACTTTTTGGTCTAATTATTTTAAAAGAGAGTCAACTCAAAACTTTCTCAGATATTTATCAAAACGTGTGTTGATATGTATTCCTCAGTTTGAAACAAAAGATGAAGTTTGTACTATGATGTTTCAAGATTTATTCATGAACTATTTATACTCCATCTTATTCATGAATTCAATATACGATATACAGAGTGATTTCAAATTGATGTTTTTTCTTCATTTCAATAAAGCTCTGCCTTACACTATATTCGAGTAGTAGTAGTAGTATTGTTGGGGAGGCGACCGACAGCTCAGGTCATTTGCGCCATTAGGGATGGATGGGAAAGGATGAAGGGTGGAGAGAAACCCGGCGTCGGCATTAGCCTGCTCTTAACGAAAGGCGCCAAGGGGTCCGCAGCTTAACGTCCCATCCGACGGACGGCACTATATTCGAATATGTGTCACATAATATCTGTCTAATATTCTAATATTCAGTGAGTCTTCCGCCTTCAAACAGAGGGAAAGCTGATAAAATAGGTATCCAATAAAATTGAGACTATGTTACGAATTCACCATATAATATTGGAATTTAGAGGTAGCATTACCACTATTTTTGTCAATAATGCTCACAGAAGTTAATCCGCCTTAGTATTGAAATGAAGAAATTTCAAAGTGTAAAAATCATTCGCTTTGACCGCAGATCCGACCCGGATCCCTCGACATACAGCCGAGAACTTGAGGAATGTTTTTAAACTTAGAAATGTCTACAATTTAATGCATACCATTAGCGGATTGCTCCGTTAAAAGTTACTATCGCAACATCTCCCGTAGCTCTTTGTACTCGCCTTAATTAACTCGTTAATAGGGTGTCGTAGTAGTCCAGTGGGTACAGTCCTCGGTTACTGCGGGATTACTGACCGAAGGGCCCGGGTTCGATTCTCGTGGCCGCTTCTCGATACCTTCAGCGTTACCCAAGCTGTGAGGTTTTTCTGGGAACTAGGAAAACCTGGGAAACCACAGGGAAACCACAGGCGGCAGAGGGAAAGGAACTTGGACCCCTACCCAGATATATTTCACGTGACATCATTAGTAGGTGAGCCTATCCTCCCCTATTAACCTAACTTTTTGTTGATTACTATCATTATCTACCACACAAGTGATTGCGTCACGTTGAAACACTGCTAAGGAAAGAAATAGGAAAACATCTCAATTATTTATACCACGACCTTATGGTGGACACAAATGTCAATTAGTTCTAGCAACTACGGAACCTGATCCACTGGCCATGTGTCGTGCTCGGCAGTGGGGAGACAAGGCTGTTGCGCTCGTCAATACAAGAACTCCTAAAAATAGTAGAACAAACAGCAACATCAGAGATGACACATCATAGAAACGAACCAGTTACACGTAATTTTGGATGATGTTAACGTTAGGAAAAAATTTTTAAATATAAAGCGATAGATGGAAATACAACATATAATTACACAACTAGTTTAAAAACCAGAGTAGTTATAGATATACGTGGAAAATAGGAGCTTCAAAGAGATATCAGACAATGCTATGTCTAGACAGATGTAGGAGTGTCTTACGCTAGACTTAGGAACTGCGCCTTTGATTTTCAGATTTCAAGGAGCTGATACAGCTTCAGATCATTTTTTCATTCAGCTCGTTTTTTTCATTTTCATCATTGTAGAGCTAATGACGTGTAAAGTCAGATTAAAGAGGACAAAACGGGGAAGACGATTAAGGAAATGGAATTCAGAAGCCTTTATGGAAATCATAAGAAAGGAGTGAGGACAGGGGTTCAGTAGAAAAAAATGTGAACACATCAAAAAAGGGATATCGTAAGCTTCAAACTAAACCATATGAACAGTGAATAAGAAGACAAGGAAACCAAGGATATCAGATGAGATGCTAAGAAGGATAGACGAAAGAAGGAAAGCGAAGATGGTAAACACAGAACTATGTAGAAAAAAGTGCAAAGAGATTAATACGTATTAAACTTGAGGAGAGTAAACTAATGAGGCGAAAAAATTGCAGTGGTAAACGCAGTAAAAGGATATGGAGACTACAAAGGGGTGTGAAATTCATGCACTATGCGGGAAGGTGAAAGCACCGTCGGGAAATAAGAAGAGAAAATCCGTGTACACCACGCATTGAAAACTCGGAAGGAAAATTAAAAATTGAATTAGGAGAGAATCAAGAGAGAGACAGAAAGAGTATATACAGGATATAAATAATAAAGATATTAGGCCAGTAAGTTTAGACAAAGAAAGAGAACATGACATTGATAGAAATAGCTTAGGACCAGGCATACTTTATTGCGAGATAAAAAGGGCATCAAGGAAATTGAAATCAAAGAAGGCTGTGGGAATATATAAAATTATAGCGGAGCTATTTAAGGATTAAGACAACATGGGAGGAAGAATTTTTATGGGTTAGTTCGCAGCATGGAGGGAAGAATTTGGCGGAAAGATTTTACTAGATTGGTATCAATTCCATCCCAGATTGATATATTGATTTGAAATATTTTCATATTAATATATATTGATATAAGGGCGAAACAAATTTACAAAGGAGGAAGGCCATTGAATCTATTATGTTTAGTAAAGTTTAAAAAAAAACTATGAATGAAAAGGAGCTGATGATCATCAAAATATTTCAAACAAGATATATTTTGTAATTTTCTTAAAAATCACGAAATATTTCGTGATTGCATGTTCATGAATTGCTTTAGAGCTCTAAAGGTACGTTGACACTTGAATTTCGTGAGTTTCATTTCACAGAATATTTCGATCCACCGATGATCCAACGAATTAACCCCAGCGGATAATTTCGAATCTTGCTGCTCAGCTCACATTTCGGACACTCCCTCCCTCTGGCTAGCGCATCCCCACACCCCATTCATTCCCGCCCTCCAGCGCCACTTAAACGAACGACCCAACCTTGAAAAAAAGGAGGGATTCAGTCCAAACGGGAGGATTTTAACGAGACTTCCCTAAGAAGAAAAAAATATATATAAGAGAGAAAAAAAACAAGAAGACAGTGGGCATGTGGGCAAATGGAAGGGGGCGAGGACGAGAAACACTTTCGAAAAACTTCCACCCGACTTTTTCCCTGGCTTATTTTTTTATTCGTCGCCGAGTTTTCATTTTTATTTTAAGGACGGTGAGAAGGAAACGAAGGAAAAGAAAATATGGAGAGGAAAGAGAAGGAAGGTTAAAGGGCGAGGAAAACAGGACAACGGATGGGTAGGGGTGTGATGGAAGGAGAGGGAAGCACTGGAAGGGAGAGAAGTATATGGGCGAGAGTCGGCAGCGGCGGTGGAGAGAAAAAGGAGGAGGAGGCACCGAGGAAAACAGCAGATGGCGCGTTTTAGTAATAAAATGCCGCAACTCGCATGCGTGCGTGTGTGTTTGGTGTGAGACCCCATGTATGTCCAGGCGCGTGCTTACTTACGACTACAGCGGAAAGAGAACAACACGACAGAGGAACGGGCGAAGAGAAATGAAGTTATTATCCCGGCACAAAAGGGTCCGATAGAGCGAAACGAGCAGGGCAACTGTTGATTACGTTATGCCTTGGCAGCAGTTTAAGATGGAAAAAAATGGTATTTTTTCTCCATGAAAATGAAAACCGTATGACATAGGTTTTGCAAGCGAAGAAAAGGATAAAGGAGTTGATTTATGTTTCTGCTTCCTCTCAACTAGGCAGCTTAAGAAATACAATAAAGAAACAACATATGAGTAAAAAATAAATCGGAAAAAAATGGAAAATTTTCGATATTTGTATCACAATAATAGATTTTTTTACACATTACGCTCACACCTTCTCTCTGAAATAAAACACTACCTGAACCGCCAAAAAAAATAATAGACCTAATAATTTTTACTATACTCCTGCTTTAAAAAGGATTTGTTTTTGAGTTATTTCTTACTTCATACCTTCTCAAAATGACAGTAAAAATATAAGTGCGCTCGTTAAATTTTTATAATTAATAGAAACATGGAAAGAAAAATGTACAGTTTGGCGAGATGCAAATCAAATTGTTACTTAAAAGCTTATTAACAACATTACTATGCCCTGCATATATTTTCAGATAAAATGCTTATTTTCGGTCAAAAGCAATAAATAAAAATTTAGAACATTTGATAAATGACATTACAATTAGTAAGGACTTATAGCCCAGGATTTTTCGTGAAGTTAGGAGTGTAGCATTTCATTGACCTTATTATTTTTAAAAAGGTTTAACCAAGTCTGACATTTCGTGGAGGCATATGGGTATTTTACTACAATATTTCCTCTATTTCCATTGCAATCAGAAATCAAACAGTTAACATTTTGAATCTATTTGCACTAACAGATACATTATTTCATGAAGGAATGTCTCATTTTATTATCTGAAATTCTATCCCAACAACACCAAACAATCTTTATTTTTCGACGTTCTCAGTAGCTCCCGAATGAATGCAGAATTTTATTTTTTATTTAGACGTACCATGTAATGCAACTAACTATAAATAAGTTTCAAACTTTGACAAAATTATTTTATCGCATGATAATTCGAGCATCCAATGAAAATGTACCAGTATTTAGGATTAATCGATTGCAGAAATTATTAATTAAAAATAGCCAAAGTCAGTTAGTTATTAGATTTGTCATGGAATTAAATATTAATAAATCAGGACTCAATATTTTTTATCAGGAATACTATGAACTCGGCTTCAACTTATATGCTATACCCTTTTCACCTCAGCTACGTTTCCATTAACTCGAAAGCTAATTTCTTTAAACTTCTTTCATTATGTTAATATCTATTTATCTTGTCTAATAACAGGAAGTTAAAGAAATAGAGGGAAATATCTCCTCAGGTCAATAAAAAATTAAGACGATGACTCCTGAACACAATAGTTGTTTTCCGTTGAGGGTACGAATATTTCTTCAGAAGAAAAAAAATATCATTAAACCTAAAATTTAAACTGTTATTTGGTCCGATTTCACTTCAAAGACCTTTTATTATTAGAAACTAGCCTTCATTCAAATAATAAGTAAACTAATAACTTCAAGGATGGAATCATCCTTAACAGGTCAAAATTAATACTAAGATATGCAAATTTAGCAGATAGTACGGGAGCTGGTGGTCTCAGGTTCACAGCATACCACCAGCCCCCGTACTATTTGCTAAATCAGAAATGTTATTAAATGTTGCAAATACTTTAAAGAAAAGTCCAGTCAACACATCAATAACATCCAGCATTAATTATAAATACCTTATGAAGTAGAAACATAAATATATAGCAGCTAAGGTTTTGTAGAATTTAATATCGACAGACAGAGACATAGAGACAGAGATAGAGACAGACAGAGATATCCTCATGAGCAAGAAATTGAGTTCATGACGGAACAATCTTAAGTTCAAATCCTGTGAAATACGTACTTATGAGATACCTAAACATAACTTGAGCCATATATACATCCAAGCGGAGTAATTTTCTGAACGGGAAAGGAACTGGTTACCTTACTCCGAATGTATGAGCTTCACCAGTCTAAAAGCCTCAAGCTATGAGGTTGGACCTTTATCAATTCAAACCAACCATCGGGATGATTACTGCGACAGAGAATCTTCATCCATTCACCGAAATATTTGTTTTGAATATTCGATCAAAGCGACTGCACGTAATTTTTCTTCATTAAGATCGCGAAATTTTTGATAGTTTCATCAACGGGGAACAGCGAAATGAGTTGAATTCTTTGCCGAAAAGAGTTGTAACAAAAGGCAATATAGCCGAGAAGAATCACCCAGGAAAAAATATTGTCGCCCATCGGCAAGGAGCAATATGGCTGCTCTAACTGCCTATCAATCTCGCGACTAAGGAGTACAAAAGTCCTCGTAAAACAAAGTGATAAAGCTATGACGTTAGTTAATAACGATTACCCTGGAAGAGGATAGAGGGAGGATTACATAAGAGTCAAAGTGAGGAGGAGATTTCATTTTATTTTCTGTTCGAAGCAAGTGAATTTATGGATGGAGGAGTTAAAGAACGGACGGCTAAAGAATGATATGAGCAGGAATGTGATTCCTGTGGAGATGAAAAATAAAAATTTCAAATGTTAGTTGGGGAAAAAAAAGATAAATATAGAAAGAAAGATGAGGCAAAATTCCACACTTCTTTGAGTTTTAATGGGCATCCTTCAACGTGGAGTTTCCAAGTCGGCGTTCCGCGGTTGTGCCTCCATTTTGCCTTGAATTCGTTAAAAACTACCAGAGCTCTAATGGGCTTTCAAATTTAAAATACAAAATATAAGGTAGACCAGTAACTAAGAAGGGTATAACATGCATATAAATTCAATTACCCCATTTATGACAGTACGATCCCCCGGACAGATACTGTTTAAAAAGAACCTTTTAGAGTTTATTTTTAACGTGCACCGTAAAAAGTAACACGCAAGCAAACCGGTGTTTTCCCGTTAAAATAATTTAAAATTCAAACTATTATGCAAAATTAATGAATAAATTTCGTGCAAAATAGTGTGTGCTTAAATGTAGGCGCACTGCTTTTAATTATAAACCAACTATGAGATGGTTTGACTGTGTCTCCAAAATAGTTCTAAAAACCAGGATCTGCGTCAAGATATGTAATATTATAATTGTTTATTCACTAATTGCATTTGTAAATATGTAAACTATAACTGAAAAGAAACTTAGCTCCAGATTGTAGCTAAAATAGACAGTCATTCCGGTTCCACTCATTTTATTCATTCAAGAAATGGAATTACATTTTTGTTGCCTTATAAGTTCAACGTTTATGAGACTTCTGAAATCTAATTTTAAATATCTGAAAGCATTAATTTATATATTCAAATTATAAATAAGGATTATCATACCATACAACAAGTTCCATTAAGAATACGATATAGACCCATTATAAAAGATATTTATCATTTTACTATACCCGTGTACCTCTCATATTCATGCCCTATTCACCTTTATTCATAGAAACAATAATAGGTTTATAAAAAATTTATTAGATTATAAATATAAAAATAACTTTAAATTGTCGAATCTCAGTAATAAAAGCAGCAAAATACCTTAAAATTACTCACCGTGGTAGAATATATTAGTTTTATGGCAATACATTTTATTTTGCGCAGAAAATATTCATATGTTACTAAATTTTTAGAATTGAAATAACAGTTGCTTCAATGAACATATGAAGACATTTGTATTCGCAAGTTTTTTACGTTTTATAGTTGCTAATTTGTAAGCATTCTGGATTGTTTTTTTTTACAACAAACGATGTTTCGGTAATGTCTAATCGGTGATATATCTCCACGGGAGATGACACGTATAGTTTTACCTAGAATTCATTCAATTTCTTTATTAATTTTTTTATTAAACCATAATGATAATAGTAAAATAAATGAAATTCTTTAACTTACCACATTTTAAAACTTATTTTAAACCTTAATCAGATCTAAAATCCTTAAAAAATATGCAAATATTACGCAGGGAGTGCAGCCCCGAATACCATTGGCCACGAAAAAAGTTGTACGATATCTGCATGAAAGAGATGTTATTTGTACCAAATCAGGAACAAAATTTTCGAAATTTGATTTTGGCCTAATTACACATTTTAAAGAATTGAACGTGGTAATTTTTACATTAATACACACACACACACACACACACACACACACACACACACACACACATATATATATATATATATATATATATATATATATATATAACACCTCGTTCTACATAGGCGAATGCATTACCCCCTTATCCATCCGAATGAACAATCACCGCTACTCATGTAATTCTGCTTCACACTCTTCTCTTCCTATCCCTTTACACGCAAGTTCACCCAACCTATCATTGAACGAATGACGAATGCTTTTCCCTAACAGTTCTAGAATCCCTACCTGATTCAGCCACCAACATAGAGGTGAGAACTCGCGAATCCGCATACATCCTATATTTCCGATCCTTAAAAATTCCAACTCTTAACCGCCATCTTTAATTTGTTTCCCAACAGTCCCTAAACCTTCCGCCCCCCCCTCCCCTCCCCAGGCACTCTTCCCTCAAAACCTCTCAGTCTGACCTGAAGAAGGCCTCGGAGTAGGCCGAAAGCTTAAATCATCTACAGTGTGAGTGTCCTTTTACGTGTTATCTGTTTTATTCTGTGTTCTATTGTGCCGTCCAAAAGTTATATTGCTCTCGTGAGTACTTCCGCATCATCGATATATATATATATAACAATTGCATTTGCCTAAAATTTGCAGATTACGTTAGAGAATACTGATTCCTGATAAAGAAAACGATGACAACAGTGCCTAACACGGGGAAAGAGAGAGCGAAAAGAAAAATAACGGGAGAGTTGCGGCAGAGAACGAAATATTGAGAAGTTGGGGATAAGAAGCGAAATAAAAAGGATCGAAAAACGTGTTGGTGGAAAATGTGATATCGACGGAGATTTCCGTACCAGGTGAGGAGATAGGAGGAAGAAAAGAGTCATGAGAGAGAGAGGGAGTGGAGGAGACAGTTGAGAGGGAGAAAAGACAAGATGGGCAGAAAACGAGAAAATGTGGAAGAAGGAAAAAAAAGGAAGAGAAGACGTAAGTCGTAACGAGGGCCCTCCGGTGCGTCTCCAGATATCCTGTTCCCTCAGGCGAACAATGCTCGCGTGGGAGGAGCGAGGGGCTGCGGAGTGTGGGAAGAATCACAAAGGAAATGAAAGAGTAGAAGGGCTAAAAAGCGAGTGAGGCGGAACGACGCGAAAAAAAAGGCCCGTGAAAGAAAGAGTGGGGGTGCGAAGAAAATGATCGGCGGAAAAGAAACAACCAATGCGAGAAGGGGAGATAATCGTTGGGGGAGAAGGGAGAGGTGAAGAGGAGGGGGAGAAAGAAGGAGCATGACAAAAGGTCAGGAAAGAAGAAAAAAAATTGACTGACGCATGTAATCCAAGAACAATACAAAGGGGAGAGAAAGAGGGGGAAGGAGCCCGCGAAGGAACGGGTGGTAGCGATTCTTGCGTTGATCTCCACAAGTTGTGATCACGATATTTGTTTTTCCCCTGACCGCGGAGCAGAAGGGGTTGAGGGTGAGGCACACGAAACTTCCTCAGAATTTTGCGCATTCTTTTACTCCCTCCTCCGAGGAATCCCACAGATGGGAGTGAAAGAGAGGAAGCCTTAAGCACAAGAGAAGAGTGTGGAAGTTAGCGGACGACGGAGGAAATTTTCATTATTATTTCCCCTAGATTTCTGGGAGGAATATATTTTTTACTAAATTTACTTCCCCTGAGTCACTTTCACTACCTCCTCTCAGTTCCCAAACCGCCTCCTCCCAAGCCCGAAACAGAGGAAGAAAAGTTTCACACGGAATTTGGGGGTGGTAGTGGAAACTGAAATGAACCTGGGGATGCGTCTTATTTAAACGTGGAAGGATATTCCCACGGAGGCGGAGCGAATTCCATGCTGGGCGGGAAATATGCACGGGACTTGCCTCCCTCAGGATAAAAGGATCTTCCCTTTCACCACCAAAGCGGCACGAGTTGAGTACATAACCTCTCTGGGTAAGGAAGGAGGCTGTCGCGAAATTATATCGTATACCTTGTGCAAAAAAATCCGTTCACCTATAAGTGCGCTTTCCAAAGCTTCATGAAATCATATATAGATTCTGTTTGCTGCACCCCAATTTCTGTCCTTTGGAAATGCAGATATTATCTATATGGCGGTAGTACGCTCGTAACCAAAGAGTCGCTAACGAGAGTATCGCCAGTTTCCTTTGCTGCAGTCTCATCGATGTGAACAGCAAACCACTGTTTGAACTGCTGAGGCTTTTCGAAGAGCTAATAAATTGACTTCCCTTATTTCCCGATGCATGGCCATAGCCATCGTGAACAATATTACGTTTGAATAGGTAGACTCTTTTCAATAACTTTTGTCTAAACAAATTGCTTAGATAATTTTCTAATTACAACTTTGCACTTGGCAGTTTGGCATTTTTGAGAGTTATTTTGATTGCAAAATAAGTGTAAGTATGTGTTTATACATATATTATTCTGGGTTTCTCTTTAATTTAGGTGTGGTTTACATTTGTTCGACCAAAACCAATGTATTCGTGGGTATCTTCCGCTACGGTGGTCAGGAGTAGTTCACCGTTGAGTGTTTCAATTGATACATGTGGTTTAATTTTACCTCTTTCCACGTTAATTAATTTGCATTTGTTTATGCAAAATTGCATATTGGTGCCCTTTGTGAATTATTCGGTGACTTATAACAGTAATAATTACTAAATAATACATTACAAATTGTATTTAAATCTAAGAATGTGATTTGAAATTTTATCCAAAAACTTTGCCACGCACCTCGTTCGGATGGAGAGCCCACTGACTATAAGCAAACAAAACGTTCTTTTGAATCCCACCCCGGGCAGGAAACCTGCATTTATTTCAGAATAATCCTATGGATCTAACACTTAATATTCTTTATGCTAAGCAAGCACGTAAGTATAAGAATTTCAAATTAAATTAAATCTCCACAGCCAAAAAATTCATTTGAAACTTAAGAATTACCAAATGAACACAATAATTACTTTCCGAATTATTATTTATCATCCTTAAAATAACCTAGAATTGCCATCGCAGGAATTAGTAAAAGTATAATTGACCACTAATCTGAACGAGAAAATTGATTAATTATTCGTCAATAAATATATCGAAAATTTAAAGTAAATGGCATTTAGGACAAATTAATAGCCATTATGGAAGGTAGTTACACAACTAAATGACCATTATTTCGATGGGACTAAGAACCTGCAATCAAAAAAATATTAAAACAGTATCATTTCCTACAATTGGTGTCAATGCAAACTAATTCCAAATCAGTAACCGCGGTGCGTAGTAATCGTAAATAATAGCAATAATAATATACAACCATATAGAATATAGATTTAGAGACTGGTCTCTTTCGAACGCTAGCAAGGCACAAGCATAACAAAAAAGAGGCTACTAAAAATGATTTTATTCAGTCAAACTTGTTAAGGTCACTGGTTCATTGAACGGTAAATAACACGTGTGTTCACTGATCGAGTTTATCAGCGTTCCACTTTCAGTTCTACTCTGGAAAATTTTGCTGTCTCCACTTAATTATATCAGTTTTTATCACGTGGTGTATTAAATTGGACTGCGTGCACCTAGTGACCTAAAACAATGATTAGAGTTAATTGAGCTACAAATAGAAATGAGCTTCAATGAAAATATCCATTAAAATTCTTCTTCTTATTTCGTAAGGACCTCTCGAAAAACTCTCGTCCAACCAGTTTTCTCCCTTATTCGTCGGGTCATTTTGCTTATGCCCACTCTTCATCATTTGTTCATTAAATTTTACCTTATCGATACTGATTTCTAAATAATTAACTTGGCTTTAGCCAAAAGCTGTGATAGCATAAAGTTCTCACGAAATTAGATGTTTTGAATTCACATAATCTTCTTTTGTTATGGGAAGAGTTAAATGTCAATAAAGTATAACTTTGCGCATAAAATGACTTTTACAAATAGAAGCTGTTCAATTATATTCTAATATTGTTTTATTTATTATCTGCCACTTATTAACACTGATACTCGATACTAGTTACTGAACCCCGAATCAATATTAATCCTCCTAATTCATATTTTAAATATGACTTCAACATGTACGGTCGCTGTATTTTATTTTACACAAGCGGATCTTGCTAAACTGATATGAATCAGTTGAAAATCCATTCAACAAAAAAATATCAATTTAAGATCACCTGCTTTCGGTAGCATGTAACGGTGAAATGGAATTTTCCCGTTGCTTCCTTTGGAAGAATTTAATTACAGACGGGTAAAAAATGAATAAGCAGTTAAGTATTCAATGAGAAAGTAACGTGGTATATGATCAGCGATCATTATCACCGGATGTTCCCTAACGAGAACTCCGCTTATCGATTATGCATTTAGACGCAAATACATATTATCTGGTACATTTTATTCCGCGCGAGTCGAGTTGAATGGATACATTTTTTTTGCCTGGAAACTGATTGCATAAGAACGAGCACTTGGATGAGTTTTTAAACTTCGCGGCTTAATTTTCAAAGGGGTGGAGGCCAGCTGACAATGGTGCAAAATTTAAAGGGATTGAAAAAATATTTTTCATAAATTCCCCCTTCCCGTTTCATACTCTGTGCGGGTTGGAAGATACGGGAGAGTTAAACGGATGAGCGGAGTCAAAATGGGCTCATTATTTTTCACCATGTGGGCGGGAACTTAAACTGTTTCATGTATTTTTTAGCTCATCTTTTGTAAGGAACATTTTTTTACGAAATCAAAATCGGCACTTTCACATCTAAATACGCACATTGGGAGGACTTTCTAATTGTATTGACAAAGCACCAATTGAATACGGGATTATGTTAATGGCGTTTTTCTTGAAATGTTGAAAGAATCACCTCGCTCGGGAACTTCATGTGCAGAATTTTGGAATTACTGGCGTTGCTATTCATTATAAAGAATGCGCTACGCTTTCATATTTATAATACTCCAAGAAATAGTATAGTAATTTGGATGAATGCCCGTAGAGAAATTGGTAATCGTTGGGTTAACGAACTCCAGTATTAAATCGAACGATGAAGTCTTAAGTTGAATTTCTAAACTTTCCAGATTCATTTGTAGTGATTTCACTCTTTACATTCTAGATCTCGCGGAAACAATCACGAAATAAATAAATGAGAGCATATATTTTAACTACCTAGTTAAACATAAAGACTCCGTATCATTTACACTTCTTCTACTGAAATGGAAAGGGTAGCTACATTGTTCTCAGACATGGATTAATTATCATAAGGTAAAAGAGGATTTAATGCTAGATTGCAGTTATTTTTTAACATTAGAGCGGCTGAGACCTCCTCAATACAATTATTCATTCGTTTTCCAATTAATAATTGACGCGCGGACCATGAATACAAAAACGAATAAATAAATGCTAAAACCAACGGACCCCTATGCCACGAAAAATACGTGATTGGCCAACATAATTGTCGGCTTGAATATTCAAGTTCCCCGTTCCTAATTCAAAGCCGTAATAAATCACTTCCTCGTTGTACATCCCTCTGTGAAACAATCCACTGTGCTCGTAGGGTATTTGCAATTTTTTTTTACAATTCACGTTTAATAACTTTTTAATTTTCGCACGGATTAAATTATACACACGAATTAAAACGCGAAACACGCCTTTTCCCATCCCTAAGGATTAGGGAAAATAACAATCAGTCATTTATATCACTCCCTGATCATTCAATGATAACCATATATTCTACCCATTTAGAAGATAAATTTCTGATTTCAAATTTAAGGTGACTCAATTTAAACCGGCTGCAAGACCGGATATGTCCTTAATTTTCAATAAAAAAAACAGAAAAGGATATCCCCAACAAAACATTGCCTATTTATAACGTTTACACCAAGCGCTAAATTTTTATTTAAAGTCTACTGCGATCTCATTTTATGCAATAAAGTGCAGAAAAAAAGCACACCCATGTCCAGAAAGAAATCAACCAAAGAATATGAGTGAGAAAATATTACCATAAATCGCATATCGTTTCGGCGCACGCATCTCACAACACATACTTCTCAATAAATCACCATATCTTCCGCTTCGAAAAGAAAATAACCCAGGGAAGGGTTCCTGGAAAGTGGGACATTAGCCGCAATCGCTAAGCCATTTTCAGCTGAGTTTTGGCTGAAGGCTTAAAGAGCGCTCTTGTCCAATAACCAAGAAAAAAGGAATCACCTATTCAAACACTCCATGCCTAAAGCTATAGCTTTAAAGAGTATGAGGCATGTGGGAAATATAATTTCATCTCATTTCCACACAAAAACAACAAACTATGTTTCTTCATCACCCACAGCGAACTGATAATTATTCAAACGACGTGCCTAAATTGTTCATTGACCTACAATTTCATGAACATCTACGCATAAATATTTAACGTCCATCGCTGATTTCTTCTTTATTATGCAAGATATTGACTTTTGAAAGTCACTAATCCTTCTATGATTATATCGCCACTAAGGATGTTAAGTGCTTCACCTATCAACACGAAGGTTGGTGTGACAGGTGATAAGAGAACTCACATATTACTAAGCCCTACTTCGGTTGAAATCCACACATTCAGGATAGGGGGCGGGTACCATACTGCTGTGCCACTTGTGGTTTCCCAGGAAGATCAATTGCCCGAAAAAGCTCACAGCTTGAGTGAAGCTCGGGGTGAACTAAGTCACAGAGAATGAAACCAGGGTCCTCCGGTGCATAGCCGAACGCTGTGATCACTAGGCAGTCACCCTCCCTCTCACTGACCCAAAACTAAGACCCTTATTTTGGGAAACATGTGTTCATCCATCTTATCTGCACAGAGAATGACAAAAAAAACGCTTCAAATCAAAACTGAAGACACAAATATTTGTTCACATGTCAATTCCGTGATTCGATTTCTATAAGCACCTAAACCGACCGAAATTCTAAGCCCGATCATCACCCGGATGGTCACGAAAAATTAGGCCTGAGAGAGGAAGGACGAATGTGCCCCTAAAAGACTCTCAAGACCTAAATATCAGAACTCTCAAGAACAATAAAGCATGTTTGAAACATGTCTGAATGTGACAGAGGGAAAAGAAGTGCGCCAGTAGTGGGAAGTGAGAGAAGATACCGTATAAGTACACGCAAAAGATGATAAAGTGGTAGCCCGACTATCTTCTTACCATTACGAAAAGCTATATTACTACATTGAATAGAAAGAAAGCGACCCGCGGTTAATGCACCAATGTATGTATTAATAACTTTAATTTTCCGAAAGCAGAGTACACGTGATTTTGTCAACAATCTGTCCAGATCTACATTGTACCAAGATCTACAAATTCGGGAGGATAGAAAAAAGTGGGGGCTTGGTACGACAGCTTTTCCCAGAATTTTTTTTACCAAGTTACTCCCATTGTTCGTTCTGCACGAATATTATTTGTAATAAACATGATCCACAGCAATTACAAGAAATATGTTTTTGAACTGATATATATTGATGGAGATAGTTAACTCTCACTGGAAATATTCAGGAAAGAGGTTAACATACAAAACGGTAAGCGACGTTAAAATGTACAAGACCGATGGTGAATATTTCGTCATTACTGTGCAACATATCACTTAAAAACATTAAATATCCAATTAAATATAACGTGGGTAACATAATTTATTTTACTTGCTAGGATAGTAATTGTTTTTATAATCTGAAATCATGTGAGATTGATTTTGAAAACCTAATCTAGGTATTTATGATTGCCCTTTATTTAACCTTTAATGTACTTCAAAAAAATTCAAGATTCTTGTTGCTCAGTACACGATCTCTATCATTATTAATCAGTTAAACGGGTCATAAAATATTGCCGCAATATGTTAAGTAACGAAATCCTTTTAAATTGTATAGGACATATTTCAAACTTTTCTCTAAAACGATTAATTAACATACAGATAATCGTATATCAATCAAACAATGCCTAGTTCTTTGCATGCAGTGGTAAACGTGCTTATGGTCATCACCCATGTGACGATCGAATAAACAGAGTATTCCATTTTGTCTGGCCGCATACGTATCGCTTAAAGAGAGCATATAATTTACATAAATGTATTTTAGTTAGTAAAATAAATAGTGGCCCAATGGCAAAAAATACTGAAAGAAAATGATTTTCCAAAAGTAGTACCGAAACTTTTAAAGAAAGAAAGGACATGCAAATTAATTTTTCTCGAACATAATATTTTTGAAATGTTCCTATTAACAGCACAACACATTTTCCAACTTTTATTCCACTATTTTAGACATATGATTATGAATGCCTATGTACGTCATAATACTTGTATTTTTCATGAAATTATTAAGGTCTGGAATTTTTTCGCAAATTGTACATTTTCTTGAACATCCAGAATAGATCCTCAAAATACGTTAAAAATTCTATGAAATATTATTTGAAAATTTTTCTCTAATTAAAATTTTTTTAAATCACATTTTTTTCACCGAAACTATAATTTCCTGACGTTAACTAGGTCAGTTGGAGGGTTTTTCCGGAAGGACCGGAGGAAGTATGACTAAGATTAAAGGACATGACTAGCGTAACGGGAAAGCACCTGAATTTCCCCATATTTCAATTTTATCGTCTCTTAAACACGCGTCCGAAATGGGAAATTCACTTGACGAGGCAAACGTAAATCACTCGGCATTATTAGCATCCCGAAAATGTAAAATTGTTCGCCATCTGAGTTCACCGCGGAAGGATTTTGAGTTGGTGAAACAGTTCCATCAAAGTCCCTGGGAAAGTCTCTTCCGTCTCTATTCACCTCGCGACGTTGGGAAAAGGGACACCTCTACGATCGGACTCCCTTCTGAGGGGCAGCACGACAAACTCATTCCAATCCTACAGAGGTCTAAGTCCTCAGATTCGGTTTAAGAGGGAACAGGTAGGGTCTTTTTGGAATGCAGAGTTTCGGAAGAAGAGAAGTAAGGACAGATAGAAAGCAGGAAAGGACTGGTTGGGAGTGGGGTTTCTCCTCGGAGTCCCCGAGGGGTGTGTGTATTTCTAGGTCTCAACCCGAAGCCCTCACAATAGATTTTATATTCCGCCGGACCGGAAAGGGCGACTCGGACCGCGGGTCGGTCGGACGTGCGCACAAGACCGCCGCTACAGTGCACAAGGTGACATTTCGCAGTACATCAAATTCAGGTCATCGGATGAGCACTGCACCTGCGAACACCGAACCACGACCTCACCGCTCTTTGCTTTTCTCCCTCTCTCTCCAATTTCCTCTCCTTATTTTACTCCACTACTCACTTCCGTTCCATTGATCTCTCCTTCCTCCCATCTTTCCTCCCTCTCCCTTCCCTATCTTCATCTCTCTTCTACCATGCCTCTCTATCTCTTTTCACAAGTACACGTCCGTATAAAGTGATACTCTTTGTCGGCATATTTTAAGGAAATGTCTATAAAAATACTGGCGATATTTTTGTAGCAACATACATTGCTCTTATTTTGGTACTATTATTCTTGTTCAACGAATAGTTTACATTTTTGACACTATTTTTCTTTCTTTCGCATTTAAAGAACAAAGTTGCACGTATTTTTTTTCAGTGTCCCCATTTTCCTCCCTCACTTGCGGAGAAGTCCACTTAAACATTGTTGCAAGTGTAAGTGTCTTAACTCTTTCCAACAAACACCATTTTCCGATTAACAGTGTTCAGCACGCGCATCAAGTGCGCTTATTTTGGTCATCAGTAGTCGGGAAAAAAGCTGATCTTATCCTGTTCAATTAAGCCAAGCTGTAGGAGCCGACATTCCTCCCGTGCTCAGAAGAGGGTCGCCACATGATCTCTCTGTACCTCCATCTGCAAACCAGGAGCAACATCCTCTCCTCCAATTATGATGCTTCTCGCACGGTATGTGCCATTCTTCCCCACTCCACTGTGATCGACTCATCTTCTGCTGACCCGGGGCAGACTTCGGTGCCGGCCCCATATCACCACAAACTCGTCGGCATATCCACCACCTCTCTGTCACTCGCCATGACTACAAGTCGCGACTCTATCCTAGAACCTGTGAGTACTTCCCGATTCTCCTTCCCACGAGCGATCCTCGCCGTCGCGTCTTCCGCGACACGATTCTATCTCTGCGCCTCTCAGTTTAATGCTTCTCCTTTGATTACCAGGGAATGATCCGAAAACGTCGTGTCGCACAAAAAGTAGGCCCATTTAAACGACTTGGAATAGGGTTTCGTTCTCTGTGAGAATGCCTTAGATATAATAGGATGAAGCTGAAACTGATTGTGTATGTATCTCGTAAGTTTATCCTCAACGTGGATGTATGTAGAGGTAACCTCGGAGACTCTATTTGTTCAATTATCCCATGCTTACTTTCCACTGAAGCGAATTATTCTTCCTTCGAAAATTTCCAGTGCATTTAAAGCCAGACCATTTCAGAAGAACTTCCTGGCATTTTCTGAGAATTCATCGAATTGACTCTTAGTATCGATGACCAATAGTATTGTTCAAAAAGTTAAGTTAAAAACCGGAGTCAAGGATACCCTATTTTTGTGCTTTAGGACCCATGTACCATTTTTTCCCAGGGAGATATGCCACTCAAAATGTCCCTTGGACCACTTGAAATAATTTGACATGCTTAGGTCTCAAAACCGTGCGTCACTAAAAATTCATCTGTCCCAAACCTTCGACGGATCTAAGTACATCTTCCCTTCTAAATCCTACAGATATTATTTCCCTTCCGAACTAAAATGAGCTCCAACCGTCAGCGATGAGATAGTCACATTCAAGATCTGCCTTTTTCCACATAAGTGGCTTCCCTAATGGATCCAGCTCTACGATACCTCCAATAGCACCAAAAGACGTCTTCATACGCATCAATTAATTCCCCTGACACGAAACTAACGTTTTGATAGCGGATCAGGGCCTGACTTAACAGTCCCACCTTCCCATAATTCCTGAAACATTATGGGGTCGTGCGAAAGTGTGAAACCCCTTTAAACGAAATAGACATTTCTAAGTCGCTCCTAGGTTCAGGTAACAGTGATTTTATCCACGATAACTCACCAATTTGCTGCTCTGTCACCTGCACATTATTACTCAAATGTTCAGGCGCTTGCACTAGCATGCTCGCTACGTCCTTTCATCCTCCGTCCCTCTCCACCATTGAGGCAGGTGAACTTGGCCATACGTTATTGACATAGGAAATAGTTTGTCTTTACTGAAGTTAAAACGACGTTGACTCCTGCTGGGAGTATTTTACTACCGCCTAAAGCACACCACCAACAAAACCCCGTAACGCTACAAGTTAAGGCTTTAACCTCCTTATGGAGGATTTCAATAGTCCCATGAACAAGGGCGGAAGTGGTATTCGCACCTTTATAAGGGCTAAAATATATAATGACTTCAAGTCAATTTGTCAATACTCGGCTTAATATAATACCATACACACTAATTTCTGAGACTTAATGATAATCTTCTCTGCAATACAAGTTTTTCCAATCACCCGCAGTGCCCTCAATGGTTTCAACGTGACCTCTATTTCTCCCTCCCTCTACTTTCCTTCCCCTTCAATCCAGTGCATTCAGTACTGGGATCCCACGAGGATTTGGCACGTATTATCGCGTGTTGGAGGAGCAAGAGTCAACCTCCAACGAAGACGAACTCTAGTGCGAAGATCCGTGCGCTCACGAACACCGGGATGAGGCGCTTTGATGTTCAAGCCTCGACAAGAGAAAGCCGCAATAGTTTGCGGTTTGTGCAGAGTCCAATACCCTGCCACCGTACCCTATAATACCAAGTTCCGTGTCCCGCTTCTCCGTAAGGTGAGGTGGTTATTTGCAGTGCTGTGTACTCAGTAGCGAGAAGTCTACCGGAAGCCTTGAGTTCGAATTGCAGTAAACGCAGGAACTCTGAATGCCCGAACTGCATAGCTTTAACGAGGATCGGAATTGTGAGCTGTGGCTTAGCTAACTAATTTCCCTTATAATATATCTGAATTTTTTTTATAATCAGCCCACCAACTCATCCATCGCTGATGACTCGCGTTATATTGTATTCATCAGCCATCATCCTTTTCGCTAATGGTTGCTTCTACCGAAAAACTAGTATTGCGAATTATATTTTTATACATAACCTAGTTCTTTTAAGTAGTATGTTTATGATTTATTCCTATCGATTTTGGGTAGTTCTTTGCCGCGAATATTTTTTGTGCATTTAAACTCTTATTTTTAGCATTTACGTTGAAACCCTTAATGATTTCATATTTATTAATGTAATCATTATTATTACTGTCTCATGAAGGACAATCTCATCCGAAATTCATCTACTTATTTCTCCGTGAATTCTAAATAATCGATATTTTCTATTCGATAATTTTATTCCTTTCTTTACACGCAGCGCCAGACATGACTCATCTACTTCATAATATGAAATAGCTCGTCGCGTAAGTGGAGAGTATTTCTTTCAGGAATAATCATCTTAGGAGATTAATGACTCGATCAAAGTGAGGAAACGTTCAGGACTACCAATTCAATATCATATATTTAAAAAAATCTTATTTCATTCATTTCAAGTCATGTTTCATACTGCAATGCAAAACAATATATTTATATTTTTGGTATCTCCCACTCATCGTTGAGCAAGGGAAAGAGGGTTCGACCGCATCGCAACCGGGCAGGTAAAATAAACGACGTAAACTCTGCCTTCCTCCCCGTGCCTTCCAAATCCGTCTATCTCCTCTCTCTCCCTCTAACCCTCCTTTCCCCTTCCTCTATCTCTCCCCACTCTTCTCCCCCTTTCCAATCTCCCCACCTCTCAACGGAGCTGGAGTACGGTCGTCGCATCCCTCGCACCTGATTCGCTAAGAACGCCTCGTGCGTCGTTACGAATTCCCCCGTTTTGCAGCCACCCATGACCGCACGCGAGTCTATGGTTTGAAGGAGAGGAAATGGAGCTTTTATTGCATCTGCACTCACGTAAAACTCAAAACTTTCTCAGGGGCCACTTCGCGGAAACGAGTGGGAGAAATATGATGGACACGCCATTTTATTTTTATTGTCCACCGTAAAGTTAAAAATGTGCCAAGTGTGCGCAACAATGCACGCCCGCCTGATGAAAACTTTCGACGAGATCACTTGACAACCGCCTCGGAATTCTGCACTGGTTGAAGGAAAAAATCTCGAAGGTACGGATGCAAAATATGAATACACGATGCATGTTAAAGGCTGTAGTAAGCTGTTACTCTTTGGTGGGCAAAAAATATTTCTTTCGACCTTTGAGAACGTAAAAGGGAATTCCAGGAATATCCGGTACGAATGTGTCGGAAGGAAGCTTATTCTGAAAGTCATTATAAATATTTAACCTGTGGAGGAATTTGTACTATAATCATATAAACAACTAGAACCGCATGGGTTTATGTTTTCAAAAAATATATCTTAAACCAATGTTGAATAAAAATTACTTTTTAACTACGAATGTTTAAATTCAAGCTAATATACAAGGAATGTATAAAATTTATCGGGAATAAATATTTTTTCTTGGCCAAAGATAAACGACTTTGTTGTTGTTGTTTGGTTGTTGAAGACGATCCCCATAGTGGACGCCCGTCGACATCAAGAACTGACAAGGTGTGTGTGAAGTACTCAAATTTGGCGATGCAAAAGATATGCGCTAAAATCGTCCTTGACGGACGACCAAAGAACAGAGTCAAGTGTCAGCTTGCGAAGACCTTCTGCAATGCAAAGTGACGATTCCCCAACCATTTACAGTCCCAACTTGGCAACAGCAGGCTATTTACTATTCCCAAAAGTGAAATACTTCCTCAAAGGACACCACCATGGAACCCTAAATGCCCTCAAAGAAGCTTGCACGCTTACCTTTAAGGAACTTTAGAAATCCGCCTACCAGGAAATTTTCAATTCGTGGAAAAGCCGCTGGAAAAATTCTGTCGATGCTCTAGGGATGTATTTTGAATAATTTTGAGGATTTGTAGCAATATCTGAAATAAATCTAGTTTTCCTCTAAACCATCCATTTCCATTCTATCATCGGTAAATCTAGATTTACCGATGATAGAATGGAACAAATTCATAGGAAAGTCATTCACCAGGAAACACCGATAAGCAATTCAAAACCCAAATTCTCGGATTATCACCATGGAGAAATTATGCCTCTGAAATATGGGATTCATTGATTACAAAAGATGTAAGCGGTTTAAACAGTTCTCATTTTAGGATTCAAAATGCTTGTTTGATTGACGGGCTGTAATTGAAAGAATGATAGCCGCTGATCTCAGGTAAGCTCTGACTCAGCTAATGAGCACAATACCTATGAGTAAATTTAAAAAAAAATTTTAAAATCTTTTCCTAAATTTCAAATGAATACCAAAAATACTACCATATATTCATTTCACTACAAAAACTTCATTTCATAAATTTAGTTTATTATTTTTTAAATAATTAAATTCGGAATTAATTAGTTAAATAAATATGTCGGGTTTAATACAATTTGAATTCGTGCGTACATGTTAACAAATCGGCTCCTTCATTTGTGAGCCTTCCATTAGGGTATTGAAATTTAAAATCAGGATGAAACAAATATTATCCAAATATTCCATATTTCCACTTTATGTACTTAATTGGCATCTTTCAGTAACTTATTCAGCACACATGCATTGCATGCATGCATTTTCCCTTGACTTTGACTGCGTGTAACATTAATTTAAAGTACTCAGGCGAGAAATGGGAGTAACTAGAAGATTGATGTAAGCCATATATCTCCATCAGGTTGCCAATTTTCAGGTACTGCATAATTAAAGAAAAATGGGGACATCTGCATTCCAAATTTAGTTTTAGAAAAATATCATCATGAGGAAAAACGACGCTCATTCTGCAGGTTGAAAAATGCCAAATACGCCGAAGTCTGAATAGGAATAAAACAGCGATAATAATTTGGATTTAACCTAAGCCTTATCATCTTTAAACCCTTACAAACTCTCTTGGAATGAATATTAATATAAAATATCAGAATGACGCATTTATATGATTGATCGATTCAAAATTACGAAGGTAATTACAATTGAAGGTTCTGAAAACTCTATGATAATAATTATAAGAGAAGAGTCTCTGGTTCTAGTACTAAGTCCCTGAAAGTTCACGCTCGAATAAATAGATTCATGGAGATTCATAATTCTGGATAAATAAATTCATATTTTGAAGATCTTGAAAAATGTGATTTATGTATATATATATATATATATATATATATATATATATATATATATATATATATATATATATATATATATATATATATATATTGGAGTATGAGTGGAAGATTTAAAAAAAACAATTATGATATTTCTATGTAAAAAAAGTGTGATCATTACGATTATGTAACCAGCAAATATCAATTGTTTATATTATTTTCTCCAAATATGTGAATGGGTAAATTGGGACAATTTTTCTTTTGATAATATGCACAAAACTGATTTCTAAGACGTGATGGATGGCCTCAATGAAAGGATGAGGGACGCGCTTGGCCACGGGCCACACCTGGAAGGTCCAAGTACGTACTCCGTTTAATCCCTCATCCACAAACGCTCTCAACCGAATGGCACCATGGTTGTTGAGCAAGCGCTCGGGCATTGACGGTTCAATATGGACGACGGTTCGAGCTTCCAGGAGATGTAAAAGAGAGAGGGGAGAATAAAGTTGGCACAAACGCGTACCATCAGTATCCGACTGACGGTTCCGCGTCTGGGATTCATTTTCCGAAGATTTTCCTGGCTCCTTCCACCCGAGTTAACCGTCAACGAGTACAGTAGTGGAAAACCTACGTCCTGGGCATAAACGCAGGATTATTAGCATGTTTCCGTTGACATGGCCTTGACACCATCTTGTCTGAGATCCTGTTTGACGCGTTCTCTTCGCCTTCAGGATTCCCTCCCGGATCCGATACCAGTACGCGGTGAAAAGGGCACGTCAATCATGCATAACCGCGCTCACCGTAGGGGAACGTCAAGGTTTATGATCTCCAGGTACTCGCAGTAAAATAGCGCGCCGTCATGGGAGCGAGCGGTTATTTTATTCTCACACCCTGCTTGCGGAGAACTTGGTGCTTGATTTATGTCTAAAAAAATTAAGGCTATGAAATGGCCTAGAATAGGGTTTACCCCATTATATGTTCACGTAAAAACGTTGAATGCGAGAGCTCGGAAAGAGTTGGAAATTAAATTTGTGGATTACGGAAAATGTGTGAATGAAAAATGCTCTAAGGAGTAACCTTCAACTTTGATTCAATGTAGAAATAATACATCAAAAGGTAGTAGCACTTTGGTTCAGTTTCAGTGGAATTAACATTCATTCAGAGTGTGTTTTTGGAATGTGCCGACTGAAAAGGAAAGAATCTCATTCTTCACATTGTAATACTATATGTACCTATACAAAATAAAATATGACCACGCACGGATTCACCGAGAATAAAAATGAGACATTCCAAGGCTAACATTTCACAGGCTTGGAAAAAATGCATGCAATGATAATACAATGATAATGAAATGCGATGATAACAAAATAACCAAAAAAGTCAAAACACAATAAATTTTACAGAAATCTTGGGAAGGAAAAAAATCAGTGCTGGATAAAAATAGTTTCCAAGATTAATGCACAAGACTACCTGCAAATAGGGTATTCGGAGTAAGTTAAGCCCCATTCAAAAATGACACGATGGCGAAAAATTAAATACTTGAAGAAATGAAATTTCAAGACAACAGAATCAACTAACTCGATTTGTTGATTGAAACAAACTAGAAGAAACCACTAACTGATTCAAAGCGGAGTGTAAAAAAAATAAATCATTTTATTTGTACAACATCTCCCGCCGTCCTTCGTAGGCACGTACGTCACAAATAGACCCGCAGTGATATTACTCATTCAGCTTCCACTATAACATCCTCCGGGGCAGTCTGCATAGCAGCGCGTTGGGGTTACATTAATGGAAGACACAGACTTGAAAAAATAAGGAAATTAAAGAAACATCTCCTAAAAGATGGAACGATCACACATAGCCTACGTACCTACAACTACATCCCAAGTTCTTGCTCTAACATACACAGATCACCTTCCTCTCGCGATTTTCTAGAGATTGTGTAATGACGACAGCTCAGTATCTTAATTTGAAATTTCTTTGCTTCATGCTATGTCTCTCTAGCTATTTTTTCTTAGCGTTTTCCAATTTTTATTTGGTTATTCATTCTTTCCTATTCGCTCGTCTTTTAATGGTAAGGATTTTTTAAAAATGCATATTAATCAACTAAAATGATTAGAAATAAAATCTTGTTATTACCAGAAAATGATCAAATCATCCATAATTGGTTGGACGCCATCAACTAGATTTCGTAGATACTAGTTTTTTTACTCCAAAGTACGAGTGTTAAGACGTAACGTGAAATTAGCCTTCGGAACACCTAAAAAAAACCATACTGTATCTCTTGTATCATGTACCCGTGAAGGTTCAAGAGGAATTGTGCTGTTGGAGATAATTAATAATGTTGCACTAAAAATACCAATGAATCAAAATCCCTTGAAAGAAGTTATCAAAACGAATGGTCATATGAAACTAATGACGTAAGATTAATCGTAAATGTTACGCAAATCCTTTATTATTTTCAATTAGGTATTCAAAATAACTATAGACGCTGCGGTTTATTATGATGTGCATTCTTTAGGCTAAAAATAGTAGGAGTTTGTAAATATATTCCGCGCACGCTATAGAAAGAGGCCACATCGATTGAGTCTGTTAAACTGAAAAAGGAGTACTTCGGTTTTCGGAAGAGGTAGAAAAACGCTCTCAAAGGAAAATATTTGCGCAGCTTCCTTCTGTTAAGGGGGAGAGGAGCAATCACTAAGTGGCATCCGTGCTTTTCGAAGACGAGTCAAGCTAGTGTGAGAAGGGATGTCGTGTCGTTCAGAGCAACACTCGGTTCACCTTCCTCCGTCTTCAAAAGGAGAAATCACCACATGCGCGACGATGCATGCGAGTGGTACCTTCGATCAAGCGGAGGCGAATTACTTAACGGGGGAAAAGGCACAATAGCGCGTACATGAAGTGCTTTCTTACAAATGCATTCCAGGAACTTGCAGTTCTACAGATTCTCCCCACACCCAATAGGAAGAGACAAGATAGGAGGGGAAGAATGCGCAAAAAAAATTCTTGGCAAAGCACTCGATCGATTCCTGTCATCTCTCTCCTTTCAACATTCAAAGCAAAAAAAATGATCGCCATTCCCTTCCAACCTGTCACGATTGGATGTGAGCTTGGAGGGGAGCAAGAAAAAAAATTATGCATAAAAAAAGAGAAAGAGAGAGATGGAGGCGGTATTCTTGTTATGGAAGTTTAAGATGGGATAGGTGAAAAGGTATATCAGAGGACGTGGAATGTGAGGGGAAGAAGAGAAGGGGCATGGGTCCAGGAGATGTGAAGTGAAAGATGTGGCAATGGCGGAAGGGCCAAGGAGTGGGAATCCGGGAGGGAAAGGTAACCAAAGGAGAGGAGGAAGGGAAGAGGGGTTATATGGGTCCCTAAGAGTGTAAACAACGGAAGTGACTCTGTTGGGGGATGGAAAATTGGTTTCCATGGAATTGGGGAAGGAATGCGGAGGGGTGTTATGGAAATTCTTCTTCTGTGTGTGCATGAGACCGAATGGTGCAGCGACGGTCGACCTGGAAGAGGATAAGAGATGGCGGGAATCCGCAGAATGCGGTATACGGACGTGTTTTTTTTGTGTGTGCATCGTACGTCATTGTTTAGGAAATACAAGGAAATCGCAGATGGTAGATTTTTGGACGTAAGGTCGAGAGAGTTTGCCCGCTATTTGTTTTTCTTTTTCCTAACGTGCGAGTGTGCTGGCGGCAAAGAAAATTTTTAAATTACGAGAATCGCGCAGATGTTTTAGTGAAAGTTACATGTTAAAGATCTCACACAAAGCATTCCACTTACGGGAACAGGACTTGGCATATGTATTCCTATTGTTTGAAAAGAGTCTTACAATCACAATCGTTTTGAAATAATATAATACTTAATCACAGTAAATAATTTCTAAAAATGCCACCTTATTTACTAAAAAGTTATCCAATCAACACCCAATATTAATGAGTAATCTTTCATTGAAAATAAATTATAAAATCTCACAAGACTAAATAGAAAGTAGATTTCCTTTTATATTTAAACATTGCCAGGCAAGAGAAATGATATAAGGTAAACAGTAGAAAAGTCTAAAACAAGAAACTATTGAAAAATAGAAATGAAAACCCTAACCTGAAAATTGACGTGGCATTAGTGTTAACAATATTCAGTTTAACGAGGGCAGTCTTTCCTTTACTAGCGAGGCAATTAATTTCTCGAATGGGCTATTGACAACCGCATGCAGCTATTGAAATAAAAAACAAGAAAAAACTTTTAATACGAGGACTAATTTCTCAAAACTAGACATATTGTATACGCGAATAAAATATTAAATTGTAGGTATTTATATTAGAGAAAAGGGTTGACTTTTTCCAGGGAATTTCCGTCTCTCTGAGTGAAATTTTTATTTAGCCTTCACACGATGAAAAAGCTCAGAATTAAAAAAAAATACTCCGAAAGAGATGGCTTTTGTGGAATCCGTCTCTTTGAAAGCATGAAACAAGACCCCAAAAGTTCGAAAAAGATATTTTCGAGTTAAGGGGGGATTTTCAAAACAGCTTGTGATTTACCGCGGACTGTTAGCTTGCTAAGTTAAATGGTAAAAACATGGTAGACTTAAAGCGATAAAGCCTTTAAATGCTTCGATTTGCTGAACGAGTCTCTTGAAAGTGTTACACGTCCAAAGAAATGGAGAGAAACAAAAAGGGAAAAATTAATAAAAAAAACTAACTGCAAAAATTTAATAAAAAATTACAACTTTTATAACCGAGCATCATACGTACCCATCTGAGAAATGTTGTTTTATTTCCTTCGAAATGAAAGGGTCAGCGAAGGAGAAAAAAGAATCGGGGTTGGCGGGAAAAAGCGGAAAGGAATCTGAAGGGGACAACCGTGATTAGAACGCGTCGACGCGCGCAGTGGAAATCGAATGAATGATCGAAAGAATGAAAAAGTTCGGAACCGTTTCACAACAATGCATTGAAACATGAAAATAAATATTAATCGCGGAGACCGACACGCTTTAAAACAAAAATATACAGCTCCATGCGGCGACGTTGAAAACGTGAACTAGTCATTTTAATTGTCAGGGAGGAGCAAAAACAAGAGACGCGGAAGGAAAGAGGTCACGCCGGTTTTACAGGAGGAGAAGGTACACGTAGATGAGAGGAGGTCAGCGAACTTAAAGAAAAAAGGAAAAGAGTAAAAAAAAAAATTAAATACTCGAAAACATTATTGCGGGGAAAACGAGAGGGTGTTGGACTTTGGTTACGGGAAAGGGCGTTGCTTAGAGAAGGCGGGAGTTTTGGAGTAGTTGTCAGACCGTAGCGGTTGAACCCAAATGGCTAGGAATTTCCCGAGGACACATGGAGAGTGAGTTGGCCGGCTTCTGGGAAAATGCAGAGGGGCTGGGAGTGTGGGCACGAGTTGTTGTGTGTGTGGGCGAGAGAGACAAAGAGGAGAGTGGAGGACGAGTTAGAGAAACGGAAAATAAGGACGGAAAGAAGGATATGTTGAAGGAGGCTCGAATAGAGGTAGAGGAGGAAAAAGCACGATTGGGAAACACTGGACCGAATAAAGCGGGAAATTTGCCGGCGTGCAAAGGGTGAAACAGAAGGAATGGAGCAGCATGTCCTGTTGATGGCCATGATCCTCTCCACTAATCCGAGGCGTGATTCTCTCGGGGATACTCACCCCTATTTTTTACGACCATTCGAGACTAAATGTACCGTGAACGTGTTTCTCAGAAATACAAATCCGTTTTCAAAATCTTTAAACCTAGTTGCATCCATAATGCTAAACTGACAAATCACGCAGCCTGAAACGACAATTCACCGATGAGTATAAACTACAGGTACAGACTTATCAATTTAATAATATTTTGAGAAAAATCAAAGGAAATATACATTCACTTCATAAGAAATTGGAACCTGCCACGTTATTATTTTCTGGTCTAAGCGCATTGGTTAAAATACAACACGAGATATTAAGTTGTGTAGTACGTCCGTCCGAGTAATAGTAGTTTCAGAAGAGAATAGATTACGAACCAATTGAATCCCTTCTAAGTACAACTGTTTTTCTTAACTCACTATTTAAAAAACTGAATTCATTCCAGTTACGAGTATAACTCACCCCCAACGTCAAGCACCAACTTTGATGGCTAAGTAAGACTAGTACAACGAAAGCGAAGGTTTGCAGGAGCATCATCTGGGTGGCAGAATTAACTGAAATGGTCGGGGAAGAACGTGCGGGCGGGGAGATGAACTAAGTGGGCTAATTGGCTACGCTATCTTGTATAGAGTAGGCTAGTATATGTATATATGCATATACATATTTATATATATATATATACATTTGCATATTCACAGTACACACACCTAGGTATGCATATAGATATATGGTAATATTCACCACGGCCCACTCCAAGCCGTCTGGAGGACTCCCCGCGGACACCTCAGGGGAGAAGACCCTAGATGTAACGAAGAAGAAGGGGGACGAATAGCACTACCACTGCTTTTGGCGGCCGGAGCGGCGGCAGGGATGATTCCTCGGGCGACCCGTCCGCTCCTCCGGCAGCCTATCTATCCCTCTCAGCGAACGAACCGTAACAAGCCTCCCAACCTCTTGCCTCTCTCACTCCATGCATTCCCCTCTTTGAGCGCCACCCACCCGATCTCCTCTCCCATGGATCTCCCTCCCTCCGCCTCTCCCAATCCACGAAAACAACCACCCCCGCCCCCTGCCCGCCTTCTCCTTCCCCCAATAGGGGCCACTCGGTCCCAGCTGGTTCCTCTCCGCAAAGGCTCCTGCGACCCACTCCGAGCGCAGACTGAGCCGCCTTCCGCCCTCGAGTCTACACGAGATTCTCCATCCCCTTCCCTCCCTCCTCCGCGCTGCCCCACCACGTCTCCCTCTGCCCCTCTCCGTCGCCCTCCGCCCCTCCACACACTACTCAACACCGCGCTACGCCTCCTCCTCCCTCACCTCCACACGCCCTCCCCCCGCTCAGTCCCGTAGAGCACGTGCCCCGCCACGATGATGCAACCTCACTCTTTCCCTCTCCCTCTTGGTCTCCCTCTGCGCGGCAGGGTTGCGTCCCCGTTGCCTTACTCCTAACCTACTACTATAACCCCCTCCTTGCCCCCTTCCGCGCCGGTCCCTTTGGCATCACCCCCTCCCCATCCCCACTCCCACCCCCTCATCATCCCCTCGGAACACTTTATCACGTCCTCCTCTCACCACATAGCGGGCCACCCCTCCCACCATCATCCCTCCCCATCTCCGTCCTCCCTTCCATTTCCCCTCACGATGCGAGCGTCGCTCCCCACCCACTTCTCACCCCGACTCCCTTCTCCCGACTTCCAAACTCACCTACTGACATACAGATGCCGTCCCCGCACCCCCTTACCCGCCCCTCGTGCGAAACACCTATTCCGCCTCCACTCCTTTCTCCTGGCTTTGCCTATCTCTCCCCGTCCTCCTACTCGTAAACGTAACTAGGTTCCCGAACCTCGCTTCCTCTTCTCTCGTCACCGCACGCTCGTCCCACCCCAACTTCTCCCCCTCTCTCCACTAACACCCCAACCCGAGAGTTCTCCCGCACCCCGAAACTCTTGTCATTTCCATTGTACCCCTCCAATTCCATCACTTCTCTCGCAAGTCTCTCACACCGCCGCCTCCGGTCCTCGATTTTCCCATTCTCTTTCTCTTTTACTTCCTCTTTCCAGTTCACTCGCTAAACTACCGTCGTCCATTCCTCCTCCTCCCCCAAGCTCACGTCAGTCTTCCATCTCCTCCACCAAGTTTTCTTTGCTACGGAGCGTGATCGACGCTAAAAACACAGGAGCTGGGCTATCAGCTCTCAAACTTGACGGAGTTAAAGGAACCCAAGCATGGGCATCTCACAAGAGATCACGGTGGTGATCTCTCCATTCTTTCCACCCCATAGCATTCTATATTTTCATTGCATCGTTCCCTGTGCCGACATACAAAGCCTGGGATTCTGCATTTTCGAGCCCTGAAAGATTATTGATCTTCCGTTCTGTTAAAGAAAAATTGTATTCTTATCTATATGTATATATATATATATATATATATATATATATATATATATATATATGTAACAAGAACCAACTTCTTTTGGTTCCAAACTGCTTTTATTTTATGTGGTGCTTAAATAAAATAACACTTGAGCGGTTTTGTGATTGAAATTATGTGTAATCTATCACACTACCGCGGGGGAGCTACGGTTGTCGTCATTGTGTGCATTAATAAAGGGAAACCGTGTTGTTTTCACCGTTATGTCTGCTCATGAAGGAAATGAGGCAATCTCGGGACGTTAATATAAAAAATCCCATTTTCCTCTCTAAAGCAACTTTGCCGTTTTTCATTTGATCCCTTTGCTTTTATTCTTATCCACATAGATCCAGGCGTGAGGACCATCGCTCTTATTATGATTTTTCAATTTATTATTATTATTATTATTAAAACGCACATGTTCAGATAGACAATGTGAGGTGGCACCGAAGTCCCAAGAATTACAATCAAACTTTCCTTGAGACAATCAATTTCACAAAAGATAAAAAATAAAATCAGTCGGAAAAGAAACAATGCACTGGAAGAAAACATCCAAACACCAATCTCTATCGCAAAAAAAAAAAGAAATTTCCAATCCTATTAACATCAGTTTCCCAATCAACAAGAAAAAATCAAAACTAAGCTGTCACATACAATTTTACACAAAATATCAATCAAATTATTATATAAGTCGTTTTCATTTTCATAATGTATTTACCCTCCTGGGAAATTGCTCGAATAGTTTTGCAGGTAAAATGTTCCAATCAACAATTGTTTCATTAATAAATAAATTTTTTAAATTGTTCGTTGTGCCCGGCATTTTACCTTGAATTTGAGATCATTTCTCCCTATAAAATTAGGATTTCCTGTCTCTTCCTTCTAGCGCAATATTGCATTAGCGAAAACATTACGCAACAAGTATAAATCAACATATTATTAACAAGAAAAGATACTGAACCAAAGGGTCGGGATTGGTTCTCGCCAGCCACTTTGAGTGTTATGATAAGATTGGCGGTTAAATTCCAATTGGGTTGGTGGGCGGTCAACCAAACATTGTAGAAGACAGGTTTGGTAAACAAAAATTTGAAGGAGTGACTTTCAATGTTAGCAAATTTTAAGAATCGAATTGTGCATGAATAATCCCCTACTTTACCGTTTTGTTCGATATAGTTTTTCATTTATTTCTCATAGTATACTCATCGAAAAATTCAATTTTGGCCATAGAATTATTCCCTCGGTTTCAAAATCATATATACGTATACTACTTAATGGTTCTCCCGTAATTTTAATTTTTCATTTAATTTTTCTGTACTTGAGTGACTGCAGTTCTAGGTTTTAAATACCCTTTTGACACATTTTGTTTATTCTCAGTAATACTTATTGGATCAACTACCATCCATTCCCTTTACAGAAAATATATCATTATACACGCAAGAAATTATAGTGAAATTATTTACTTAAAGTAATTGATCGGCATACGCTCACATACCAAAATTAGCACTTATCCTAGGTTTGTATTTATTAGGGCTTCTTGGAAAGTTTTGCCCTGAATTTGAATGATCTTTTTTAGTGATTTATTCAGAGACGATTTTTATGCTACACTTTCTAGGAGCAATTGTTTTTCTCGCAGAGGGTAGAGATAAGTAGAGGAACTCTGTTTCCTTCAAAGCACAATCTCCAGCTATTAAAGATGAAAATGTGCACATTAAACACGAGAATATATTCTAATGGTGCTTCCTATTAAAGGAGCAAAATTAGTGGTGATGATAACGCTGGACCTCTGGAAACGGTTCGTAACATCTTGCACATAAAGTAGTTCAAGTATATTGCTGCTCCAGCGCAAGACTTGGAAATTATTACACCAGATAAAGAAGATTAGAAATAACACAAATGTGACGCTGACTAATAACGATAATGACAGATCGACTAAATTCTCAATCAATAAGTTCAATCGAGGTAAAAGCCTATGGAAGTTACGCAAATTTTTACTGATTTGGAATGAAAGAAGAGTAAGGATAAGTACTAATCATGAGAAATAGGCAATTGATGATATCTATATAAATAAATTAAGGGAGAAAATTGAAAAAAAATCGAGAAAAGGAGACAATAGTAGTGGAGAATGTGAAAAATGAATGAGAAGAATGAAAACCAACCCGATATTTGTTAACCTTAATGATGATAGACGATCACGTATTCTCGTCACTGCTGGAAAGTGATACTAATGCCTCGTTTCAGAAAGTAGTCGCCAAATGGTCGCTACTAGGGAAGTTTGCAATACTTTTTTTTACCGATGTATTTTTTCTTGTTATAGCTGAAGAAATGGTGAAGAAAATGAGCAAAGATATGTTTACTGATGTAAAGCGTGTTTTTTATACGTCCAGATAATTTTAAAAGTAATTTTGAATGCGAATAATAAAACTTACATGAATACAAATACGAGGTCAACACCACAGGGTTGTTTCGGAACTGGATGGAATGGATTTTAAAATGCAATTGTTTCCAAATAACACAGCGGTATCCGGTAGATAACATTGCTTATTCATTCAGAAGCCTAGACTACCCACTCACGGTGGCTAAATCGTAAAAATTGTAGCCACATGTGACGCTATAGTAGCAGCCATCTGATGCAGCGAGTTAGTCACTGCTACTAGCTTCAGGGAGTAAAGTCGGTGCCTCATGTGGACTAGTTTAAACACCACCAACATGGTAGTACCGATAAAATGTATAGGTAGTACCACAGGCATCGAGGAGTAAACTTCAAAGCGTTTAGGGAATATTTGAAAACGATTCTAATAATTTGAATCCTACATTTTGGGACTGTAATATTAGCAAAAGTAGAAAAGGCTTGAGTAAATGGTAGTGTTACTCTCCACTTCACCGTATTTTCTCTAAACGCGTTGCCATTTTAAATACACCGATACAAAGTAGAACAGAGTAGATGATGAAAGAGGATAAATAACCTGGTTATAATAACATATATACACTGTATTATAATTATAAATAATACAGATTTTGCTTTATCGATAGGGATGGTAAGGCTTACATCTCCATAAGTGTACCAGCAGAGATTTGACCGCAATTTCACAATTGCAGAAATCTCGAACAATTCTCAAGGAAATACTTGGATTTTACTAAAATAATGCATTCTATCATTCAGTTATGCTCCAGTTTGCATTGGCTGTTCACGAAAAACGCTCCTGATCAAGTATTTAAAAATAGCAATCCGGTAAGTTACTATATTGATGTGATGTTGAAAATAAAATTCACTGTATAAAAAAATGTCTTCTTTTTCAAAGAAAATTTAAGGGTTCTACTAAAGCAGATAAACATTTTTTCTACCCTCGCAGCCGTATCACATATTGATTACTCATATTTTTATTCTGTATTATTTTAATCTACGGTCAAAAATCTTGTCATTTGCGTTATAAAATGTTCTTTCCAACTTTCATTGCCCCTTCAATCTTCTAGAAAGTAATTTGTTCATCACCTTGATACTCGGCGTCATTGTTTGCTTTTCTGAATTGTATATATTGTAAGCATAAGAGCATATTGTTGAGCCTAAGCATATAACATTCTATGTCTCTATATTATTAAAGAATCTACTGATTCACTTCTGTATACTTAAATCATTTGTGAAAAATTATACAGAATAAAATATCTTCACGGAAAACGGAGCTCCACGCTTCACGTGAAAATATTCATTTGAATTTTTAAGCTAACGAATTTATATCAGTACAAATTAAGACAATTAGTATTTAAATAATCAAAGGCAACAGTCGTTTTACCTTCCCTTTCTTCCTTTGCGTTTACTACTCTACCCTATTGCTCCAAAAGTGTTGTTTTCTCCTTTCTAACGTGAATCCATTAGTGCTTCCACATCCGTGCCTTTTTCAGATTTCTCTTCGACTTCCTCACTGGAACACCCACCGCAAACCATTCCCCCCCGCCGTCCATCTTCAAAACTATCACATTTCTTTATCCACCATCCCCTTCTTCCAACCCTTCGCTCCTTTTTCAGCAGCACACACCTTTAAAAACCCACTCCCCCTCCGTCTCCCCTCATCCAACTTTGCACGCCTAACCGATCCCTAACAAACCCCATATACCCTTCCCCGTTCCCTCCCATTTCCCATCATCCCACTCGATCGGCTCCTAATCCCATCTCCCCCACCCCTATGCTAATCCATTACCACAGTTTTATCTTCCCCCTTTTTCTCCCTTACGCAGCCAAACCGCTCCCGCCCCCCTCTCCTCTAACCCCCTATCCTACTCCCCTCCCGCAGCCCCTATTCTCTTCAACCCTTTTCTTCTTCTTTACTTCTTGAGCGAGCAACCTACCCCTTCTCCCAAAACAGCCCTCCTCCCTCATCTACGTATCAGACCCTCGAACCCCCTTCCTTTAAACCTCTCCCCGCCCTTGCCTCCACCCTGGTTGCATGTTCTCAACCGCTCACTGGGCGGTAGCCGCGTGTGAAAAAGCGGCGGGGTTGGGAGGAGACGGTTCCACTGGGCCGCTCGCGAGTCGAATCCTCACACACCTTCATCCCTCTTCTTCTGCTCCCTATCCCACTCCTCCCCCCTGCGGCCCCAAATCTCCTCGCGCGCTGTGATCTTCATATCTCCACCCGACCGAAGGAGAGAGGGGGTGCTCTCCGGGTAAGAAGAGGTTTCGCGAGGAGGGCTCTTGCGGGGGCGGAGGGGGAGAGAAGGAAGGATCGCGTGCGTATCGAGGTTGAGGAGCGGGAGGAAGGCGGCCGGGGGGGGGGGGTAGTAGGGAAAGAGCCGGATTGCGGGACGGGGCCACCAGCGGAGAGCCCTCCTCCCCTTCCACGCCATCCGCAGGGATGGTGTGGAAGTGGCAGTGCACAGTGCTGCCAACACTCTGTGCGAAATAATCAAATCCCTAAAAATGAACACCTTTTTCCCCCATCGATGCTCTACGACCATCTATGGGGGAAAAGCCGTAACTTCAGATTTACTCATAGATATGAAGTTACGGCTTTGCTGAAAGGGTGAGTGAATATGATTGTTTCTTCCAGCTCCACTGATGTATACGATGATGACGTATCGTATAAATAGTTTTTTTTATAGTCAGTTACGTAATGAAACGGGAACAATGCTCGAAGATGGATTCAACCCCACGGCCTCTGCGGGTTAGCTTGGTCTAACGATATACCATATACCCGAAAATCAAAGTTGGCCGGATTCATTTTTCGGATTTTGGCAGTTTGCGTTACTCTCTTTGTGACGAAGTGGAACATTCTTAAGTGTTTGACATTTTCAGTATCATCTGCATTCATCAGGCAAATAAGTTATTTCAGTGGGCGGAAGATTATCATTCTGAACATGTCGGATTCCCACATTAGCTTTCAAGGCTATGGTGCGCTGCGGTAAACTTCATTTAAAGTCACATTGTCTACCAGTTTTAAAACAAGGACAACATGTCAGAAGGTAAACAAGGAGGAATACTGAAACCCTTACCAGAGTTGTAAGAAAGAAGTCGCGAGTTGGATGGTGTTATATTGAATTTGAGAATTGCAAGTAACTTCAGAATTCAAATATGGATTTGATTTAACATTTTTGTTAATAATATTTATAATAATGACCGTTGGAGTATTTTCCGCGTAAAATATGGCGTCCTTCGATTATTTCAAAGTAAAAAATGTGTTGCTAAATTAGATTTTCAGCGTAAAATAACACTTCTCAGGTGTCCGTCGTTGCTCCCGTTGTCGACACATTCCATTCAACGCTTACTTAAAGCTACACTCGTATAAGTAAGAGAACGTTAATGGACGCATAAGTGGCGTTTTGAAATATTTCAGCGTAATGGATCGTCATAATAATATAGATAATTATTATTTTTCCCAATGAACATTTTACTGGCGAAATGGAAGGCCTTATCGGTACGAATCTGGGACCAGAATGACAATAATTTGCTTAAGATTTACAAACTGCCAGAATTACCAGATTACTAAACCAATAGGATATAATAACTGTAGTCCAAACCCTCTTGAAACATGCGAACGAGGGGCGGCCGAAACATCATAAGAGGGTGTGAACGCGTAATTGCAATGGGGACAGAATTTTAGTACCCGTAATGCACCCATAATTTGGAAGATAGTAGGTTGGCAAACCTGAGGAGGAGTGGATCAGAGAGAAGATTATGGAATGGGGGAGGAGAAAACAAGGGACTGAAAAAGGGTAAAAGGGGAGTTCATCACAGGTAAGGAGGATGGGTATCCCTCGAGGGTTAAGAGAGGGAACCATGGCGAGAGGGATGCCAGGGTGTGAGAAAAAAATGGAACCAAATAAGGGCGGCGGCTCAGGGGCGTTTGGATAGTTTTCGTAAGGGATTCAAAGATCCGAACCCTTCTCTACGCTATCTATATCTTTCAAGTCCTTTCACATCTACCTTTCGCTCTCTTCCTTATTCCTTCTGCATTTCACGTCTACTTGAATCTTACTCGCCACGTTCTGAAGCCATTTCCCGCAATTACGATCCATGCGCATTTCCTTCATTAGAGAATTCATTCTTCCTGAGAAAAAATGCCGAAAATAATATAAATACTTGAAAGGCATTTTCAAAAAGTAATATTTAAAAAATAATTGGATTACCCACGATTAACGATAGATTTTGGGAAACGAGAGATTTCAATGAGTCCGATTTTAATATGCTCTAATGCTGTCTTTAAAAAAAAATTGAACTTGATCCAGCATCTGATTCTGATTCCCAATACAGTGTCTGACAAAAGCAGCTTAGTTCAAACCTAGACTGAATGGTTATTCAAATAATCAACGGAAATAAGCTCTAAACGGAACAGGAATAAAACGATACCTATTTTCCTAGGATATCATTCCACCTAAAATACTTTTCCATCACATTGCGAACCACTGGGAAAATTTTCACTCAACATTCTCCCTATCCCTTATGCACTCCGCAATAATGTGTCCCTCCAAAAGGCTTATCGTCTGAAGGACACTCAAAAAGCCGCAAATCAATTAATACCAGTGGTACTAATTCAGTGATTCAAAGTCTCTTGGGAATATTCAGCCTAGATGGGTGCTATAATTGCTCACAGACTGGAAACAGCATAAATATACATCAGAAATCTCTATCATTTGTGTGTTTTCATGGAATATGTAACAGTTTGAATTCAACTCTGAGCTCGGGCACAGAAGTGAATGAGATTATTAATGTGTTCACAGGCTCTGATGCAAACCAAGATCAACTCTTATGATCAGTCATGCACAAATAGCAACGGCACTAGTCGATCTTTGACTCGAATTCAAATATTACCTGAGAAATAAGTTTACTGACAAACGATAAAAGCATTAATTAAATTTTCCATAAAACGGTGTAAAAACCCTTTACGGCTTAAGGAAATATTAAATATTATTTAATGTAGTAAGTCTTAAAAAGGCAGTGAAAGTCTCAATTTATCCTTTCAACATATTTCATAGTTAAATCTTTATTTACGCAGGAAAATGTTCTGATATCAAATTAAAATGTTAGAGGTATAGGGACGACTAGAGCGTTGAAAATTGTGGTATGTATTATGAATAATGTTTTTTGTATACTTTACATTTTTAGACTTCACTTCGTGAAGTTGTTTGATGTCCATATTAAATGAGTTTGTCTGGGAAAATTACAAACAACTTTGCATTACAACAAAAATTACAAACAAAAAACAAATATGGACAATATTTTTTGCAGTTTTTTAAACAATTTTTTTGACAAAGTTTCTTATCCGTAATGCTGGTATTTATCCACTTTAAATGTAATTGGGAATACTCCGAAAGGAAAATGCGGCAATGGTGGGTGTATCGTCGGATGAAGCGAGAGATGGCGGTAAGGAGTAAGAGAATTGTTAATATGTGATGGCCGTGCCGAAAAATATTGTTTGACAGGATGAAAGAAATAATACTAATTATTTAGTCAAGTGCCGTTATAGTGTTGAATATTTGGATTATTAGGTATATGATGCTCACAAAACGTTAATTTAACCGATTAAATATTGAAATGAAAAGGCAGGGTGCCAAAGTGGGATGCAGAATTTATGTGATCAAATTGAAAAAATATTTTAAAAATTATTTATAGTTAATTATCCTCTTATGAGTATAGTCTTTTAGTAAAGCATTCTCTTTTGACAAAGTGATGGTATAAGATAGGAACTAGATAAGCGGGAGCATCTTAAAAAACGTCTGCGGCAGAAACGGCGGTGTCTACAAAAACTATTGGATGTAGTCCTGGAATACAAGACAGATACTCTGTAATATGGAAGAAATAAGGAAGTGGGAAGAGCTTAACATGGAGTCAAAGAGATGAATTTACAGTGTATGAAATAATAAACTCAGATAAAACAAAATTGAGGTGAACTAAATCTGAATTTATTTGGAAAAATTTTAGAGGCTTGGAAAATTGGACTTCGTGTGCAAGGTGTTGAAAGAATTATTACAGGGAAAAATGACAGCAGCAATAAGAGATCACAGGCAATTGACCACTTTGGTTACAAGATATCCAAAGGAGCTGAATAAATACGTAGAAGAATATAATGATAAAAATATTACGTCAATTAGCTTGCTTATAGAAAATAGATGATAAATGACAATAACTTAATGAAAGTCCAGCTGGAGAGTAAGATAGATGAAGCGCAAGGTAAAATGAAAGAAGAGATAATTTCCACCGGATTACTCAGGGGCTTAGGAATAAATGGAGAGAACAGATTTTTTAGCAGTATTTATGGGCAAAAAGTTTGACGAGAAGACTTCGTTAAGTCAACTTCTTTCCCATCCCGTAGAAAAGTAATGTAGCAGCATGTGTGGGCCATTAGCTTTATTTGGCATGAGATGAAGTCGTTACTTATCGGAAAATTGGAGAGGAAGACAAGCGGTTATATAGATGAATAAAAGTAAACGTATATATGAAGAGGAAGGAATCACAAATCCCCATAGCATCAGGAAAATATTTTCAGAAAGAAATATGGAAAATAGGCGGGTTGTTTTTGTTTGCTTCATCGATTTTGAGAAGGTTTCCAGAAGGGTGGAGTGGACCAATTTAATGAAATTTTATCCGATTGCCGGAGTACACAGGAGCTATAAACGATGTATGTGGAATGTACAACTAAATCAGGCTAAATGTGTGAAGCAAGTGCAAAGGGTAGAAACATGACAGGATGCTAAGTAAAGGCAACAAAAATAGTAAAAGCTTTTATGTGGAGCTCACTGTTGAATGGTGCAAGAAGCTGAGCTTTGAGGATAGTCGTGAATATTACAATTTTGAAGTTAATTGAATATTTACTATTCATATATTGTCGAAGTTTTGCGAATTTGAGATACTGATACAGAGAAGAGTGAGAAAGTATCTTAGCTAAAGAAAAACATAACATTAGAATTGCTACATACGTTAGCGGAAAGAGGAAGCCATTTGAATAACTCGAAAGGAGGCTTACAAATCGGATAAAAAATGATTGATTATTGGGTATTAAACTATATGTTAAAAGGTAACTAAATGTGAAAAGGAAGGAAAATAATAGAAGTGTTTGAGGCAAAGATATGTTTTAAAAAATATAAAGAGTGAAGAATTAAATTGTCTGGAGCAAACTTTGCACCAGATTATGCAAAAGTAATTCAGCAGTCGATAGCATTTAGCTAAGGGATTCAATGAAAGACTGTTCAAAATGTACTAATCGCTAAACTGAGTAATAAATATATGCTAAATATCATGAACTGTTACATATTTATTTTAAATTCATAGTTTTCAATCGTATGTACAGATTAAAGAGCAAAAAGTGCCTTGTTGGAAAATCACCGTCTCATTTCTTATCGAAGTTCCTAAATACAGACTCTATTTGAGCTAACAATACTTTCAGGATATCCCACTGAATTCAGATACATACTGTACTTGCTTATAAGTTCAAGTTGCCAGAAAATTTTCAAAATAATAAAACTATATATTTTTTTTCCTTCTTAGTGCCAATACCATTGATTTTGTAAGTTTTAACGAATAATATTTAATGATAGGATTTTCTTAGCAAAGGAACAGTATCAGGCTCGTCTAAATAAAGCAATGAAAGGTTTTTTAAATATTTATCACGCTACTGCCTCCCTGTCACCTTACCACATCTTCAAAACAGTGTTTCCCACTCGTGGGATTTAAGAGTCTATTAGATGGAACTTGAGTATGCTTAAGTGTTTCGTTATCCCAATGGCCGCATCTAGGGCCGCAACGAACTTCGGGGCGTCAGACGCTTAGATGCTCTCACTCCACGCCCACTCTAGTGGCTCACTCGAGTAACGTGCTCCCCTTACCGACTGCTACGTTGTAGTTACTTAGCATGACATTCTCACAACATATGCATGCATAAATTCAGCCTCGCTGGCCAAGGCCCGAGATGCGAGCAGGAAATGAGCATCTTATCCAACGACCGGCTAATCACTGCCTAGCGAATACACTCTCTCGCCACGTCAACCATTACCACAAGTACACTCATGTGATGTGATTTCATGAAGATATTGACATTGAACCTTGAAACTGAAAATAATCTTGCATAATTTCTGCCACAGAACAAGGGGAACTATATCTTCCCGGATAGGAGGGTTATTGTTTTATTTTACCTTATAATTGTAATTAAACAAGATGATTTATCAGTTCACGTAGAAAATTACCATTTGAAATTTTAATTTTTCAATTGACTTTATACGTTTCTTGTTTCTATGGTATTTTTCAGCAACTTCAATTTAAAGCTTCTGAACGGTTTATGTGGCCACATATATGTGAGGATTTTAGAGTTCTTAATTACTCAACGCAGCCAGAAATTGACATTACGTTATAGAGTACTTTCCAAAGGTGAAGATATAGTTTTCCGGATAAATCTGACGAATTGATCGTTAATAATTTGCTGTAAGATTGTATTTAAATACTAAAATATATGTGTCAGGCATCCTTGTTGCCTATTGTCTCATCCACCTTGTCGCTCAAATACATTAATTTTCGTAAATTATATTTTTTATTTATTAGGTAATCTACCGGTTAAGGTAGGTTTCTGGATGGACATACCTATCAAATAAACAATTTGTAACTCCAAACAAAACCCAATCCAGCAACCTAATCTACATCAGGCCTCTCTTCATCTCCGTGTACTTCTTTCCTCCCTTCATCCCGTCCAACATCCCTATCCTGTTCCTGCCCTTTCCGAGTTTTTACGAGTCTTGTCCTTTATATATATATATATATATATATATATATATATATATATATATATATAATTATTAGGTAATCTACCGGTTAAGGTAGGTTTTTGGATGGACACAACTATCAAATAAACATTTTGTGACTCCCCACCTAGCAAACTAATTTATATCAGGTCCCTCTTCATCTCGGTGTACTTCTTTCCTCCCTTCATCCCGTCCAACATCCCTATCCTGTTCCTACCCTTACCTCGCTTCCCCAACATTCTCCCCTCTATTAACCTCTTCAACATTCCAGTACCGCTCAATACGCCTTTCATCCATTTTTCCTGCCTCCATAGGATTTCTCTCAACAAACCCCTCTCCTCACCCACCATTTCCAGTACTTCCTCATTTGTTTTCCTTTCGGTCCATTTCACCTTCTCCATTCTTCTCCACACCCACATTTCAAAAGCCTCCAATCTACGTCTATCCTCCTGCTTCAGCGACCACGTTTCCGCGCCGTACATAGCTACGCTCCATATCAGAGTTTTTACGAGTCTTGTCTTAACATCCCTACTCAACGTCCCCGTCATCAACTCCCTCCTCCTTGAGAAAGCCTCCTTGCCTAGCGCAATTCTTCTCCTTACGTCCCTACCACTTTGACCGTATTGGTCCAAAACACTTCCGAGATATGTAAACTGTTCTACCTGCTCTATTTTTTCCCCGCCTATTAAAATATTTAGCTTAGCCTTTTTCTTTCTGGAAAATCGCATAACCTTTGTTTTATTAATATTGATTCTCATCCCATATTTATCGCACTGAACCTCCAATTCACTCAGCAATGCTTGCAACCCCTTGGCTGACTGAGCAACTAATGCTTGGTCATCAGCAAACCTAACCGATTTTACGAATTCCCCTCCGACTTTCATTCCTACCTCCAGTTCTTCCCATGCCTCTTTAATCATTTCCTCTACATATACGTTGAACAGTACCGGTGACAATGGGCAACCCTGCCTTACACCTCTTCCTAACACTGCCCATCCAGACTCTCCGTTCCCCACTCGCACCTGAGCAGTCTGAGACATGTACAGGTTGCGGATCAGTCTCCTGTCCCTCCAATCCATTCCTATTTTCTGCAATACACGCATTAATTTTTCCCAATTCACTCTATCAAACGCTTTTTCGAAATCTACAAAACAGGCAAAAACGTCCTGATTGTATTCTATATTCCTCTCGACTAGTGATCTCATTACTGCAATGGCATCACGCGTACCTCTTCCTTTCCTGAACCCAAACTGATCATCCCCTAAGTAATCATTTGCCTTACTCTCTATCCTTTTGTTGATGATCCTGAGAATAACTTTAGCTGCGTGGGATATCAAACTTATTGTTCTGTAATCCTCACATGACGAAGCCTTTGCCTTTTTTGGAATAGGAACTAACACCGATCTCACAAAATCTTCCGGCCAGATTCCTTCCTCATAGATACTACGAATCAGTCCATATATGGCCTTTTTCCCACCTTTCCCTAACCATTTCAACATTTCTACAGGAATATTGTCCACCCCCACAGCCTTATTTGCTTTCATCTCCTTTAATGCCCTTTCTATTTCATCGTCGAGTATGCCTGGACCTAAGCTATCTTCTTCTACGTCATGTTCCTTTTCTATGTCTAACCTTGTCGGCCTAAGTTCTTTACCATACAGTGTTTCTATATATTCCTTCCATCTCTCTTGGATTTTTCCTGGTTGAACTATTATCTTACCCCATTTATCTTTAACTGTTAGCACAGCTCTTGCCTTCTTACTTCCCGATAATAACTTAACCTTGCTGTATAGAGCACCAATTTCACCCTTCTTCTGTAAACTTTCCATATCCTCGCATTGCGTTTTCCACCATTCTTCTTTTGCTTTATTTGTGGCCCTTCTCAATTTATTGTTTAACTCTTTGTACTTCATTTTGCCTAACTCTGTGTTTACATTTTTCCATCTTTTTTCTGATTCATCTTTGCAATCATCTCATCCGTTACCCATGGTTTCCTTATCCTATTCCCGTTAACGGTTCCTATAGTGTCTTTAGCGGCTTCCAATATCCCTTTCTTGATACAATCCCATTTTTCTTCGATAGCACTCAGTTCTTTACCGTCATCCATCATTTTCTCTACAGCCTCCTGATACTCCTTCCTCGTTAATTCATTTACTGCTTCTAAATTCCATTTTTTAACCCGCCGCCCTTGCCTTATCTTCTTGAAACGAACATTACATTTCATTACAACTAAATTGTGGTCAGAGTCTGCATCCGCTCCTGGGAAATTGTGCGAATTTATCACACTGTTCCTAAACCTGTGCCTAACCATAATATAATCTAACTGATACCTTTCTGAGTCACCTGGCATTTTCCATGTATACCTACCCCTTTTGTGGTGTCTAAACCATGTGTTAGTGATGACTAACCCCTGTCTCCTGCAGAATTCAATTGCTTTCTCCCCGCGTTCATTCCTCGTGCCTAACCCATAGTCCCCCACCTCACCACAATCTCTTCCTTCGCCTACCGTCGCATTCCAATCCCCCATCACTATCAAATGTTTCCCTGCAGGAACACTCGCGATGATATCCTCTAACTCCTCATACATCCTATCGACTTCTTCCTCCTTGTGGTTGCTCGGTGGCATGTATACCTGAATAATGACCAAGTTCGTCGGCTCTGGTTTAATCTCTACGAGTAAAATTCTATCTGTCGCTTGCTCTATGTTGACTACGCTTCTTCCTACCCCTTTATTTAAAATTACGGCAACCCCTCGTTGGCTCTCATCCCCGCCGCTGTATATTACTCTATAATTGTCACTCCAGTAATCCCCGCTATCCTTCCATCTCACCTCGCAGAGGCCTAAAACATCTATGTTACCTCTTTCCATCTCTCGCTTAATATTTTCTAATTTGCCTCTCCTCAGCATTGTCCTGACGTTCCAGGTTCCTATTCTAACTACTTTCGCCTTCTTCTGAGTCTTCTGTCCTGCTGAAGTTATTTCTTCCCCGCAAGGGTTTCGTGGGATGACGACCGCGGAAGCCTTGCCTCTCCCGCTGCCGGGCACGACACACGGCCTCTTGGGCCGTGTCCCGTAGTTGCCAGGACTCATATTATCTATAGTGCCCATCATAATATTCTTGGGAATCATAATTGAGGTGGTTTCCCGTTGCCTTCCTCAATAGTGTTTTTAACGTGACACCATCACTTAATGGCCGCCCCACTGGGGTCAGACGCCATTGCAGCCGCCTCACTGAGGAACAGACGCTGCGTGGACTACCTTTCGTCTGGCTCCTAACCTTCGACCTATCTGGCATGGGTGACCCTTCCAGGAGTAATTATTATTACTCCCGCCAGCACAGCTCTAGGGGTCATCGGAACACACAAGCCCTTCCACCACGACAAGGTTGTAGTCCATGGGAGGGGTAAATTATATATTATATTACATTTTATACCGCTTTTAAATTTTATTTATAGAATGGAAAAAATATATGGATGATTTTTTCACCAACCCGGACAAGTTTTAACTATTCCGAATGTTTATATAGATTTCAAAATAAAAGAAAAATGAAATACCCTTATGCAGTTACGCACCTCTCTCTTTTCTCTCCCTTTGGTCAATGCCCTCCAAAATCTTCAACCATTTTTCCTGAAAGCCACCATCCATAATTCACATGACCAAAACTGAATGTGTAAGAAGAACAAAAAATTACAATCACACTTAACTCTTGTGAGAATATTGTTCAATTAATATATTTTCCTCCAACTTTCCCTTGCACACAATTCCGATTAAACATTGCCAAGTTTGAGAACCGTTGCCCTCAAAACGAACTGGTTCGTCCAAACATCTTACTCTTGATTCACAGACGGTTAGATCTTCACTTCATCTTACTCCCTTAAATCCTCTTCTCATAGTCTTTTCATCCCCCCAGTTAACCATCTCAATCTCAATCCAGCCTCCTCCGTTCATTTCCCTAAATATGCTTCTGTCGATAAGTTCTTCACTTGACTAAACTACGCCGAAAATATCGCGTATTTGCGTCCTTTCTACGATGTTATGCGTACAATTGAATACATCTCGTAAAAAGGTTATGTTTAAATCTTAGTTACAGAAGATTTTACACAATCAAACACTGCCTATAAAATGTACACTCAAATGATCCATATTTAAGATTGCAATACCTAAAGGCTTCCATCTTTCACCTTAAAATTATTCGATAAGCAGTTTGTAATATGTGTCACTTTATAATAAAACGACAGAATCGCTCATTAAAATATCCAATGCTAAGGAAAATGGATAGATGAAAGAACTTTTTCTGTATTCCATTGTTTTACAGTAGTTGCAACTAAAGGAGGGTGTGGAATTAATATTATTGAAAAAATAACTCTCCACTTTGATAGAGTTATGAAAGTTCTACCGTTGAGCAAATATCTAGTTCCATGTTAGAAAAAGAAGTTGGGAAACTTCGGGGAAAACTAATTAAAGGACAACTTTTGTTTCACTCCAAAACATGCGAAACGTGTTTCCCTGTAATTACATATGTGAAAATATTAAAAAAAAATTATCTTCAGTTTAAATCATCACTTAGACTTTCTTATAATTGTGTTAATCAATATTTCATATTTTCATTAATGAAATATAACCCCCCTGTTTTTCATTTTAGTTAATTTCACAACATATCTGGCAAGGGAATATTTCTTTTAGATTATTCCATAATTATTAATATTTAATAAAAAAATATTCTATCTAATATAACAGTTGATAAAATCTCACAAAGTGAAAATATTATTCTCCTCCAAATTATGTGCGCACAAATTAATCGGTGCTTCAATTAGAAAAACTTGGTTTTTCTTTGTAAATACGGGAAAGATCCATTTGTACATCATAGACAGGACTTGCATTTCCTGAGTTGACATTTTGGTGAAAAGAATGAAAAATTTAGCAACCCATGTTTTTAAAGTCCAAATGAACGGATATCAGGACTCCAACTTGATATAACGGTAAGAGTTTGGCAAAAATATAATTTGTCTATATTTTTATCCACTTTCATGGGTTAAATCACTACGTAGATTAATATTAATGGATCATCAAATTCAATATAGGCGAGACAGGACTGAAAAGTGGAATGCTAACACCATAACATGAGTTAAAAATAATTGAATAACTTTCCAATTGTTTTAATAAGTCAAAATTGAAATTGAACGCATCTTAATCGAAAAAAAAGGATTTTTTAGTGGTTTTGCGTCAATTTTGAAAATTTTCCAAGTTTTTTCTCCTTTGCTGGAGAATACGTTAGGGTTTATTGAATTAATTAATCCTGAAGTCTACAACAGAGGAGAAGTCTTGTATATAAACAACATTTACAAGGATCATTCCAGGAATTTCTTAAGCCCTCATTCGCTAATGGACCGAAAAAGATTTTTATGAGTTAGCCCACCAATTAATCATTAACGAATATTTTGGATTCATTTCTAGCATGTCAGTAACCAATTATGAAATAGAAAAAATAAGGAGATACATTTTATAGAGAGGCTACGTAATTAAATGGAGGATCAATAAAAACAATGGTCATATGTTCGGTAAGATGATTTTTGACGGTGAAAAGAAGTAACCACTGTTACGTCAAATTATCTATGAGCGCAGGAAGCATACGGGGAGAAACTATTTGCTCCAGGAACAATCTATAGTTTCATCTCTCCAGCATCTCTCACCCCACTTCCCACTGGGGAAGCTGCGTTGGACGCGCGTGCCCCGAGTGTTCTCATCCCTTTGCCGCAACATCCCTCAAGACGTGAGGGGGATGGAAAAAGGGGAAATGTGCGGGGAAGGAAACCTCCGCGGGGGTCGGCGATGGAGAATCCGTATCCGTGAGGAAGTTCACAAGAAGATGGGATTCTGCTCGCCCCCCCTCCCCCGTCACCGCCCCACTCCTTCCTTTTTATGGGTGTGACATATTTTATTTACGATCACCGAGGCAGGGCCGGGGGAATGCCTGCTGACCGTGGGGGGACCAAACGGAAGAAAGGGAGAGAGGCACATCATGCGGGGGGGTGAGATAAGATCTCAAGAGGCGTGCGACTCTTCCCGGTTTCGCGGAGATGCGCCCGCCTCGTCTTATTATGTCTTTCTTATTTCACCTCCCAACCCACTTTCTATCGGCGTCTCATCGTTATCGTCGGAGTATCGTACCGATTTATCGTTTTTGGATAGCCTGCGGTATTCCAGGACAATATGTTTCACTAAAATGCGGAGACGGCGGAGGGAAGTTGCGGGTGCCTCTTATCCGATTCGACGACCGGAGGCACTGGGAATGTGAAGAGATGTAAAAAAATATTTCGCGTGGAGGAAGGGTTAAAAAAATGCCTTTTATTATTATTTATCATCAAAATGAAACGCAGTAAAATATTCAATGCAATAAAAGTACCTTAAATCTCCAAGGACTGCAACTAAACTCTGGAGAAATGAATATGTGGCATAGCCAAAATTGAAAATATGCAACGCTCGTTCGGTGTTTCTTCAAAAGTATTCAGCTTATGAAAAAATACTCATAGAGGCACTCTTGCGTTTCCACTGTCGGCAATGGGTAAACTTAAGCATGGAAAGGTTGGCTCAAAGGATTGCCACAGATACCACGACAGTTACTTTAACTGAGTTCTACGCTGACGTGCATGAAAAATGCAGGACACCGTGTGAAAATCATTTCATAGCGGTCGTCACCGAATCCTGTCGAAGGTGAGTGATTTTCTTCAAATTTCTTCACTATTATTGGAAGGCTATTTCCATTAATCACAATACAATTAAATTGGTCAAATCTAACGCATTGTTGCATAGGTTTTAGTAATATTACATTACTGACATCATTGAGGGAATGTTCAGAATAATACGGGATTCGCAACGGTTCACTCCGAAGGCATTGGTACGTAAACGTTACCAATGCTGCGAGAGGCAAAGTTTACTTAGTCGCAACGCCAGAGTCGCCGAGAGCTGCGAATGATCCATTCACAGAGGTCTTCGGGCGACTTGCTGAAGCCCGTAGCAGTATCGCCACTCGAGTGAGCGGGCATGACGTTTACGCTCAGTGTATGAGTGAGTATATACACTGATGCAAAGAACTGTAACGGCATGCATTTGACACGTGATTTTGAGTGAAGGATAAATGAAAAATAAAATTGGTGCATTACTTTTGAAAGACCTATCGATTATATTGTTATTCTAGAATATAAATACGGTTGGCGAATGTAGATATCTAGTCGACGCCTCTAGATATTTTCGAGTGAAGAGAGTATGCGGCCGAAGTTATATTGTATTGCTATTCCTAGTGATAAATTGACTTTAAAAGAGAAAATCGTTCCAAAATAAAAAACAACTCCCACCCCATCATATTTAAAAATAAAGGAAAAAAGCTTTCAGGTTATTTTTCCGTGAAATTTGACCATTCTTGCTTGTATATCAGTTTGAAAAAATCTTAAGCCTAATGTTAGTCATCCCTCTTTCTGCTAGAAGAAACGTTTATGTCTGGCAAAAATTTGTAAATTTGAAGTGCCAATAAAAATGAAAAGATCCTATAATCTACCAACCTGTAAAATAAAATCCGTAGCTGATATAATTCAGTCCGGAAAGATTTAAGAGGGTAGATTTAATTTGAGCAAACATGCACGTATGTCTACCATATGAAAATATAGAGCCATTATGACAAGTAATTAATGCATCGCAAGAATATTACCGCATTTGACCGGACATAAGATGAACCTTTTTTTCTGAAACTAATTCCCAAAAAACTCGCATTATATACGTATGTGAGAGTTCGACCTCCATGGTTTAACGTTCAATACTGAAATTGAAGGGAATACATTGTTTTATTCATCAATAGTATTTTATATTAAATTTCATCACTTTAATTTCTAATTCTTTCTAAACGAGTTCCATTTTCACTTTCCACACATGGCAATCTATTTTTTATAGATTGCCAACGTATGTAATTTGGCAAGAAATTGTTTATTTGATAAGCACATAAGAATTTTTCAAAAGTATAACGCTGAACGCAGAACATTGTCGTTTTGTTGTTACACACTTTGTGGTTCTCTTATCTGAATACCATGAGGTTAGCTCTTAGGTGAAGGATCTGAGCCCAACTTCGATTTATTCACTTTCATCGTTATGATATTTGAACGCGCAAATAGGTTTGTATCACCTCCGAAAGCTGTCCCCTGTAAACCTTTTTATTCCTTCATAGTCACTTACTATAACATATTTTATTATCTGCTAATCACATTTCATTCTTGACCTTCCTCTAAAATTATTTCCCTCAATGTTCCATCAATCATGACTTTCAATAAACGATTGTGCTCTCAATCCAAATCAAAGTGGCGACTCGGCCAATTATATTTCTTCTCCTTCTAAGTGTTCTTGATACGTTTCTCTCCGCATCCACTGTTCAAGGTATCTCTTTCTAGAATGGTACTCTGTCAATTCATATTATTTTTATCCTTCGGTAGCAACAATTTTCCAATGCATCGATTCTTCTTTTTTTCCACATCTTCTACATCCGATAATTATAGAAAATTTAATGCCATGCATGCTTTTAAAACTGGGCTACATGTAGTATAACTTACGATAGTGGATATTTATTCATTTGGAAATCCATTTATGCCTGTCTAATTCTGTTCTTTCCTAGTTTCATTTGAAAAATATATTTCTTAATTCATTATCAATTCTTATCCGTCTTACTTCCCTGAAGAGCATTACCTGTTTTATTTTTATTTATCTTGAGGTTGAACTTTACCACCCTTTCCTCAATACGTATAAGCTAGTTTACTTGCCAGAAATTCTTTCTTCTATGCGTGTATGACTATACCGCCCGCAAGTCGCAATATGCCTACCTTTTCACCAATGGTATTATTGTCATTCATTTTTCCTCATTATGTTCTTAAAAATAAGTGGGTTATTTTTCAAATTATCTATATTACATGATCAAAAAAATGAAGGAAACTAATATGACTCTCATATTTTAAAGTGTTCTATTATGAAATGTATCATATAAATGCATGAATAAAATTTAAGCGCAGTACAGATATTTACAGAGATCTTAGATTTATTATTAAAAAATAGGATACGAATCATTAAAAACTAGTATTGAAGTTTCCCTTGCTCATTTATTATTTTTCTCAAATTAACAGACGAATCTTAAGTGCTAAATTAATATTAGCTCAAGCCCTCGGCAATATATAGTATGTACATCAGAGGGGTCTTAATTAAACCTCGGGGTGCTTGATGGGGCCTGAAATCGAGGACAGGGATGTTTTTTTAACACTTGAGAGTAAGTTTCCTGATATACGTTAAAATGAGTTTTTTTCCCTCCTTTGCCGACACCGTAAGGGAGCGGCGGCATGAGAGCAAGTATGTGAGCGAGTAAGAGTAATCTATCCACATCCTTGATGTCCCAGGATTTTCAATGTGTTAATACAGACATAAGAAGTTCAACTTGTACTGGATAATAAGAACTTAATCTCATGATGTAATTCAACTCTAAAAATATAGTAGAGTCTTCAATCTTGGTAAAATAATATGTCACAGTAAAATAAAAAAATAATATGCCGAGTAAGTTACGTGATTATGAAATGAGTTAACCGTTTGCAAAAGTGAGACATATATTGTTGAAAACGGAAATGACTTAAATTTGAAAGTCAAAAATTAAAAATTGACTTCTATGACGGCCGAGATTATTTTTTTTGGCCGAGTAAAAGATATCCGGAAAACTTTGATATAAAACAGATCAGCTTTAACAGAATAACAAACAAGATCTACTCAACGAAACATATCAAGATGCCAAAGCTACACAAATGCAGACCTCTTGATCCATATCGTTTACGGCTATTAAAGTTCAAGAAAGAAAACAATTTATAACTTTAACCTTCCCCAAAGGAGTGTTTATCACGAAATATTCATGTTCCAATATTTTGTCAGGAGTAATTTTTTTCATGCACTATTGGCAATCAATTAAGCAGAAACCGTGTACTTCGTAGAGTACCTTCCTACCTACTATGCTAAAAAACGGAATGATTTGAATAACTTTAAATTTCACCCTGTTGGGATTTATTAAATTATTCTAGTTAATATTTTAATTATATTTCATGAAATACCTTTATTGTGACCGTTTCCAAATAAATTACACAATTCATGTGCTTGCTTGAAATAAAAACCAATTCGAAAAAAATTAAGTGTTGCGTTGTTCCTGTTAAACATAGGAATATTCGTAAATACGACGGATATTTTTATGTACGTTCGTGTTATTCCTGTACCGAAGAACTAGTTTACCCAGGATGGAGGGCTATCTTCTGTTATGTAAGCACTATTCTCCGATTTGGGAGTTAGCCAATACACCCGTGATTGAGGAATTTAAGCTTATAATCGCATCAATAATAATCTCATATCGCTACATTAGCCACCCCGTGCTGAAACATCGGTATAATCCTCTCTCACACCTTGATGAATATTTGATCAAGCATATGTGGCCTTAAGTGCATTCGTGGCACATAATGAAACTAAACAAAATAAGTTCTTTCTTGTGGCTCACATAAGTTGCATAATAATAAGATAAATTGTCTGAATCAAATATTTTGATTGATCTTTCCAGGGTAAGAATTAATAGATTTTAACAACAGTTTCCCCTAATACAAATATAGTTAATCCACAGCCTTTAGACGCAACGGAAAGATTCAAAAGAATCAACATTGAAGATAATTTAACGAATGGTTCAATTGAAAGGGCTAGGCCATTCACAACAAATCTAAAGGGATAATGTGTGATGTGATAATCAGAAAACTTTCTCCTTGCTTTAGGAGTCCTAATTTTAAACCTTAAAGCTTTATGATAATCACTGATTGAATGCTATTAATATGTAATATTCAATTCAAGAAAATCCTCTAAGATCACATTCAAATTTGTTGGGTAGATGTGTCTCCAGCTCTCATTTATTCAGCAGAAAGTCTTCTACTACTGAACTTTTTGAGTGCATCGATAAATGTTACCTTAATAAACACTTATAAACAATTAATTTTTTTGTGAGCACGAATTATATTCTAAATTTTTTATTATCATTTAAATTTTCCACACAAATAAGTGACTATGTAGAGCTACAAAAATATTTTAAAATGCTGAAAGATTTTGTTGGACCACTAGCCATGTACGTAGTCACCATTTTCGAGGGCGAAGGGTACCATGGCCTAAGGGCTAGCAGTAGTTTGCTAAAGTACTACGGCAAAAACAAAGTCGGTTACCCACAGCTGCCCGCAGAAGAGTTTAGTCTCCCTTGGAGCGTACGGTCGGCATGAAAATTGCGGTGAAACGGCGCCTAGGGAATCGTGGTGACTTAAAACGAGGACCAGTGGCACTGACGATCTCATTCCCCGCGAGACGGATTCCCAGGGTCCGTCATGTCCATTTCACAGGCACGCAAGCCCACTGGCAACTCAAAGGGGCGACCGACGGCTTTCCAACTCCCATCCCTTCCCCCAACACCCCCCTGCCTAGCGGGTCGCAGTCTCGCATCCGACGGAGAGCTTTGCCTCCCCTCGACCGCGCCAAAAAAGAACAAAAAAAATTAAAATGAAGTCCAAGGGAGGCGAAATATTTCCTGTACACTCCGACCCATATGTTCCCTGCCACCTTCTCAGATGAAGGCCCTCTCCTCCATTCCCAGATCGATCTTAATCGTAAAACCATTTCCCATCGCACCGGTTATAAACGTTGAAAAATGGCGCCTTGGCCGTACAATCAATCAAAATATTTTTTTTCTTCGAAGTCGCGAAAAACAAAAGGCAACCGCAAGATACAGGAGGGGGTTGACCCTTGAGATTGGGAGAGGGAGGGAAAGAAACACGATGCATAAAAATTGCTTCGGGTCATACGTCTCGTTCCGTTGCGGCTTGGGGGTGTTCTCTGGAAAAGAGATACGAAGCAAGAGGAAAAAAAAGGACGCACGTGAGCCCCAATGCACTTAACCGTATAGAGGTGCATTCAAAAGAGAGACCTGGGGAGAGAGATGGATTTCCGCCGTGCACCGCGGGTCAACAAAAAATGAAAGCGCGGGAGAGTTTCATAGAAACGTCACCTGAACTGCAGGAAAGGCGAAGCGCGGAATTCGCTAGTAAGCTCCCTCGGCGAAGGAGGAATTCGCGACCCAGACTCGTACCGGCGGCGTCCGCCGGGGATGGGGAAACGTGAAATTTGTAGAGTCTGCGTGGTAGGTGTGCAAATTGCTGCGTTTTTTTTCAGCACCACGTTGGGAAAAATGCAAAGGAGGATGCATGAATCTCGAGAGAATGGATGCACTTGTTCATTACTTTTTTATCTCACAATAAAATGCTTCCCTTCCTCTTCCCTGAGCTAATCGATTTCTGTGAATGATGCATGCTAATTTCCTTCCCACCCCGTTTTATAATGGGGATAAACTTCCCCCGGCCAATATATCTCGCAGGTATTTCAATTCTGGGTATTACCGGGTCGCCCGCGGTCCCTCGCTTATTGTGCCTATCGGTCGTGCGAGCGATGTTTTGGGATGAGGGTACATATATATATATATATATATATATATATATATATATATATATATATATATATATAATTATATATATATATATATATATATAATTATATATATATATATATATACATATATAATTATATAAATATATATATACCTATATGTTTATATATATATTTATATATATACACACACACACATGCCGGGCATATTCTTTCACAAAGTATCCATGAGGGGTGGTGGCTTTGTTTATCTCCAAGCGGGCTCGTGTTTGGGAAGGCTCTCTCGTATTTTCCATTCCATTGTTTCAATTGGACCAAACCGCTCGTTCTCTATCTCTTCTTTTTATTTCCAAAACTCATATTTGCTCGAAATAGTGGATTAAGCGGCTTAGTTTAGTGGCACGGAGATGGGGTTCCGGGTCATGGGTGTTTCTCCTCGGGCGGTCCCACACCCAGCCAGCTCCTTTCCATAACTCCCGTTCTCCGAGACCGTGCATACAAACGATACCACCCAACTTTTTCTTCCAGCTCGAACGGAGGAAAAGAATTATTTCACGTCCCCGCAGACGGTTGCATAGGACGAAATCGGCCTTAGGAGACGATTATGGGGGTCGAGCTTTCAACGTTCAGTGTCGACGTGAAAACTTCCATTTATAAATTGCTATTAGTTCCGGTCTATTGACTGACTTTCCATTTGACCTTCTATTTTAATATAATTCTAAGCTAAAAAATCTTGTTTTAGCATAGAGTAAATATTGATCACTGTGCTCTTCATTGAAATTAAATAAAAATCATGGTTACGAAAAAACACACAATCAATCAAGATAAAATATTCCTTGTACATGTTAAATTTTAATGAAGTCCGTTGGAATTTTTAATGCCTCCTTAACTTTTATGCCCAAATGTTTCAAGAGATACATCACGAAACATTAATAAGAAACTAATAATACCAATGGTACTATATATTAAAATATTGTTCTCATAATAAACTACTCGCGAGAATATTTTATATTACATTAAACGTACTGGACATTTCAAATGAGCATTCTTTAGAAAACGAAATTAAGACATAATTACACACTACTATTTCCCGCGTTCTTTTATTCTTCTTGGTTTGAACAGTTCAATAGTTGTTTAGATGCATAATTCGGCCATTATCTTCTAGTCTTTATATGGTTTACTCTCGAAAATTTGATTAAAAATTAACCTTGCTCATGTCGTAAGGAAAGGAATAATTTCGAGACGGGTTAACAGTTATCCTCAAGAGCATACTGTACCTGTATTATAGGCTGTTTTAAATCCCAAGCATGCTCCGGAATTCAATTACACATTCACGGAAATGCTTTCTTAGCATTCTGCACCGTTAGCACACCACCTCCGAACCGCCGAACCCCGCTACCATGTGACACCGTGGACCCCGAATGCCGCCGGATGAGTCGTAAAGCGTCTCACACGGTGGAAAGCGCGTCATTCGGCACACCATCATTTATTACCCGTCAAACACGACATTACTCTCGTATTACGACCAATGGGATTTTTTCCTCCCGCTCACCACCCATTATCACCAGTTCATCGTCTTGGTACGATATTGAACCCTTTAAAGGTCCAAATGATCACCCAAACCCACGAAATGAGAACGTGGCGACCTCAAAAACCACAAACCCCATGCCCAGTCTCCTCCCCCCCCCCCCACCTCCAAACCTTTCCCCGGTGCCTACCTCATCCGGGCGGTGAAAGACGAATCTCCCGTTCGCTCACCGCCAGGCTAACTTAGCTGCCCAGGGACGGCAGCGGTGGTTCTGGCGGTGTGGGGAGACAGGGGAGAGGGGGTTGATGGCATGGTTTGATGCCGGAAGGAGGCGAGGGGGTGGGAGGGTTTGAGGTTAGTTGAGGAGGTTGGACTCTATCGGCGGGGAGAGGAGGATGAGAAGATAAGGAGGGAGAGGGTTGGTCGACGTACGAGGGGGCATTGTGGGTTAAGAGATTGCGGTTTTGAGGGGGCGGAGGGAGGGCTGAATTTGAAGGGGGAAGAAGAACAGATGGGTAGGGGAGGAGCAAAAGAAAAGGACAAGAGACGCACCAGAGAATGTATGGAGAGAGGCATGAGAGGAGGAGAGGATGAGAGAGGCAAAGAAACTGAAGAAAGGAGGATCATGTAAAAGACCAAGGAATACTTTGGGGAGTGGAAGCAAATCTGAAGTCGAGATTAATATTCAGAAGTAAAATGTGGGATATAATGCGATAGCAAGAATAATAAGAAGAAGAAAGGGTAGGTGTTTCATAAGCAATACAAACTAAAACCGGACTATTCATTTATCCTGATATTATAAATGAATGGCTCCATTCATTTGCGTAATCAGAACTCAATAGAAGGAGGAAGTTTTTTCATCCGACAATTCCTGGAAAGATAGCTGGATATTGAATTTGATCAACTGCATTAAATCGATTTTGTTATAAATAAATTGTCATAGTAATCCATTTAACATTATGCTATCATGTAAATTTCTAGTGAAGATCGCTCTCATTTATGCCATGAATTCAAAGCCCTGCTCAAGCTGTTAAACTGATCAATTTGAGAATTTTCTCAATTCTGCTTAAAATTAAGAGCATTTAGATCATGCTACTAAAATTTATAGTTGATATCATTTTATTTTTACTTCAAAATCTTCGTTTAAAGTAATTGATAACTCCACCCCATATATCTGACAATTCTTTTGAGTATGGATATATTAAAAACCTAAAAGAGTTTGTGCTTCTACAGCATTGGAATTTCTTTTAAGACCTTTCATAAATAAAAGGTTCGGTTTTTACTGCTACTTCCATTAGTTTAATAATTATGAACTAATTTCAACTGACAGTAACTGTCATTTAAGAATTAGTTGAAAAGTTTATTTCTGCACACCAGCTATTCTTGGCAACCATTCAGAATATCAGAGCGTAATACGTTTTTACTCTTCTTAAAGTTTTCTTTGGCGTTGTCTCTTATATCTAACATGTCTTAACTTTTATTTTAGATTACTGGAATTAACAACTCTAGAGAACGCCGCGGCGTTTTAAAGAACACAGCATTTCTAAAGCGTAACATTGAAGGGTACAGGTGAATGAACGATAATGAATTAATTATTCCCCACTTATCCTTTTTGCTTGTATTGTACAATGCGCTGCCATAAAGTCGTCATTTCCACGGCTTTAAAATCTACACAAATACCCCACAATTCACCAAAAAGGTCTGCGATAGGTATTGCAAGCACCAACAATGCGTAAAAAGTTTTCCTTTGGTATCTTTTTTCACGCGTTATGTGAAGATAGGCATATATTATCATTAATTTCAAAAGTATATTTACGAAAAACTTGTAGCACAAAATAGAAAATGTGGGAAAGAGAATTTTGTTCACACTCATGGTAGTTGGATCGTAGTCTTCACGTCTCCATTCGAAATTAAATACTTTTATTTAACATTTAATTTATGAAACAATCAGCCATGACCATAAGAAGCGTTCAATTAGGGAAATTTTGATTTGAACAAGGAAAAATATATTAGAGATTATAAGAGAATTAACTAAGGAACACATCGCACTACAACAAAAGAGATGTAAAATGTACGGCGACCCAATAAAAACGTGCGCATATACGTTCAGGGAATTTTTGCTTATTTCAAATAATAATTATTATTATTAGGTAATCTACCGGTTAAGGTAGGTTTTTGGATGGACACAACTATCAAATAAACATTTTGTGACTCCCCACCTAGCAAACTAATCTATATCAGATCCCTCTTCATCTCGGTGTATAGTACTTCTTTCCTCCCTTCATCCCGTCCAACATCCCTATCCTGTTCCTACCCTTACCACGCTTGCCCAACATTCTCCCCTCTATTACCCTCTTCAACATTCCACTACCGCTCAATACGCCTTTCATCCATTTTTCCTGCCTCCAGTTCAAATAATTAGGAACACCAAAATTTAAGCTGTGTTTCAGGCCTTTCTTTCGTTGACCATAATTCAATAAGGTTCCAAGCACTTATTTTTGCATTTTTCCAGAGATACGCCGCGCCATTTCAGGTAGATCTCTATACCCTGCCTCCCAAAGTCGTCGCAAAGACGTGTGGGCAGGGGGTATAGAGCACAGGTTATAATTTTAACGTCGTGGACTATTAAATGGGAAACGGAATTATAAGTATGAAATAAAATAAGAAATAATGTTTCATGACTTCCTAAAATAAAGAAGTGTTAAGAAACGTAGGCATGGCCAACGAAACTCCCACCCTGGGATCCTTCCGTCTTGACCTCATTACATATATAACATAGATAAGCGTAGATCATTCCTTTTACTCTGCCTATCTAATTCGGGATGGATAGAAAATGGAGGAACAAAACATTATGTCCATATAAAAGATAGTTTTACGATTAAAAATTGTTTTAAATTGACATATGTAGGGGATAAATGTTTCGGCTAACGCTACAATATTCAGCCTCACCACAACAGCAGCGTTATTTATAATTTAGTTATAAACAAAAACCAAAATCGTAATAAAATCAGCACATAACATTGGTCGCGAAGGAAAGGAAGATAAGGAAGAAAAAGAAGAGGCAAACAAAGTGGAAGAAACGAAAAACGAGAAGTAAGGGAAGAAGCTGTCAGCAAGGTTTCGGGGGTGAGGATGAGAAGGTGAGGAGAAAAAAGTAAAGGGGGTGACTGGGGGTGAGAGGGAAAGAGTCACTAGGGAGAGGGGAGTCTTTTGGGGGTGAGAGAAAGGCGACGAGTTGGGATGAGGGAGTCGGTTTCATGGTGGAAACCGATCTGGGGAGAGAGAAAGAGGTGGGGATGCACAAGGATGGGGTGGAACAGTCGATTTCGGGGCGGGGAGGAACTGGTTCGAGGCAGCGGGTGAGTGGGATGGAAGGGGGAGTAGTTCGGAAGAAGAGGGATGGGCGATACGGGGGCGAGAGGCGTTTTGTGGGAGGCATAGGGGTAAACGGGAGTCCCCGAAGGAGGCGAGCGGAAGTGAGGAGAAGGAGATGAGGTGAGAGAAGGCGAAGGGTAGGGGTGGGGGGGAGGAAAGGGTGGGCCCTGAGAATAGAACAGGGGACAGGTTTGGTGAATAAGATAAGACGCTCCGAGTGGAAGAATAAAGGGTTTGACAGAGACGGAGCGGGAGAAGGGAAGGAACTGCAGTGGATCCTTCGGGTGATCCGAACCAATTGGCAACACGGACGGTCCGCATGGATAGCAATTCGGGTGACAGGCAAAAGGAAGGTTATTTTGACCACGGTAACGAAGAAAACACGTGCGAGTACCTCATAGTATAGATCAAACAATGATACATTGAAAATTTATGTTAATGATTCGCTAATAATTTTAAGAAAAGATTTGTTGTTATATATATAAACACTGATATAGACTTTTAAAGCATAGAAAAACAAACAAAGAGCACTCACATAGTATGTAGTTTTGACGTTTCGACGGCACGGCCGTTATCATCAGAGTGCCCTGAATAAATGATGAATTTGACGACGATGATGTGTTTCTATGTTTTAAAAATCTATATCAGTGTTTTTATATATTTGTGCGTATATGTGTACATATATATAGATGGAGGCGGCGTGTCTGCATTGCTATTTAAATTCTATTACGCATACAATAATATCTAAAATGCTAAACTGAGTCATCTTTATGGAAATATAACTAACTAAGAAAACATTTCTCGAAAGTTAAAACGAGACGTATGCAATCTCCCAAAAACCAGTACAACTTTAAATAATCAGGCATTCGTTCTGTGCTGTGAATAACATAATGGACGCTACCGATCGCTGGGATCACAAGAGTGGGCGTTTTGCCAGAAAATTTTTCGTGGTAATAATGCTGATAGATTTTTACACCGGTAGACTTCATTTGAACCTTGCGTAATTTATTTTTTAAAGAAAACACAATAGGTTTGCATTTTCCTTGTTTCACTCCACAGCTTTCAATTCTCTATACAATGGTACCTTTTCTTGTCTTTTTAAAGTTTGCGCCATGACCCAATTCCCAATGAGGACATCCATTTATCCAGAGGATAGGAATTTTTTTCTATTAGCAGCATTCCTGATAAAATAAAACATCTTTTAACTGAGCCTACATATTCTCTATGCTTGCCCTCTTTCGGCGTACCACTGGATTGAACCGTTCTGGAAAAGAAATTTTAAAGAAATGGTAGAGGAGCCCAACGATGAAGTACTGGCCATGGTGGGGGAAGAGAGATGGCTGTTGGGAGAAATTCGGATAAGACAGGACAGGTGGATGCATAAGATACTGAGAGGCAATGGAATGCTGAAATCGGTAATAGAGGGAATCTTACTGGAAAAGTCGGCAGAGGAAGGAAAATGTTAGACATTTGAAATGGAATTAAGAGAGGAATAGAAAGTAAGCAGAGGCAAGATATAATTTAGTATAACATGTACTACGGTGTTTAAGGATTTTGTTTTATTAGTTAAGGCTTACGAGTATATTGGTGTGTAGTCACAAGACCCTCAAGAACCTAGCCTTATTCATTAAAATGATGTTAACAATATATTAAGAGTCACTTCTTAAATTTTTATTCCGATATATTTATCACCGCTGCAATTACAAGTTTTAGTGTAGTTTAGCCTACAGTATTGCATGGATAATAATGAGACGGTGTCATCGAATTTACAAATTTTATTCTATTAATTACTCGCCCATTTGAATATTGTCGAAATACACGATAATCAACAATTACGAGCTTCTTGTGAAAATGTTTCAGCAAAGCAAAAGAATTAGGAAAAGCTTCGAAAAATTCTCCAAAGTTATCAATTTTCGCGAAACAGGCATTGCCAGTGAGAATAAACCGTTTTATATTAACGATTAGAGTCTCCAAAATATGGAAATATTTTTTTGATGAGGAAAATTTCGCATTGAACAAACGCTTCCTTCCACGAGGTTTCCTTCGTTGCGGACTGACCAGCATCTGAGAGCGGACTCAAAACTATCATGCTGGAATCTTATAGCCCCTCACATATGCATGCAAGGTTGAGACAAACCTTTGGCTCACTGATGTATCACAGCAAAATTTGGGGAATAAACCCCCACTAATGTTTATTTTTCATAGGAGTGGAGAGGATTGCAATTTTATCACAGCGTATACCATCACACGGAAATGCCTTTTCAAATGTAGGTTTGCAACATTTTTTAAAGCAATTTCCCACCTTGAGGGAATTACTTAGTCGTATGACCCTACGATAATTAGGACCCAGGATATGTACATTAAATGAATATTAACTTCCACAAATTTGAGGCAGAAACAATCGAATACCCAGGATATGTAGTTATACAATAGCTTCCCGATTTACTTAGCTTTGGGTTTCAGAGCGGAAAGTGGATGTGTTATACTTCAAGAAATGTGCGTTTGACGAATTCTTAATTTTTTCACCATGAATCGGCATCAAGCAAGGAATTTATTTTCCTATACTCCCATTTCTAACGAAATCTATATGATAAAACTCGACGAAAGTTGAAGAGATATCCGTATTTCGAAAATAACTTCCCTTAGTTTCCACAATCAATATGTTTAAGGAAAACGTATCCCATATTTGCAAATGTTTTTTTTCTACAAGCGCTTTCCAAGCAGCACAGATTGTCACATTAATAAATCAACTTCACGCAGAAGGGAAAAGAAAATAATCACATATATCTAATCTTATGTTAGCAATGATCATGTCACGCATATTCAACACAGGCAAGAAAAGCGGCTCGTGTCATTGAAGTAAATAGCCACTTTTAGAGCAAAACAGCAAGCATTTTCACCAGAAGCTCGAAATTGTTGATGATCGTGTTTATCGACACTAAAGGTGAGAAAATTAATAAAGTATATATTCGTAGATTCGATACCACCGTCTTATTATTGTCCATGTAATGTTCTGATAGTCCAAAGCAAAATCATGTTAGCTGGAAGAGAACAAAAGAGGGAAAAGTGTATTGTGACCTTCTCCCAACGCTGGGCAAGACGGCTCCGTTTAGTAGAGACTCTCCCTAAAACCATGTATCCCACTTGAAATTCTCCCACTGAACACTCGAAGAAAGAAGCTCTACAAAAGTATTTTCGATGAATTTTTGCCGAAGATACAATTTTTTGCTTCTAATAAAAAAGCTTTTAGAAGCTCAGACTTTAATATTCGCAATAATAATTTTTTCCTTTATTTTCCCGGACTTAGACTCTTCGTGTACTGACCGAGGAGACCGAGTTTCATTTCTGATTACTCCAAATAAGCTTATTTCACTAAAACTTTATGAATTTCCGGGTTTCAAGTCGTCCTGAAAAAATACAGAGGTCACAGAAAAAAGAAATAGCTCCTCTACCCAGATATGTACCAGGTATACTACTGTAACCGATCAAACTCATTTTTGGATTCAGTATTGTGGTTGTTTTTAATAAAACAGCGTTCTCGTTTCTTGGTCATTTTATGAATCCCTCTCTATTGGTTCTTATCGCGAGCCGGGCAAAAAAACAAATGCCATTCATATAACGAGCAAATTTATCCTGAACTTTCTGTAGATATCTTGTTAGGCTGAAAATGACGAATACAAAATATTTACAGTCAAATGAACGTATTGTAAACCACTCAACCAGCCTAAATTTAATGATAACTTGAGATATTTCATCTGAAATTTAAAAATTCAGTTACCAAGTTTTACTTAGTGCCGTGGAACCCAAAATAACACTCATAAAAATCAATTATTACCGCACCTTTTTCCACAGGTTGCATGCAGAAGCAATTAGAAACACCCACAATTATATGTTACTTGTTGGCATGCAAAAAACATTTAATACGAAGGAGCCTAAACATTTTTTTAAGTCATTCACAATTATGCACAAACTTACTTTTCTAGCAGGAGTGCGAGAGAATTCGCTGTGTGATATCATTTGGCATGAGCAGGATTTGAAACGAAAACGAGGAAAAAGAACAACATTTTCTAACACATAGTGTTACCAAGTAATCGCAGCCATGCGCAAAGTGTCACAGGTCGTAACTTTAAAGCCAACGTTTAACTATATTAGTACTTGCGTAGGAAAAATAGCAAAGAACTGCTATGAATGCTGAAAAAGTGAATTTAGTGACCAGAGCTCGACGGATTTAGTTTCGTCACATAAACACAGCCCTGTTTCCACGATGAAATATATCGCAGTGGAAATTCATTAATACTTATGCAAACGCCAGTGGCTGACCCCGTCGCTGTTTACGGACTTATCGCAATTTCTTTGACTTTCCCTTACAGGAACAAAATAAAATTTCATTCAATGCATAAATTTTGCTCAATGAATTCTGTAGTGACTTGGCCCTAGGTTTTAACTGAGACAAAAATATAGAAACGGTGTTTCCGGCATAGCTACTACCGGCCTCGTAAGAGGTGCATGCCACTGTCAGAGTGGTGTAAGAATTTTTTGACTTGCGTCGAGGCATATTTATACCCTGAGATAGATAGCCCCTGTTAAAAACACCCAATATTAGGTTTAGGGGATTATATTTAATGAGGGCTAAATCAAGCAAATAATCACTCTTTTTCTTCCTAAATGCATGAAATAGCACGAAAATACAAATGTATACGCCTCTCTTAGTTGCAAGATTAAAGTTAAGGGGCAGATCATTTGCTTGAAATGACCTAAATTGCTGGAACTAAAATTCCAGCTAAATTTCACTTAGCTGGAAACACAGATTAGTTTGGAAGCGTGAATTATTCAAAAACCGAGTGAATATATCTGCATTTACCAATTCAGGTTCACATTTTAGATGAACGTTTGTCTGTCTATTGCATAGAGGTTGGCATTGCGAAAACTAACGATATCCAGCGTCCATTTTCTCGTTCTGAGCACAGTTTGCCCATTTGGAGAACGGTCTGTCTCAAAAACTAAAACTACTCTCAATACCGCGCCCACTTTTTTTCCTAACGCCAGGCTAAGTAGGGCGTCTTTATGCCTCCTGCATGCATCTGGTACACGAGTCGTGCGGAGGGAAACCTCATAATTAAACGGTTTCACAATAAATATCGTGGAGAAGTACGACTGAACTTATGCCACCCCACCGAGTAGTTATGGGATTGCAAGCCTCTCCATGTCGCAGTGGACTTTGGTGGAGTAAAATATTATTTAATAGCTCCAAGCCACCATCAAAAATGAGTCTATTTAAAGAAATCTTATAAAAACTAAAATTTGAAATTGAAAAGGCATGGATATCTTTTTCCGAAATTTTTATTTTGTTGCCGAATGACGAAATTAAAATCGTGTCACCGATTTCCCTCCGAAGAGGCCGCAAGATATAATGGCGTTTTCTTTGAATAAAAGTAAATCAGTTAATATTTATTTCGTCAAGTTAGCCAACGGATTGTTATAAGAGAAAATTCCATATATTAAACTTCTGGGTTCTGGTAAATTGTCTATCACCGGACTTTATCGACAGTAACCGATTGACCTTGCGTAAGAGCATGCCGCTTTACACCAGGTTATAAAAAATTCCGACATTAATTCTGTTTGGTCCCATTAATTGAAAATATAACGAGTCTCTTCAAGTCACTCCTAAATGAAAGAGCAATCCAAAAAGAAATTGTCCACAACACCTGCATCAACGTTTTCAGAATTCAATTTCAGGCAACTGTTCAATGGCGCAGAAAGAAAACCATTCCCCGACATCCATCCAAACGTATTAGTAATTCCAATTTACGCGGTATTTAATCGTGCGAGAGAGACCAAGTGAGCAGCCCACGCTCTCTCCGAATAGAGAGGTTTTTTCCGTGAACCTACATCTGCAGGATAGGAGAGGAGGTCAATATCCTTAAGGTTCCACAACCTCCAGCCGTCGGAGAGTGAGGGTTGAATGGTTGGAAATAATAACGAATGACGGGGGTTTTGAAGAGAAAAAGGGGTTGGTGGAAGGATGATACCTCCCTGGATGGGAAAGACGGGTCAAGAGGACCTGAGGATAGGGTGGTGTGCCTCGGAAGCAGAAAGAGGATGAGAGAGAGGAGAAAGAGAGGTAGGCCGTGAACTGGAGTGTTGGAGAGGGAAATGGGCACGGAGAGACACTACGGTGGCGGGGAATTAAGTAAAGATTCGCGAGTGAAAAAATAATTGTTCTTCAGTCAAAAGAAAAACCAGAATGTTTCCAGCATCATTTGAGGATGAAAATATATCGTGTTTACGAAAAATCATACTAATTTTCTCATTGACTGTTGCGATTGTATACATGAAATATAATTACGTGTATAAATATAATGCCATAATAAATTATGAGAATGTGATGAAGTTACTATGATGTGATACCTTGTCTATTTTAATGCACTTAAATGTGAAAAATCAAATTAATGTCATATAAAAAGAAAACATTCAACAAAAGTAGTCACAATTATGCTTTGGTTTTAACTAAATGCCGCGAGACAATATGAGATTGAAAGTATTCACGCAGCGTTCCAATTAATCTCTTTTTCTCTTTGCAAGAGCTAGTGAAAATTTACATTTACTTCGAATTTTGACAAATACAGGTATAATTTACAGCACGTGGACGAACAAAAAAAGCCAACAAACCAAATCCAACATTTTGGAAATCACTCCATTTCCTTTGTAAGCTGATTTAGTTCTAGGTGTTTGAATGAAGTAAAATCACGTCTCATAAATCTCGCAACAAAAGTTAAATTAGGAAAAAACGTGTTGCTAATTAATGAAAGGTAACAAATAAGATTTTTTTTAATCAAAACTCTGACATATCATATCAGGCAAAATTTTACCTCAAAACACAGTGTCAGATACCATAATGCTGACCTTAGCATATATTTAATCAGCTAGTAACTCAAGTTAACACAAGAAGTGTCATGTGGCACCTTCATCGATCGCTGCTAATACATCAAAGAGATCGATATGAATTTTAAATACATTCGACGTGACCAAATGAGGTCGGAAAAAAACATTAATAATTAGTTAGGATAGTAATTACAGAAAGTATAAATTGCTGAGAATTTTTCTCACTCACAATACTCTAAGAAGTAAAATGGAACTTAAATCCACCCTAGATCTAATATGACTAAATAAAACAGATATAACGACAAATCAAATCTACACATGACATAATCGAATTATCCCATGACGATCAAAAGAGAAAAGATTGACAGAGTGGTAGACATTAAACAACGAAACCGAAAGGGACAAAATAACGCTGTATGTTTATTTGGCAATGTCATATTGCATACTTTATTGGGTTCACCGGACGTTTGAGTCGGCTAGGCAAGAGTTTCATTAAATACTGAAGTTGCGCCCAAGGAACCTTGCAATCTACACTGCCACTAATACTTCCAACTTCACATATCTTTGGAGCACGCGTGATACTTGGCTTTAGGCCTAAAGAGATTCCCAAGTGGTAATCAGCAGCCTCAGCAGGCAGAGTAGAACTTTTCCTGACTTTTTATTACGGAAATTTTCCCCGAAAGAACTATCGGCCACAATCTAATGCCTAAACTTTTAGAGTTGGACCACAGGGAGATCTTTTCCTGAGTATTCTTAAAATTTACATATTTAAATAAAATATTGAACAAAAGCAAACTGCCTTAGAAATGGTGTTTTAAAAAGGTACAAGTAATTTTTATAAATTTGCTTCCCTCTAATAGAGAACATGTTTAAAAACAGCTCCTTATTAATATTATAATGAAAATTGAAAATAAATCTTATTAAAATACTTGAACGCATGTTTTTAATAATAAATATTTAATTCAAATAGTTGACTAACGAATAACACGTTAAACTAAATGAATACCTAAATTTTACAGCAAAGTAAAAATATTAATGTTTTTTGAAATATTAGGCAAACGTATCAACGCTTACATTGCATTATTTTTTATTTTTTCGAAAGCTCAGAAAATGTTAGTGTCTCCCCTTCTACCCTGCTTGTTCAACATATTTCTTATGACAACCTTTAAACATTCTACAAACTCTCAATTCTCTTACATTACAACTTTCTCGTTTTCCTGTTTTCCATCAAAATGATCAACACTTATTCGTTTGTCTTCCACTTCAACCAAACTATTTTCTCCATACCCATGCTTTAATTGCCTCCTTATCCAGAGATCGTCAAAGATAAGTTTCCCAAATTATAAAACTCTGAGTCCCGTAATAAAACTGGCGGAATATTTGCCGTGAATCTTAAATGAAGAGGTCCGGCTATCAATTCATTCCTCTTTTCAAATGCTTCTTTGACCGACGCAATCTTTTTCCTAGTTTTCTGACTAACTTTTTTAAAAATTAAATTAAACTAAAAATTTTCTCTCGACCAATATTGTCTAAACGAACGAACTGTTCCATCTTCTTTAATCTATGACCTCCTAATTGAATATTCATTTTATGCCCTCATTCTGAAATGACACTACAGAGACCACTATCACTTCGCACAGCATCTTCTGGTGCATGTACTGTAGTGTACGCTACGTAAAAATGTGGAGTCAAACGAACGCCTGATGACCCTGACCTCGTTGAAATGAACGCCCGAAGGTGAAAGTTTTAACCTCCTCGGAAGTAATATTGGCGTGATTTTACGAATGTTTCCAATTACAGTTAAATACAGAATTCTGTTAAATGCAGAAACATAGCAGATGTCCTGATACCGCCGTGAACGCTGCTAACACCATATAGCGTAGAAACAACATTTCCACTGTTTTATTGGCAAACAAGGAAATGAAAAACATTCACCCTACCGGCTCGTAGCTCACCTGTTTGTTATACGTGCCAACGTTCATGGAATTTGGTTTCAACTTCCTTTTATGCCTTTTCCTTGTCAACCGTACTCACAATAGCGATCTTCTATGCATTATGGCAAACATATTTGAAATCTGAATTACCTTCTAGATTGTCATCTACAAGGATCTTCTAGATGACAATCGCCTCAGCATCCTCCGTTTTTGCTGGTAGCATGCCAGTCCAAACTCTATTTCATTTACTGCTGCTATTTCGGCTGGTTCCCTGTACCAATCGCGGAAAACCTTGCTGTATATCCACGATAAAAAAGTAATAAGTTAACTAAGTCACCATCCTCGCTACTCGCAGAGGTACTTTTGCCTCTGATTACCGATAGGTGGGTGAAGTAAAACTAGTATTCTTAAGGAGTCGCTTCTTCGACATTATTTCATTAGTGCCGTCTCAGAAAATGGACCTGGACCCCTATCTTTTGGTCTCTTATTTTAGTTTTCTCATGATTCATCGGTGTCCTATGCTTCACGCACTGATCCTTGATGGGCTTAGCAAAACCGATCCAGTGATTGGCTGACTAAATAAAGCTCCATCCACGAGTTACCTCCCCGCCTATTTACAATCATCTTTGAACATTGCACCATGAATTTCTCACCATTTTCTCAAAACCTGAGTCAAATAACACCGTCAATGAAGAGCGCTACTCTTTTACCCACTTCTTATCACTGCCGGTGTAATTTTCCATCCGTAATTGTTATTTAAGCTGTTTGATTCAAAAAGATGCTTCGAACTGTCACCTATCAACATCTACGTCATTCATTAATATTTTCAATTTTACCTGACACCTTCTCTGATTAAAAAAAACTTATGATTGACAGACATATATTTTATTATACAAAAATATCAACAAAAAATAATTTGAAAAGAAAAAATAAAAAATCGACTAATTAAATTAACCGCTGAACTGATAGACATTTTACCTGGTAAGCTGAAGTTCGTTCTCTGGAACGTAGTTCGTCTATCTCTGGCGTGAATAATGAATATTGCTGAATTGACATTATCGGACTTAAGAATGTTAAACGGTCTCAAAATGATAACAAAACTGTTAGCTTCTCGATAAACGGGTTTGTTAATGGGGTCGAGAACCACATCGTTGACCCGCACGTAAACCCCAAAGAGACCAAAACGAAGTAAGTGCATTGGCTGTCGATAAAGCAACGAATTGATGAACTTCGACACTCTCTCGTCATTTAACCACAGGATCTGCAAATGACGGCTGGTTATTATTTAAAGCTCTCCCTTTGCAGTAGGATCCGTGTTCGTTTCACTGTGGTGCCCTCCCTCTCTCTCTCGCACTTGCGCTCCCACCTTATGACTAATTTTCCCGAAGTTCCGCCCGCTGATCCCGCGCGACACCTCGGATCATTCGGCATTGTGCGCGGTGCGAGATAACATCCACGTGACGCCCAAGACCGCGCCGGACACCACCCGCGGTCAATTGTATCGATCAGCGTCGTGTCAACGGCGTCAGGGTCATTAGGCGCTTTTCGCACGAAGGGACAAGGGTGTGAGGTGCTGGGGGTAGGGTGGGGTTGAGGAGAACGAAGATAAATAACATCGGAGTTACGCTGCTGGTCGGACAGACGAGATAACGTTGAAAGAAAACCCTTTAGAGGCCGAGGGGCTAGGGGAAGGACAGAAAGCATGAGGGTAGTAGGCAAGACACCATCCATTGGCGATTCTGTCTCCCGTGTCCTCCTTCAAAGGTCACAAAAATCCTCACAAATGGACTAAAGAGAGTGGGTGGAGGAGAGAAGCTGGGGTGAGACTGTCGAGACAGCAATAGCTTGTCCTCACTTCTCCTGAGGGTTTAGATGTCGTGCGGGAAGAAAAACCGTCCACTAAGGGAAGCGGTGGCGGGCGGGAGTCTGCTGGGTGGCTGGCATTTTCCCTTAAGAATACGCTGCGTTGGATCAGGGGGAATGAAACGAAGAGAACGCCGGTGACAGCGAGAACAAAGTGTAACTAATAGATTAATTGATGGATAGAAGTTTTTTTGCGCTGGTAATTAGTCTATTTCACCATCTCCCACCTATGAAGGATTATAAATATCACTAACGTGAAGCCGACCGGAGCTTGTAAGACCATCGTCTTGCACCATAATGAAGTTATAGTTCAAGTACGTCTCGCGTTGGCCAGACAAGCAAAAAATAAGCCCAGGCAGGCATATAAAAAAATTGTGAATTTTGGAATCCAATATGGAAGAAAACATTTTATGTGCTGAACGAAATGAGCGTGTGTAATTAATGGATGCTAAATCTGACCAAATGGGCTTGCGTTCTATTTAATCCAAAAGTATACAGACAAAGTTAGATCTGAGGGAAGTGTGAGAATAAAACACGAAAATTTCTAAACTATAATCTTCTGTGAATCGTTAAGATGTGAATTTATATTACAAGAATATATTAAATTCCTTTTATTCCGCTTGTTTAAATAATAAATCGAAACTTTAAGTACGCCATACACTTAAATGATGTTAAATACTTCCACAGTCATATTTTCTAATTTAACCGCACTGAATCTTTCATCAATGAAGTTTATAAATTTACCAATGATAGTCTCCAATAAATTTGATCTACAACCTGACCGAGACTGCATGCCGACCCAATAAAAAGAATACCGATATTTCGGATAATGCGTCTACCGTTTTCAGCATGAAATCAATCGAAGAGTGCATTGGTAAATTATAATTCTAGTCCATAGATCTGTGCATAAAAGACTAAATAATAAATAGTGAAACATATATACCAAAACGCGGGCTATGATACATTACCAAAAAGTAGCGAAGGTAATGCATCATGTCCATCTAAAGCTCGTCCGCGGTTTCAATCGTCAGTAGGTTTCAAAATATCATATTCTGATATAAACTAAAATATAACATTCATATTTTCAAACTGTGCCGATAAATGGAATATATAAATATTTCAAGAGATGAGTAGTGCCATTTCCATAGTGAATATCTGATGAAAATGTTGCAGGACGACGAAATTATGGTCCTAAAATATTTTTCCTTGCGGGCCAAATCCTTTTATAGAGTTCCTATAATTACAGTTAAAGGATGAAGAGCGTAAAAATATATTGGAAAAGTTTTAAGAATTTAAATTTAAAATTTTGAAATATGCTACCTAAAAATAAGACGAATATATAATAAATAATCCATAAGTCTCCGAACTTACTCCGACATGGGGAATCATTATCGATTCTATATATTTACCGATGCATTTCTTATCATGGGATGAAAAGAACGCTACATGAAGACTAATTATAATGCCGGTTCTAATGGATTTACTTGTATCCTAACTGCCATCGATCTCCAATGTAGTGATTAAAATTTAGACACCTGAATGTACAACAGATAGCGGTAAATACTCTAAGCAGCATCTGTTTTCGTCCCTATTCTCTACATAGCACATGAGTAAAACTCCTAAATGCTTTCACACTTCGCCTTCCATTCAATCAGGATTTTAAATGCCATTATAAAAAACTCATTTAGTACATTATTAATTAAAATTGGCAATTTTCCACAAAATAAAATTTTAATACGACCGGTTTCGGTGTAACTACATCACCAGAAGATGATGTAGTTACCTCGAAATCGGTCGAATAAAAATTTTATTTTGTGGAAAATTGCCAATTTTAATCAATCATGATGACGAAGTTTTGGATTCATTCAATAAATTTTTTATTGTTCTAAATAAACATCTATATCAATCAATCAATCGATATTAAAGTCGTTTATTGGTATTCTAGTTGTAAATACCACGATTGCAAAAGGAATCAGGAAATAAGAAAATTAAGATTCGAGAAACAGCAAATAATAGAAGTACCGGTTATCCTAGAGAGAAGGCTAGAAATGAACAGGAAATGATTTGAAAAAAGCCTTCGACGATGTAAATTGGTAACTTACGTTTGAAACCATGCGGAGAAAAGGAATAGACTACAAAGACAGGCAATTTACATTTCAGCCCTAACAGAACTGAAGCACTTCTATAGAAGTAAATGGATGCGAAAGAAGTAAAGATTAGAAAAGGAGTAAGACAAGGACGCTCACTTTCGCCATGTCTATTTAACTTATATTATATTGAAGAAAGTATAGAGGCAATGAAATAAAAAAGGCAAATGGTATAAAAATAAATGGAAGAAAGATACACTGCATTAGGTTTGCAGATGATATGGTATTCCTGGCATAACCAACCAAAGATGTGAACATAATGATCGAAGCCCACTGCTTTGGAAATATGGAAACTGAAAATAAATGTGAAGAAAACCAAAGCTATGCCAGTCTCTAGAAACAGGACAGAATTCCCTGTAAATTTAATGATAGGGGAATCAGGGATAAGCCAAGTTATTGCTACCTTGGGAATATAATTACAAGAGATAACAGAGTGCAGGAGCTCTGCAGTGAAAAGAAAATGACCGGAGCGAAAAACACACATGAAAATAAAAACAATCCATCAGGAAACAAACCAACTGAATTGGAAATTAGAAAATGCTTTTGAAAACGTTTACTTGGAGTACATTAATATAGGGATGTAAAACTTGGACATTGGGAAAGAGGGAAACGGCTCGTTTGGAAGATATGGAAATATGGATTCGGAGAAGGATAACAAGAACAAGATGGACGGACAAGAAAAGCAACATAGAAGTATTGAGAGAAATTAAAGAGGAAAAGAATCTAAGAGAAGAGATGGAGAAAAGGAAGGTTAAATTTATCGGACAAGTTAAATGTACAAAAAACGTAGCTAAGGTCGTGAATCAATGTAAACAAAAAATACCGGGACCGCAAACTTGAATGCCACTAAGTAATTTTAAAAAATAATAAATAAAACCACACACACACACACAATTTTATTATTTTTTATATATTTTATTGTTATTTTTTTTAATTATTTGTTTTGGTTTGTGTGTGTGTGAGTTTTTATTTATTTATTTATATTTTTATTTATTTATTATTTTTTTATCACCTAGTGCCATTTAATTTTACGGTCCCGGTATTTGTTGTTTACAAATTGGACAAGTATTGGACAAGTTTTGAGACATAGCAATTACCTGGAAAATATAATGTAGGGGGAAATAATAGAAAAAAGGATGAGGAAGGCCAAGAAAGAAATTTATAGATTATATAAAAAGTGTTATGGGAGTGGCAACGTACAAGGACCAGAAGAGAGCGGCAATAGAGAGAGTCCAATGGCTGCAACAAGGCTCTGCCTTTAGAAGATGATAATAAATTTGTACTTTGCGCTACAAAATCTTAACATTGCCCATAAACTAGTTCTGGCCAGTTTATGAATAATCTAGTTTGGTAAATGCAAAATGCAGAATCAAATAACTTTGGTTTCTAATATAGTTTGGCAAAACTTGGTTTTGCATCTACTTCTACTCCCAATGCTGAAACTGTTTAAGAGCGAAGTACGTCTACTGATGTAACAAGAATTTCAACTTTTGATTATATCTAAAATATTTCCCGGTTATATACTCCAAGTAAACGTTTTATGCTAAGATCTGGTTCGTTTTCTGACATTATTGAAACACTGTACCGAACAAAGCCCTCCTTGAGCCAATACTTAAATTACTATCAAATTGTGATTACACATCCCTCCTTATGGAATTAGTGAGAACAAAACACTCGCTAGAAAACATAATATTCATTTTAAACAAACACTATTTCCTGGTTAAACCGGTTCCACTTAAAAAATGAGTTCATTTTTTTTAATGTTTCATCGCTATTAAAATTATACTAACAGGTATCGTAATCCCAAAAATTCCAACGAAAACAATGCGCGGAAGTCACGATCTTTTCATGAATAAATAAGACACGCAAATCCTTTAAAAAAAAACTCAAGCTCTTCTGTTCAATTAACCGCAAAAATATCCAGATTAATTGCAACGTTTAGTGCATCTCTACCTATTCCGAGAATATTTAGGATTTTCGTTCGCGATATTTATTCGTACTCGCACACTGTGTTTGATCAATGATGAGTAGAGAAAAAACTGTGTACACTCTAAAAGTGTAGAGCTGACCTTAATGCCGACGTTCCCATCGGAACTAGGATTTTTTATTTAACGTAAACAGATGCAGTGAAACAAGTCGGCAGTCATTCCATTTTATCCCTCTGTGTTTATAATTATGGTCGTACGATTGCCGGCTGAGAGTTCTAAGCCAGTATTTTGAGTCATTAATTCCTTTCCCAAGCGGTCGCAGTACGCATCTTCTTTTCCAGATGCGCATGGATTAATTTTTCATAGGGACTGCCATCTAAGCCGTCTACTCTCGTAAGCATTACCAACACTGCATGGAAAACATTTCGCAGGATTATAAATCGCTAATACACATCACGCGCTTTCCGATTTTTCCGAGAGACTCGTTTAGCTATTGCGCTTGTGAGCACCGGACTACGTTCTTTTTGTGACCGGTCTGCTGATATTACTTATTTACTTTAAGTCCTTCCTCCCCTACTACCTTTATAAAATTTTAAAGGAAGGTAAATGATGAGTTTGTTTCCCATTACTCGCTGAACGGGACTGAGGAAGTGGGGTAATGCGCCATTCCCTCCCATATAGTGCGGGTCAAAATTTGCAATGTCTTAGAGTTTAAGGTTTAAAGTGCCATTTTTTTCATTCTGCTATCAGTTTAAAGTTTGTAAATTTTGTCTTCAATGGAATACTAACCCCTGACGTAGAGATGTTGAACTTGATATATTTCGGTGTTTTCAAATATCCTGCGAGTATGTTTTCTTCCACATTCTTCAAATGCTAATTTATTTAAGAGAATGGCAAATTTATCAAATGAATAATTCTTAAAAGTTTCCCGTAGATATTTAACCATATATCGTATTTAAGCCAAATATTTAAGCAAAATCGAGTTTTAGCAGTGTTGAGGCACTCCATGGCTGATTTTGGGCCGAGAAAAGAAATTGTATCTCTAAAGCTTAAACAACAGCAGGAGGGTGTAATAGTCAAGAATAATGGATGTGATACTGTTAATGTTGTGTTTTTAATTTTATTAACAGATTGAAATGAACATAACTTTGTGAACCCTGCTCATATTCCTCTGCTACAAAATTGGACTTGGGTGTTGATCATTTTCACATTTCCCACTGTAAGCACATCTATGAACTACACCTTTAAGATTGTATCACACGTCAGTTGTGCCTCATGTATCAGACGACTTGCTTTTCAGTCGGTTCAAGAACAACTGAATAAAAATCAATAAATTCTCTCCCTAGATAAGAATGGATGCCAAAATTCTCCTGGCTTCTTGAGGAAAAACGAACTGGAAATTTTTCAATAATTGTTCTTTGAACCGTGGTTCATTAAAAAAATATTTTCAATTTGAATACTGCAGGAGATACACCCTGAAAATTATTATATAGTATCAATAGAGCTCTCTCCATGATACATGCATTTATTAGGGGATTTCGTAAAGAGACATTCATTTCTTAACAAGAGCCTTGTTGAACGATGACTCTTATGCACTTGTATAACAGCAAAATCGTTTATTTCTTGTATTAAAATATCAAGAGATAGATATTGTCAAGTGTTCAATGTTTGTTGTGCTCAGTTAAGTGCAAACCTGTTCTTCGCACCCTTAGCTGTCGTACAACCATTCAATGCGTTTTTCGGATTGTTAAATTTTATCAGAAAATATGGTGTAATCCAACCAAAGGTTTAGAAACTATATTGGCTTTCCCTAATTGTTATGTTGCTAGTAGTCCTTGATGCATTTATTTATATATTTTCGAAATTCAATTCCAACCGAACGATTTTATAAATATCTTCTTCCGACTCAACCTGGGCTAATTGAAAGAAAAATTACTTGAGATAAAACAGCGTGAAATAAAAATAAATGTAACAGGATTTCTGCCGCGGGTTTTTCAGTTCGCAAAGACAGAAAAAAATTCTATTACATTGCCCTAGATACGGAAATGTGTTGACAGCGGTGTTTTAAATTATCCAAATACGTGCAGAAAAAAAGGAAAACATTCATGAGACAGAATAATTACAATCAGTAACAGTACTTCTCTATTAAGAAAATATTTTAAAACATTTGTGTCATTTTTCTTTAACATTCAATAGTTAGCAGTTTTCGGTATTGCCGATAGGAGCCTATAATTTATTCAGAGTACCCTGGATAGCTTCCCCAGGTAATAGAGAAAATAAAATCAAAGGTAAATGTGTCCAAACAAAAGTGATCATACGGAGAATGGATTGCGAGGGTAAACGGCAAAATATTTGAACAAGTAGATGATTTTATGCATCACGGCAAAACCTTTTCGGAAGATATCATTGCACAACGTATGAAGACATAATAAAAGATTTCAAGTGCAAATAAAAGTAACTTATAGCATGCGGAATTCATAAAAGAATTTAAGTGTCTAGGGCAACAATATTTACAGTGCATAAAAGTGTACTCCTCGAGTTATTGGAAGGGAATCTTGCGTATGCCACAGTAATATTCGACTAAATGCGGTAAGTATGCGGTACTGGAAATGTTACTGGTACAAATAGGATAGATGAGGTAAGAGAAAAAGTTATCAAATATTGTGAATTGGATATTTCGGTTAGTGACACGCAATTTTTGCTCTCCGAACATCTCTGGTAGTCCTTGAGTCCCAATAAGTCCTTGATATATCAGATTTCACAGGGTTGTGACACCAAAGTTGACAGCACTCGATCCGAGGTGAGACTCAAACCCTTGACCTTTGTGTAAGCAGGCAAGCGGCGCGTTATCCACCTGACTAAATCGACCGGGGAAATGAGAGAAATGTGCTTAGCTGGTTTAGTCATGTGAATAGAAGAGTCAGGAAGAGGAATAACTTAAAGAGTAGAATTACCGAACAGATATATGAGAGAAATAAATTTGTTGAGAGGAAGTGGTGACCCATGAAGTCTTAGGAGCATACGGTTGAATAGACTTTCAAGTTTAGGAATATTCAAGGTTTTAGGTACTTGAGACCGAGTTTAAAACAATGCATGAATGTGACAAAGGAGAGATAATTACGCAGTAACAGGGCAACATATTAGACATTAGTAAGATAGAGTTAGTTTCTTTGCATTACTTCATTCGGGATTCTTTTTTACAATTTCTTTACCACAAATAATCGACGTAAAGGACGGCGCATGCAGATGATCTTTTTGAAACCCCGTACGGTTCAGTTTGAAATTAAAATGTTTCAGTTTTAATTAAAAGGAAAATATTTAAAATAAACTAAACTAAAAGAAACTTGGAAACAAATTTTTCAGAATTAGGCTACTTAGGTCAACCCTCCTCCCCTTTTCCGAACTCACTGGGATAAATAGAGCGTAGTTGGCTGTTACAGTTAGCTGTTGATAGCGCTTCCTCACATTTGATCGAAATTATATTCTGTTAAAATTATTCCAAATGTAATTCGCTAAAATTATTAAGCTTAAAATGATAACGTCATTGGCACAGAAAGACAGCCCATTCATGTGCAATGTAGCTGTATCCGCAATATTTAACCGCAACTTTATCGGTAAGTCAAGTGAAGAGAACATTAATTTCGTCAAAAAACGAGCAAGAACACGCATTAGCGCCCCCACTAGTGTTGCTACACAGAGGATTGCTGCTGACAGTAAGAGAATTCAAAAGTCGATAGCGCGATAGCATGGGAGCCGAATAAGGGCTCGATGAGCTGGAAGGTAGGCTACCTTTTCATAAAATATCAACCCCAGGCAGGGGATTCGCATGCAGGTATCATGCATGAACACTCCATTCTTCGCTTCGTATGACCTCTCAGCATGGAGAGCGTACAAAAAGGTCATAGTTCACCTACCATATGATCTACCTACAGACCTACTTCTGAAGTTGATCTCAATCGGTATATGATGACTTGAATAAATTGGAACCCGGACGACGGAAGAGGAAGGACGAGTAGTTAACCAACAACAGAGCGAATATTTTTCATTAAAACTTACAGCAACTTTCAATAATCACAGGCCTGGTTTAACTTAATATTAGGAAAAATGAACCATAGAAAATATATAAATGATACATACCGTATTTCCAGGTAATAACATTCCCTGTGAAGTGGCCCTTATGAGTCAACATCCGCGGAAAATCCAATCGAGATTGAAACTCCCAAGACAATCGTTGACATGAAAAAATCCTGTGGAATAATTAAAAATAAAGATTGTTATAGAAATATTATTTTAACATGCATCTGCCATGTAATAAGATAATTATATAATGGTAAACATACATACAAATTAATACAATTCTCGCACAAAATTTCGCAGTGAATTCTCATTCTAAACGGAAATAAGCACAAAAAAAAACATTTTTTGCCATATTTATGTGAAACGATGTTGATCCCATCTCCCAATGGCAATGGGATCAACATCATGTCTCCCATTTAAAAGAGAAACAATGAAAAATTAATTCATTTAATTTCGGCTGGAGAGTTAATAATTTCCAATAAGTTCGCGCTTGAATAATTAAAATTACAAGAGGAATTTTTATTTTCACAATTAGCAGTCGTAAGGATACTAATAGAGGCACTTAGCGTTTATCCTTTATCCCTACGCTTGTGAGGAATCCTTTTTAATCTAGCAAAATTCACTTATTCCAGTGATATTTAATACCATTTGTAATAAGCACCACCGCAGCTGGGAATAAAATCTATTGCTTTAACTTATGCTCAGCTGTGCATATGAAGGAAGCGAAATATATTTGTAGATATAACTATCAGGCTGAGGAAGGTGAAAAAGTTTACTATGAAAATTACTAAGCATTTTACCAAAATGTTAAACAGGAATCCATGCTATGAAAATTACCCCAGGAAAAACTTAAATAATACCATTAGTACATAAATATACGTTTATTTATCAAATAATTTTATGAAAATTTAAATAATTTCACGCGTTACTGATAAATACATGCGAACGTACTTTGTACTCGTATGCATTAGAAATATCATATAAAATTCATTTTAAATTTGAAAACGCCAAACGTAAATGGTTAGAACTATATTTCATCAGATTAATTACCTCGTTAACAGTTCTAATAATAACGCTGTAATACAAATTCTAAACTTTCAGGCATTGGTAATACTTCATGCTGTGCCAGTTTGGGCCTGGAGATCATGGGCCAGTACAAAAGAGGCATAAAATATCGCTACGTATTCATCATCTACACATTACTATTTTAATATAACGCAAACTTAGTCATTGTTTAAACTTGTACTTTAGGGGAGAACTCGAAAATTTCCGGCCCTATATTCGCTGTACTTTTACTGATAACTTTGTTACGCTATCGATAGAAGCTGGTCATTCTGTAGCACCTAGAATATCCCATAACGCTCTAAATTTTAACAATATTTATTAAATATGTGAAAATTGGGTCATGTGATGACGTTTTGTGTGAAATCACTATGGAAAAAAATAAGTATTTAAGAAGGCGAATCCGTCCTTAACTGCGTAGATATGGAGAAATTTAAACTCTTATAAGCCGGAAGATACAGGTATATGTCAGTTAGATAACGCCATGGATAGAAATATAGGAGCATAATTACGAAAACCATCATCAATTTCGGTTGTGGATGCAGATTTGAATCATAATTTAGTACTCAAGAAGAGGGATGTCAGATTCAAGATGATAAGAGAGTGAACACAGTTACAAAACGGAAATGCAGGACCTTTAACTGGGACGGAAAAGAAGTACCATAAAATACGTGATAAAACTCTGAGGGCATGAGGAGGAATGAATCAGATGACTGGTGTACACCTATATCTTAAAAAATGGAATGCGAAACCTGTAAACGAAAAGATATTCTGGAAACTTGAAGAAAAATTCTTATCAAGGATACGGGATGTAGCACAAATGATTGCAATACCCAGAAAAAAATATTGTACCGGTGTAAAATACCGGATTAATTGAGAATAGTTTACGTAAATACGTCATAACTTACAATTTGTACAAAGTACTGCAGGTAAAAGAAAAAATAAAGTGGTGTGTGTCTGTTTCACTCTAGTGGAATATTCACGCTGTTTTCCTATAAAAGAGAGGTGTATGGTCGCAAATACGATGTGCGCTGATCTTAAAAACAAACCTTACAGGACTTCTAATATAAATTTACACAAGATAGACGGCAAAAGTCATTATAGATCACCAATTAAAATTTTTAGGTCTAAAAACAATAAAAGAATTACTTTCTGAGGTGCAATCGTCGCTGGATATTTTTTGACAAAGCCTTAGCAATGGTTGCATAAGATGTTTATCATGTCAACCAAGAACGGTTTAATGGAATAAAATAATGAAGACATTTTTAAAAATACCTTAAAAGGTAAACCAAGACACATTTATTTCGGTAAAAAGGCTAACACATATGGAGAAGATTAAAATAACATAATATTTTTTGGAATCCATCAAAGGTGAGTAGAATTGTACATCCTCCGAAGCAATTTAATCTACGCAAATAATCTAAGCGAAAACGCTGACTGCGTCTGTTTCTGGTAAATTCACCATCATCTTAACAGCCCAACTGGCTCCCTCCTATTTAGCATTTCAATAAGAAAAGCTGCAACTTCCCATTAAAAGGAACCAAGCTTATGAATACGTAAATTAAGTCTAAAACTCCATGGAAAGCAATTTCCAATTTTCACGATTTTTATTTCATACCGTGCAGTTCTATAAACGTTTATTCGACGCATATGTTGATTTCCTAAATCACTAATCTGATATTTTTTCCTTCCCACATATTTCATTCTAATTATGAAAACGAAATCGTTTTATTTGGTCCAACCTTATCTTAAAATTAATCATATCTATTATATGATTTGGCAAAAGGCCCTTTTGTTATCTCCTTCCATCAAAATAATGCGCAAGGACGTAAGAGTTGAACTACATAAGCATTGACCTTAAGTATGTTGTATAGATACACTATACTAACAATTTATGCTCAAAAAATAAATGTAGTCACTCATTTTCGTTGAATACTTAAACTGAACAACCACTTACGAAAGACAGCATGCATTGCTATCTTTTGAAAATTGTATTAAGAAACATAAATATTGAGTTAAGACGTCAGAAAAAACTTAAAAATCGTCTGAAGTAAATGTTTAGCCATTTCTGTCTAGTATGATCCGTTGAATACCTTTTAAATAAATGGTAAATTCTATTACTCGTTCTTCATATTTGTCAAATATAAAGAAAGAATGCTTCCTTTGTAAATTGTACACAAATGATCTTCTAAATATGTCTTGGTAAAAATTACTTGCGGTGGATAGATTTTGATCAAACCATAATCGGTTCCTCTGATCTAAATGCAAGGTAACTGTAAATTTTCGAGTAACTTCAGATGGCATTTCGTGTCCGAATAACCATATACAATATACTATGTTTTAAATATACGTATGGGTAAAATATGTTTTATACTTACAATTCTAATGACATCTTACGCATATTTATAAGTCCATAAGATGAAAAGATTTCTACAGTACCGTTGCAATATCAATTGATTTTCTCAAGAATATTATGGACTTTTTGTTACATTTTCCTCATATGAAGAAAATGAAAAGTGACTCAAATATTCTCCATAAATACTCATCGAAATTTTTATTAATAGAACTTATGCTGATATAAACATGTCGTTTTTAAGATCCGATATTAACTGATAGAACCGTCGCTTTCTAAAAATACCTAATCTATTTTGTAACCCATAACATACAAAACTACATGACGGAAATACTCCTCCAGGACACACGTGCTGAGTCGCTACTACTCCTGCTATACGATATAAAAAAAGGAACAGGTTTACGATGCTTCAAGTTCGTACACATGGTGCGATTGTTTAATGGCGGGAATCACTAGTTTCTCTCGTTAAATTCCTCTTTTATGCAACACCGTTAAAATATTTCAATCTTCAACTCTTTTAATGTATATCACGAATGAAAAAGTCGTTGAAATGGTTTACGAGAGGGTTTAGCGAAATAATTACATGACGAGGTTCCCAGGATTTTAAGGTCCCAATGCCGGGCGATGGCATCCCTGGCTGTCACCATCATCAGTTGTAGGTCGTAACTTGAGCAGTGGTTCAATTTTAAGTCCCTAAAATTTCTCATTCTGAGGAGATTGGTGCGAAGGCGTGTTTGATTGGACCTCGGCCTCGCTAAAACGAATGAAAAGGCAACTGCGTAGTCGAAGAGGGCAGATCCTAGAGGATCGAGAAGGAGAATTTCGGGGCCGAACAGTAAAACAAGGAATCAGGAGAGTGGGGATGAGGGATCAGAAGGCCTCAATCACCGAGTCGATCGTAAGCCGCCGGGCGAGAGATGGAATGTGTTCTCCTCTTTATTACGGCTGTCCGGCCTCCGCGCCGGCCATTTCACGCCGCGGCGGATGCAGCCGACGCGACGGTACCACCGTGCCGAGTTTCGCGCGATTGAAAAATGGCAGGCATTAAAAACGCTCTCTTTGCCTCACGAGCGAGGCGACGCAACGCGAGAATCAGGTCACGAGGTGCGCGCCCGGAATGCCCCCGCGCGCTCAAATGGTAAGGAATGATCCAGGCTGATTCCACCCTCCTTTCCACTCCGCTCTCCCCCTCCCTCCTCTCCCCTCCGCTATCCCGGAAGCGTGAAGCGTTGCGCGTGAGGCGTGCGGCACGGCTGATGCAACAATGGCGGACGAGTGAGATGGCGAGCAAGTTGCGCGAACTTGCGCTTGAGATTCTGCATAGGGAAAGAGAATAATGGGAGAGGGGTGGGAAGGAGGGGTGAAAATTGAAGTTCTACGCTCTAAAATAGACTGAATTCCATATTTTCCAAATTTCATACCTGCTAAAGATATTCGTGTCCGTATCGTGCCGACGTGTGCCTCTATCTGATAGCATTAATCCATTCATAGAATGTTTGATACTTCCAGCCCACATCTCTTAAGGTTTCATCTCAACTGAATTAGTGATGCTAAAACTCTAGCAAACAGGTGAATGTTTAAGACCACATTATGGGAAAGAAGTGGTGCGTGTTTTGGTACCGATGAGTCTCCTAGAAAATCGTCCAACACGTGTTTTTTTTCAAGGATTTGACTCTTACTCATTGTGCTAACATTCTTTGAAAATACGCGAAGTTGCTTTCTGAGCTTGATTTCTTCGGTATTTTCATGACAAATCCATCCAATCTTGCTCGAGTCGTGTAGTCGATTTTTGCTTTTGCATATTGTTCGAAAATGTAGTCTTTGGGGGCACGGCGGATTGAGTTGCCCTGAAATGCAACTCATAGTCTAAAGACACATTTTTTAATATCACCTATGATGTGGACTCTTGTGCTACTTGCTTACGTTTGTTTTATCAAAATAGTTACGGTTAGGAATTAGTAAAGCCAAGGATGTACCATGCGTAAGTGGCAAGAATAAAAAGGATAGCAATTTGACTGTTTAATGTCGATAATAACCACGGTTCAATTTTCAAGTGAAGGTATTTAGCCTTTTGATTTATGCTTTGTTGATTTAAAACTATTATGAAGTAGATATGGGGTCCGGTTCTTTCCATGAAACCCACCTCAAATGGGTAAAGTAGCGAAAAAATGTATTAAAATAAATTTCATCTTCGTTTATTATTTCCAAATTTAAATACTTTTTTTTGAAAAACTACTTGTTCATATGTTAATCAATGCCTCACACAAGGTTAAAGCATGGATCTTTAAAGCATTTCAAATTAATAGTTGTGGCAGTAAAAGATCTGCATTGCAACGTAAAATGGCTGCACATCATTTTGGTTTTCGACCGTTGGTTGATAAATCACCCTCAATCAATATTGAAGAGTTTACCAATAAGTTTCAAGCGCGCCAATATTTTAAGAGTTGTAATCGTCTCATGTTTATCGGAAAGAACGAAATTCTTAGCCAAAAAAATATTTGCAGCCGAGTTCCTCGAAGGAAAATGTCTCGGGCGAGCAAAAGCCATTGCGCCCGCAATCGGAAAAACGATAAAAACAAAGGACTGGCAAGACTAATCGACGATTTTATTCACTCAACTTACTCATAGAATTTCCATCTTCTACCTTTGCAAGTTGAACAGTCGAACCGAATGGAAAATAATTACCTACTCTTACACTTACCAAAAAATGCCTTATCTTCCGTTAAAGTCATTGACTAAAATAACCACACACTCCACAACAGAGCAATGTACTCGTATACCCCAATTTGTCTAGACTTCCATTCACTACATTATTATTGGGCTTCATCCTTTACCTTCTGTGTCCATAAACCCTCTGCATTTCACGAGTCACTTTTTGAAAGAATTTATGATGCAGAGCTGAGTGCAAAACATGAGGCGAAGTATTTGAAAAACATTACTCATTTTCACGAGAGAAAAGGCTAAAAGTTTTGTATTAGCCGTGATTGCTATTCTTATGTTCTCCGATGCTATCACCTGCCACTTTTAATTCAATTCAAAATAACTGTTGCATCACAGAACAGCACTGAAGCGGGGATGGAATTTTATCCATCTATCTAGCTATTCACTACTCCGCAAGCCGTCGCAGGGACATGTGGTGGAGGGGTTGGGTCACCAATATTTCTACAAACACATCATACTCCGTGATACACCGAAAGGACAGGAGGAAGAGAGGGGACCAGACCTCATTCATGTCTCTAATACAATATACGGATGTTATACTGTTAGCAACCAGCTCACTGACAAATAAGAAAATCCATTAAGAGGACGAGGTCACATGCAACGGAAGCATTAATTCATTCTACTCATGCAGGACAGACAATTCATTAGAGCTACAGCGTTTTTTAAACGACACCCCAGCACTGATGCCACAAGCTTTGCGTCGGTCAGTAAGTGCAGTTTAAAATCCATCATCGGGCAAATATATTTGAATACATCTTCACGTACACTTTGTTACCGTAATAGTTTTTTTGCCATTGAAATCATGCCTAAAAGCTCAAATTTCCATTTCTGCCATTATTGGTTGAATGATGTAAAATGAATACCTGGAACTAATTTTTTTTAATGTAATTTGCAAAAAGGAAAAAAGCGAAAAAAGTAGTCAACTTCGTTATAAATGCAAAAATAGTACTGTGTCTTTGCTTGGGATAAATAGAGAAGGTATTAAATCATTACGAAATAAGAAAAAGTCATAAAAACATCTAAAACGCATCTTCAATGCAGGAGGAAATCACGTCACTCTTGAGAATCACAAGTTTACGTACTAAGAACAAATGCATTGCATTAATAGGTATGCGCGCTCTTATTATTTAAATATCTAATTCCTCGTAAAACGATTGATGAACAAAAACTGTTCGATTTTAAACATGAAAATAATACTTACCATTTTTTAAGGGACGTGTGTAAAAAAATAAGTCTATTATATACTATATACTATATTATATTCTAAATTCCTTATGGTCGATCCAAATATCAGCGATCGATCAATGCTTAACCAATATTTTTACATAAAAATCAGTAGGTGATACTTATGTCACACGCAATATCAAAAACTCTTAAATGTGCTACGCACCTAGTTATCCAGAACAGCATGCTATAATTAGTAATGAGGAAAATATCACGAATTAAACATTGAAAGTTCATTAAATATTTTAGTAACATTATTTTTAAGTTTACATTTCACAAGAAATGGATGAAACCAGTAAACAACCGATATTATTGACTCAAATCAATCGCGAAAAAATACTGAAACTCCAGAGAAAATCTCTGATGAGTCAGTTCAAATAAACGGCGAGAAATAGCTGAAAACAGAGCCAAAAAGGAACCCATCTCTTTGAAATTCGGCGTATTTCTTTCTTTCCACAACACTTTTTTTTTCATCTCTGCCTTTCTTCCAAGCTCTTCCACCTTTTCCATCCCCGATCCCCCCACCATCGCCCCTACATTTCATTTCCATTTTTATCTCCGACAATCCTCCCTCACCCCATCACCCTCCCCTATTCCCTTCGCATTCCGGCCGAAATACAACGCAACGGCATCCCGCAGCGATTTCATTTGTTTGTGAAAACTCGGCCCGTTTCCCTCCCTCTTCCCCCTTTCTCGATGCTCCTCCCTCCCATGCCCCTTTACTCCCTTCACCGTCCCTCCCCCACGTACCTCTCGCATTTAAAAACAGGTAATGCGGAACCCCTGCGCCATTTCCTACGCCCGGGGTTCGTGATACCTAGGAGTGGGGGAGAAAAAATGGGCCAACATGTGTCACACAACTTGGCCCAGTTAACCCAACTTCGACGGAGAGCGTGAGGGTGGGGGAAAAGGGAAAGGGGAGGAGGTGAAATAGAAAGATATGAAGGAGTAGGGTGGAATAGTGTAGATATCGTGGTTCTCTTATCAATATGACAGTCTTACTATCATCAGTTAACGTGTAATTGCATCAGCTTGGACAAACGTGGGTTTTATATTTGGGTAAAATGGAGAGAAGCATTGGCAAGGGGAAAGATATTGAACAGGTGTAACGAAGCAGCAACAGAAAACGAATTTATGATCTGAAGTCTCAGTGGGCATTTTAAGGAGCTCGTATTCGTTCTACGCCCTAATATGGAATATGGCGCTGCATAGCTCAGAAAACGGCCAATGAGGAAAGGGGCTACATGCTGAGAGGGGGCTTTCTACATATTCAGGTATAAGCGAAGGCGTAGTGGGAAATATGATTAAATGGACAGGAAGGTAAACTAAGATACAAGTACGGTAGATAGTGTGAAATAACGGAAAGTCGGTGAGGAAACTGGAAGGTATCAGAGAGTTAAATTGTTGTTATTTAGAATAAAAATGACAGGCAAGTGCGGATAATGGAAGACAAGAATCGGCAGCGTGAATGGCATCTAAAGATTATCAAATGTAAATATCTAAAGAAGAAAATAAACGGCCAGGTTCTTAATATTATTTTGACGCATCGCAGTAATTATAAAAATGCATAATAATTTTTAGGAAATGTTTTAAACCTACCACTCCCTGTTAGACTACATGTATAATATTTGCGTTATGCTACTAAATCACTTTTGAACCTGCCCTTAAGTATAAATTAAGTGGCCTAATTCTTGCACTATTTCATAAGACAGCTCATAGCTGCATCAGCTGACAAGTACTAAAACTCATATAAGTATTGATGCGTAAACATTGAAGAACTTTTAACGCCGAGTTCAATCCCCTTCGTTTTACATTTGCATATGCACTTAATATAATTTCAACGTTGCATAGTTATGAATAATAACATTCATAGCAATTAATATTCAATAATAGCATACTTGAATCAAGCTGGTTTCTCATTTCTCCCTCTCTTGCGTTGAGAACACTCACCAGATGGTGCATTATAATCGGTGGAAGCGTGGTTGGCTTTTTACGGACATTCATACCACACTATTGTTATTACCTAACATCGATTCCCAGACTCAGGTGTAACAAACATGCACCGGCGAGCATCGTATTCAATCAACAATCCTAGGATTGGCTCGATGCAGTTCACGATTCGATTCCCCTAACAGATAACCCCTTCATGCAGTGCAGTCTATTTCCTCTGGGATGCTACCGTTGCATCCGTTGGCTTTGGCTAGATTGCTTATACGGGAAGCCATCGTAATCATCAGGCGTCCTGTAAACTTCAACTGAGAGGAAGGATACGAGCTGGAAGAGAAATTTCAGCCTAAGCATCAATTAGAACCTGTGGGACTCCAACGGATTGCGTATACATACTTCCATAAACATGTACACATATTTTCATTCGTTTGATGAATGGGAATTAAAAATAAATTATAATTAATAAATAATATAATATATGCATATATATAATTTTATGTATGTATATATATATATATATATATATATATATATATATATATATATCAGTGTAAATTATGCAGATATATATTCATTCACATGGAAATAGTTCCTTCCTTCTCTTCTTTGAGAAAGTCGACCTGACCACCGAAAATTCGAAAACGTGTGATTTCTTTTCTTTTTTGTGGTGCTATATATATATATCGATTATGTGGAATTACTCAGGAGTGCAATATAACATTTGGACGGCTCAATAGATAACAACACAGAATAAAATAGATTGCACGTAAAAGAATAGTCACATTGTAGAGTGTTTGAGCTTTCAGCCTACTCCGAGGCCTTCTTCAGGTCAGTCTGAAAAGGTCTTGAGGGTAGAGTGATGTCTGGGGAAGGAAAAAAAGGGGGGGAAGGTACAAGGAATTCTGGGAGGAGAATTAAAGATGGCGGTTAAGGGTGGGAATTTTAAAGGATCGGAAAGCTAGGATATATGCGGATTTCCGAGTTCTCATCTCTATGTTGGTGGCTGAATCGGGTCGGTCTAGAATCCCTACCCAACGAATCGAAGTCACAGGAGAGGTGGGGAAGGCGGAATCGAGCAGATCACAAGCGCAAAAACATTTCCTTGACCGGGACTTGAACACCGGACCTTTCGACTTGCCGGGCCGATGGTCTAACCACTTAAGCTATGGAGGAAACGTAATGAAGGCGTAATGAGGTCTGCTAATCTTCATGCAACCAAGTGCCCCGATTCTTTGGCCAAGAGATGGCGTTAGGAAGCTGTTTCACCCACAAAACGTGAAAATAGACGAGACACAAGAGGAAAGGACAGTGGGTTAGCAATCATACAACAACATAAAGCATAGGAATAGTGCGCTTCATGGCACGCATAGCCAGAAGAAAGAGACGAGTCACATTGGCCAAATACACATTCAAACACGAAATTCCGCAATACGTCGAACAAATATTCATTCACATGAAAATAGATACAAGGAAAAGGAATAGGAACACACATGAAGGACGAACACAGGAGAGGTTGGGAAGGCGGATTCAAGCAGACCACGAGTGTAAATGTATATAACTTATACCAATCTACCACCTCTGAAAAATCATTTCCTAAGTCCTTGAATGGTTTGATGGCCAAGAAGAATTTTGTTCTCATCATGAATTCCCTTGAAGCTGTAACGTCACTAGGAGAAGTAAATCGTGCTCCAGAGGTCTACGTGGAAAAGTAATAAAGTGCCATTGATGCAGGAGCACTCCACTTACGTATATACTTACTTACTACTTATACTACTATTTTCCTAAAATTATTTTCCTTCGTAGTTCCCTTCCGAACACTTCAAAATTCAGACTTCGTTATACAGACCTGTATTACTAATAGATAGCATTATCTCAGGAAGTGAATATGCCCGTGGGTCATGTCTCGATGCAGATGACTTTCTTCTAAGTAAGTTCTTTGGGTAAAATTCATTTCATGCATTCTTTCTGAGAAACCCAAGTTTAAATATTGCAACATTTTAGTGATCCCTTGATCATCTGAAAAAATATCCCATTCTTAATCCAATCCCTTTCACCAAATTTTACACACCCTGCCAGATATCGTTACGGGGCTTACATGGTACTAATCAGTATGTATCGTAGGCGTAAAATTATGCTGCATAAGAAACTCTATTAAACCACGTGGCCGTACCCAGGAATAGGGATAAACTTGACAGAAAAGACCGATGGGAAGAACGTTTACCTTCCGGGAGAAATGGATTCTGCTTGGAACAACGGCCTGCAGAAGCTTACTAACTAATCTCTTCAAGTCACCGTAATCCCTTCTTTCCACGCCTTAGCGGCCTGTTTTATGTATATTATTTTCCTCCTCCCTATTACTTTTCTTTAGTCCTTTACCCCCATTAGGTATATTCTCCATCACATTAGCGGCGACTCTGTAACTTCCATGCCTTTTCGTTCAGAGGCGGCGGGTTTGACTCCTGTCCAATGTGGATTTTTTTCTACCTCGGACTCAGAAGTATGTATTTTTTCTCCTTGTAATTTGCTATTCATAAGCTAATGTAAAAGTCCAAGGCTTGGCTGTACTTGATTTAAAGCTAAATGACTGAATAAGGCAATGCGTCTAAATATTATTATAATTTACATTCTGTTACCAATAGGTCAATAGGTCCAGTGGCAACGATCTAGTGATCCACCCTTATAATACACAAGAAGAACATACATGGTTTATTATGAAAGTAATTCCCATGGTTTTATTGTGACGCGACTTTCCACGGCAGCGCGGTAAAACTTGTCGGTAAATATGGGAAGGGAGCTCCCTTTCTAACGCAGTTGGTTGCCAGTTTGCTCCGAGCAGTCTGAACGGAAAGACGTGCCTACGCGTGAAGTATGTTTTTCGAGTTTGTAACACGGCGCGATGGAGCGTTCGCTTGACCATGACAATGCCCCCAGCTACACGTCCTTCATTGTTACCAACTTCCTGGCCCGGAGCACCCCCCCACCCCGGGGGGGTGCTCCGGGCTCCCGGGCTCCGTGCAACTTTTTTTGTTTCCCCAACTGAAGAGAGTGCTGAAAGAAAATCATTGGGAGACCGTGGAAAACATTCGCAAGCATGTTACAACGTTCCTGAGAGAAATTCCCGTCGAGTAGTTTCAGGGTGCCTTCCAAGCGTAGTAGACACATTTCCGCAAGTGTATTGATTCAGGGGGAGAGTACTTTGAAGAATTTAAGCATTTTTACAAGTACAATCAATAAATCTATTTTTCCCAGAGAATGCACATGAATTTAATAGTGGTCCCTGTATATGAAACAAGATACATTTAACCATAGCACTTAAAAATTATCAAATTTCCCAACCGTACCTGTACCATCAAATATGGCCCAGGTGCACACCATTTAAAGCAACGTATATGGTCCAAAATCACACTCCGTCCAAAATCACACATTATTCTACATCAGGCCCCTCCCAAAATCACGCACCGTTAAGACATTACTCACTTTTACAATCCAACTTCTCACGCCATCCACATGACGTACAAAACAATATTTTTAACATATGAAATAACGTAATAATTAATGAAAAATAAAGTTTATTACTCAGTCCTTTGTCCTGAGGCTGCTTTACACCTATTCTTAAAACTCCTAAAATTTGATGGAAAAGGCACAAACAACCCTCCAGGCAAATACTTCCATTCAACAATACCATATAATGAACTTAATTGTACTCTTCGGTTTTCTAAGTGTTTTTAACCTAATGCATTATTCTTAATATCACCTATGAATTGATTAAAATTCCTGTTTATCCATTTTAGTCTTATATGTCCTCAAAAGTCCACCACTTCTGTTATAAATTGCCTTTCCTTTTGCCGAGGGTCCTTTTCTTCTTTTCTATCATTAACTCCAGTAAGTACCAGCAAGAAAAGATAATTTGTCTGTCCAAGTTGGTAACCAATACATGGTTTTACCTCCTGCATTATAATATCAAGGCATTCATGAACTCTCCATAAAATAAGCGACCAAGTAGAAGGAGATATGGGAGATGAATGAATGTCATTTCTTTCTTGGATAAGACTTGAAAGGTGTATAGGATGTATTAGGTATTTCTTTACCATGGTTAAAAAAACGGCTTCCCTTTTTTTATTTACTCTATTCTTAAGAAAGAAAAACCCACTATATTCGGTACCTTCATTTCTTAAAAAATTAACTTAAAGCTCAACTTTTGTAGTCATGACCTCGAAGCCCTGCATTTTCCCTCTCACTTCTGGTCTCCTCTAGGGTGACCGACAACGAGATTGGCAAAGGACGTTGTCGGAAGAGAATTTGGAGGGCGGATGAAAGAAGGGAGGATAGGAGAATACGACAAGATGACACATTTTTGGCAGAACGGTGGAGTGACGTGAAGGAGGAGAAGACGATGGCAGATGGGTCGGGATAAGACGATTAGTGCTCTCTTTATAACCGCTAAGCAAAGAAAACTTGGCTCTCCACCTCCCTCCCCCACCTCCCCGGGTCAGTGTCAGTTGTCTTCCAATCGATGGGCCTCCCTCCGATGCGTGAAGAATTTGGCGATTAGGGAGAGAGGGACACGAGGGATGGCGCCTAATGGGAGTGTCATCAAGGGTCAACGCAGAGGAAGAGCAAACGAAGCGGAGTGCCGATAAGCGTGAGAAGGCAATCATCGTGGTTCAGAAAACAACCTTTCTAAGGGTCGATCCCGAGAAAGATTAGAAGAGATTAAAGTGAGCCAAAACCAAAAATTCTATTAGTTATGGCTGCGTGAAGAACAAGGATCAGCTTTTTGCATCTATTTCGCATTTTCCATCATACCTCTCCGTAGAGAATCAATTAGCAACGGTTAAATTCATGCCACCGGTAATGCATATGCTATCCTGAATCATTGGTTCCCTCATAGAGAAAGAAAAATCTTACCCTTATAATATCCTATAATATAATTATAAATAATAATCCTAATAATATAATTCAAAATCTACTAGGTCAATTTATTGAATAAATAACAAAAGATATATTTAAGTTCCACCATGGAAGGCCATGGTTTCGATACTTTTTGCATATTCAGGTGTTGTCTTACGGTGTCAAACCTATTCAGACAAAATTAATTTTTATTGACGCCATGATTTTTGGGTTGTTCGTTGTTTCATCTGGATAAACGACAGTTTTGCTGGCGTTGCGATCAGCATCTTTTAGCCCGAAGTGGAGCAACTTCAGACCTCAAAATGCTGACTGCAACTCATTCGCAATATGATAAGACATCGAGGAATATTGAGAACCAGCTTTTTTTAGCTACAACTAAATAGATTCAAGGTAAAATCTCAAGTTTTAATTCAATTCTAACATTAAAGGGTGGAAAGAAAAGTTAAGAAAGTTTTAGTTTTGCGTAAAAGGTGACAGTTTAAATATACCTATATTAAATGAGTTTAAATAGAAGCAAGTCCCATAGATAGCTTTAGGAGCACCACGGTGCATAGAGAAGAAGAATAATTTAGTAATGCTGCATTGAATTTTCCTTATTTTACATGTTCCAAACTTTATAACTATGCACGAGGAGTTTACCAAGAATGACATAAGACGTAATCCTTCAATGTCCACGATTCCTAACGGAATAATGGATTAGTTTGGTACTTCAACTACCAAACGGTCGCAGTACAAGATAAACGCCTTGAAAGCATATTTCTCACTGATCAACAGATGCAAGATGACACATAACTACAAGCATTTTGGATGGCTAAAATACATTTACACACGTTATATCTGATATAGATATCGATCCCAAAAGTCTAATACAAATAAAAAAGTTAAATAAATGAAAGGGTACACATTTTCGTGTATCCTTTCACTTCCCAATGGCTTTTTCCTGAACTGCGGCGAAAGGTTTAATACCTTTCCGTACCTATAACCTCTAACTCTCAAAGTTGTACAGACAAAGGTAATTAAGTTTTTTCTTAGAAAATTCAATCATTCCAGAAAGGTCAAAGGGTAGAAGGCAGACGACAGGTAGCCCACATATTGTCTATTTTTCAGTTATGTGGCTGCAAAGGCGCCTAACCCCAGTGGGGATGTTATTTAAGTGACGATGCCACATTAATAACACTCTTGAAGAAGATGGCTGAAAATAGTCTCAATCATTTTCCGTAACACCATTATATGGACAGATATAAAACAATGAATGATTAATCCTGGTAACTATGGGGCTCAAATCTCAGAGATGGGTGTGGAGGAGGAAAGGTCTCATCGACCGTCATCATACGGCACCCTCTTACATATGAAAGTCAACAGCAGTGGAAAAGAAGGCACAAAAGAGGATGATAGCATCTATTAGAACAGGGATCTGAAATGTTGGGGCATTATTATGGAAAGGAAAATTTTAAAAAAGCGCTAAAAGTGAAATGTAAATAGGAAGTATGTATACGTCAGTTTTGAGTCAATTGAAAAGGAGAGACAGCAAGGATTACTAGAACAAAACTTTCAGCATAATTATGGCTTTCGGGAGGAGAGACAGGGTTAAGTATTCATAGTATCGAATGGGAAACCGGGGAGATAATAATAAATATAGAGTAGGGAAAGAATTTTATTGAGATTAATTAAAGCAAACCTGAATTATTTATTTGTAACCCAAACAAATTCACATGCAGTCACCGGGAGGGTGAAATTATAAAACCAATTATCAAATATAATTGGTAACGTGTCTTGGAGAAAAGGAACTTCGGGACAGTAATGCGATCATTTACCGTTGCCTTCCAAGTCACTATTTTATAGTTAATCAAGTAATTCTGACCACTTATGCAGTAAAGAGACTGCACTAACCACTGCAGTTTCCAACTTCATTCGAATTGAGGAGGACTGCTGACCCTTCTTTAAGTTGACTGGTGAAAGCAACTTACCAAGTCATGGTATTTCTAGGTACTAGGACAGCACAGGATTTTATAGAACTGTTGGTGACTTTAGAATTGAATCTTAATTGATGTTGGGCTCCTACCTCCTTTAAATAACGCCATTCCTTCACATAAATTGAACTTTCTTCGGAAAAATGGACTTATTTCTCAGATAACATATCTACAAAGTAGACCTACTATATGCAAATTCGTTACGTACTCGAAAAATTAAGGTCATACGCGTGTTCATAAATTAAAGATTACCAACAGCATCCAATTAAATGATAATATACTTGCTTTTAATTTATGTAATGTAATTTATGTAAGTCCAGAAATACACGAGACTTGTAAAATTTAGAAACAATTAAAATCCTAAACAAATCAAAGAATTGAATTGCATTTGCTGGCATTGTGAATTTTCCTCAAAGATTACGACTGCTCGTATTGAGACGTTAAGTACGGAAAAAAATAATTCACAAATGTCATCTCTATAAGTAAATAAGATAAATACAAAATTGATATTTGAATGTTTCATAATAAAATTTGAGCGAAAGCAAACTTTTACATCTTTCAGTGGTATGGGTAATCAAAAGTCGATCCGAAAATGCAATACATCAGACATTCAATACCGTCTTTGGAGAAGATGCACGGGTCATGCATTTCCCATTGTTTCCATCTGCAGATAAATATTAAAACGAAAAAGACCCGTTTTCCTCTATTTGGAAAATTAATACGTACTCATTTGTTTCGTGAGTTGCAAAATTTAGCCCCAACTGATTAATCTGTCAATTCGTGAGATACTGCGTTGACAACAAAGCTCTGAAACCATTTTCCATATCACTTGTTATCTATCTTGACAATAAAATAAAAATGAGAAGTAAAATAATTCATCACCTAAAATATTGTCGATATTAAAGTACCAGTAATTATTGCCCGTATAGCATATACTATATAACTCAAAATTCAAGACTTGATTTTCGCAACAAATCAGATGAAATAACGATTCTCGGAAAATATCCATTTACAATATTTAGAAGATATTAGCAGTAATTAATAAAGCTTTCACTGAGATCTGCTAGCCATTAAAAATTAACCCATCAAAAGCGTTTACCTTGATGATAGTAGCAGTCTGGCCAGCTTAATTTGGAAATAAAATGCATATGCTTTGCAAGCTTATGGCGTTAAATTATTTGATTGTATAGATTAATTATCATGTGAATTTCATTCATAAAAAGGGAAGTATTTGAGATTTTTTAATGTTTAACAGTAATAATGTCGGCATATTTAGGCGAGTAAGTAAAATCCTACCCTACTAGTGCATTAAATGTTTTTTGTAAATACAGCACCCAAAATGATCGATGCAATCAAAAAGTTATGACCTAAGTGGTTTAAAAGATGCTTTATGGCGGGTACTATTTTTCGAAGAGGCAATTACAAGCATTTCAAAAAAATCAAAATTAAAAATTTCCTGATCCTCTTATGATAATTAAAAAAATATATAAAAATTATTAGACTTCTAATAAAATGGATCATATTGGTGTTATCTTTAATCTAAAAATTAAATAAAATGAATATATTAAAATAATTTTGAGACAAAGTAGCGCATCAAAATATTAATAAAATACAACGGCTACATTTTAAATTTATACAAGTTCCCTTCACACAACTTGGTACACGAAACTAAAAATCTACCTTAAAATTCATAAAAATACATTTTCGTTCCCGTTAAAAAAAATAATATCAGACGTTAAGAATGCAAGGAAAAGAGTAGAACTGAAAGTGAGAGAGGATGCAGAACGCGAAAAGTTAACATGACATCATGGAGAACTAACTAACTTAGGAATGACGGTAAAAAAAAGCCTAATAAAGCAAAGGAGGGGGAGCGAGAGGAATTCTCCGCCGAGGACAAAAATCAGGCGCTGAAATAAAACAACTAGGTATTATCATCAACTTCGCAATACCTGAACGTGGTGTTTACACACAAAAATTACACAGAAACTTTCTCGACAAGGGGAAGAGAGAGCGTCGCGACGCGTCCTTGCTACGGGCTTACTTGAAAGTGCCGTATTCGCAATCTGTCATTCCGAGTATTTTTGGATATGGCTGCATTGTTCAGTGACGTGACTTTAATGATAAAGTCATTACCAGACGACCTGAGTGGGAAGGAGCGAAAGGGAAAATTATAGAAAATACTGGAAACCTGGTGCCAGAATAGGTTTTCTGTCGCCAAGAGGCAGAATGATGATGCCATTAAAGTTATATCACGATGCCATAATAGCTACCTCAACATCAAGACACGTCATTGAAACATTTTTCCCAAGAACTCACACGGTCAGTCATACTTCGATTCTCTATATTAACATAAAATTGTATCAATACCTTTGAATAACGACTGGCATGTTACTATCAAATAAGTGGAAAGTATGTATACATTACAATTACATTTTAGTTGTATTGTTCCAGGAAAAGAGTTCTCAGCAACATTTTGGTCTTGTTGAGAAATTTATGGCAAATTTCATGTTTAGTCATAGGTATCTCGATCATTCTTGGTATTATTTTGTATTTAATACCTCGTGAGAAAAAGCATATCATCAGAAGCTAAGACTATCTTATATCTTGGAAGATTTTTTCGATTATTTCACAGATATTAAGAGAGGTCAAACAAAAACCCAAATGATAGGGAACAACGAGGAGAACGAAAGGAATTGATGGCGATAGAACGAACGAGAAAAAAAACGAAAGATGTGTCACAAAGAGTGACGTAGGAGTGAGATTCTCAAGGGTTAAGAGACGTGGAAGAATAAAGAAGGACGGAAAAAAGGGTTTCAGCGTCTCAATCGGCCCACGTCCCTTTAAAGGGACAAGGCAGGAGAGGTTAGGATTACTTCCTCCTCCACTCACTCGTCTTCCGCAAACGCCAGTCGATCCCTACCCTCCCCGTCAATATACCATCCTCTCCCACCCCATTCAACATCTCCACCACTCCCTCCCTTTAAGCCATGGCGTCTCCCTGCTGCCGACTCAAATGGTTGGATTTGGCGTGCGGTTGACGGAGGAAGGAATTAATCGTCCATTTTCTCGCTCGCGGACGGAATTACGCCCTGCAACCCATCGGGATCCCTTCTGGGAGGGAAGATCTACTGAGGGGCCATCTACTCTAAGCTACGTCCTTGTGGAAGGGGAGTGGGAGGGGGACTGCTGCCACGACTTTATCGGAAAATATTTGGCAGATCGTTCGGCCTTTTAAGCGCGACATGTAGAGCGGAGCCTCCAAGTTGGATGAACAACAGCAATTGCAAGAGCGCCCGGAGGAACCATATTTTCGGGAGACTTAACGATTGAGTCGTTGAGACATAGGTCACCACCAATTAATAAATTGAGTTAAATCAATATTTCAATGCACTTTTAATTCACTCAATGCATCTATGCTACTTACTAACATCTAGCTTGCACGTTCTTGGATAAATTTCTTGCTGGATCCTAAGGTACAATTATTTGTTATAATTAAGCATATGTACTTGTGGAGTGAGGAGAGGTAGATGTGTATTTGCATGCGTGTGAAATGATAGGATTTTTCTATGAATGTATGCACTACTGTGGATTTCGGTTTGCATGTATGTGTTAGTTTTGAATGCGGTTTTTCTTTATTCCTTTTTTTTTGAGTGGTGACCTAACACCCCCCGCCACACGCCCTTGCGGCGGCTTGCGAGGTATTATGTAGATGTATGCAGTTATTTAAATAACTTACTAACGTCAGAATAATAGTTTCCCATAGTGGAAAGCAATGTTGTTTATGACTCTGCCCCCTCCTCCTAGACAAGTGCAAAATAACTCTATCGTAATCTCAAAGGTACCCAAAGATCACTCTGATTCTCAACGTCTCAATATTTGATTTCTTGAACAAGGGTCTATTTTAACGCTTCGACTAAGGTGTAAAAATATAAATATATTAATCACATCTAAACCAAAGAGGGAGACCAAAAATATCTCCACGCTATGCTGAAATAAATGATTTGAAGGATCAGTATCTACTAATGATTGGGTAATTGATGGATTCATGAGACCAATTCATAAACAACGTACAGTGTAATTAGCGAGGTAAGAGTTAATCATTCTCCGGCGCTCCTCAAAAGTTAACCATACAGAATTAATTAAATAGGATAAATTAAAATGAAACTTTGCCAATGAAGCGCAGGAGGTGCTTTAACGTAATTTTTCATTTTTTTTGGTATTTTGAAGCAAAGTTAAAAGCAGGTTTTATGTTCTAAAAGTTAGTCCACTCTATGAGTGCACCTTGCGCATTAGTAATTAAATAAGAATGATAAAGTGCGCGGATAAAATAAAATGCTATTTTATTATCTTACTAAATAATAAGTATTTGACTGGCCTCTATTTTTACTAATGACTACGTGCGTATCATGAAAAGAGTGACCCTAACATTTGAGGTCATAATAACATTACTTAAATTTTTTTTCGATTATGTGAGTTGGCAGTATGTTTAGTTATAATCCGTTTTTAAGATGAGCTTTGATACCTCTTTCCAACTAATTACACCCTTTTTCCATTACACGGGATCAACAAAGCAGTAGTTTTTGCAACGATGGTTTCCAATCACATTCATTATCCATTTGGTACGTCTCGAAAAAATCTGTGGCAAAATTGGCAATTAATTTTGGAGTACAAGGTCATTTTTTAATGAGTTTCACTCTAATTATTCCCTGTTATATTACTTCCTTTGTTCAATTTAAATCACACCTTTGTTTTTCAAAATTATTTTATTATATTCAATAAATCTATTTGGTTTTCTGTGGGTAAAAAAATGTTTGAATGCTAGTATATTCATGCCAGCTATCAGAAATATCCTAAACCTTCACAATTTGGTTCTTCATTCTCAATTACAGAAAAAATCGTAATGGGAGTAAAATCTAATCATACGATTTTTGACCTCCCATATACTATATGTGTAACCATGAAAAATTCCGTCTCCAATTGGAATATTGAAGACTGTGATGGCGGAGAGAACTTAAGGTAGGTGAGGAATAGGAAGGAAACGACAGGCATGTTGAACGGAATGAAGAAAGGTTGAACTTATACGGCATTGGAACAAGTGTTTATTGTAGTCTCGGGTCTGAGGTTATCTTGCTATGGAAGGCTAAGGAACGTAAAGTGTGCGTCCATTTAAAACGTACCTTGAAGGTCAATAATATATTCGTTCGTACACTGCGACCTTGAAAAATGCTGAAAATGCCGCATATGAAATTCCCCGGGATGTAATTCTCAGTTCCGTCGTCATTTTGTCGCGTCGCGATGTAATATCATGCTAAGGCGTATGATATAAAAGGTAAGCTTCCCCTACGACTACATGTATCTGAAATTGAGTCAAAAATATTACAAAATAAATTATGAGTCGGTGATAGAACCGCCTTTGGCAACATTTTCACGTTTATAAAGAAGAGTATAGCTTTTCAAGTAGGCCGATTTATTTCTCATTCGGGTAGAAGGCCCTCTCAAAACAAGAATGAAGTTGAAGTTCGACATGGACACCTAATAACAGAATATTGAATTTATACCCCGAGGATATTTGCGTTAAAAAAGACAAGGGGATTGATGAAATCTACCCGCAATTACTTTATCAACCATCCATGATATAGAAAATTTCATTCAATTTAAGTCCAATTTTGAAAGAGACACATTTTTATTGTTTCACATTCAAAGAAGCCGCTTTTTATTCCAGGAAGAGCGAGAAATTTTATAAAAAGGAATTGAGATAAGCGGTAAAGGTTGATAATTTCCGGGAAAGAATTTCATTGAATTTAAAACTAAGTAGCTTTTCTATTCACATTTACCTCAATTTGATGATTTCCCAAAAAAAATGGAAAAGTTCTCTTTTCTAACCTTTTGGCGGAATAAAAACCCAGGTGACATCACATTACTATTCATAGTAAAGGGATGAATAACAAAAAATTAGCACGTAGTACGGATGTATGTTAGATAACAAGATATCGTAAAATACTACATTATCAAGGAATGATGATTAATTTCCGAATGAAGCCTATTTCTTCAAAGAGATACTAAAAATTGACAAATTGAGATTTGAAACAATTTTCTAAAAGGTAACATAATTTAATTGGCTTGTAAACTTGTGACTAAGGTCAAGGAAGGTGGCTTCAAACTTTACTTAAAAGGAGTATTTAAATTAATAAAATATCTCAGTACTACCACCACTTCAACTTACACGTTATCCCATGGTGCAAACTTTTACTTTGACTAATCTTTTCTACCTTTAGCAAATGTAGCCCTGAAGGTTTAATGTTATATTTATTACTACGCCAATGCAGCTAATACATAAAAACGACACACCGTACTTATTGAAACCAAACTAAAACAAAAAATCGATCCAAATGTTTGATTAATAGGCAAGGGTAGAGCTCACCTCGCACAAAGTTCATTCATAAAGTAAACAGGGAAATGGGGACGATTCCTTTGCCTGGGCCAACTGCGGTTTCCCAGGCAGATCGTGCAACCGACAAGTGACATTCGTGGTTATAGGTAGTACCAAAAGACCTTTCCACTGCTCGACTCTGTTAATCATACTTATTGAGTGTAAGACTGATACCGAACAATTTAAAAAAACAATTGTCCGATTAATATCTACCACTATTTGTCCTCTCATTGGGGCCAAACTATGAGGTGAGAAATGGAAGACTTAAACCTACTACAAAAGAAGCCAGTGCAAATAAAGAGAGAGTATTTCGAGACTAAGGCATACGGACAAGGTATTTACTTCTCTTATCATTTTCGCGGATATGACATTCATTTTTGTTCAACCCTGAAGAGCAAGAAGTTGTGGAACGGCAATTTACAGCAGATAAAAATGAGAACCAGCACTGTCTATCTGATGCTTTAATAGACATCGTCCAGGAGCATATTAACGTCAGTAACAATGATTTCATTAACTTTTAATGTGTCTAACGTAGACTAAAATGTTAAGGGTATAAATTATAACTCCGTTAGACTGAAGGCCCTAATTTATTTCAATGATGCAACTGATTTGTCCTTTACCGTGATCTATGAATGGCCACTACCTCATTTTTAGATTAACATTTCTCTACACAACCGCTCCAATTAATCACTAAATTCATGCAGCAAACTTATCCGAATTTAGTGATTTGTCTACACTATAGCGCCGTTACAAAATATAGTCCAGAAAATGAAGCAAAAGTGATTTTTTGTGAACTCAAAATTGATGATTATAGTAAATTTTTGCATTTTTGTAAACACTGAAAATCGATGTTTAATACAACAGTACACTATCTGTTTAGTTTTAATATCAAGATATTGTAGGAAAATAAAAATTTCTGAGCGGAAGCATTGTAAACCATTTTTTACAATCATGTACACATGTAGGTTTTTCACAAAGACGTAGTCGCTTGAAGATAATACAACAGATTTTACGTTGTCGACGATTCTTTCTTTCTTCCCTTTCTCCTCTTGCAATCTATGGCACTCTTACCTCCTCCTTTCTCCTTAAATTAATTATGTTAGAAGCATCCAATCTCCAAGCATCTTGGCATTACATGCATTTTCAGTATCAATAAAGGTCTAAGCCGTTAAGTGATCGAATAAATACTAGCAATTGATTCAAAAGGATGATTCATTAGGTTAATTTTTAAGTGAACAGAGAGAGGGAAGGCTTATTGGCCATGCAGTTCATACATAGGGTTATATAACTCAGGGCTAGGAGGTATGTTATTAGTAAAATCAATATTAGACGTAATTATGATAAAAAAACAACGTAGCCCGTAAGTCCAAGTAGGAATATTATTTCGTATCTACAAGAGTGATGTAATAACGTTAAAACCGAAAAATGAGGACCAAGAACCACATATGGCAGGGCTCAAGACGAGATATCAGGTCAATGAAAGCGTCTTACTTAAAATACTACGCGATAATACGTCATTTCCTCTACCTCTCGCTAGTACTTCCTCCAAGAAAGGATTAATTCATCATAATCTTGAGACTAATTCATCCCCTCGCCTAATGCAAAGACGCAAACCATCTCCTCTGAGCAAAACTTGCTCCTTTGGAACATGTGTTACCATTACCCATTGTCATCTGTTAGAGTAAACTCATCCCTTTTCCGCCAAGGACGGAAGTGCTGCAGAGCGGAAGTTATGCTCTATAAACTCGAGTAGGGAAGCTTTAACTCTCACGTCGTCGAAAGATATTGCCGCCTCCTCTCCCTCACACCATCTTCTCTCTCGCGACATTGATGGAATTGCCAAGGGGAGTGCACGAGCACGTCTGAGAGCCCCTTCATCATGGATGCCGATGCTCAATTTTTTGTTGAGCAAAAATCCCGACACGCTCGCAAAGAATCGTACCATATCCCACTACTGTGTTGCCATATTTTTGTAACCCATAGAAATTTTCGGGGGGATATCATCCAACTTTTTCATCAAGACGGAGCTCTTTCGTGGGATGCGTCACCTAGGAGACAATTCCGTAATAATGAAGCCGATGTAGTCCGTCGCAATAAATATTATATCATTTGAACGGTAAAGCATTCAAAATTGTCCGACCTAGTTGCATGAGTGAGTTAGTAACACTTTTTATCACATATTTCGGAAACCATAATTATGTGACGAACCATACATTGCTTTGTTTCACTTGGATATTACAAGGCAAGGCATTGAACATTCAGAAAAATTCAATGAACCGTGGCTTTAAAAGTACGTTTCATAGAACAATCCTAACTTTTTTTTAATATTTTGAGCAAGTCTCTTCTCCAAACTATATAACTACCAACAAGTTATCTTCTTGAGGTAAAACTTCACGCGAAATCCATCAAAATCATCAGCTCTGATATCCCATGCTTGAGTTGTTCCGCAGAAAGAGAAAAATATTATGCAGTATTCATAATGAGAAGTGTCAACATTTATTTATTGTTGATAACTGCCCACTGCTTTTCAAAATCACCATACTAATTGAAGCAAGAATGAATTGGGTAATATTTAAAAATATTCAATTCATCTTCAAGCCAAACAAGACCTTCCGAAAACATCTAACGAAAAAGGAGTTGAAGCAGACGCCCGAAAGTGTTTGCATTGCAGCTAATAGTTATTCGAAACTAGGCACCGTAATTAAACGCTTACGGTGCTTAATTTAACATGCATATAGAGGAAATAAAAATTTACCACTCTCTAAATTACGTAAAATTAAATTTATTACTCATTTTTATGTGCCTCTGAATTACTTTTTTAAGTTTTACTACATCACTCAGTGGATAGGCAGGAGATGAAAGAGCTATTAAAGTTAAGGACTCTGTACACTAAATAAAAACAATGTGTTCGTTAAAATATGCAGAATGAATAGTATTTCTAATCAACTCTTAACTTTTTCTGTCTACCGTTTACTAAACTTCTTTTTGACTAAAGGTACGAACACACACGATGCATCCTTACACGATATTGTTAAACCTCAATAAACCGAAAAAACTACCTTTCCATAGTAACCTTTGGAGAGGTCAACACACACAGCTGTACTATTATTACAAAAAATTCTCCTTAATATTAAGGATTTATTAAAACTTTATTTTATCAACAAAACCGTGCAGGAAAATTCAATGAAAATTCAAAAGTTTAAATGAAATTAAAAGCTACAGTCACAGAATGATCATTATTAATAAATTAGTTGGACAGGTGAGACAGGAGATCTTCTTTCTATACTCATTATCGTACCAGGGTTCTTTGAAATTATAGTTTAACTAGTGAAATAATTATGTAACGGTGAGAATATTTTGCTAAAAATTGAATCAAATTGGAAAAAAAATATTCCCTCCTTATTTTTATTATCTAATCTGAGGCACTCTAGGAGAATGGCACAAGGAAGGTAAATCACTGAATCCATCGCTTCAAGACTAAACATTTTACAGGACCACGCAATTCATGACTAGCTAGACTTGGAATTGAGGCTCCCTAAATTTTACTAGCAGAACCTATTTCAGTTCCATCAATAATGCAAAAATGGTACTCTTTTAGGAATGGAAATCGCCACGAGAAAACCCTTCTACGCCATAAAAAGGGCACAGGTACCACAGAGAAAGCAAAAAAAAAAGAGTAGAAGCTCCTTCCATTTCGGGGGACATTCCTAAATTAGTTCGATTCCTCCTTCACGTGCGATTGCGCGCACGTGCTTAAGTCCCTCGTGCAATATTAAGCAGGCGCGAATGCGGAAAAAAAACACGGCAGGAGACACAATCCTTCGGCCCGCTGAATACTTTCTTATGATAATCGACCGGGGAGCAGGCGCAGGTACAAGGGAGTCGAAAACAACAACACTCGTGGAAAAACCTCGCCCTCGCGGATAGAAAAACACGACGGAGTGTTGTAGGTTTCGGGAGGGGGGGGGGAAGGTAGCGATGGAGAGGGAGCGGGGAATTTTTCGTGGAGGAGAGCGGAGAATGGAGGCGGAGAGGGGAAATGGAGGGTATGGTGGAGAACGCGTAATTTCGGAAGTCGCTGAGGGAGAGACGGACCCCAACCCCCACTCTCCCTCGCGCAACACACTGGCCCGCGGAATTGGGCATAAAACCGAAGGAAAAACAAGGAAATTTCGAAAACTGAAACGTCGCGGTTGGCGCCACTGTAGGGGGAAAAGAAAGGTAGGAGAGCAGAGCAAAAGGGAGGCAAAAAGAAGCAAGACAAACATTCGCACTGGTTAGACGAAAAGAAAATAAGACGTAAATTCAATCCGGCAACGAACCACGGTTAAGGTTGCAGTGACCCATAAAGCGGACCTTATGCCCTGATAAACTATTCAGAACAAAGAGAAAATACGGGGAGAGCTTTTCGCCGTCCCTTCACTAGAACGAGCGAGACAAAGTCAAGAAGAAAAAGCAGGCAAAGGGTGAGATCGGGAGGCCAGCGGAAATGAGGTGCGGTGGGGAAAAGGAAAAGCGTTCCCCGCGTGGTAAAGGAGAATAAAGAACAATATTTTGAGAAAGGAAACGAAAATCTAGGGTAAGGTTTTGGCGTAATCTTAATCTTAGAGTCCGCGAGCAGAATTGTACTGTGCATAAAACTCAAGTGAAATGAGAGCAAGCAACGAATTAAAAATGGTGATACGTAGGTCTTGCCTACCCTCCCAATTTCCCTGCTAGGTCATTACGAAAACAAAGACGAAATATGAAGCGAGTCATTGCTGGCCGAGTCGAAAATAACTCGGTAGTCCCATAAGTGAACTAATTTTGCAGCGCATACACAGCGCGCATATGTGGAGATCTGGCGTCAGCCATTTTTACATTTTCTACACAGTTGAAAAATTAAAAAAATATATTCCCGGCAAACACTAAAATATGTGCCCAAAATCCTTTGACTGCATGAGATCTGTAAGAAGTTTTTTTTTAGCAACGATTAAAATCCTTAAACGCTAAACTGGAAATCAATATTTGATAATTTATGCAACGGCTCAGGCTCTCTTTGAAATTCATGATCACTGAATAAATAAACTATGAATATTTTCGCAGTAAATTTATATCCGCACAATCGGTTTCGACAGAGCGACACATTACGTCGTCTATGACGTCGAAATCGGTACTAGCTAAATACAAATACTGTGAAAATGTACATTGCTTACTTATTCAGTGACTATATGATTTAGTTCGAAGCGTGCGAAATATATAGTATATGCATATTTTTTCCTTTATAACTAAAGGGACCTTTCTGGAGAGAAGAAGTCCGCTAAATACTATCCAGGTGTCTCTTTACCACGCCCATGAGAAGACCAGAAGGGTGAAAAGGCCACAAGTTTATCCCACCCGAGGGAATCCCACCGGAGTTCTTCACATGGAGTTTTGATTCACTACCACCGACCTGATTCTAGCAGAGATTAGAGGACCACGGCGGTTTTGTCAAGGGGTGAAAGAACAGGATGAGCTGAAAACCGGTGGACTGCCTTTTTTATCCACGGCCGTTTCAAGATTGATAACGGCCAGGCAAGTCACACATGCTCCAATGAGAAGGGGAAAACATGAGGACTACTACACACGGAGAAATATTTCGCAGACTTCCAGCAGGCTACGTACAGAAAAAATGTGTTCAGGTGTTGAGGATTGATTCGGTTTATTTTTTCAACAGTGATTTGCTGAAAGCGGTGGCTGAACTGTCAGCTAAAAATCGCAAGAGGTTTTTGCCTTATAATAGGAATGTAACGTGATGGGGTGCAAGAGAGGACGGCGTAATGAAAGAAGAGACCCCTTTCCGAAAAAATGGAAAAGTATGATGCTCTAAATATTAATTATTTTCTCTTTGCGAAATTTTTTCCCATAATTATCTATTTAATTCACTATAATTTAGTAAGAAGATTCATTTTGTTTAAGATTTATTTCCTTTCTTCACTATTTGGCCACCACATACATGTAAACGCTCGGTTATGCTATTATTAATTAAAATACGTGCAAATAGATATATTTCAGGTGGCATATAAGTCCCTCGAATCATGATTCAGTTTGCAGGGAACAATAACAAAAGCGATCATTAAAAAAAACCAATCATTTAACCAATTATTAAAAAATCAAAACTAAACGGCGATAGAGATAATCAAGGAAAATACAAAGTAAAACCACACTGGCCCAGCATTACACCACGTCCATAATCATGCACTGTCCAACTTAAAGGACGATAATATTTCAGGGTTGTAAATTATCGAGGGTTAGGAGAATAGGACCATTAATCATACCCACTCGAAATAAATAAAAAGTTAACAACCCAGATATTGATATCATACAGAATTTCATGGATGAGTTAAAGTTTGTTTGGAGGTAAGAGAGTGGAAAATCTAATGTTTATTACTTAATGTAAATTTTATTTGCATACTTTTCATTATTAATCGAAAAGTTGAGAAGAATATCTCTCCAGGAAATCTTTCAAGCCTGACTTAAGGCGATAGAATGTATAAAATGGTAATTTCATTCATAAAAAAAACTTCCCAAGCAATTTCGACTAATTTAGTTATTCATCAAAAGAAATATTGTAGATATTTCAAAACAAATGGTATAGGTAGAAGTGTTTATAATATCCAGCGATGTATAAATGTTTCCTTTCGGTGCATGAAAGCTTGAAAACAATTTTAGTGCAAAATTGTGGAGTAGACCTGGTGCGTAAATTCATAGACCTCTATTCCATAATTTGACTACGAGGAATGAATGAATAGAGTAGCCCACAGTTTAGATTACACATTATTTACTGAATAAGTTACAATTTTATTTCTAAAGTCCAACATCGCATGTGGAATAAATAATGTAACTAAGATGCATGGGAAGGCCAAACGGGTACAAACAGTGAGATACATACGAAAAAACAAATGAATGGTGTAAGCGTCCGCAACAGCGTATGAATAGAAATTACCGAGGGCGAACGGAACGAAAAGGAGGCTTGCGGCAGACAGATACAAACTTCAGAATAATGTAGTCGATTTTGCTATCAAAGCGGCGAAATATCTTGAAATTCATCGGAGTGCAATGCATAACCAAAAGGTTATTTAATCCTTCTCTGATGCATAAGTGACCGCGGAAAGTAATTGAATTGGCCGCGTAATTATCAGCTTAAGTAAACTCATATAGTCAGGTGAAAGTTGGGACAAGGTTGTCACACATAGCAATGTGGTTCCTCTAATATTTTCCATAAAAAGGTGCAACATTTCGGTGAATTCTTCTCGGGATTTCATCCGGGTAATCTCCTCCATCTTCATCGCTGCCGACGTTTCGATGACATCCTTTTTCATCGTCATCAGGGCCGATGATGCCAGTCTGTAGGTGCCGGTTTATATATCCTCGGTGGTCATGTTGGGTCCCTTCTGATTGGCTGAGGCCGAGCACGTTTTCCGCCATTTCCAGGATTGGGGTCCCATGTCCTGCTTAGGTCATGTTGGATCCCTTCTGATTGGCGGAAGCCGAGCACATTTCCCGCCATTTTCAGGATCCGGGTTCCATGTCCTGCTTAGGCTGAAACCCTCGTCTCTGTTAAGGTTTTTCTCAGAGAGCCGTATTTCAATTGCCTCCTTGGTGAGGCGGTCCCAGTAGCCTTTGGAATGGTGGAGCATTTTGGTTTCTTCCCAGCGTATCGCGTGGTCGCAATCAATGGCATGCTCCGCAACCGCCGATTTTGATGGTTGGTAGAGTCGGAGATGACGCTTATGTTCTTTAATTCGGGTCTCGATCGTTCTTCCCGTCTCACCGATATACTCTTCGCCACACTCGCATGGTATGCTGTAGACACCAGGCAATTTCAGTCCGGCGGGGTCTTTGGCGCGACCTAAGACTTGTCTCAGTTTTTTGTGTGGTAGGTGTACTGTCCGTATGTTATGATTAAGCATGATTCACTGCCATCATCCGCCGGGAGAAATTGAAGTCGTGCAACATTTCCTTTGATAAAATCGATGAGATTTCTCCGAAATGAAAATGTGTTCTCCGAAGTGAGCAAACCCTTCCAAAGTTTCTAAGGCAACCAATCAACACTAGTTCCTTCAAGCTTGGTTGCTTCACCTAAAGTTGCCGGTTTAATCAGTCAAAGTTTACCGGTGTGATATCTTCTCTTTGTGCTGGTGATGAGAGAAATTAACATGAGCGTTTTTGCCACCATGGCACCCACTAATAGGATAATATGAAATTAGGCATCACTCTCATTAATTGCGTAAGCAAGGTTTGGACGGCTTTTCACACTTTCTTCCCACCGTAAGGCAGGGTAAGATTTCTCACGCTCAACTTCACTCCATGCCTTATGGTCGGTGTTTTTTTTTTCACCCGCGAAAATGGTTGAAAACGATTTGGATTATTTTCTGGCACTTTCGTACCCAGCATCATTTCCTAAGGCACAATTTATAAAATACACATGCGCGCGGGAAATTTTTACACTTAATTTTTATATAAATCATAACTTTATTCTATTTTGTGAAAACATTTCTTGCATTTGACATTGCATGGGCTTGAGTTCAAAAACATAAACTGATTTATTAGCATCACTTAAAATCAAAATCAGTCTGTATGATATTAAATCCCACAGATTTCATAATTTGTGACATATTTACAATAACGTTTTATACACTAAACAACCAAATAGCCAACGGAATACTGGTAACGACTAAATGATTTTCCTCATATTATTAATTGAAGGGATGCAAGGGTGCTATGGCTTGTCCCAAAAGTACCCGACCCAACAAAGAAAACACCAAAATTATGAAAGAATATGTATTTGTTTTTCAACATAATCTCCTTTGAGCTCTATACACCCCGGCGATGTTCAATAAGTTTTATAATAATTATTTATAATAATTTATAATAAATATAATAACATTTATATTTATATATAGCCCCATTTATAATAACAACTGTCTTGCTCCTCAATATAGCCATTAACTGCCGACATCACTTCTTCACGTTTGGAAATTCTTTGACCACCGAGCCATTTTTTCAAGTTAACGAATAGAAAATAATTCGAGGGGGTTAAATCTGGCGTGAGGTAGTAATTCAAACTTAAATTGATGATTTTTGTCATAGCAATAACGGATTTGTCAGCTGAGGCATTGTCTTGAAGAAAAAGCACTTTATTCTTAGCCAAATGTGGCCGCTTTTGCTTTATCTCTTCGCTAAAACGTTGCAATATGTTTGCATAATACTCACCGATGATAGTTTTCCCTTTTTTCAAGATATTCAATGAAAATTATCCCACCCGCATCCCAAAAAACCGACGCCATGACCTTGTCTACAGATGAAACGGTCTTAGCCACTTTTGGAGTCGGATCTCCCTTTAAAATCCATTGTTTCGCTTGCTCTTTTGTCTATGGTGTTAAGTAATGGACCCATGTTTCATCCATGGTTATAAAACGACGTAAAAATTCTACTTTTTTGTTGTGAAATTTGCTAAACACTCAATCGAAACATCTTCACGACACTGGTTTTGCTCGAGTATGAGCACAAGCGGCACCCATCTTGCACACAGCTTTCTCATGTCCAAATTTTCAGTTAGCATGCGATGTACCGCACTTTTTGAAATGTCTACTGTCTGCTAGCGCTCGCACTTTCAGTCGACGGTCATTCAGCATCACTTTGTGGATTTTCTTCACCGTTTCTGGAATCGTCACCTCATTTGCTCAACCAATGCGATGCTCGTCTTGACAGCTCGTACGGCCTCGTTTAAACACTGCCACCCAATATTTTACTGTTGTAAACGAAGGAACAGACTCGCCCAGAGTAGAATCCAGTTAGCTTTTGTATTGATTGGGCTTAGGTATTTCAAATAAAATTATTGTATCACATAACTATGACCAATTTTCTCCATTTTCACAAATTCACTGAAAACGTTCATAATTGATGGCTGCCAAACAAATACTAAACAACGTAGCGTATACAAACTTGAAACATTTGCTTTATAGATTGCACACCTTCTAATACAGTGATTTTTCAAGCAACTACCACCATCTCTAGGTTAGGCAGGGGACTTATTAGTTAGATTGAAAGAAATTAGATAATGAATCACACTTCAGGAACTGCGCATTTAATTTTGTTCATTCACTCGCAGTCTTACATACCAAATTTAATTTGATTTTCTGAAAAGTTTCCGACCTCTTCTTATCTATTATTCAAGAAAAATTCACATTTTTCCAAATTGAGTTCTTTCTGCGCTCCCCTGAAAGGGAGCAGCGTTAAATTGCAAATTAATGAATATGTACAAAACATGGAATTCTCATTCACTTTACGCGGCACTTCATGCGGTAGCTTTTTTCGTGGCATTAAATTGGAGCAAATGCATAGAGATTCTTCGAATACGATTTCGTTCCCATTCCATATGCAACAAATAGCTAATTTACCAAATAGCTAGTTTACCCTATTGTACGACATTTCTCTGTTGAGGCTTTAAGGCGGCCCAGAGTTAACTCGTTAATTTTTCTAGTTGCATACAAAACGAGGAAAATTATCGCAGTGAAAGAGAAAGTAAAAAGAGAGGAAAATTATTTTTAAATTGATTTCATCTGATTTAAGAATCATTTCCTCTCTCCGATTTTTTATCGTCTACAGTTAAAAGTTACAGCAGCACAAAGGTAATTAAATTAATCGCATGGACTAAAACTAAAAAAAAATAAATAAACCATTAGCAATATTCTGTTTCTACGCATCGTATCCTGAAACTGATTCCGCGGAATTTCTTTCCCTTCAATTCCTCATAATAAGCATGTCTGAAATTTTAACGACAAGGTCTTTCGGGGCTAAAAAAATTCCTAATGGAATACACTGGCCTCATCGACCCACCTCCATCCCTCCATCTCACGATTCCGACCGATCCACCCCCCACTATCGCCATTGGTCGCCTACCCAAACAAAAGAAAACGGGGTCGAACGGAGTAATAAATAAAAACGATTCAGCGGACGGGGACGAGGCCCGAAGAATGGACCCAAATTAAAACCCCTCGCAAAAATATAAAGGGAGGCTCGATTTCACTCAAGGGGAGGAACAAGGGAGGGAAAGAGAAGAGAATGCTATCCTACCCTTCGGGAGATGCCCTCAGGAAAGTCAACTTTTCACGGTCGATCCTCGAACCCCATGAGGAGGGGAGAGGGCACTCCGCTGGAGAGACCGGGGGATCGAAGTCAGCCACGCATGGAGGAGGAATGTGAAGGGGAGATGGGTGAGGAAGAGAGCACAGCGGAGAGGGCGACGGTATGAAGAGTAGATGGGAGGACACGAGAAGGTGCGGTGAGAAAAGGGAGGAAGGACGAGAGATAGAACAGATGAAGTTACACATGAGGCGAGAGTCACTAAAATCTTTCGTTTCCCCGAGACGCCTTGCAAGTCCCACAACTAAGTTGAACGACCCGAGAGTTTCCCGTAATTAAAGGCCTTACAAAATGCACTCGGTGAGGAATCTTCTCGGGAAGGAGGTAAAGGGGGTAGGATTTTTGTAGGGAGGGCGTGGGACGGAAGAGGCCACGGGGAGAAAGTAGCGAGGGAGTGAAAGAGACGGTGAGGGGGGGAAGCACTTGAGTGGTGTGAGGAGGATGACTGAAGAGGACCTCTCTCTCCATCTCTCTCTCTCTCGAGCTACAAGAACTGGAATGGAAAATAACGCACAACGAGAAAAGGTAGGGAGCGCGGGGGGAGGCAGAGTAGGGGAGAAGGCAGCAGGCTCATTCCTCCTACCTCTCCTCCCTCATTAACCATTTACGAAAATAAATTACAAGCCGAAAAGGGAGTTAATGCGAACGTCGTCTTCGCCGTCCGCGCTTTACATGACCTTAGGCGATATTCCTGCTTTTTATTCCCTCTTACTTCCGTCTCGTACTGTCTTCAATCCCTCGTCTCCCTCCGCCGCATCGCATGACCTCCACGGAAGGGAATTCCACCCTCTGGGCGGTCCCGCAGTTAACGACGTTCCAGTCGAAAAAGTTTCGATCTAGGTTTTAGACGTTTCGGTCTCGCGACCACAATGTTCTGGGACGCACTTTCAACTAGGGTCGACTCTTCGGATGTGCGACACTACGAATCGCGTCGATTAGGGTTCGCGGCTCCTAAATACCGGCCCGCGGCGTTTAATATTGCCGCAATCAATCGATAATTTCCCGGGTGAGTCAAGGAAAAGGGACCGCGTGATTTGCAATCTATGGCGCCTAGGGTTGGGACGCGACTCTTAGGAACTAATTGTGTCGCAGGGTGCACGAGAACTGCCCCCATTCCGACAAGACGACCCCACGTCCACCATCCCTCACCCTTCCCACACATGCACTTTAATAGCCCCCTAAAAGATTCCTCTTTCCCGCTCCACCCATTTTTCCATCCGCCCGTCTCACACATTCTCTATCCCCCATTCCACCGACCATCACCTCATCCTCTCACACCCCTTCCCCCCCCTCTTCACTTCCGCCCATCGTCCTAACCCCTTCAGCTTCCACTCAATTCGTAATTGGAGCGAAACGCGGAAATAGATTAGGTCCCTCTCTGCTCATACACACACACACACATCGACTGCTGTAAAAGGGATCGGGATGTGTGTGTGTGTGTGGGTGGGGTCGGCGAGGCATGATGGGTGGGGATGGGAGAGCGAAATGGTCGGCAGGGAGGGAGGTCGAGTGGGGACGGGTAGGTTGGAAACTGGAGAGCAGAGAGGAGAATGGAGAAGGGTATGAGGATCTGCTAAGCAGGAAATGAGAGAGAATGAGAAGAGATGGGAGGAGAGAGAGAGATCCCAGCCCTTGTAACGCCGGCGTTATCCCGTCCACCCCCCCCGTCCCCACCCGATTCCTCCCCCAAAAATCCTCCCCCACTAACCGTCCTCGAAACTCGACGGCGGCGGAAAGAATCCCCCTCCTCCCCCCTCTCAGGATAAGGAAAGAGATTTACCCGTTTTCCGTCTGTGCCTCTTTTAGTTTTTAATTTTTGTTACTTTTTTCCATTCAAAAGTTTTCCTTTTGATTCGTTTTTTTCCGCGAGCTCAATGGAGGGAAATGGGGGTGGGAGAGAGAAATTGCGAATTTACCAGCGATACACATGTGAGGAGCTTACTTCCGAAGGGAAATGTCCGCCCGGTTATTACGGGATTGCGTCCGTTCTCTGCTATGGGGATAGGGGAGAGGGTTGTGGGACAAAAAGGATTCCGATGGACAGCCCCAGATACGGATACCACTCCCTTTCCTTCCCTCTTTCTCTCTCTCTGCGACAGGAGGCGAGGTAAAATGCGCCCTACTAGAATAATTCGCATCCATGGTGGCTCATCAATTGCCGATCGCGGAGTCTATTTTTTCCACCGACATCCAGACAAAGTAACAGGGATTGCTCCTGATATAATCTCTCTTCAAAGTAAAGTGCGAAAAGGGTCGAAATGGTCGGCATGGCTTTAAACTCTGCAATCTCTCAATGCCCATGTCAATTGTGCTAAAGCGTGCAAATTCGTGCAATAAGTGCATTTGATATATAGTAACTCAGTGAAGAAGAATAGATTTGGTTCAGCGTTTCGTTAAATACGTCACCAAGTAAGAGTCGTGATCGCGATTTTCGTTTCTCTTTAATATTTGGAGGATGACATGACATTGCAGGTGGTTAAAGTATAGGATAAGATTAAAGTATATAAGATTCAAAACCGATTGATTCAAGAAGTCTTTATGCGTTATTAGATCCTTCATGGTCTCTATAAACATTTCTTCATTGTCATTTCTTTGTTGTTACAACTCCATCTGTTTACTAAACGCACTTTTACAAAATAATGCGTCTCAGTCTTGAGAAAAATAGTTAGCAGTGAGCGTCATACAATGATCATCGCCTTGAAAAATAAAGAACGTTTACTTCGAGAGTCGCAAACGAAACTCGCCTATTCACGCAACCCACTGAAAAGAGGCTCTATCACAATTAGAGAACAGAATCTCGTTAATCCTTTATTTTTTGCTCATTATAATTACATCTTATTTCCTCAGAGATGACGGATAAAATTGTGTAACATTACATTATTTTTACTCTGAGTTGTCAGAGGTTAATCATTAAAGTGGTTATTACAGGTATGAAATAAACTGAGGATCCCTGAAAAGGATATTCGTCTTGTGAAGTGACGTAAAGTGGACAGTCACATTTGCAGTTACAATTGGCCATCCGATCAAATTTCGGCCCCGTAATTTTCATTAGTTCATCAAACGCGTTAACTACTCGTGACACTTAGAAACGCTGCACTCTTTGCATTATCGTGGACCCTGGACACCATATTACTTCCGCGGTAAGAGAAAAACTAAGTCATCTCGTCGGTAGTACACGCTGCAATGGAATTATAAGCTATGTCAGCCCGCCATTTATAATTATAGGACGTGAGTAAAACGAGACAATCAAAAGAATTCTTTCGCGAAATTTATCACCAATTCCAAAAGCAATATTCATTCATTATTCCCGGTAATTCATTTCGACAGTATAATTTATTTTTTTCACGATATGTTTGACAATATAGGTGATGATATTGGGTTAAAATATATATAGTTCTATGAAAGGTTTCCATTAGTTCAAAATCATGTTCAATCACATGAAAAGCAATTAGAATGCCAGGAAGCAATTTGCCATAAAAATTAAATATTCCAAGGAGAAAAAAACCAGGTTAGAAATAATGAAAAGTAAGGCGATTTAAGGCGGGTACTTTCGACATGTATACTCTGACATAGAGACGTTGTGAGAATGATTTGGACGGAGAAATACGACTATAAATGAAGTAAGATGTTATTAGGGAGGCATTTGGGGTTCTATGGATGGTTAGAGGTTTTTGGTAGGAAATGTACGACGGTGTCCTATGGAGATGGCATACGAGGCCGTATGAAGTGCCGAGACAATCAAAGCCAATCGTATTCTGTCGGAAAAAGAATTTGGCTTATGATGAAGACAGGTTATCTTAATCCACGCGCAGGAGGATGGATAACATCAGGAGTTGAACAGAATATTGATGCAATAGACGCGTTATTATCTTCATATTTCCTTTTTTGACACCACAATAGAGCTTCAATCCGATCAATGTGATATCCAATCAATGTGGTATGAGGTCATGTTCAATCTTAGAAAAATATCCAAGGAGTGGATGCATAATTTAAAGCATTTGCCTTTTTATGCTGAATTAAACATGCATAAGTAGCATGTACCAGTGATTCTAAAGAATGGGAACATTATGAAAGAGAAAAATGAACGGATAACATCCGGGGCAAAATACGGAAAAGGAGTTTGAAACTGCGAACAATAGGAGTCGTTAGGTGCAGTCCACGAGATTGTATCCGTGGAAAGTAGTTTCCCGATACTTTTCATCGAAGTTGGAAATGGAAAGGAGTACACCGCATCCTTCAACTCGACGCAAAAAAAAATTCCCTATGAATTAGATCGGTAGGTTTTGGACAGCATTCAATAGTGCTAGCCACCATGTCCCACCCATCCGGAAGGTGGGTAATGTTTCATTTAGTATCCACTGAGGTCGAAACCGTCAAATGGGATCGGAATTCCCTTTATGGATGGATAGAGCCCGTTTGATGAACTAGTTTCACTCTTGAGTTGATCGAGTTAGTAGTAATATGAAAATATTTCTTTCAAAGTGCCAAATGAATATAATGAAAAGGTAAATTAGAATAAATTTTAAATCATTTACCGTAAATAATTTATTTCCATCGCATAATTGTATCACGCTTTCCATAAAATTTTCAATAAATCATGTTTTAAAAATGCTGCAATAGTATAAATATTCAATAAACGAGACCGTAACCGTAAATGTGCAGGCCCAATCAATTTTTTCGTAAGAACCGGTATATCAGTACATAACGATATATGATTGCGGCATATATCCCTAAGGGCATTCGTGGCTTAGAGTAACAATTTCTACCACATCAAAACACCATTCTGCAATCTTGTGCGAATCCCTTTTTTTATTTTACTCCTTATGCACTATTTTATTGCAAATATTACGTCAAATAAAAAACACTATCTACTAGGTGGGTGGTATATGTCATTTATGTGATTGTTTCTGGTGATTCACAATTTACTTGGAGGTTTGTTCTGAAGGTTTTTTCCTTAGTCCTCCTGGTAATGTTTCTAGTATTGCTCGAACATCAGCCAAAGTGAAAGAGTTTAATAATGCCGTCAAACTTTATTTTATTTTTGATTTGTTCTCGATATTTCTCGCTGATTTGACTAAAATCTTTACTTTAAAATTATAAATGATTTACTCCATAGTTCTGAAATTACTTAAGAGCATAAAATAGCAAAGAAAACAAAGGCACGAATATAAATGACTTCATTAAAAAACATAATACATATAAGAATATATAATATAAATCTAGGGGAAATAACAATGACTAAATTTATACCCTATGGTATAATAACACGATGAACAGAGAATTTTATTTAATGGATTAATGTGACATTGTCTTGTCGTCAAAATGCCACAAGGGATGATCTGTGAAATGACTGCCCGGGGGGCAGGTCATTTTCCACGCAGTGAATTTCTCGTTATTTTCTGTTCCGATAACGCTCCTGGGTCAAATATCGATTGTATCACGAGCTGAAATTCGAGGAAATTTGTTTTGTGCATTCCTCCGTTTTGGTTAAAATGCTCGCATTGCAAAATCCATCAGATGCGGCTCCCGACATTGACGAATAGTCCACCAATCCATAAATTAACAGTGGCGAATGGATGAGGAAAAGATACATAGACACGGAAAGGAATTGCGTCATACTACTTCAGCATCTACTGTACGAATGTGAATTGGTAAAAAATAATATAATGGCATTCCAACCGTCCCTCGTCAACAAAAAAACCGAACGCACCCCAGTCATTTATTTTACCACACAGAGCGCCATTACCAAGTTGACATTTCCTATCAGAGACGTATTTTTATTTTAATGCAAGCGTAAAGGATCGAATATTGTCATTTTTAATATAAACTTGTACACAACTGGATATGACAATTTCATTTTTTCACAACAAATAATGGGAGTGCACAAATAACTATCAAAATTCCAAACCCGACAATGTCTGGTTAAACGAAATCCTATTACCGTATTTTTTTAGAGGTTTGTTTGGGTACGGTACACCAAGAATTATCACGTGAATTTTACTCATGCAAAATTAACTAGAAACCCAGGATGGTATTATATTCACAAAAATACTTCTCCAACTCAATTAAATGAATCTTAGGCTTATCCTACGATTGAGTAAATGAAGATCGAAAAATTGGAACGGCAGTATTTCAGAGCTTTTGGTAGCCGAGAACGCTTTCATTTAGGATTTATCAGTTAGGTCATCATTGAAGAAACACCGTATTCAAAAGAAAATCTTATTTCGTTGTAAGGTGCGGACAGGGGCGGAAAAGAGACAGGAGTGCCCGGAGGTGGTTTTGTCGACTTGAAGTTCGACGGACGTTTAAACGAAACGGAGGGGCAATGTGAGAATAAAAGTAATGCGGGCTGACTGATAACTGGGATGTCACTGATTATATGCTTAATTTAATGAATTCTGGAGAAGGATGCAATCACCCACGCTGCAAATGCTACCATATTTCAAGACCCGCCACTTCCCTCACAACCAATTTCCAACCCGACGCCACCTGCACCTCAAAAACATTAGCATAACATCAACATTAAACAAGTGATGTACACGTACAAAATTTTCAATCACAATTTAATTGTACTTTTCATGAATTGTAACATTATTCATTATTTTTTATGGGTCTGACGAACTACTAGTGCTCCAGTCTAAAACCAAAGACTACAAATTATTAGTACTGGATGGGACAAAATGGGTTCCCTAGTTTGAAAAAATCCTTGAAGAGTGCGCAGGGAAATTCACGGAGTGAGAGTAGTAAGCGTTAACCTGTAAAAATAACGCCGTGTTTAGTAATTACCATGCAGTGGTCTGGTAAGCATCGCAGCATGGTCGCAGAAACGTTCTTTAAAAACAATGATAGTGTGGTGGCGAAGGAGAGGGCTTTTCGTAGGCGGTTTGGTTTGACTCGTCATGACAGGATTCCTATGCTAAAACCATTAGAAAATGCATTACTAGTGTACAGGCGACAGAAAACTTCCTAGAACACCAGCTTGGCGACCTAAAAGTGCACGGACACCTGACAACGTCGTGGCAGTAAGGACGTCCACATAATAGTCTCCATCGCAGTCTGCCCGGAAACATGCTGCTGCTCTTGGAATTATTATTATAATTAGGTAATCTACCGGTTAAGGTAGGTTTTTGGATGAACACAACTATCAAATAAACATTTTGTAACTCCCCACCTAGCAAACTAATCTATATCAGATCCCTCTTCATCTCGGTGTACTTCTTTCCTCCCTTCATCCCGTCCAACATCCCTATCCTGTTCCTGCCCTTTCCTCGCTTGCCCAACATTCTCCCCTCTATTACCTTCTTCAACATTCCACTACCGCTCAATACGCCTTTCATCCATTTTTCCTGCCTCCATAAGCTTTCTCCCAACAAACCCCTCACCTCACTCACCATCCGTAGTACTTCCTCATTTGTTTTCCTTTCGGTCCATTTCACCTTCTCCATTCTTCTCCACACCCACCTTTCAAAAGCCTCCAATCTACGTCTATCCTCCTGCTTTACTGACCACGTTTCCGCACCGTACATGGCTACGCTCCATATCAGAGTTTTTACGAGTCTTGTCTTAACATCCCTACTCAACGTCCCCGTCATCAACTCCCTCCTTCTTATGAAAGCCTCCTTGCCTAGCCCAATTCTTCTCCTTACGTCCCTACTACTTTGACCGTGTTGGTCCAAAACACTTATCCGATATCCGTAAACTGTTCTACCTTCTCTATTTTTCCCCTCATATTTTAATATTTAGCTTAGCCTTTTTCTTCTAGAAAATCGCATAATCTTTGGACATTGGATGTAGTTTTCAAAAATAAAAATCTATTTTGATTATCTGGGTTGTTTTTTTTACAATTTATCCGTCAAATCAGAGAGTCCATTCTGCTCTACCGTGTATTAAATTATTAATATTATATCAAAAAAATAATAAAAAACAAATGAGGAAGTACTGGAGATGGTGGGGGAGGAGAGGGGTTGATTGAGAGAAATCCTATGGAGGCAGGAAAAATGGATGAAAGGCGTATTGAGCGGTAGTGGAATGTTGAAGAAGGTAATAGATGGGAGGATGTTGGGCAAACGAGGAAAGGGCAGTAACAGGATAGGGATGTTGGATGGGATGAAGGGAGGAAAGAAGTACACAGAGATGAAGAGGGACCTGATGTAGATTAGGTTGCTGGATTGGGTGAATTTGATAGTTGTGTCCATCCAAAAAAACCTACCTTAACCGGTAGATTACCTAATAATAATAATAATCCAAATTAAATAACTTTAACTATATTTAAGATTCTCTGCGATTATTATACCCTTATTAAGTAAATTAAAAGCTAGAGATGAGCTTTCTACGGAGGAATTGCCATCAAGAAATCCCAAATCATAAGAAATATGCTGGGTCGGACAAATTGAAGACTTAAACGGTAAACTCCGACATCGTTGCCCTAAATTAATATAAAAGGGCTAAATTTATGTCCCGTCTAACCAGCACATCATTGGAGTAATATTTACATTTTTGGCAACAAAAAAAATTGTTGAGAGCGAAGTGGAACGCAAAATATCATCAGCAAACAAATGATGCGAGCCAGACCATTTCCGGCTGTGAAATGCCGTGCTCTTCCACTCAATTGTAGTCCCTGAGATCAAGCCCACGAATCCACTCACGCGCACAACTGCGCAACTAGGTTTCTCGGGAGGGGAGGGCGTGAAAACCATTTATTTGAGCGGAGCGCCTATAAAAATGCCTCTCATTCTGGCGGAGCCGTGCCGGAGAACGGTTTACTCGCGACCTTAATACAACACGAAGCAACGTACGACACAATCAAACAGAAACGCGCACTAGTCTCTCGAAAATTAGGGTAGTTGGCTCCGACGAAAAAAATATATAAAAAGCAACCGGAGCCTCCAAAAGACGCGGTCAGCGGCTGATAGTGGAATGACCGCCCAGTCGTGACCATTGCCGGCCGGAAAAACTCTCAAAGCCGGCGGTCTCTTTGCCCGAATGGGGAACAATATACCTTGGGAACGATGAGCAGACTTAAAAATAAAACCAATAACTAAGAAAACCTAACAAAACATTACCTAAAAGTTTCTACGGAAGGGGAGAAATTACTTCAAGACTAAGTAGAAGCACAATATCAGCCTAATTGGGGAGCAAAAAAAAGTCTTCATTCCTTATCCGTACTAATGGGTGAGCAGTCAGAAACTGGGTAAGAAGAAAAAAGATTGATAGCAATAATATAATGCCTACATAAAGGGATAAATTGTAAGGGCTGACTTTCCAGGCTTAGCGGGGAAGTAAGGTATACGACAACTGGGAAAAAGCAAATGGAGAAAATGATTGAGGGAATACATAGAGACCGACTTCGAGAAGATGGTGGTTCAGCTGACACAGGTCGTTAACTATAAGGAATTAAATTGTAAACATGCTGCGTAACAAATTGCATTATAATGAATCAAGTAAATCAGTATTCATCAAAATGTCAGCAAAAACAAATGTATAACCAGTTATACATTTCAAATATACACTGGGACATAGCTGTAGAGTTCCAAGACCAACTAGAGCATACCTGAAAATACAAATCCCTCTCAAAACCAAATCGCATCGAGAGCGAGGTAGTGAACTGTGAATCAGAGGATAAAACCCGAGAATTAATTAGTCTATCCAAGAAATAAAAAATACAGGAATGCAGACGTGGATTAATCCAATCTTTAAAAGTTAATTTTAACATAAATACGTGGTTTTATAGGTAAAATACTTTATAACCCTATAAAAAAAGTCATACTGAATTCATCGAAACACGAGTATATCGTATATTTGCAATTTTTTGCATACTCCATGTAAAAATATAGGTTGTTCAACCAATGCATCCCATCCACTACCCTTTTTCGTAATTGGTTACACCTGTTAATAAATATTGAGCTCTTGTATTTTCAATGATAGGAGAATTTGTATTCATAAAAATCTACTCCAGATGAATATGGGTTAGTTTGCAGTTTTACCTTAAAACTGATCATATTTAAGTTTCACCTGTGGCGTGGATTCCAGCAGATTCACCATGACAAATTAATCTCAACTTGGTGGATCCAAGTAATATCGTATAACAACTATCGTTACGGTTTCAGTTTGTTTTTACAAAATAATTTTAAAGGAGCTAAGTTCATTTTCCGAAGATACAATGATTTAAAGGCAGTAGATTTCAATCGTACCCCAGTCTATCTCGAAAGCCTTTTTTGAGAAGTGGCATGGCTAACAAAGTCCACTGTAGCGACAAACCTTGTCAATTACATTAATCAGTTAATGTATTTTTAAGGCATTCGATCCTGCAGCCACTTCAAACGGATAGCAAATGTTGAGCTTGATTAACCTCAAGTAGTGTAAAATATAAATTATGAGAGGTTCTTGTTTCTTTTTATTTCTTCGTAATAGTGCACAAAATCTGAACATATATTCGAAAGAACGTCATCAAATCTATTTATACTTATTTTATAAAATCCTTTAGTTGTGAGACCATTCGTTTGAGTCAAAGCCTGAGTAAAGTCACATTTATTTGTCTTGCGGGCATCGATTTGGTCCAGTTTACTTAATATTTGCTCCAGAGCTGGAGTGTTCAGAGCACCGAAAAGAGCGCCAATTTCGCTGCAACTTGATTTTAACGAAGACGCGATGAAAACGAACGATAAAGGTTCTTAATGAATACAGGTATCTAAAGAAAGTAAGACGCCGTACCTCATTATCCTTCCCATCGAGTTTACGGATAATGAATCCTCGAAGATAATCGAGACCTGAGGCAATAAGATAGAATGCAGCGTAATTAAGTAAAACGATCAAGAAAAGGGTATCAGTTTTAGGTTTGATGTGTTGGAAGGAATCCATATTGAGTGATTAAAGAAAAAGTACAATAGTTTTAACTCTCCAATCAGGAGGATGATGAAATGGGGAAGCACAAATGAGACTAATCAGCATGATATGCATCGATAATTAACAGAAGTGAGAGAGAGGCGATGGAAAGAAATAGAGTCATATTTTAGGAGAATAAACTAATGGTATTTTACATAAGTAAATGGTGTGAAAATATATGTATTGATGAGACTAAACATTTTTATCAATTTTTGTATTTTCCAATGTATAAGACGAATATATCTCTCCTAATTCCAATCTCCAAACGTTACAATTTTGGGCATTGTGTCTCAATCCAATATGTGAAATGGAAATATCACTTAAAACAAAGAATAAACAGTAGGTATGGAAATATTCCATTTCATACTTTACTTCAGGATTAAATTGCACTAGTAACTGTTTCTTTGATTTATAGTGCCATAAAAATATTAGTATTTTAGTATTTCTAACGAAAATCATTGAATGAGTAGCATTAGACGTCTGTAGTTCTCTAAACTATAACAAAGATGGTGAAAATTTAATGACTTAAGTAATTAGTATAAATCAACAAATTTCGCAAATAAATTAATAAAAATGGTAATTATGGCATGCATATACTTATATAGCCTGGAAATTATGTTTACCATATCATTATCATTTTGGCTGCATGCAAATACTACTATATATTTTCCGTCAAGAGGTTCACTCCTTTTAAACACCATAGTCAAATAGTTGCTAATTTAAAGAGTTGATAATTTTAAAAAAATGTTTCAAACAATTTAAAAAATTTACAAAATGGCGTTTCAACTTATTTGGAAAACGCCTTTTCCTCAAATACTGATAAGTTTTACGTAAAACCTACCATTTTTATATAATATTAACATGACAATAATTTTCATGCTAGAAATTACCCGTATACCACCAGACCAAGTCATGTTCAACCCTTTCTTTTGGGTCAATCTCACTGTCTTCGGATGGTTCGAGTGACACTCCACTTTAGAACTAATCGAATCGATACCCAGAGCTGAATATAATCCAAGGTCTGATCAGCCTTTGAAAACTGCCTTGGATAAAATATCATTGGTAAAAAAAATAGCATTATTTTTATAGCTTCGAAGGACCGTCGTCTACGGTACCAAGACGACCTCGGGCCTCTTTCTCATAGTAAATCCTGCTATTGTGCGAATTCGCAAATTACCATGCTTTCAGTCACGAAACTACTATTAACGACCATTGTGACTCGACCATCTCCGTTTAAATCCATCGAAGGCATTCAGAAGGGGCTCTAGGGCTCTCGTGTTCGATGGAATTCGGTCGCTCACCCCTTTATCGAAAATTGGCTTCGATGGTATTCACAGCAGGAAACAAGTCGAGAAAAGAAACGAGGGAATGGGGAAAAGCTAGTATAAATAATTATTAGGAGCACTGTGACTGCGGAAATCCTTAGTAGCGACCCATTAGTCACGTCAAAACGATACAACGGAGGGAGGATATAAGGTAAGATACGTATACATTTCAGTGGGAGATAGGCAGGTAGAGTGGGGATGTACATTTGGAGGGAGCGTTACGGTGAGATGGGTGATCTGAAAGAGGAAGGAGGAGGAGAGTTAAAAATGGAAAGCGTGGGTGGTAGAAAAAGGACGGACGGAGGATGGTAGGAGGAAAAAACTCCTCCCAGCCGACATTAAGGGGATTCCTGGCGCCTCTAATGAATATTGCAAACAGCAATTACCCATTCTCCTCTCTCCGCCAACCAGCTCCCCACCCCCGCCGTTCTCACCGCCCCTTTCGGTGGAATATCGTCCTCCGCCCCTCCCCCACTCCCATTAGCAACCCAACAAACCTCCTCCCACTTACCCCACCTTTTTTCCGCACACCGCACTTTCGCTCTCCCCTTCTCCATCTCCCCTCCCGCCCGCTCATTCACTCTTCCCCATCCATTTTCCTTCTACCCCATCCCCTGTCACTCCCTCCTCCTCTTCCTTCCTCTGCGAAACAAAACTCTTACTGGCAATCAATTCCTTGGTTCGCCGCCGCCACCTCCATTCCCACGCGGTCCCTCTCTTTCTCAGGCGGGGAATTTAAAAAGCCCCAGATCCCTCCTCATCCCCCGCCCACTCTCTCTCTCTATGCCGCGGCGGTCCGAAACTCGTCCCACTCTCACGTGAAATCCGACCGCCATTTTCTTTCATTTCCCAAATCCTCTACCTCTTGTGGCGGAACAAAGAGAAGGAGTGTTGTACCTTTTCCTGTACCAGAGATTTCGCCTTCCCCGCAACCCTATGGGCCTGACTTTTCCTCCTTAATAATCTCACCCCCAAGACCTTCTTACTTCTATTTTGGAAAGATATTTGTGTGCATTGAATGGAAAAGTGGCAGGGGGTTGACAATGAGGTGGGAAGAGAGAGGCGGCGGGACTCGAATCTTGGACTCCAGGGGGACGGTGGCGGTTGACATGGGGTAGGAGAGAGGGATCAACGTCCCGCGGGGCAATTAGTGTGATGAGAACCTGCAGGATGAAGAACCCCAGTCATCATCGCTCTTCCTCCCACAGCACACACACTCACTACTTTGAATCCCACGGCTCCAAAGCACAGTCCACTGCTCGTTATAGGTTTGTAACGGTGGTTCAACTCAATATTACTGCACTCCGGGCGGTCTTCTATATCCGTATTTCTATTAGACGTGAATGTGTTCATAACTATCTCTTGAACTAGCCCGGGGTCGAACGGTGACAAATTTTTCTCAGAATTTTGCTCAACTTTATATGAAATGGGAGGCTGAAGTTTCTTCCCCTCTCAAGACAGGATTGCAATAAAACTGACAGCCTAGTTTGGAATCGGTTAGAGAGCCGTCAGTTGAAAATGGCTCCTGGCACTTGTATTCTTCAGGAAATTATCTGCCCGTACAAAGCTATGGTGATAATAAAACACTAGATATCTTCTTCATCCAGAATGATGGAAATATCGTTAATCGTTAGATATTCTAGGCTGGATATAATTTCTCGAAGAGTGCAAGAGACGAGGAAGTGCAATAAGCAGTCGTCAGTTGGCTTCGTGTAGCGGCGGGAGAAAGGCACGACGCCGGTATTAAAAAGCTGGTTACTAGGATGCAAAAAGCGATTGATCGTTAAGCCGACTATGTAGAAAAATAATTAAATGCTCAAACTTTCTAATGATGTACCCAAAGTTCAGAATAAACTTGATTGGCCATGAAAAAAAAATTAGGACCTTAATTTTCAATACGCCCTCGTATTTTACCGATATCCCACTGAAAACATAATACACACCCAAATACAGGGAATCAATTTTCGCCGTCACTTTCAATTCTAATGTCATGATAGCCAAAGCCATTTTGTACAGAAACTAATATGAAAATAATAGCGCAATACATCAATGGTGTTCTAATTGCAAGATTTCCCTTTTAAAGGAAAACTGATAAATAGAAATTCTAAAGGGAAGATTTTCGAGATCCATCAGTGAAAAATGTTAATAATTATTTAACCCAATTAAAAATTGGTAATCATATACCTGCATATTTACATTATTTAAATGTCGTAAAAATATACTGGAAGACAGATACTACCAATATACTGAGTCATGAAATACGATAAATATTATATAAAATATTCGAATACATTAGGGTGATATTAATATAAGCGTTGAAGGTAGTACGTATGAAAAATTATTCAAACAATAAAACGAAATAGGTTTATAAACTTATAACGCTTTTACTAACATCAAGTAAGATATTTATTGGTGCCACCGAAAGTTGGATATGGTTTGCATTGTAGAAACGAAGAAATGTTGTTTTAAAAACTTACCCGATAATCTTTGAGGATGTATTAATTTCGATTACGGAATAGCCAAATTTGCCGAGAATGCGTTTTAAACCCTTAAAAATCTATTAATATAAGTAAATTAGTATGTCGGCATATTTCTTTTTTTTTAAATTTCTTGGTTACAGCTTTTTTGCTACCCATATTTTATAATAAAAATAGCATATGCCGGTTATAATGTTGCGTGATTTTGCCTCTACACACGACAGTAAAAATATTTGTTACATTAAATTTGCTTACAACAAATGATTTCAACCTTTTTTCTATTCTTTGGTCGCCTTACTTTTCATTCTCACGCACTGTGTACTTCTCATTTTTTATTGAACATGGTTGTCACGCCCCTGGCATAAGTACGTACTAAGATTAATATTCTGGGTATCATATATAGTATATGTAAATTCGTGAAAAATGGAGAACTAAGAAAACCCGAGACTGGAGAGGAGACATGAGAGAAACAAATACTATAACTAACGATCTCTGTGTACAATCAATACCACTGTTAATATCGCTATTGGTATTCTACCATTTAAGGTAGGTTTTGGATAGACATATACATCGCTACCTTTCTTAATTTCGTTTCACAAGACAATATCACTATTATCAAGATAATATTATTGGTCATTGAACTCTCTAATTTCCATAATGTTGATCCTTAAGAGCTCTGATTAAAATATACCGCAACGAAGAAATCCCGCTTGTCCTTTTTTTATTCTCCTCCCATTCTTTCTGTCCAGGGATCCTACAAAGGTTTCCTTTGTTCCCATCAAAGTTTACACTACCCCAATGCTTTCCCTCGATTTGCTCATTTCAAAGCACTCGGAACAGGGTCGCTATTCTCTTTCAAATGTCAGTGTAACCGATGCGGACCGTCGCCGTATTCAGACGAATAAATATTCTGGGCTTTGACTGATGTAAGAAAATACATTTGAGAACTTTCATTCTGCCAAACAATTCGTTGCAAAATATCTTTTCCGTTGATAATTTAACGAACTTAGACACAAAAAATATTGAAAAGATTTAGTTGTGGTTTAAATGTAATCAAATCCGCTCCAGACAATTATCATCCTGGTACACAGTTGGATTTCGGAAATGATTACATCCCTCTAAATTTCTATTGATGGACGACGAAGGAAAATTATTAAGAATGTTTATCTACCAATTGAAGAAGAATAGGTATTACTTAGCTCCGTTCGGTAAATTTATGCCACATTTATCCAATTTAAAAATAGAATCCTTCGATCTGAGGCTCGGCCAAATTGCTTAGTCGACCACGATTTATTCATTGTCTCTAAATGCTGATCGGTCGATTTCCTTAAAGGGAATCGCAAACCGCAGTGGCAGGGTTGGCTTGGGCTGGTGCAGTAATCAATCATGTTCGTAACAAAAGATATCATAGTTTCCTTTCATTAAAGTAGATTTAAAGAAGAGATAGAGTTTGTGTGTGTAGATGAAGCTGAACTGAAAGTTCAGACAACAGGGACATGTCTGGAGAAGATGAGACCGCCACTATTTTTCTCTTCGCCCTTCGCAAATATTCATTAATATTCAAACTTCCTCATATAGAATTCTGTCCTAAGAAGAAAGATTATTAGTTTTATTCGTAGAATCCTCAATTTATTAACGTGAGAGGAATTTGGAAGGAAATACCTACGGGAAAATTTTAAGGAGGCCAAGGTCCAAAGGTTGAGCTAGGTAAGAAGGAAGTTTAGGAAGGGTTTAAGCATAGTATTTAACATGTAGATACAGCGATGTCGAGCTGTTTCAATACTTCAACCTGAAGAGCAATCTCTATTTAAAGTTCAGTAAGGCTTGCATCTCCTAATATCGACCCCAAAATTTAATAGCCTTGTAGTAGGACTAGAGTATTAGACATTTCCAACGATTGGCCGCTATCAAACTGATGGTTCAAACAACAACTTTCCGATAAACGGTCTAGAGAAGTGGAAAATTTTTCACTTTGAAATTCGAGGAGAGATTAGGATGCATATGTAATATGGAACATCTATAATCCCTCAGATTTGGGCCATCGACATGGCTACAAGCTGAATTTAGGGTACACATATATCTCAGTAATCAAAATGCTTTTAACGAAGTGAACTACATGAATGAATCACTAAATAGGAGTTGATTGGTGGTGCTTTAAATCCTAGATTGATTTCAAATTTAAGTAGAGAATTGATTGATAGCACAAGATAACTTATTTTTTTGTCATTATATTACTTTAAGATCAAATGTTCAAAAATGTCTCTGAAATGTCAACTTCATCAAAACATGGAAACATTTTTCTCTAATAATTGAGCTATATTATCAAGATTTCCATAAATTTGTTTCTGGGCAATTAAATACGATTCCTTTCCAGAAAGTAAATTATGTTTTGAAATAAAATATGAACCTAGTAACAAGACAAAATTTTATTCTATACATTTGAAAGACATACTTTAACTATTTTTCTACATAGTCGCCTAGAAGAGCCACAGCCTGGACACTACTACAGCAGAGTGTGTACTAAATGCAGAGAGGTTTAGACACCAAGATGGTAGCTCTTGCCCTACTCACTGCCATGCCAGTTAAGTAAGTTACTTTCTGGTCAGCCCTCGTAAATGCGAATAAAATTATTGAACAAATGAGTAAATTCAATTGAGTTACCGGAATTATTCTTTTATAAAATATTTCACACATTTCTGTATAAAATACAAGCTATAAAACTATAGTAAAATAGCTAGCATGAAAATGTTATGATGTTGGGAATAGTACAATAGAATGATCCCCCACAGAGTCATCAAACTTGCTTCATCAATATGTATAAGTAAGCACAGCGTCCAAATTTTCAGTTGCATACCTCTCTTATCATAAGTTGGGTTATGAATTATTAAAAATCTTACAGTTTTAAAGAGCTTTGTGTTTTTTCATTGCCATCATAAAGCAATTTCTAAACGTTACAGTTATAAATGGAGGAGGCACATTTCTTTTAATTTGGATAAAGTAACGCTTTTTATAAAGTAATTGGTAAAAAATGGCTTCTGTTAATAATCATTTTTTTTTAAATGTTCACAAAGACCATCCCGCCTTCACATTTTTTTGATAAATCATCGCAATACCTCCTCACTTCTTCAGTTAAACGACACAATAGAATACGGTTATATTACTTCCCTCTCATTAAGCTTATAACACCATGCCGAAAACAATTAATGTGATTACGGGCTTATGAAAAATCAAATAAGCATTTAATTTTTTTATGAAGGATCCACCTAATTTCCTCTCGATACACATACGGCGACTCCTCCATGAATTTTTAACCAGCGCTATTTCAATGACTTTTAAGTGGTGACAAAAAAAACAGCGCCTCGTGGCTAATTCTGGCACCGGGGTTATGCAAATCCCTGCGCTGCCTACTCTCCCACCTTCGGTGTTTGCTTGTGTGGGATTGAATATGCATGGTGCCGTCGCAGGAGCTGACGCGAACTATAACACGCACCTTCGAAGCGGCGCACCGCGACGGGGGCGAGTCTCTCTCCGTACCCCGTCGCCACTCCGACCAAGGGCCGTCCCTACTCCGATTCTCGAAACTATCTCTGCTGCGTCATCCGAAAAGCGCGCAACCCGCGGTCGTACCTCCGCGGAGGAGCTTGGAGAAACTCCAGTGAAGCGTCAGGGGACAAAACGATCGTCGGGATATCGTTCGGCCAAAAAACAGGACTCAACCCATCACAACCCTCTTTACCTCACTCTGCATCTCGAACACCAACGCTCTTTCCCCTCTTTCTCCGTCTAATCGTAATAGGATAGCTCTATTTCAAACTTTCCCGATTCTTTCTCTAGCAAACAGTGAAAAATTATTGCTTGGCCACAGAATCCAAATTAAAGTTTGAAAATGATGACACTTTCTCTCTAATCCCCTTGCCGTAATGGCACAACGGTGACTATGCTTCACGCAAATATTCCATCAAATATTTGGCAAGAAAAACATTCTTCAAACTAATAATATAGACGACATATCGAACCACATGGTCATCATACAGACGAAATATTCACCGCAGATTTCAAGGCACATCATTTCAAGTTTTAGCTTAGGTCACCATTAAAACATGACAGTTACAGTTAAAATAGTCTGTAATGACATGTTAATCTGAACTCTTTTGCAAAATAGAACAATCTGATTAGATTTATAATATAAATAGGATCTAAAAAATAAGCCTAAATTCGCTCTTTGCCAATATTATTATTGTTTGTCTAATTAATATAGTACTTCGAAGCGCACGTTTCCCTTCAATAAACTAACCAGCCCCAATCGTCGGGATGGAGTCAAGACTCAGGAATCCCCCACGTCGACCCCACCGATTCCCCCCGGGCGTCATAATCCTATCCTCGCCTCCTCCGCCCACGCTCCCTCTCCCCCTTACTTCATTTCCTGCCGCCTCCTAAGCTTCTTCCTCCCCTCCCCACCAACCCAGCTGATCCACTTCAGAGCCACGTACAAACATTTCCATTCCGTGCTGCCTCGGCGCATTATCTCCACATGAGCTAAAATTCCCGTTTACGCTATTCTCATTGAACACGATCGTTTGTCAAAACATTCACTCCAACCTCCACATTTTCTTTGACCTGCGTGGCCGGCTTCCATAGCAGCGGTGCATCAATCTGTCCTTCGAAACTCGAACGGTAGGTTGGAAAGGAAACGTGGAGGATTTTTTCCGGATCGCGTCCCTCGTCCAGGATATCGTCAGCTCGGCGATGCATCCCATATGATGGGAAAACCGTTAACTCCCTCCGTAAACTTTTCAAATATGGACTTTAACGCGCCAGCGAATACATTTCGAGCTAGTTCTCAGGTCTGGGGTTCTCTTAATTCTCCATTTTCCCTTAAAAAAAAGTGAGAGCGTATTTTTTTTTATGTATACGCGGTGATCTTCAGACAGCTTCAGAGGATTTTTCTTTTACTTCGAGTTCACAACGACAAGCGGCAATCTCTGCGCTTGACGTATAATTATCGGATACACCTATGGGTGAACTCGTCGTCTCGACATGGCAGAAAGGTCACGAATTCTAGCCCCCATTCAGTCATTTACTTTTATGCTCAAAACACTCATAAAAAATTATCAGAGAACTTGAAAACAGAGATCAATAAACACTATGAATGGTCTAAATGTACATAAAAAAGATTTTTAAATAAACATTTAAGAGAACATGAATATTGAAAAAATGTCACCATTTAAATTATATTCCATCCGTTGTTCAAATTTACGTTTTATATAAAAGTTCAGTTAATTTAAAGCGATATACAAAGTCAGTTAATCCCAAGCACTCATTTTAAGTGAACAATCAATCAACATGACTTATAATATAAATTTCTGCAATAAGCTCGTATCGATGAAAATTCATTAATTGCTTGCGATTTCTTAGTAGCTTGGCACCATAGCAAAGATTCACAAATATTCACCAGAGAGAATTAAGTCAAGAAAAATTTTAACCAGGTGAGCATTAGCAATGTTTATTGCTCGTATCTACGCTTTCCATACGATTGATTTAACTAAGAATTAGGGCCAAACTCAACCCCGGATATTGTTTAAAAAGCCCTAAGATAAAAAATTTTCATTTGATCATTCAAGATTGAAATATAACACTAATATTATTGTTAGCGAATATAACCAACAGGTTTATTCAACTACGAATAGATATGCACCTTGTGTTTTTAGACTTACAACTACCATACTTTTCGAGCTTTTATATCTGTAAACTTATTCTGGGATAACATTACTCCCGTAAGGGTTAAGAGACAGAAATAAGGTTAAGGATGTTTTATGTTTACTTTTAATGAAACAATATAATTTACCCTAAGGAGCTTATGAAACGGAGGAATTTTGAAATAATTTAGGTTCGTTAATATTATTCATTAGTTAATTCACTAATTAAATCCAAAGATTCGATTTTGTAGAATCAGGCGTGATGTTGTGGAAGGCGAACATGATCAATTCGTAGCAAATAATAAAGACGTATTCCACTGTGAACAAAACTATTTTTTTAACTAAGTTTCGAAGTCGACACCTAGGTCGGAATATACTTATTGACAGTGGATTAGTGCATCATCATTTGCAAAAGTCGATTAGAGACAAAGACAATGAACATAGCTTTCAGATTAGAATTTCGGTGACAAAAGAGAGCAATTGCTCCGACGCCAAATTTACGTATAATTCGAGAAGCTCATCCGGCACTGTTTAATTAACTGACAATTTTTATTAATTTTAAAAGAAAATGCATCTTAATTGCCCCCCAGTATCATTCGTCGAACATGAAATCTTAAGACAGCGCACATTGGCTCAAAAGTAAATTTCACCGGTGAATTACTGTACCATTCCAGGAAGCATAACAATATATCTATATCCATCCAGTATCGTTGGACCAGGCCCATTCAACATTCGCGCTCCTTATGCTCTGCGCCATACAACAGGATTTGGCGTCGCGTGCCAAATTGGACGCCTCGGAATTTGCCAACCGCAGAGCGGGCGCGAATCAGCGACCGCGCAGGAGAAGGCGAAGGTTTCGAGAGCGCGGTCTCGGAATCCGTTCCCTGCTATCCTTTCCCTCTCTCCAAAAGATAAAACAAGCGACATGGAAGCATGCTTCCAGCCACCATCGTCGGTCTACCCTCTCCTGCCCCACACCACCTTTCGCCCCCTCATACAGAACGCTACTGCTGCTTATGAGCGTTCCTCCTGCATAATTTATCACACATTCCACTTTCCTCATATTCCCCCATCGGCCTTTCCAACACGGCCCTCTCTCTCTCTTCCCCATTCTGCGCTCTTCATGTTCCGTCACTTCCCTCGTATCCATCCCTACAGCTCCCCACGACAAGAGAGTGGGAGAGTAGTCGCCCGTTTCCTTCCCCCATCCTCGCCTCCTACCCCATCGCCAAACCCCCACACCCACCCCCACAAGCCTCTCGTCACCTCATCTAATCCCACTTACACCTCTCATACCCTTACCCACAACCGGCCCACCCAGATACCCCCCATACACTGTTCATACTCTTCTCACCATGGAGTGAGAACAACCGCGAATTCCGTCATTCCCCACCACCCTCGCTTCCCCTCCTACCTCTCCCCGCCATCGGAATTCCTTCCGTCTCGCGCTCGTGCAAAAATGGCTTCCGTTTCTTTCACCATCCCCCCTATCCCCTTCTCAAATACGTACGCACGCCCACCCTTACACCCACCTTCCCCTTCCCTTTCCGACGAAAGAGAAGGGACGAGCGCGCTCCCGAGGTTTCTCCTCCGCATACACACCGTAGAACGACTCGAAAGCATTTCCGGGTTGATAAATAGATTGCCGCGCTCGAAGGAAACCCATTGTCTTGCCAAGTGCTAGGAAACCAACCGCACTTTGGATACGATGGAGGAGGGAGTCTGACCGGTGGGGGAGATGGAGATGACCTGATCTGAGGGTGGTGGAGAAGAGGGGGATCGGAGGGGCCTTTGACTCCGGGGTTAGTCCACTCTCCGGATGCTACGCCTCGGACTTGTGCTCCCGTGCTGTGAGGCGGCGGAATGCATTAGCGAGTGATTGGGTGATTAAGTAGCGAAGCGTTGCCTACCGTGGGAGAACACGCAGGCTTAGTCGACTCCGCTCTCAACGCGCGCCCATCTACTTCCACACGAATGCGCCCTATCTCCTCACCACTCTTGCGCTCACTTTACCACTTGTACCTCTAATCCTTGTTTTTTCCGTTACCTGGAAAAACTATCGCGAAAAATCTTGTAATATAAGAAGAATTTTATTTCTCTCTCTCATTTTATCTTGTCTCCTGCCATTCTAACTCCTACCAACTTTCATCCTCCCTTCCCCTCTCTCCGAATTTTCCGGTTCCGATACATCGACTCTCGAACTAATAGAAGAAAAAATTGTTTTCAAAAAGTCGATTTACTTTTATTATTATTGGATTCAAATAAAAATCCATAAATACTTTTCTGAACTGCGTATCTTTAATATATAAAATTTTAAATAAAGTAATAATTTATTGGAAGTAGTTTTTAGTGATATTGAATTTCTTTTCGTCCAGGTCTACAAATACCTCTGATCTTTAATAACCAGCGTATTGTGTAAGATTTGATGTCCTCCCACGCATGATTGTGGTGAAGTCTGCAAAGATTTTCCACCAGGTCATGATGTCAGCTGCCGACGTTTCGATAAATCCGTGCTAAAACCCTGAAAACAATGACGGGTTTAAGTCATCCAAATGTTGGCAGTTAACACCCTGACCCGGTGGTAAACCCGCGAAGACTTCACTGCAACTAGCCAAGTACATAGGACATGCCTTTCTTAAAAATGTACTCCATTGGAACCATTGTTAGAACATCCTTTTAAAATGACCAATATAAAGGCTTTTGTCCTCACTGTAATATTTACCGGTCGCTTCGAGCTAAATTAGTTGGGTTCATCGTCTGAAGACGATTAAGGATATTTGAAAGTGTTTCTAAAATGAAATTTTAATAAGAACGAATTAAATAGTTTTAATTTTTAAAAATTGGTATAAAATGAGAATAAATACTCTTTCTTAGAGGTGAACCGTTCGAAACGATAGCAAATAGAAGACTTCTTCTCTGTGGGCTAACAAGTTGTAGTAAAGAGTTGGGATAAGTGTCTGAATGTACACGATGAATACGTAGAAATGAGAAATAAATTTCAGGATGTTACTTTGATTAATATTGCCTCTATCCAGTTTTGCAAATTATTAATAGACTTTCCCTTGTATAAGTATGTTGATAATGAAGTGATTGTTAAGAAGTGAACAGAATCGCAGAAATGGATGCTGGATGAAGAGCACGCTGGGGATGTAACATATGCAAAGCGTGGAAAAAGATGAAAGAGCCCGTTGGAAACAGGTCCATAATACTCCGTATTTTTACAACGGGAAGATTGACCCTCGACCGCTCACTGTGAAACATACTTAGTCTCTTCGCGGCGAATGCCTGCAAGGCACACCTCGATTTTAGGTTTTCCCGAGATTCATCCGACCAACCCTTTGACCAATGAAATATCTGGGATACGATGATCAAGGAAGCGCAGGATTAAAATCATGGAGAACAGTATGAATGCATATAAAGGCCTAAAAGGGTCGGGGGAGTTAGATAAAAGCTAGGTACTTAATTAGCATAATCATCACAGTATCATGGAGATATTTGTCATTTAATCTTTCTTTATACCTACCGGTGAAAGATATTAATTCTAGCAATGACATTTCAACACCGGGACATAGAATACACGAAGCAATGAATGAATTTCTGTCTTCCACAACTCATCTTCCAGTTCTATCAACAGAAAATTTCTTATCATATATTAAGAATTCTAGTGACGTAATTTTCGATATACATTGAACTTTTCACAAGAAAATTCCTTGCCTTTTATAATCCCTGTAACAGTCACAATTTGAACCGGTGCAAGAGTTTCTCGCTAGACTAATTATGTCTGCTTCCTTCATGGTATCGATGGAGCATTGAGGGTTGCCTTTAATTTGATGTTTTAATTCACCATCAGTGACAATAAAATAACTCTTCTAAATAATAAATTATCTCTCACTATGCAGCAAACTCTTCAAGAGAAGTCAAAAAATTTACCCGCAATTTTATTGCACGTGCGTGACCGTAAAATTGTGCCTTTCTTGAGTTCCTAACTTTTGACAGCCACTATAGCTACTGATGATGACTGCTTGAGATTTATGTAGTTTTACTAAATTTATTTTTATTTTGGCGTTTAACAATGCAAAACGATCATAGTTTTGCAACAAAATAATAGTTATAACTAACAACTTCAGGAAAAGACAAAAGACGCAATAAATGGATTATATGAGAAACAAGAAATGTAACAGAAAAAAGAAGAGGGGAGCGTCATATAGTGAAACATCCGAAAAAGAACCAGATGGAAATGGGAATCTGTGTAACATAATGGATTTGTCAGAATAGTAACAGAGGGAAATCAATAGTGGAAGTGTGAAAAGTAAAACGTGATCCATATTACGCGGAACGTGATTAAAAAGGGCTATTAATGCTTTTCGGAATTATCATTGGTAAGGGAAACATAGAGAGAGAGTTATCCAATATCTTGAACATAGGGGTGATGAATAAATTTTCAAGTCGAGATATGGATTATGTGCGATCAATTTAAAAGACAGAATATTATATTTAAGAGTCCATACTTGTGATTTACAAGGGAAGTCCATGTATCGAATTGGAGCGCAAAAAAGGTTGTGTGATTTTTGATTTTAATGCGGGCATATATTATCCTCTTGACCAATTAACTGAGCTCAAAGTGTAAACAAATATTCTTAGCAGAAATAAATATAATTATAAGGTGCTAGACTAGAGTATTTCTGAACTGTATTAGTATTCCACTCAAAACGCCATCCTAAATTTGTAGAAAAAAATAATAACTTATGAAATTAAAAACCGAAAAAAATTAATTGAGCGAACAACGATTTATCATTTAGTAACGTCTCACAATGACGAATTTTCGTCCACCGAATGTGCGCGTGGAATAAAATATGAAGCGCAAACACAATCCGGAAGCTATTTTTTTTCTCCCTGACCCCAGGAGGAAGAGAATCAAGAAGGGAAAGGAGCACGAGATGACTTCGGATGAAAAGCCACAAACAACCCGGATTGAGGGGAGGAATGGAGGAGGAGGCGAGATTCAGGAGGAGGAAAAAAATATAATCGCGGTGCCTAGACATCGGTGTCGGCGTGACAGTGACGGGGCGCGGAGGTGGTGGAGGGGATTGCAGAGGGGAGGGGGACGACAAGGAGAGGTTTCGAGGAGCGAGAGACATGAGGGGAAGAGATGAGATTGGAAAGAGGGGGTGGGGAGAGGAAGAGTCGGAGAGGAGACGGGTCGACGACTGAGACAGCGGTGGAACAAGGATGCATGCGATCGTAAAGAGGGAGAGAGAGAGGGAGGGCGAGCTATCTGGTGTACGGGATCGTTCCCTTCACAGTCAGCGGAAACGGAGAGAGCGAGAGCGGAAAGAGGAAAATAGAGAAGAGAAGGAAGAGTGAGAGAGAGTAGGGACAGGGAAGCGCTACGGGATTTACGTGCGTTTGAGACCGTCTGTTCCAGAGGAAAACCAACGAAAGGGAATGCTTTTCCTCCTCGTGTACCAAGGGGCTAAGAAATTTCCGAGGGGTTGAGGGAAAGAGAGCGTGTTGCGAGCAAGAGAGAGGTGATGGTGGTTAATTCTCGGGTGATTTAATTTGAGAAGGGCCCAGGGGAAAGTCCCGGATGGGAGTGTGTGAAAGAAGGTGTTCGTCATTAAACAAAAAGTAAGCGCACGCGTGAGTGGGATTAAGTTGATGGCACTCCGTTGGCTTAACGGAGAAGGGAGCATTAAGATGCTCTGTTCCCATCCCCCTTGGACGGTTTTTGCGCTAATAATACCCGACGATGCAAGACGCCGACGCAATGAGGTTTGGCTGAGAGGGAATAGGATGCACGGAAGACGACATGGCTAAAGAGAATATTCGAAACTTCCCCTCCTTGCAGACACGACGGCACAATCCTCGAGCCTTCCGCTTGGCTGGCGGTCACCGTCCTAGCACTAAAAATTAACCAACAGTTCCGACAAAGGGTCCTTTGAGACCTAATCACAAATTTACGGATGAAGCAGTGCAGTGAATCGGTCTAAAGGGAGAAGCTAGGTCCGTTAAGAGAAACTGTTTGGAAGTAGGATCCCGTTAAGTGATTTTTATGTGTACTACGGATAAAATCAGATGAAGACGACACTTCAAAAGGGTTTCGTTAATGAAACGTGTTTTGAAATGATCGTAACTTATGCCAGTAACGAAACTTCAAGAGTAAATAGAAAATATTTACAAAATAGCATAGATATTATGTCATTCAGTGGAATTAATTTCCTCATTAGCCGTTACATTACTCCTATTACCGAGAAAAATATTTTTTATCAAGAAGCAACAATATAATGTCTTCAAGTCTGCGAAATGATTTACAAGTTTAGCAGACATGGTAGAGAGGGCTGGTGTAATAATATATGCCCAGCAGGAATTTTTTGCTAACAAAGAGTATATACACATCATCATATGAAAGAGCTCTTCAAGAATTATCTTGCATTGACATGCAAGGGAAGCTTGGTACTATAAAAGGTACAGACTTTAGAGACCACCTCCAATTATAGAAAGACACTCTCTGGATAAATTAAAAAAAAAACATTTGCTGAATCTTAGAAGCAAGGAATAAATAATGTGCAAAGAATTACACAAAAACTTAAGAAACAGTTAAAATCCAGATCTTATTGGAAGGCTACATGGAAAGTTTAGTACACAGCACTTTAAATAAGTAATACAATAATACACTAGACAGGAAATTATAAATGGGAAAAGCAATTGATTTTATTTTGATCACATTCATTATAAGGGTTCATTTTTTTACTGTTAGCGTATGATTTTTAAAATGAATATATATCAGACCATTAAGTGATAGAATATAGAGCACTTCCAATCACAAATTATGCATCAGACACAAGAGTAACTATATTAATCCCATGTTAAAATATAGTAACTAATAAATAAATAGATCAATGTCTTGGTAAATCCTGAAGAGCAGTAAGATTGAATATACAAGTTATTTCAGGATTAGTGTGTAAATCAATTTTGTGCAAAAAAGGTTTCATTTATATAAAAATATTTGGTTAAAAATGTAATTGTTGAAAAGATAAAGGAAAGAGAGTCATTATTTAGAAGCTGGAAGAATTTTCCATCAAAATCCCAATATGAATATATACGTGACAGGAATTATCTACACAGTATTTTTTAATAAATATAGGGCTAGGCACTGCAAAAACTTATTTATAGATATCCCATGTAATAATAAGATAGATATCTCAGAAACTCAAAAATAATATGGGAAAGAGTATATGAAATCATTGGTAAGAACATCACGAGAATCGAGCCTAGTACTACAGGGTGCGGCAGAATAAACTTCCTAGTTTTAAAAAATCACGGAAGAGCAGGCAGATAAATTAGTGAAGTGGGAGTAGTGACGTTAGCTGGGGAAAACAACATAGTTTTTAGAAATTACCACGCAGTGGTCTGGTGAGCATCAAGGTTTTGTCGTAAAAACGTTCTTTAAGAAAAATGACACCATTATGGCGACGCAGAGGGCTCTTATGCTCTAGCGATGGAGCATTTTCACCTCTCCGGCTCAGTAAATAAGCAAAATTTTCGTTACTGAGCGACTGATAACCCTCGCAAACTTCACCCTCTCTTCATACCCCCAAAGTGACAGTTTGGTGAGCTGTGTTCTCCTTAAGCATTATTGGTCTTTACTTTTTTTTAATCTCGAGGTTCAACTGTTACTAAGAACTCTGTGCGCTATTGTGAGATGCTGGAGAGCTTTTTACTTCCGAAAATGGAAGATTATGGTGAGGAATATGACACAGAAGCCTTTTGGTTTCAACAAGATGGTGCCGCGGCTCATACCGCCTATCGTTCACGCCGTCGTTCGAAGAGTTTTCGAAAACTTTTTTGAACGACTCAAAATACGCATCGCTCACCAAAGTCGACACCTGGATAAAATAATTTTCAAACCTAATAAAAAAATGACATTTGATGTCTTTTTCAAAAACTAAAATCTATTTTGATTATCTTGGTTGTTTTTTTTTACAATTTTCCCGTCCAATCAGGTAGTCTATTCTGACTCACCCTGTATATTAAACAACTTGAAGGATAGAACCCCTAGAGGTTACAAATTTATTTGCGAAAACATACGGTGTGAATACAGAAAAACAAAGGTCGTAATGTACAAAATGTTTTAAAGTGTAAAAATCAAGTGTGAAATAATATTTGTACTATACAAAATAATAAAATTGTAAGTGTTCACAATTCTTAATTTGAAACTACGTTTCAATACATATGAATTGTCCTCAGGTAAAATATAAATTTAAAAGTCACATGTGAGAAATATAAAAGTATGTACTGCACCTGTACTGCACCTGTACTGTACTTGTATGCACTGAAAAATCGGGGTGTGGGTGAAGTGATCTATTTTGTTGACTAAAAAAGCGACGAAAGTAACTGTTGCTGGGATTACCTCACTCCACATGCTGCCACTACAGTCGTTTGCCTGTACGTGAATATAGTTAACCAGTTCTGCGAAAATCGTTGCTCCCGCCAGTGGTAAAAATCAGGAATTGATTCGATTTTAATGCGCAAAAGGATCATCAGTTGTCCAAATTCATCGGAAATTGTGCCTAGTTTACGCAACTACAGTAATGATTGAAGTAAAGGTGAAACAATGGTGTTGAGAGTTCAAAACTGCCGCACTAATTTGGACGATGAAGAACGAAGTGGAAGGCCCAAAGTCCAGATCGATGCAATCGTTCAACAAATGAACCAAGGACTACGATCTGATTGATGATTAGTGCTCTGATTGATAAAATTCCTCCAATTGAACGCCTCACTATTTATTCACATTATTGTGACGGAATAGCTCGATATCACAAATTGTGTGCATGGTGGGCAGCGATAATGCTTACCGACTATCACAAAGAGTAAAGAATTTCGAAAAGACGAGCGTTTTTGGACCACTATCGACAAGACGAAGATGACCTGACCTTGCAAATAGCGACTATTTCCTCTTCTTGCACTTGAAAAAGTACCTTGGCCAATGGTTTGAAAACGACGAGGAACTCAAAGCCGCCGTTGTCAACTGCTTCCAATCCCAGGAGACAAACCCCTATACTAAGGGATTTAAGAAGCTGGTGCAGCGTTACGAAAAGTAGTTAGAAGTGAAGCGCAATTTAGTAGAAAAAAAAGTAGGTTTGTAGGGAACTTAAACCGTCAAAAAAACTTTTACTTAACTAACGAATATATTCTTTCATGACCAAATGGCTCTTACTACCCTAATATGCCTCGCAGTTTCACTGCTACGATACCTTACAAGCTAGAATGAATTTTTAATTACTGCATGGTTTAAACTGTAACTACGAGTAAGTATATCTCACTAGACTAGATCTGTTGTATCCTGTAAAGTATGCAAGTTAGCGTACTGTTCAGTATATGAATTGCGTTTTTCAGGATACTTGCGCAAGCAATTCTGAATTGCCATTCTTCGTCCGACAAATTAAGAAGATGGAAATCAGAGTCCTAAATGGCACCAATTATGATCCTAAAAATAATTGATCCAAAGGATTCCCCCAAGAAAGAAACTGGAAACTGACGAAACTTTCATTACCATTGTGGAATTTTTATAAAAATAAGCATAAACTTTATAATTTCAAGCAGTATTTTCATTTTCTTAAAATGCTAAATGTATGTTTTGGCTATTGTCTTAGATTAATCTACAGTGATAATGCTACAAATAGTCAAAACCGTTTTAAAATTGAAACTGCAAATTTTTCAAAACGGAGAGTTAAAAAAAGAAATAAAGAGGAGCCCTCATCTTACAGCCAAATATCAACCCTTCACAATACCTAAACTAACTTCTGCAAATGTTTCCGAACTCAAACTATGCTATTTGTGATAAGTAAAATAATAAAGTTTGAACTAGAGTTGATTTGAGGCCCGTTACGCGAGACTATATCAAATACCTGACTCAAATATATAAAATCAGCAGTAGTCCTTGCTACGAGTACCAACTGTGAAATTACAGTAACTTGGATCAAAATTTTACGCATATTTATGATTAAATAACAACAAGGCTTTGCTTCATCTGGTTCAAACACTTTTCTGGTAGTACTTAAACTAGGTTTAACTAATCTTTTGATCACAGAATGATTTGTTTCTTGGTTCCGAGAAAAGATATGCTAGTGAAGTTAGATGCAGGAAAATGTATTGGGCACTTTCATAACATTTAAATAAACATTAAAAAAAATAAACTCTATGATTACATCTGTGAGAACATTTTTAACGAATGGTACTCCGTCATATCTATAGATCTGAAATCACGTCGGTGTTTGACAGTAAAACTAAAATCAATGTTGATTAATATACTAAATTTATAAAATATTATTATTATGGAAAATTTAATTGGCGACCGGCCATCGATCATCAAAACGAGAAGATTTTAGAACGTTAAGAACTTCACTAAAGAAAATTAATAATTTATTAATTAACAAGTCTAAAGGTCACTTAATATTAATTCAAAAGCAGAGATCATTGGAAGCATAACTCTCCTTCTAAAAACAAACTGGGTAGCTAACCTTGCTCCAGTGTACGTATAATGTATCTTAGAAGTGCCACAATATATTCCTAGGTGATGCATTAAAAAGACATCCGAAGAATTCAATTCTTTTTATATTACCGTTATTTTTCCATTCAATTATGAGATTCAAATGAACATTTAGTTACCATAACATTTACAACGATTTCGTAATAATGCTGGTTGAGAGTTGGGATAAATAATGAAGAGATATCTTTTTAGAACATGCTTTTCAATTAATGTCCTCATGTATCGAATTGAAATTCATAACTCCATATAACTTGCAATTCATTTGTTTTTCAGAAAACGCCAGGAAATATTTTATGAATTTGTTCCTTTAATACTCTTCTTTACCTTAGAATGTTTTAATGACGAAGAATAATGAAAATTAGCAGACTACAGGTTCATACAATAATTTTTAAAAAGGGGAAAACATATTTCGTAGAACATCATGGGTTTTCGATCCGAGGATTGGCTTATAACAGCACCCTATGACGATTCCTCTTTCTTTCCTTCAATTTGAGTCTTCAGTAAACTACGCTTTGGGCCTCTTACTTTTTTGTGCACATCTAAAACTATGTAAAGATTCCGACAGATTCATATTTTAAATTTATAATGGAACAAAAATACTTGCATTAATAATTATGTCTTCGGACTATTTATTTTGTCTTTCTCCGTAACTTAAAATTCCCACTTCCAAATAACTTAATATTTTCCCAGGGGCTCTTTTCGACCATGCTTCATAGTCGTGGCAAGGTAAAATACATGTTTTAATTAACCGTTTGATAAGTATTCTAATAATACTTGTTTCTTTACTTCTTTGCTGCCCCTATTCCGCTTGCTATGCACCCTATTATTTTTTCAATCGCTTTTAACCTTGCTGAATGAAGGGAAAAACCTTTCCACTAGTTCCAGTGATTCTTTGGTTAGTCTTATTTGAAGATTATCTTAGTCGATTTGATCACAGACTTTGACATTAATTTTATCCTAGTTTATCAATAACTTGTAATTTTCATTTTCCTCCGTATGCTTGCCATATTTCTTTTCTCCTCTTTATATTATGCGCAAATATCAGCATACGGTTCTTGGTGCATTAGAATAGAAACACTAATAAATTTCTTAACCTTAATTTCGTTCTTAGTCTTCTCAGAGGGGACATTTAAAGCCAAGGACGATAGTGAGTATTCTTGAAAATTAATATTGGTTGTACTATCTGTATCCTCTTCTTCACCAGGATTCTGAAGCGAGACAATTTAAGCTACGATAATCTTTCCTCCATTTCTCTTCAATTCAAACTTGTCCTGATCTGCGTACATTTTTATTTGTTTCAGTTTCTTTGTAGTTCATTTTTTTATGATCTTATATGGATAACTCTTCGTGGTAATAGTTTTAAAGTTCTCGTATTTGTCTGATCTTTTCTATTTGACAACAGAATGATTATATTCTTCCTAAGAGATTCCTCTGTTTGAACATATATCACATTTTAGGTTGTAGCGCCCAATTTTTTTGCCTAATGTCTTTTATTAGATTATATTCACTTATTTTGCAACTAAGCTGGAAGTCGAAAGGGGGGTATTATGTGTTCAAAAGGAGGCAGAGGGGTACCTGAGCAACATACAAAAACAATTTGGACGCGTATTTCTTGTCATTCGATTACAGCTTCGATCGCTGATTTTATATGGGTCGAATGCGGATCCAGTCCAAACCATTGTTCATTGGAGACCCAGTACCGGTTGAATGGGCAAATTAATACATAATAAAACCAATTTGTCTTAAAACGGCGATTTTCATAGCCAACCGAATATCGACACACTTGAGAAAAGATCCGAGGATCGTTTGGACGAGATCCACCGTCAACTTGCGTTAACTTTTTTTTAGCACAGAGGGAAGTGTAGCTCCTCCGATCACTACGGTCCGGTCGAGTGCAGGAAGTATTTTGTTGGGTTCTAAGGAGAAGTTCGATGAAATGAGAACTTTCAAAACCGGATAGTTTCATGTTATCAGATCAGATCCTTGAGGAATGCGAATGAGCATTTATTGGAGTCTTTGGAGAAGTGGGTAAGGAGGAAATTGGAGAATATAAGCTGGATAGAGGGAAGTATAAGAAGCATTGTGTGATATGACAAGCGAAGGGACGAAGTTCTTGAACAAATTTGAAGAGACAGAAAGTAAGATGGAGGAGACACTGAGAGGTATTGGAATTTTGAAGCTGAGATAGATGAGAGTATTTTGGGAAAGACTTGAAACGAGGAAGGCAATTATATAGTTATTATGGGATTAATGAAAGAGGGTAAAATATATGAAGATCTGAAGAGTAAACTTTGTTAGGAAAACTAGAAAAGTTTAGATTGAGGGAAAGTGCTTTTAAATGAGATTGAAAACGATGGGTAATATTTTTAAGGGGTCGTCCAAAACTTATCTCTAATTGGTGAGCTATCAATGAATCGTGATCCTTAAAAAAATAATTCAAATGCTTACATTCAATTTGTAGAGAAACTCTTGAAGCTTTAGTATTTGGGTTAGGAACTTTTTCGTCATTTTTTATGACCAAAATTACAGAGCAAAGAACTACCACTCGAGAAAAATTCTTCAACTGTTATATTACAATGAATATTTTTTTGAAACTATGAATTAAGCCGACAGCATGAAATTATTTACGGTATCCACTTATCTAAATCAGTTGGTAAAAAGATGAAAATGAAGCCTTACGGCATTTTTCACAATAATTCTGTAATGTGACAGAGAAACGATATTTTAGTGAAAGGCATTCATTAAAAAATCAAGACTGATTCCTACTTTTTTGAACGAAAAATAGAAGTCATGATATTTCTGAAAGTAAGTCAGCAGGGCTCGCGATTTAATTTCCAAGCCGCCGTTTCATCAAACGATGTCGCCCGAGAAAAACTCGGAAGGAGAGAGAGAATTCCATTAATTTAGAATTGATGGATTGAGGAGTGGATGTGAATGCTCCCTGGGGAGGATGTGAGAGAAGGCCTCTTCCTTTTCTTTTTACCTCTTCCATGAAATAAGGCCCAAATGCTACCAGCGAACAAGAAAATTGAACGCAATATCCTATTAGAATTCAGGAAATGAACTCTAAGAGAAAACTAAGATATGAGGACTTAATGATGCATCAAAAAATAATTTTATACCACGGTGCATTCAAATTACCGCGATTAAGGGTTCTAGTTCAAATAACTTTCCAGACAAGCATTCACTCAGTCATGATAGTCCTTGTTATTCACTCGTATTTATCTAAAAAATCCTTCAACTTTTGGTTCCGATTATATGAATAGATAAAAAAATGGCTAATTTCCTCCAGCCTCCATCCCAAAAACCCTAAAACATCAAATTAAAATATCGAGGATGGGATAAGATACCCACCTAATCTAGTATTACCCTGCACATATACCTTGACGATCTTGTGATCACTTTTATATTCCTCAGCATTATTTCCAACTAAATTTGCAAAGCGTGGAATCCATTATAAACGACAAACGTCCTGTTAAATCTTCTATGCTTTTTATTCATTCAAGATATCAAATTTAATTATCTACGTATTTGAGTAATTTATTTCTCTGAAGAATAAGTACTCATTACTTTTTTCGCTGCTATTTATGCAAATTGAGCAAAAAAGATTTTTTTAATCAAATAAGGTTCATCTTCATGGAATTAGAGATCCATTAGGAGCACAGGACATTTTGTAATTTTGCCATACTTCCTCGTCATCTTAATCTGGCCCTCTTTATCTTTAACCATTTTTAAAAATTTTCTTTAGCCTTTAGTAATTAACCCCATATCGTCCACATATTTAACACTTTTCTCGCTTTTTACTACCATTCTTTTCTGCTAACCCATCCCGTTCCAAATCTGGACGTTTCGGAGAGAGGGTGATTCAAAGTAGCTAATTTTAATGGCATACGGTCGGCACAGTTATTCCTATCACCTAGAGTTTCCACTATATAACCTTTAACTACTGCCGTGAGTTCAAATGTGTAAGGAATTTATGATAATCCCAGACCCATGATAATGTTTGAAACTACAAGAATAAAACACAGAACTTCAATCCATATGTCCTTTAAAAATTACATAGTTGGTAGTTTTTTCTCACTCCTGACTTCCAGATTGTACGTAGCATCCCATAAATGAAACTTATTTTGATGTTGAACCTAGTTTTTGCTGCCAATAGTGTTTAAATAACAAATATTGTATCAGGGCAAGAAAACTTTTTAATATCCATAAAGTAGCTTCAAAAGGCCTAGCGCTAATGGTATGATAATTGGTGAAATTCTCGGCTGACATTTTTGGTGCTAATGTGACTGCTTTTTAACTTTAGTTACAATGCTACAATATATATTCTCGTTTAGAAAAGGCTTGACCAAAATTAAAATGGGGTTTTAAATTAGCTAAAGTATGATTAACTGTTCAGAATAATAGAATGAGCTACACTTTTATCGCTATAAAATATTCCATTTAAAAAAACATGATACACATTTTATTTATATATCTGTAAAAATTATTTATTCTTGTATACGTATTGCATGTTATAATACTGGTTATATTATTGAAATAAATTATATTAAATTTTAATAATGTTAAATTATCTATTAAAATAGACCATTTCAGAATTTTCAATTTCAAAAAAGCTATTATAGAACTCACTAAGTGGGGAAAATTGTTAACCATTAAATTACAGTGATCAATTACGTAGAGTATCTATGACATTCTGAGAATCTCGAACGTCCTTGACATTGCAAGAATAACAATGCCAATCTTGATTTAAACTCCACTTAAAATTATGATACTCCAACCGGAAAGGGAGTTGTAAAAGAGCCCCACCAATCCAGCCAAGAGGAGTATTAAAAAGAAAAGACTCAGGTATACCTTTTAACAGCGGATTTGGCCCCGAACGTAAAAGTTAAGTCACACAAATTCACCCCTTGCCCTTTTACCATCACAAACAATTTAAAAAGGAAGGAGTAAAGAAGGTAAAAACGAAAAGAAGAGATAAAGAGGAGGCTGGAAAAAGGACGGAGGTAAAGGGACGGAAAGAATCTGGTAAGGGAAAGATTTAAGGGGAAGTTTCCTTACGCTGAACGTAAAATTGCTTCCCATGCAGAAAGTGAGAGAGAGAGAGTAGGGAGATTGGGGGCGAAGGAAAATACGGAAGGGGACTGGGGATGGAGAGAAGAGGGTGAAGGGGAAACGAGGGGATGAATGAGGTTAGGGCGGAGCTAAAATATAAGGGGTTTGCAGAGCAATCTGTGGGGAAGCGCACAAGGGAGGAATTGGGCTGAGGGAGGAGAGAAAACAGTGAAAGATACGGGAGTGATTCCTAGAAAATCTGCAACTCGTCTTTCCCACCTTCTATCCAAACCCCATCGACATAAATCCATTTCTTTTCCTCTCTTCTAGGGCCTCAATTTTGATTCGCCTAACAGGGCTAAATGGTTTTTATATTCCCCGCGATTGCTTCAGTTATTGCATCAATTATTGAGAATTCCGACGTGCGAAGAAGAAGCACCGGTCACGAGGGGTTCAAAAGAAAATCCCACAGTCAATCTCTTTAAAAAAATGCTGAATGGGGAAAGAAATAGGGGAAACGCTGACAAGAGGAGAAAATGCATTCATCAATCATCGTGGGTCTTCTTGACGTCCAAACCGCTTAAATGTTTCCCTTGGGTCGCAACGTCCCATGGAACAACTTTGGGGTGTCAATCAATATTGGCTTTCAGAAGAAAGCACAACGGCTATTCACTCTTTTCTTCATTTAGGCTCCCACTCCACCACCCTCATCATCGTAGCCCGTGCTTTCTTTCATTTATGTTATCCCTCTGCCACTACCATTATAACAATCAATATTCTTAGCCCGGAGATACTCGGGGCTAAGCGCATGTTTTAACTTCTATTCTAGACTTCATCAGTGCTTGCAATTAATTAGTGTATTTGTGTTGGCATAAAAGCGCGGTTCGATTAATTTTCAGGTAACTTGATTTTATCCAATATCTTGTTCTTAGATTTTCGCCTTTCGTTTTAAATTATTCTAAAGGTCGAAAGATGCAATTGACGCAGGAATTTCATTTTCAATTTTCCTGTCACAGCTGGGGAGGTATTGTTTAATATTTTGGGTACATTTAGTTGAGCCTTGAATTAATTTGGTTTTTCTACCTTGAAACGTTTTTTTTCATACTAAGCTCCACTTAATGATGAAGAGAGACGAACTATCAAACAATTATTTCGGATTGTCCTTTGAACTTCATATCCCTGACGAACATTATAATTACATACAAATTAACTGCAGGCTTGCAGTGAATTTTTTCTTCAAAAATGAATTCTTCAGAGATAAATTGATGAGCTTTACATCCAGATCCAAATGGTTACTCAGCTAACCCAATCCCTGTACTAATGATCTTGTTACTATACCCCTCTATGCTATAAAATTCTTCCCATAAGTTTTGAATTAAATGACTATCCCTTCTTAGTCATTTCAAATTCTAGCATACTTTTATTGATTTTCCCGTTCTAATATGTCAAAAACTTTCTCGAAATTGACAAAGAAAGAATCAACTTAATTATATTCTATACTAATTTCTGTTTTAGTTCTCACTATGAGTTCAAAAAAAAAGAAGAAAGAAAACTACAATGGTCATTTGAGGAATAATCTAAGTATTTACTGATTAGGCAAGGTAAATACATCCTATTCATCCATCGAGCATAATAGTCACTCACGCCTGGGCAGTCTGAAACGTGCAGATTACGGATTAGTCTCCTTTACCTCCTCGTACTTGTATTTACTGCAAAACATACGGTATATGCATTTGTTTTCCCAATGTACTCCATCAAACCCCTTTTCAAAATCTACGAAAGAGGTCAATATATCCTGACTCTATTTAATCATCATCTGCAGCTCTACAGCCCGGTGTGGGCCTTGGCTTCCTCTATGATATGCCTCCATTCAGTTATTGTTCTTGCTTTTTTCTTCCATCTTGTAACTCCCATTGCCTTCATGTCATTCTCCACATCCTGTAGCCATCTCTTTCTTGGTCTACCTTTTCTTCTGACACCTTCCATCTTGCTATTAAGTATCAGTTTGGGCATTCTGTCATTTTCCATCTTTTCTACATGCCCAAACCACGCCAGTCGCAGTGAGACTTGGCAAATCTATGTCCTTCCCTTCTAGTAATTCATTTATCTCCATGTTCATTCTAATTATCCATCTCTCTCCTTCTCTAATTGGGCCATAGATTCTCCTTAACATTTTTCTTTCGAATTTTCTAAGTGTTTCCTCTGTTTTCTCATCCTGACTTGTTAATGTCCATGTTTCTGCTCCATAAGCTACCATGGGTCTAATGAGCGTTTTATAGATCTTCATTTTTGTGTTCCTTGATAGTAACCTTGATTTGAGGATTGTTACATTTGCAAAGTATGCCCTGTTACCTTCCATTACCCTTTGGTTGATCTCCGTGGATATCTTATTTTCATTGTTAAGTCTTACTCCTAGATAGGTAAATTCCTTGACACCCTCAAACTCACAATTCCCAATTATTATGTTTTGTAGGTGCCGCTTGTTCTGATGAGCTGACATTTTCAAGTATTTGCTCTTCTTTTCACTAACCTTCAGCCCCACTTCTTTACCAGTGTTTTCTAAAACGTTTAACATTTCTTTTAGGTCATTCACATTTCGTGCAATTAGTGCTTTTTCATATGCATATGCGAATCCTTGCTGGGATTTATGCACTATGGTCCCTCTTAGTTTCAATTCTTTCATTGCATTATGTAGGGCCAGGTTGAATAACGTGGCTGAGAGAGCATCTCCTTGTCTTACCCCCGAGGTCATCTTATATGCTCTACTTGCTCTACCCCTAATAAAGGCTTTACATTGTCATTCATGCAATGTCAATTGAACCAGTCTAATCAGTTTCCTTGGTATATCATAATCTTTCAACACACGTATCATCTCTTTCTTGTTCACGCTGTCGAAGGCTTGTTTGAAGTCAATGAAGAGTATATGCAAGTCAACGTTATATTCATAGCATTTCTCCATTGTTTGTCTTACCAAGAATAGCTGGTCAATGGTACTTCTACCAGCTCTAAAGCCACACTGATATTCTTCCAGTATGTCTTCAGCATAGGTGCTTATGCGTTTCAGGAGAAGACTGGTGAAAATTTTATATGCTACACTCAGTAATGTAATGCCCCTATAGTTTTTGAAATCATATTTGTCACCTTTTTTATATATTAGACAAATCAAACCTGTCTTCCAGACTTCTGGGAACTCTTGCAACTTCCAAATACTACTAATTAGCTGATGTAATGCTCTATTTAAATCTTGACCTCCGTTTTTAATCAATTCAGATGCTATACCATCGTCTCCTGGGGCTGTATTTAATTTTCCTCTCTATTAATGCTCTCATTACTGCAATGGCGTCACGCGTGCTACTTAACCTTCCTTGGCCAAAACCGATCATCCACTAAGTAATCATTTATCCTGCTCTCCATCTTCTTGTTGATAATCCTGAGAACTTCTTTAGCTGTGTGATAAATAAAACTTATTGTTCTATAGTCTTAACATGATGTAGCCTTTACATTTTTTGGAATAGGAACTAACATTAATCTGGTAAAGTCTTTCGGTAAAATTATTCCCTCATAAATGCTAAAAACTAGTCCATAGAACTCTTCCAAATTTTCGCAAGTCTTTAAGTAGTTCCGCAGGAATGTAGCCTATCCCCATGGCGTTTTTTGATTTAATTTGCCATTACATCGTTTCCATCTCAGCGTCTAGTAAGTCTGGACCTAAGCTATCTTCATCTACATCCTATTCTCGCTTTATGTCTAACCTTGCTGGCATAAGTACTTTACTATACAGTTATTTTATATATTACTACCATCTGCCTTGGAGCCTTTCTGGTTCAACTAATATTTTTCCCAACTTATCTTTGATTTTTAACACAGATTTTCCCTTCTTAATTCCCGACAGTGTTTTAACCTTTTTGTATAGCATACTAATTTCACCCTTCCTCTGCAAACTTTCCATTTCCTCGCACTGCGTATTTCACCACGATTCTTTTGCTTTATTTGTTACCCGTATCACTACATTATTTTACTCTTAGTATTTCTTTCTGTTTACATTCTTCCATTTCCTTCTTGTGATCCATGGTTTCCTTGCCCTTTTCCCATTAACGGTTCCTATAGTTTCTTTTGCGGCTTTCGATATCACTTTCTTGATACATTCCCATTTTTCTTCGATAGTACTCAGCTCTTTACCGTCATCCATGATTATCTCAGCAGCCTGCTGATACTCCTTCCTTGTCAATCCATTTAATGCTTCTACAATCTATTTCCTTAACCGCTGCCCATGCCTTATCTTTTAGAATCGGACACTACATTTCATAATTGCTAAATTGTGATCAGAGTCCGAATCCTCTCCCGGAAAACTGTGCAAATTGATCACACTGTTCCTAAATCTGTGATACATAAACATATGAAAGCCTTTTCGAAGTCTACGAAACAAGCAAATAAGTCCTGATTGTATTCTATATTCCTTTCGATATGAAAATGACTTTTCAACCACCTACATTTAGAGATATTTTAATGAAAATGATCAATTCCAATCCGTAAGGCAGCAGTCGAGAGAAAATCAATTTTATCTTTTCCTGATTATGATAATTCCAATTTTGCGACACTAAAGGGGAAAGCTATTAACTGTAAGTCTGAATTAAGGCGCCAAAATAAGACGTCAGAGGAGAAATAAAGGGCCAGATTTTTTTCTTATTTGGTATCATTAATACTTTATAAAATTAAAAAGTGATCGTTGCGCAGCTAATTCATGGGAATTTTTAGTAGCACTAGGAGGTTACAAGCCCAGGAGGAGTAATAATGATAAGCGGGCAAAAGATATAGGGCATGAGATTGTCTGCTATCACGAAAAATCAAGACACACTAGCAACGTGAATAGAGATCTACTTTTCTTGTAGTTTCAATAGCATTTCGAGCTTTATCTTTGTAATGAAATACCCTTTTGGAACAGAATAAGATATTTTATAGCCAGGGCTTATCACTTTGAATGCATATGCAAACCTATAAACGTATTTCTTGCTCACGAGAACTGTATTTTGAGGAACAAGAGAGTTCAGATATATGGCGCTTTTGTTACAATTCCCTCGCGCGCTAACGAGATACGAAAAATAACACCTGATTGCGGTTTCATAAAGCCAGGCGCTATGCAGCACAGAAATTTATATTGAGCGCCACGGGAAGCCTTTTGTTTATTTTTAGCAAAACTGTTCCAGACGAGGTATTTACAAATTATTGTTTTACTACCGGATATGTGACGCGAGCCTATACCGAGTAAAAAAAAAGTCACAATCAGAGAGGTAAAACCTAATATTTAGGTCAAACCGGATCACCAACTGAATGCGGTTTCGGAACTGTGCCGTTATGGGAGCTAAGTTTATTTATTATAATTTTAACATTTCACTTTTAATACGTTAAAAAGGTTGCAGAATGAACTACTCGTATAATTGAAGAGTAATGAATTGTCACTGTTCTGGGGTCATTTACCTATCATATATGAGTTTGCATTTGGAAGCAAGCATTTATGAACTCTAATGTCAAGCTTCCAACATTTCGCATAGTTCGTCTAATAACCTGCAAGACTAGCCTTGACAGCATCCAAAATTATGCAAATGTTGAAAGCGCTAACAAAGTCCTTTTATCGCCCAGAAGTCCAGAAAAACCAGCGGAAACTCGTCTCAGATAAGTTGCTTTGAATACCTCTAAAACTGAATCCACAGATTTAATTTGGTCTTACCAGGAAAAATTTGAAGCAACACCTGCGCTAAAAACTTTTTCAAAAATTCATCCAGCAAGAAATCCATGCAAAATTACATTTAAAAATTGCTTAAATAAATCTAAACCATCCAAGAGCAGAGAAAATGTTTATCTATATGAAAAATGAGTACAGCAAATGTTACGAAAAAACGTGTTGCAACGTTTTTTGGGAATGATATTAATCTTGGATTATATTAAGCTATCATATCGTATCCCAAATGTGCTGAAAGTTACCTCGAAATACTATGATAGCCACTCCTACTTTAAATTTTGAGCGATTTTCCTTTTCATGTAACTTTAAATTCGAGCTGTAGAATTTTGAATTACACAACAATATTTTTGTGCAATTATGCCTTGTGGTTACAGTCCGGCGGAAGAATATTTTTGGTAAAATGGTTTAAAAGGCAATTTTGTCAATCGTGTTTCAAACCGCTCGGAAATTATCTTGTCCGCCATATAAATACAAATCTTAACATAGGATGAAATCATACTCAAGATTAAAAACATTCCGGAGCACCAAGTAAACCTCACCCCTCCCCCCATACTAATTACAGAAATATTCTATAAAATAGCAACCAATGAAAAGAAATATTGAGTATTCAATATTGACGGTTCACAATTTTTTTGCGTTGCGTTAAGACTGCATTTTTCGTAGAGTCCTTTGTGTAATTTGCCTTGGAAAGCTTAGATAAAGTTTTTAGTATATCCTTTTCAAAATGTTAAGACTTTATTTGCTATGGAATGTCAGTCCATTTCTTTATAAACTTTAATCCTGCGATTTTCATTCCAAAGATAAGGAGACTCACTACAGAGTTAAGTTATCCCGAAAAATTATATAAAAAAATATTAGCTTACGTTTTAATCTCTCTGACGAAAGCTGAGTTTGCTTCTCTCTGTTGAAGTTAAGGTCGCAGTATGATTGCTGTCGCTACCCAAACTAGAATTTGAATAATGGCCCGTGTTACTAAAAACTAGACGATGCCTCCTGTTCTGATTAAATACAGAAGCTTAAGAGAATGCAGGGGAGAGACGTTTATGTTGTCCAAATGGAAGCCATCCTGCAGAGGAAGAAAGCGCGGATGTTGTCATGTTCTTGATTCAATTTTTGAGTGACTACCACTTGATTACTCGCGTGAATGTCATCAACCATTTTTCTCGTGTTTTTCAAATCTATGCCTTGCACCTTGCAACTTAACGAAAATTCAAGCTTCCTGGTGCCACCACCATACCAAACCAACCACTTCCTAAGGTAATATTTCCTGAACCAATCCCTTAACCCCTCTGCCTCCTGTTCCTTGGATCCCTCATACCCTCGGCAGATTCCTTTCGGAATACTCCTTTCTCCATTCCTGATATGGGTATTATCCCGTCCCTCGAGTCCCCCAATACCATATCCTTCTCTCTCATAACTTCACTCCTGCCTGCAAGCGCCTTAATCTCTTCCACTCCTTCCCTCGTTTCTCTCTCACATCCTCTCTTTCCTTCTCTTTCACTCCTGCTAACAAGAATCGTGATTCGGTGAAAACTTTTCAGACGGCGCATGCAAGACGGGCTTAAAGATTTTTTTCAGCTGCGTCGCTGAACGTAGTTAATTGAAGCATTACAGCTGAATGCCCACGTGATGTTCAGGGAACGAGGATCAGGCGTGGTATGCCCAAGATTAAATAGTTTCGATGATGATGGCGGAGTGCATTTGTCCCGCGTAGCGCTGGAGAGCTAATGTAAAAGACGATGCGAGAGTAACGCTTCTACGGCTCTCCATATCTCTTGTTTCTAGGAATCTCGAATGCCTGCGGCCGAACATTCCTTAGCAGTACACATGCTAACCTAAATCACTCAGCGTGATGGGAAAATCCGATCCGGTAGCATACTCGTAAAACTGGCAGACAGAAATGAGGAAGAGAGAAGTGATTACAGGCACACGGTAAAAATGGGAAAGATGTGATTAGGTAATATTAAATATTTTAGATTTAAAATTTTTTTAAAGATTAAAAGATAAATTCGGACGGATATATTTGGTGATAATGGAAATATGAACAAAATTTAGGTCTTTGTTGTACATTGGGGGTGTCAAATTATAAAATACCAGGCACTAAATTCTGAAACTAAGTAATAGTTTATTATTATAATTATTGATGCTGGTATTCTACCGCTTACGGTAGATTTAGGATGAACACAGCCTATCTATATAAAGGTACAACTATGAATTTACTTGCCTCTCCTAACAAAACACAAACTGGAATCCGACACTACAATAAGCCCGCTTATTTTGCTCTATTAGTGTTCCACCTGTTTATCATTCAATCCTTGGTACTTTATTCTACCTAAAATTTGTGTAAACATGTTCCCATTCCCTCCTCGTCATTCCTTTTTACCATTTGTATTTTATGTATTTTTTGTCCTTCTCCATTTTTTTCCAATAGTTTCGCTTTTCTAACTTTCAATGTGTTCCAATTTTTCTTATTGTGTACCCGTCTCCCATTGCTACCTCCTATTTTTCTTAATGTCCCACTGATACATCTTTCTTACCATTCCGGTTAATGCTTCAACATTTCATTTCTTCAACTGCCTTTCCTGTTATATCCTCTTGAATCTGACGCTACACTTCATAATTACTAAATTGTGATATGAATCCGCATTCGCTCCCGGGAAATTACCTGAATTAATCACTCTTTTCCTAAATCTGTGCCTAATCATGAGATAGTCTAATTGATAACTTCCTGAAACTTTGAACGTTTTCCATGTATGCCTACGCCTGTTGCGAATTGCAAAATTTGACAGAAAAGACAGAATAAGACAGCTGGCTGAGCAAGTGATAAGTAAGGTAAAACAACATAAAATCAGAGAGTATGAAACTTGGTTTACATGCGTAGTCTTTTTATATTTCTAATATTTTTTTCAATAGGCACTCTTGCGTCAGTCGGTAACGTAAAACTGAGCCAAAAATATAAAGATTGGTTTGTGTATACTGCACTGGAAGATGGTGAAAAAAGTGTGTTATATTGTGTCCTATTCTAAGAAAAAAAGTGAACATTATACAGCCGATCGCAAGTCTGTCGTATTTAAACCAAGGGTTCAATATGATAAAATCCTGTCTCCTGCAGAAGAGTATTACTTTCTCCCAGCAGTCATTCCTTGTTCCAAACCGTACTCACCTATCTCACTACCATATCTCCCCTCGCCTACTGTCACCTTCCAATCCCCCATCACTATCAAATGTTTCCTCCCTGGGACACTTGCAATTATGTTCTCTAATTAATCAAATACCTGTCGAATTCTTGCTCCAATGAATACTCGGTGGCATGTAGACCTGAATAATCAACAAATTCGATGGTTCAGCTTTTATTTCTACTGATAATATTCTATAAGTCACTTGCTCTATGTTTACTACCTTTTTGTTTAATATTATTTCCACTCCTCACTGGTTTTATTCCCCTCCGCTGCATGTTACTACATAATCATCATTCCAGTAATCCTCAATATCTTTCCATCTCACCTCAAATAGCCTAAAACATATCATTTCCTTTATCCCCCTCTCGCTTAACATTTTCTAATTTCCCTCTAGTCAACATCGTCCTAAAGTTCCAGATCCCTATTCTAATTGGTATAGTCCTCTTCTGTGCATTTTGTGCTACTGCTGATGATTTCGCTTTGCAAGGATTTCGTGAGATGACCGCGGAAATCCTACCTCTCCTGCTGCTGGGGACGACACGCGACCGATTGGGCAGAGTGCGGCAGTTGGGGGCACTCATCGCCATTATAGGATTCATCTTAACAGTCTTGAAATAAATATTTCAGGTGATTTCCCGTTACCTTCCTCAATTGTTTTTTGCCGTCACGACATCACACGAATGGCCACTCCACTGGTGTCAGTTTGTATCCGCTTCACTGAGGTATGTACAGATCCTGCACGGACTACCTTTCGTCTGGGGGCTACCCTTAGACCTATCTTTCAAGGGTGACCCTACCAAGGAGCAATTATTATTCCTCCCGACAGCACAGCTCTATCAGGTTCATCAGAGCGGATAAACCTTTCAACTACGTCAAGGTTGTACTCCAATGAGCGAGATAACTGGGATAATATTGTAGATAAGATATTAGGAGGTATTAACAGATAGTTGATAAAATCAGAATAATAAATTGTATTAAAACCACAATACCCTTTTTTTGGTTACATACATTGGTTTTAATTCACCTAAGCAGTATAACATTATTTCCAAGTGAAAAATGACGATACGAACAAAACTTTCCATTGGTATTCACTTCTTAGTAAAACTCCACATAATTACCTGACAATTTAAGATCACAATAGCCTAGAGATTACTAAAACGACGCCCAAGAGTTAAAAAATACCTTATCTTATTTATTACATCTTCAAGCTTATAAATTTAATTTAAACGAAGAAAGTTCCAAAAGTAATGTTTAACAGAAATAAAAGTTTGTAAGACGTAAACGGCCCTTGCGGCGGCTTGAGGATTTTGCAGATGAAAACAATTTCTGAAATTCAAGACCGTCATGTTTTTTCTTATTCACGCTGTTACTAGCATTTCATTTTACGCATGGAAATTTATAAAAAGAAAATCAGAAAGTACAACACAAAGGACTTGAACTACGCACAACAACAAATATTTACTCGTTTACAAGTTTTTATATAATAAACCCACCTGAGGTAAAAAGGATTTGGATTTCGAGTCAACAACATTATGAAAATTACCTTCCAATTCCAGACGTATCATTTCAAAGTCAGAGATTTGTAAATATCTATCCAATTATGAAAAATTGAAAATGAGAAAAAATGCCTTATTTCGTCATTTCGTTGATCCATAAGGTGAATACTCAAAGACAATTTCATAAAGGCTAATATAGTTTTATGAACCGAGCAGATTACATTTTTCGATAAAAATATGCTTTTGATGCCCTGGCCGTAAACCTCCAGCAAGGCTTCGAACTTGGAAATCACGTAGAACCACTGCTGAGTAAAATGAAACCAGAGAAGCCCTTCATGAATGATACAGCTAAGATGCACGAGAATCCGCTTCCTATTCATGCTGACCAACCCCATCACCTTCCCAATCTCGGCTCCTTAATCCTTGACCTCCTTCCATTGAAAGCATGAGGGCGTCCTCCTGAATGAAAAAAGATGGACTGTGGGTGGGATGGAGTTCGTTGTCATGGAGATATTCTCGTCCTTGGAAGCGACTGACGCGAGTTATTTCAAACACCTACATGGGCGACTCGCATGTGAATATACACATTTTTTCGTAACCTTTCTCCCGACCTTCGTTACGAATTCCATCAAAAGTCGCATCGTCTTTTGCCATCTAACATCGCCTTTCTTTTCCTTTCCCTCCCTTATTTATCTTACTCTCTCCTCTTTCTCTCCCTTTCTTTACCCCTTTTCTGTGAGGAATCTTAATCCCTGAATGTTTACCTATTTTTTTATTGCCGTCATTTCTTTTCTACCTCCACCATGAGTGGTGCTGTCACCGCGGTCGCGGTTGGGAGTCTGGCCTGTACCTTCTCCCTCTGCATCTCTTCCTTTCTCTTCCTCCCCTTCCTCTATCTTTCTTCCTTTCTCCTCCATCGTCCTCCCCATTTCAACACCACCTCTCCTTTCATATCTCTTTCTCTCTTTCTCTCCCGTGACTCTAAAAAAATAAAGCCTTCCGGTGTTTACACGGCTAAAGGGTAAACAGTGCTCGGATGAACGGGGAGGAGGCGTGGGGAAGCATGCCTCTCCCGACCCTGCCACCGCCTGCGCGTAAAGGAAAAAAGAGCTATTTCAAGATGTCGGGGATATCTTTTTTCATCATTACTTTTTTTTAACATTTTTGAACCCGTCGGCTACGCTCTCAAGCTGCCGACGTTCTCTCTTCCGGAAAGATTTCTCCCGCTAACAAATTGCGCACCGATTCCACTCCCCCGGTGCACGCTCTCCACACCCCTACTATCCCCTCTCCCAACGCTTGGGACAGGTATAGAGGTTAGCCAAGAGCCGGAGAGGCGCGCGCGCTGCCCATTAAAGTGGAGGCTGCACGAAAAGATGGTACGCCGGAGAGGACGGTGGATGAGGGTCCCATTCCTGCGGAATGGCCGTCGCCGCAGCTCACTCGACTGCGAGTAGCTCCGACGAAACGACCTGCCCATTCAAATATACCCGGTTGTCAATAATGACATCTCATATCCACACCGCCAATAATTTACCGTGCCAGGCGCGGGATTTCTTGTAAAGACTATCCTCTGCAAGTCGACGTCAACGTGGATGTTCATGCTTTCGGTTGAGAAAAAAAAGAAACGTCTCTCGTTCAAAAGTCCACAAACATTTCCGGTTTCTCACAAAAAATTTGAAATTATTCCGAGTTCTCTTGAGCTTATCAGAAAGAACATGTTTATGCGCAATCTGGAAAGTGTTTAGACGTGTGCGACAACGCTTAGTTAGAATGCTTATCATTAATTAAGTCAAGGAACAATAACATATTTTCGTTAGTAGGTTCAGTGACCCTTGAAGTGTTCTGCTTGAAACAGGTTAAATCACAACACGCAAACCTAGTATCATACTGTAATATAAAATAAAAACATAAAAAAACTCCCGTCCAAGCATCAAAGTAACCGAAAGTTTTTACTAAAAATAACTCAGACGAGAGCTAATTCTTAATTTATTCATATGTCGTGGAATCAGAAAATATATTTTAATTTTTTTAATTGTAGTTTTTATCTGTTTATTTAATCTTTAAAAAAAGGGAAACGACCTAACTTTCAGAAATCACCCATCCTCCTTGACCAGAATCTATATTTTTGTTTGTTAAGCATTAACATACCGCTGACCATTGAGCAGGTGGGAGTAATGATGACCGTCCTAATACAGAAGTCACTTGGATCAAGGATGAGATGCGAAATGAAACGCAATCAGTACCTCTGCGATACGAATGAAAAGGCTTGAAAGGGACGATAGAGCGGTGAAACGTATCCCGAGTAAAATTACGTAGTTGTACTGTAAGCAAGAGGAGTTTTTACATTCTAAACTTAGCTTCAAAGACGTTTATCCCTAGCGAAATGTAATACATATGATAATGTCACATTAAAACATTTTATGTATACCACGGATGACAAATGTAAATAATCTCAGTTCTCATTATTCTCAGTAAAATGCAATGGATAAAATAAGAATCAAAATAATCCTGGCTACTACAAAGACAGGTTTTGTGCCTGGCAGCAGGGGCAGCAAAGTCCCCAAGTGGTCATCACATTGAAATCCTTACCGAACTGTATCAATATCAACAGTAAAACCCGAGACGAAAGGGATTTAAAACATATTCCAAAACAGCATAATATGGATTGTTATCAAAATGCTAAAGCATAACAAATTGGGGAAAAATCAAAAGCGATGTGGAGAAAATAATTAAAAATATGTTCATCTTAGGAAGTGAGATGGAGATTATCAAAATGGGATTGCTGCATGATAGTTGTAACTTATTGTGTTGGAGGAGGAAGAGCCTATGATGGTTAGCTCATAAACTGAAATAATATGGATGTAAAGAATAGTGATCACAGAGAAGGTGATTGGCGTAGATGGGACGCTTTTGAAATGTGGGTGTGGAGAAGAATGGAGAAGGTGAAATGGACCGAAAGGAAAACAAATGAGGAAGTACTGGAGATGGTGGGTGAGGAAAGGGGTTTGTTGAGAGAAATCCTATGGAGGCAGGAAAAATGGATGAAAGGCGTATTGAGCGGTAGTGGAATGTTGAAGAAGGTAATAGAGGGGAGAATGTTGGGCAAGCGAGGTAGGAAGAGGATAGGGATGTTTGATGGGATGAAGGGAGGAAAGAAGTACACAGAGATGAAGAGGGACCTGATGTAGATTAGGTTGCTGGATTGGGTTTATTTGATAGTTGTGTTAATCCAAAAAAACCTACCTTAACCGGTAGATTACATAATAATAATAGAGAAGGTGAGCAAATGAATAGCATCAATGAAAAACAAGCCAATTCAAAAATGTATTTTTTATTCTAGGTATTCATATTGGTCTATTATCTCAGAGATGACGAAATTTAGTGTATACAATCAAGGAATAAAAGAATTGGGAATGTTTCTGGAACAAAAAATTGAGAGTGTCCTTGAAGAGAGAGCAATAGATACGGAGCGGGGATCAAAGGGAGAGATGAAAGTGAGGCTGGAGAGTATGACAGAGCTGAATGACCAGTCAAAGACAAGAATTGTGTTTTACTGGACAAGGGATTTAATTTAATATGCCTAGTTCCTGGGTCAATCACTACCTTTGCCGTAGGTACCGGAATTATTATTTAGTTTTGACTCAAGGTGATGCAAAACGTATACAACTAATGACATGAGGGAAGAAAAGTGTAATAAATAAGCTCGAATTAGAAAGAAAAGTAAATTGAGCAAATAACCAGTTAGTTATATTTTAAAACAGAAAAATTGAATAAGGAACGTTACATAAAGCTAGAAAATCTTTTAAAATTGGTATAAAAATTTACAACCTTCAATGTTAAAAGAATAAAAGAAAAATGAGATGATGAATTACAGGAGGGATGACTCCAAATTGCATTAGATAATATAAAGAAATTAAGTCAAGAGCAGGTGAGGAAAAAAATAACCAAGAATCGAATGATAAACTAGTGAATGGATCCAAAAGGTTAAGGAAGCATAATGGAAATGGATGAACTTATAAACAGTTGAACTGTTAGATACATGGTTAATTAAATTCTCGGAAAAAGTTGACAACATTTCAAGAATAAGTCATAAAATGCAGTATCAATCAACAAGGTAACTGACTTATCATTTTACTGTTTAAATTCTAGAATAATACTTAAAAGTATTTGCATGGAAATAATTTAGGATTAATCAGAGTTATTTTTCAATGTTCGTTTATTTGATAATGAGTCTTATCGAGCTTTCTCTTTCTATACTCAAATAGTAGCTATAAGTGTACTTCTACACTCATTGCGAGTAAATTATTAATTCTTTTGCTTTAATACTAAAACATCTAACTAAAATAATTTCATTGCGAGTAAATTATTAATTCTTTTGCTTTAACACTAAAACATCTAACTAAAATAATTTCATGAGTTCCTCTCTCCTTTCTATAACCAAACTTCTCCTAAGTAGTTGTTTGCCTTATTCCTCAGCCCTTGATGTTGACGTTTCGAGTCAACATAAAGCTTCACCCAAGCTGTATGTTTTTACGGATGAAAGATCTTCCTGGAAACCACATGTGACATAGGAAATGAACTAGAAACCTCTACTCTGATGCATAAATTTCGCACTTCATTGGGGTCAGTAATAATTAAGTTCTAGTCTCAGCTAGCAAAACAATTATTGTGATCGCTAGTTTCTAGCCATTAATTCTTAGTATCACATTTAATGTCCCAAAATAAACTTATGATAATAATTCTCACTCGCTACTGCTTGGCTTTATCATGTGGCTTTAAAATTTACAAAATAATCTTAAGGAAACCCCATATTTTGGAATTATTCATCGCAAGAGAAATTTCATCTCTCAAATATCTGAGAATTTAAAGTATCTTCTATGCCTTCAAGAGAATAATAATTAGGTGAAATAAATTAAGCTAACTATTTAAATGTAGTTTTCATTTCTTTGTCATGGAAAATTAGTATAGATGACCTAAAAATATTTTTCACGAACAGCGGTAATGCATGTCGTTTACATATAAATTACATAAATTAAAACCTCTAAAATTAGCTGTTTTATTTAAACCTAGAGATGATTATTTTTCATGTCGTTTTAACACAATAAAATTTTAACACATAATTTCCAAAAGATTTACAGAATTTTTAAATTTTTGCACATACTAAGAATTTTATCCTTATGAATTTGAACCTGAAAGGGAATTAAATTTTGCTAAAATTATGAAATGCAAATTGCATTACAATTATTTGCCCGTCAATGCGAATGTATAATGTAGATTCCTGACAGCAATAAATATTAAATCACCGAAGATTTTCACAAAAGTTATTATTTAATGAAAATCAACTAAGAGTTTTGCAAATTAGTTGAGGCTCATTGGTATTTTTAAATGAAATGTCAACATACATACAAATGACAGTATTTAATGTGCAATTATGAACTGATGTTTCAGGATCTGGTGCCTACATCACTCATCAAGATAAAATTTTCTGGACTATCCAACAGGCATAAAAGTGGCTCACTGAGGTGAACCCCACAATACTTCACGAGGTTATTTGTTACATCCCGATTCCTCTCATGATTTCTAATAAATGATGTCCATTTCAGTAGACGCTCATCATGGCATCTGATGCAAACACAAAAATATTGATCACAGCTTTTTTTAAAGTATTATTAAATATTAAAACACTAAATGCCTGACGCGTTATGACAAGAAGTTCTGAAATCAACGAGTAAAACTTCATGGTACCTCAATGAAAACGAATGTGCCACTACAGCGTATGACTCGGTAAATTACGAGGAAATAAAATTAAAATAAATTATTTAAAAGCATGAATAGTAATGAGAAAAGAGAGATAGTCACTAAGGGAATATTTGTTTATTCGCTCCACGAAATGAGCTTCCGAAAACATCTTTCGGATAAAATTAAAGCGAAATTATTTCCAGCGGGCGCATCTTTGTGTACGCCACTCGACTGACAGTTTCAATCGTGATATTTTTTACCGCTTCACAGAGCTCTGGGAATTATTAAAAAAGACGAGTCCTACAACGAGAAAGAGAGAGTTTATGTGCAAGAGAAATTTCCATGAATCCGCGACTAGCGGTAACTACATGCGTCATAATGTCTGTCGGGATATTGTAGCGCCGTGTGGAATGCCAGCAGCCAATCGCACTAAAAGATAAAAAAGAATGTACCAGATTTTTTTTTACAATTTCCTCCGTGATTGCACAGAATCAGTGAATTACGCGGGAGAGAGAATGAACGACAGCGAATCCTGTCTTTATTCCCAGCCAGGCGATGGACGGGCGGAGTAGGAAGCGACCTTTATGTCACACCGGCCACTCAAAAACAAGGCCGTTGCGCAGGTACACAGTGCACGAACAATCACGTAACGCACCAATGTAAACAAAAAAATGAACTCCTAAAGCCTCGGGCATAACATGAGATATGTGCACCGAATACAATTGGTAAATACTAAAGGGGGTGTGGGGAAAGAGTAAAAAAGAGTCCTAGTCGATGAATGATTTCGCTTTGCCGCTGGCTGTATTTCCCAAGCGTCGAGATGAATTATGGTCATGGGAATTAGAAGGGGAAGGAACGGCTGAATTCGCACGAGCGTATGAACGCGAAGGAGAAAATACTCCAATGAGATCGAAACAAATAATAATTAATCAGGAAAACAATAGCCAAAGGGTTACCACTACCCCAACTAAATAACAATTTTCTCCGAAACTGTATCACTGCCATCAAATTCGTCAAGAAAAATGGAAACTGAACTGTCAGTGCGAGACTGGAGAAATTAATTCTTGGCTTCTTAATTCCGAGTGGAAAACAGAGTAATTCAAGTGGTTTAAATAAATCTAATGCCACAACTTGCATGCACCATGAAAACATTTGATTTCCGGTAAAGAGAACACGTTGTCTGGACTTCAATTAAATCCGCTCCCTTTCGAAAAGAAATGATCTACGAATGAGTACTGACATATTTTCAAGCATTTTTATAATACTTGATGGCAATTTTATATTATTGACCATTTGCCGTCAGACAGTTTTTCATCTTTTAACAACAGCTTAACTGGATTTCTCAGGAATAGAAATAATGTAAATTATTGGTAATACAAATTCCATCGTTGAAATCATACAACCATACTCGTACAACTATATCCCTTGTAATAAAACACCAATTTTATTACTTGGGATGATTACATTTTGAAAATAAGTTCGATTAAAATGATCGCCGATGTTCGAATAATCTTCCGAGGAAAGTGCATTATTTAACTTCGAGAGATTTCGGTCAGTTTTTCAGAGTTATTTAAAGGGTAATTAACATCTAAAGTCACGATAGTTCTAGACTTTTCGTATTCAGCAACGAACTAGTGTCATTTATTACATTTTTGCCAATCAAAACTCGCTGAAGTCGTGCTAGTCAGACTAAGCACACACAAACCTATTCCCGTTCCAAACTGATCGTCAATCTAATCCATAGGCATATCTCAAAATAAGAAATACAGTTACATCAACGTGGACGCTAACATATTAATTAGTCCAAGCAGTTTTAAAAATGATCCTGCGAATTTCCCTCGTTTGGTTCAGGAAGCGAAGTGGCAGTGCAATTTCAAGGGCAAACGATCACTCTGCAGAACATTGTTCGTAATATTTTAATATTGAAAGAAATAGTGGAATCGCCGAATCCGGAAGACCGCTTGCGGTTCGGTTGTTCAGGTTAGTCTTATGAAGGAATATCAAAAGTTTAATCATGAGAGTAGTCAGAATTGAGTGCCCATGACTCGTAGGTACCCACGTCCGCACTCACTCACAGCGGTGCCTTTTATTTTTCTCACTCAGCGTTGAACGTGTTTTTCGCAGTTTTAACAAAATTGACCCATGAGGCACAATCGGTAAAGTAACTTGTTAAAGGTAATGAATTACTCTTGAATATTTAACTCATGGTATAAGCATTGCCTGCACATAGAATTATAAATAATATGTAACTATGGATTGCAAACATCACCTGGTGTTTCTCTTGTAAAATATTTTACGAAATAGAAAATTCAAGTACAAGGTCTGTCGCGAAAAAGAGGAGAATTAATCTGGGGAAGAAAATTTATCACAGATCAAAGTACAAATTGCTAAAATTCTCCATAAGAGCACTCGCATGTATCGAAACACCAATGCCAGTGCCTCCGCCAGTTGTGGTGTGCTTCCTGGGAGGCATCAACAGGACCCGCGTTCAGGCACCTCGTTATGGCCTTTTTGACATATTCTAGTGGTGACTTTTAATAATCAAACCAGTTTACTTTTCCACATAAACTTTTTAATATTTACTACCCAGGTTTCGTTATAGCATAACATCATCAACTCTTATGCTATCACGTAACCTGGGTTGTAAAAATTAATAAGTTTATGTGGAAAAGTAAACTGGTTTGATTATTAAAAGTCAGTATGAAGATTTTCCACCAAGTTACGCCAGAAACTGGTTTTTTTTATATATTCTAGTGGTCCTAAATGGAACTCAAAGGGATTATACTTGGGTCGTACTCAAAGACCCTTGTCTCATCATCAGTAACCACCTATTCTAAAAAATTCGGGTCACTTTCACAGTAGTCCAAGAGGTCCAAGGTCTTCACACACAAGCAGTCTTCTGACAACGCCTTGGGGCCTATCTTGGCACACCTTTCTCATGGTTAAATCTTCTGTAAGAATGCAATGCACTGTGGTTTTCTGAATATTGCACTGCTCTGCTAAGATCCTGATACTTGGGGTCCATCAAAATTGCGCTTGTACCTCACATTTTGTACATTTTCATCACACTGTGTTGCTGATGGATGCCCAGGGCATTCCTCATCGTCAACCTCCTCGTTACCCTCTCAGAACATCCTTTGCAAGTAGAAAACCATCACTTGGGACGTTTCTCCATCTCCATAAGTATCCTCAACCATGGTCATCGTCTCCGAACCCAATTTTCCAAACTTAATGCACAATTTTATCGCATATCATTTTTTCATGGAATGCGGCAGGGTGAGTTCGTGACGTGACCGTTGAACAAGGGTCCAGTTTAGCTGCAATCTGCACACTGTAAATGACCACAGTTAACTACCATGGGTCGCGTTACTTTCTCAAGATCTCCCAAGACCTTTCCCATCACAAATCATCCCACTCCAGCCATTTGCATTGGTGGCGAAAAATCATTCTACTTATTTTTGGGACAGAACTGGTATATAGGAAGCGGATAATATATCTAGAGTTGTTGAAATTGAATCAGTTGTGACATATACCACCTAACACGAATTTAGTAGGTCTCTAATTCCATGAGGATCTTTCATTCATGTACCATCAAGTTGTTGGTATACATGAAGTTCCGTAGAGAGAAATACCAAAGACAAACTTACATAGTATGGAGAATATTCAACATGATTCCGTATATTAAGAATGGGGTTATCATTTTATACGTCTTTTAAGGTGATAAAAATATTTAAAAAATGAGAGAAATGAAAACCTGAAAGTAAAACTGAATACACGTTGGGCTCTTAATGCTCTGTCATTTTATATATAGATCCTTATGAATATGATCAAAATACTTTCTTTAAACCTTTGTTCTCTTAAAATTATTTTATGATTCTAAAATAATCTACCCAAAATAATTTGTTTTTCTGTTTCCCTTAGAACAACTCAGGTGGCAATTTACTTGTTTCTAAATACCCGTGTCAGTGAAATCGAACGTGCTTCCATTTTTTACTTGTTGTTAGTTACATAACTTCCATTAATTTCCCAAGAATTGCTGATCCTAATATGTGCAAGTAACACTTGGACGGTATTTGATTAAAAAGGAGGTCACTCAGCTACCTTTGGCGACACAAAGTCAAAACTTCCCCACCAATACAGGGTGCAACGTTGGGTGGTGAACTCGAGGATCGTAGAGAGGAGCTGAAAGCGCTGACAAGTGTCACATAATGCATGTACTTTCATTTCATTTTTATTCATTGACAGAGCAAAATTATAAATCACAGATAACGCTTTCAGTTTTTGCTCCCGTGGATTTATGAACTGGGGTGCCAGTTTCTCAAGCAAACCGAGTCTCCGAATGCCATGTCTACCACCGCATAATATTCGATCCAGGAAGCAGACCAGGATAATCTTTTAACATTTTTTAATTCCCTATTCGCGCTCCAAATGCAACTAAAATAATCGTTAGTTGCTGCAACCAAAATCATTTTCAAAGTACAAATTAATTGATACCATAAAATGTTCAGTTTTTCCACTCACTAACGCAGTTGACAGAAATCCAATGAAAACCACAACTTAAAATTAAATCCACAAGATCATTATTCACTAGTATAACTTGTAAGGTAGGTTTTCGATGGACAAAGACTGTAAACTCCTACATTTCTTACTCTCGCCTAACAAGACAAAAGCTGAAACCCCACACTAAAATGAACTACAGATATTCTTCATTCTACCCTACCCTGCAAGCCTTGTCCTTCCCTCTATCACAATCTTCAACATCTCATTACCAATCAAAATGCTCTGAATCCATCGAAAAATCCTCCTGCCCTCTTAGAATTTCTCCCAACAATAAATATCCTCTCCTCCCCCACCATGTCTAGTACTTTTTTGTTTGATTTTAACCCGTCCATTTTACCTACCCCATCCTTTCACTCACTCACATCTCAAAAACGTCCAATTTACGCTTATCATCTTGCTTAAACGACCAAGTTTCGGAATCGTGCAAAAAACTGCGTTCCGTATGAAATTTTTGATGGCCTCTTCTTAACCTCCTAGCATTTCCATTGTGTCCCTCTGATCAATTCCTTCCTTATTATGAAAGCTTACTTGAATAAAGTAATTTTTCTTCCTATACCCTCACTACCACGACTGTCTTAATCCGAGACACTTCCCTAGACACGAAATCTGTTCTACCTGTTCTAGTTTAAGCTCTCCTATTTCGGCGTTTAACTCAGTTTTCCTCTTTCTTGAAAACTTTATAACCTTCAGATCCACGAGATCACCTTCAAAATTTGGGCTAAGCTGAAGGAATGCAGATGGGAGGAGCGGGTTAAGTGTAAGGGATGGAGGAGCGGAGTTAATGTTAATGTAATCCTATTTATTGGTGAAATTAAAGCCCACGGCTTCTTTCGCACATTTGACCACGGAAAATTCATAACGTCAATCCCCTAGGCGAGATGCTAACCCGCGACCTTTGGGTTTCAGAAAGCATTCAGCGCACTACTCTCCATGGTAACCACAGAGCTGCTATTAAAGTGTTAACCCAGACGCCAAAGAGATGAGGCGAGGCAGAGTGGAGAACACGAAGGATAATCAGCAGGACTCAGGAAATGAAACCTCACCCCCTCATACCGTGCTATGAGAACCGAATTCTCGACGCAGCACGTCCACCCCCATACGTGCGAGCCCTGTCCGCGTAAACGCATGATCGAACGGGCATGAACACAGAATCGACGGGCGAGGTGGGATTGAGGGGTGAGAGAGACAGAGAAAGAGAGAGAGGGAAACAGGGAGACCTCCCTATCCGGCCTCACAACATACGCGCGATTTCCAAAGAGACGAGTCGCGCGGCAGAGAGGATTCATTCCCCTCTCCCCCGCGAGAGGATCATCCGGACAAAATGAAAGGCTCGGGGACAAGATTGCGAGAGAGAGAGAGAGGGAGGGAGGATCCCCCGTCGAGACATCACGTCGAGACACCCGTCGAGGCGCGGCGTAGGCAAAAAAATGAAGAAGAAAAAAAACAAAAAGGGAGTCGAAGGGAGGGGAGGAGGCGTGTGAAGGACCGGATGACGAAGGTGGGAAGGAAATATAAGAGGCGATGTGGGGCGGGGGAGTGGTCCGGGATGAGCGGGGGAGGACCGGTACCTTGTCTCGCGTCGACTCTCCCCATCCCCGACGCCCTTCCCGCCAATATCCGCGAGTGCTCTTCCGCGGCTGGTCCAAGAGCGCGCACAATGACACTAAAGGGGTCGATGTGTGTGTGTGTGTGTGTTCGCCTCTGTGTCCTCCATTTTCCTACGGCGCCGAGCCCGTGGGCTGATTAACGTGCGGTTTTGACGGAGGACGGGAAAGAGTGAACGAAAGAGGATGCTCGAAGGATAGAAAGGAACACAAAGAGAAGTGCCCAAAACAAATGGCGATGAAAGATTTGCATGTGGTTGCGTGACAAAACGTAGCCGTCAAAAATGCCACAGTAATAAAAAAAACTTCGTGACGAGGATCCGGAGAAGCAATGTTTCGAAGGATGCATTTGAGTTGGATGAATGACCGGATCCATTTGAATGGCGCATGGACGACCAGGGAAGATTTTTTTTTTCAATCGAACAAAACCCCGCAGCGACAAAATACGGGAGCGGTTCACAGATGAAAAAACATGATACCTAAGTGTAACACACAATGTCAGTGAACCAGAAGGGATCTTAAAGGAAAACAGAAAATATCGGCGGATATGAGGACCGACAGGTTCGAATGCCTAGAATTCTCAAACCCTAACGTCGTCGATGCAACGAAGGAAAAGGGCCGCACTTTACCAATAATTTTGCATACGCACGAGAATAATAATGAGTTCGAGCAATCATGTTCTCAAGTCGCACTTCTAGCATTGGACGCCAATACTTCAGACAGATGCGCCTATCCTTCCAATGTTTTAATGTCGATTATTTTATTGAAAAAGTTGGCAAGATATTAATGCAAGAATATGGCATCATTTTCAGGGAATAAATGCAACTGGGAAACATCACTCCCAGTAGCGATGCCAACCGAGACACTACGCACGCCTGCCAAAGATCAAACAGGGTACCACAGAAAACCTTAATTAAACAGCTATAGCCGATGCCATCCTTAAAATTCAGTGATCGCGTTTGTATCTACAAATATACGCTAATTGCAAGCTCATTCAAATAATTCTACGAATGGTGAAAGTTCGTCAATTATATAACACATGGAGGAATTCAATATCGGTGGATCAACTTACATCGATCATCGTCGCAAGATGAGTTTATCAACCACAAGGCCTGGTATTAAATAAGTGGATGCAATGATACATTACGTGTATTTTCGTAAGGAGAAGCCTTATGTTTTCGGAACACCGTTCGCATTCATAATTAAATGTGTGCACCACATTCAGGATGGAAAAAAGGTAAGAAATAGAAATAAAAAAGGGATGATCCGTTATTCAGTGTAAAGGAGAGAATTGGATTGTTATAAATCCTGTTGGAAATATCAAATTATAATAATGTCAAATTAAAGCTATTTATTCCTTTTGAAGGGACTCTCAATAGTCACTATGAGCATGATAACAAGCGTATACATTAGTTTTAATATGGAGCCATCTCCACCTTTGCTATTTCAGTTTTAAGCAATTACAGCGGGAATTATGTTAAAACTAAATATTTCCCCATCTTCAAACCACAAAAATAACTCTAAACCCACTATTTAACATCAATCAGATAACATAAAGGAATATATTGCGGCCTTTGAGTTGAAAGAAATGCTTAAGCACCATTACAAATCCACTGTCGAAAGGATTTAATCGTAGATTTGTAAACGAGAGTCCATTATAGCAAACTTATGACTGAAAGAACATAAAATGTCCACGGTCTCCGCCGTTTCTATATGATTGCGTGGAGTAAGAATAAAAATTCACTTCCGGATTTATCACTGCCTTTGCAGAGGTATTCTTTAATATTTCATTCGCCTAGATAGAATGTCTCCTTCAGAACCACCCGTCTTATCAAATCCACGGTTGCCTTCCGGTGAAACTATTTTCTGTCAAACGCTGTCGTCCGGCTGAATCCAGTATGGACCAGCAGCATCAGGGTAGAGCAGGGGCTCACGTTTCTAGGCGATGAATTAACACGCCCCCGGCCAAAGGAGCCGTGGCCGTCAGGGACCCCAAATGAAAAAGCCTGCAACCCTATACCTTATCTTCCAACTGTCCCGTTTTTGGAAGTGAAGTCCAATCCAGTAAATGAAAAAATCTCACCCCCTCGTCAAGAGTAGCAGCGAATATTTCCCTTTTCCAACATTTCCCTGCATCACGAACAAAAAATGTTTGAGGATTTGGAAGCGGAGATCCTTTTATTTATTTTTTTTAATGCGCTCCTAGTCACCCCTGAGTAAACTCATTTACATGCGCCAGAAAACGTTGGCTTATTTACTAAAATTTCTATCTAAGAGTAAGTGATTCTTGGGAAAGTTCCTCCCGTATACTATTAATGCATCCTTAACCTTAGAACTCTAAATTTAGGTTTGAGCAAGGCAAAACTGCGAAGAGTCGTGAAAAACTAAAATAATGATTTGCTAAAAACATTTTACTCGTAGGCACCGTCGTGGGTCTAAAGGTACGATAATCATATTAATATATTTTATGCATGAAATTAGTTCGCATTTCACGCCTTGAAACAATGTAAGTTGAATTTTATGGTCTCAGGCTCAATTTTGTGGAGCTTCATGTTCGTGATGGTACCTGATGATGACGCCGAAGCGTTGAAACCGGTAGTACGAATAAAAATTGTGTGGAAGTTACAAATTATTTTCATTTAAAACGACAATGTAAGTTCTTTAGATCTTCTGCCGACATTATTTACTCTTTGTCGCATGGAACCTAATTAGGCAAAAAATCATTTTAAAAATTCGCTTTCAGTGACCATTGATGCTAGGTTAACTTTGACGCAGCTCTCCACTCAATTTTTCTATTGTCTAACCTCTTCCTGCCTATTTAGTTCATAGATTTTACACCTGGCGTTATTTATTTCATGTACTGCATCCAGGACCTCTGTCTTTATTTCTTCGAGTTAGGTTTTCTCTAAACGAAATGTATTCATGCATATGTAATGCCTTAAAACTTTAAAAAATCACAAAAATATTACTAGCATAACAAGATTCTACAGAAATAAAAAGAGTAGGTTCATTGTCATCCTTCCAAGTAAAGAACAATTATCATTTTTGTAATACGCGCATAATAAACGTCCTGGAATTAGGTATACACAAGGTTTGTATAAAATGTATCGGGAAAAGTTTCAGGTATTGCTACAATGTCTCATAATTCTTCAAAGTACGTACATCTCTTGAGCGTCGACACACTTCACAATGGCTTTTCCACGACTCGAAGGTTCCCTGGTAGGTAGATTCCGGAAGGTTCTTAAGGGTACACGTGAAAGCTTCTTTGACTGCACTTAGGGTTCCCTGATGGTTTCCTTTGAGGGGGGGAGATTTCACTTTTAGGAATAGGAAACTGTCTGCTGGTGTCAATTCGGGACTGTCCAAAAGTAGGTGTCTTTTTCAACGCGTTGCAGAAGGTCTTCGCAAGCAGACACTCGACTCTACTTTTGGTCGTCCGTCAAGACCTTCGGGATTAGTTTAGCACCGATCTTTCGCACCGCTAAATTTTAAGTGATAATTGCGTGCACTTTGCGTTTCATCATTTCAATGTCAATACGATCTGCGATTATGCGCACACTTTACAGACGGTCTGGATTCACCACTTCACGCACACTTTTCACGTTGTCGCCGGTTCTTGACGTCGACGGCCGTCAAGCCCGGGGATCGTCTTCCACACTCTCTCGGCCACCTTTAAAGAGTTTGTGCCTTTTAAAAACTGCATTTTGTGACATGCTTTCATCCTTGAAGACTTAGCGAAACATGCCCAACGTCTTCGTAAACGATTTCCCTAGCCCAACACAAAATTTGATGACCTAACGCTGTTCAATCGTTCGCTGCATTTTTCGCATGCACCGAATCACTCGACAGGGGTCCACTAAAAGCACAATTTAGCCTAAACGAACGCTTGCAGGCGGTTGACCCCCGCCTGCGGCACGAAAAAATCGTTCTTGATACTTCTTATGTAAACCTTGAATTCGCTTTCCCGATAACATTTTAAACACCCAAACTATTTCATTATTTACATAATATTCATCATTCCTTTTTTAAATCCCAAATAATTCCCTTATATTTATCTGGAGTGAGTCATTTTTCTCAGCGTTTACGTAGAATATTCGGATCCCTCCGAATAGGGCTAACTTCAAACCGGAGTCACAAAAAAGGCAAGTTTTGTCATCCTCTGATTGCTATTTCAAAGTATAGGTGACGAAAGAAAAAGAAGCGGGTCTCTTTGCTATGCATTGTGCTTCTTTCCACCCTGCCGGGCTAGGTTTCGGACGAATGGAGAAGACTACGGTAACCTAGGAAATCAAACGCTTGATGATTATGGTTGTTCATTCAAAATGTGTGAACCACAATTAACAGATTAAGGAACAAGTGAAGAAAGAGGTATACTTATGCAATTTTATTTCAAGCAAACATTTTCATCTTTTGGTGATAACGAACCGAATAATTTTAGGCTTAACTTTGTGGAAACTAACCATATTTTGCCAGTTATCCTTCTAACATCGCCCCTTTCCTGTTACCAAAACTTTCCCATATACCATTAACAATGAATGGCCATATTCCGTAGATAACTTTTAGCAGGGAGATCGATCTCTTGCGATCTGGCACCCGATTTGAATGACTACCAATTCAAGGGTTCTTACCGTAGCCTTACAGTTTCCGCTTCCGTTTAATAATAAATATTCAAAATCATTACATTTAACACAGCTCCTTGTGTAAGGTAAATTTTTTTTATTATTATTATTACTATTGGATTCGAGGTAGTTAATTTAATGATATGCATACCCATCTGTTTCACAAGAGTGGGACGATGCATTATTCAACGAGGAGCCGCAGACAGCTATGTAAACAATTTGGAGTCGAAACTTTTCAACTTCCGCCGTTGACGGAAATTCCCTCGCCAGCAATTAGAGATGTAATCGTCCTGTGTAATTGGAATTGTATTGCTTCGGCTTCAAGGCACTGTCACACGGACGCTAAGCATTAAATTCGAACTGCTGAACGGTCAAGGGAGCGAATAAATAGCATAGTGGAACGGGCACACCCGGCACATTTGGAGAGACATGAACTGCGGATTTTTCAGCGGAAGCGTGGAGAGAGAGAGAGAGAGAGGGAGGGAGCGAGGGAGATGGACGGCAAAGGAGATGATGCTTCGTGAGCTGACGAATGATGCCCTGCCAGGTTCACAGGGGGGAGGAATTCATTAGGAGTCACCACCGGGGCTCTCCCCTCCCCCACGTCTCACTTCCTACCTCGTCAATCTGCGTACCGCACTCATCTCCTTCCTTCCTTTTACCAATCGTAAATCTAGAGCGAGCGGGCTTACTGCCCGTGGCGGGTCCAAATTACGCCCTAAATCTTCTATCTTCAGTCCCTTAACAGGAGGGATGGTGGTGGTCGTCGAAACTTTTTGCGGCGACGTGGAAAACTGGTCTTTTTTTTAGCGAATGCTTCGACTGCTTACCCTCTTCCGGGAGCGTAGGTAGGAGCTCCGAATGAGTGATAGGGAAACAACTGTGGCACCGATGATTCTATGAATCCGTTCTTCCCTCGCTTTTGATGAGGGCATAACTCTCCAAGTAATGTTCCTGGAAATGTGGCAGTACATGTAAAAAAAAACCTGAGACTCGGCTGGAATAAGATTCATGGATAAATGTACACGGCTATAATTTCCGTTCTATCTCCGTTTGAATGGGTAATAAGCTATAAATAGTGATCGAAGTGACTCCGAATGCTACAATTTCTGATTTCTCAAGCGTTTCCGACATTGCGAATATACCACTGCTCTGGGAATGTTTTCCGGGAAGCAGAAGTTGCACGCAACAGTTTCAGGCTTAGAACCTGCCTTTCCTTTCCATCAATTTTGTTTCACTCTTGGGAAAGGAACAGGAAGAGCGCTCGTAATTTCCACTAATATTTGATGACCCAGGTTTCGATTCCTCGAGTCGTCAACATTGATCTAATAATGGCTCAAGGTGTCGAACTTTAGTTCGTGAAAATAAAAGATTATTGAATATCATGAGTGTTCTTTCTATTAATTTTCCGATATGGAAAATTAATAGGTAAGGTAAAGCTTGTGGCTGTGCGATTTGTTTTGTTGTTTTGTGCGCGCTAAGAGTAGATGAGTGACACAGTAATGTACATACGCATAGGTTAATTTTTTGGATAGTGATGGCCATCGAGATTAATGGCACTCATGAGTAAAACACTCGAAATACGGAATAAAGGAGCCTCATTATGCGTAGAAAATCAAATATCCTCGACGAATTTACAACTGGGAAAAATAAGAAAGCCATTGTGAAAGACAACCCGAGTAAAAAATATGGACATTATTCACACACGATGAAAGAATTATTGTAGGTACATCCATAGGAGGATGAAGAACTAAATAAAAACTCACTTGTAAATCGGCAGTTTGATGCCTTAACGGTTACGCTAAGTTAAATAACTCTAGCGATGCACTTCCTTTAATCACAGAAACGATGGAACAGAAGTCGCTCCGGAGGAAGTCCGGTCAACTCTCCCTCCCTTAAGTACACTGCCTCCCGCGAAGATAACCACAGCGTTCATTACGGCTCTTATGATAGATAAGTTTCCAGCGGAAAGCGATGATGTTGTCAAATTTCGCACCTCATGGCTTCAGGTTCGAGAAACATATCAGCTCATGGCAGAAGTGTGGCAACAATGTACGCCATTCCACTCGATGTCCATCCATCAAAAAGATCCATAATACGCGCTTGGGGCTTGTTCCCTGCTCATGTTCATCGGGGTCTCACAGAGGCATGTGGAATTAAATTTGCACAGCTTATCAAGTATGTCAATCGGCGAGAAAATAAGATTCGAGTATTCAGGGAATGTCAACAAAATTAGGTGTCGTCTTCATTAGAGAATATGTCCCATTGACCCTTGATTATTCTTAAAACTGCCACCAAGAATTTTTTTTGTAAATCTAATGTACCTTGAGAAGATTTTTTGATTTATCCCTTCGCTAGGAATTTTTGCCCCAATTCCAGTGAATTTTGGACCCTTTTGTTAAGATAAATTCCGAGAAATAGTCACAATTATTTCCATTGCAAACCATCCCATCCTCAACAAATCTTTCACTTCCATCAATTGACGGCAATGAAATACTTAAAGTCGAAAAAGAGAGGCTTTAGCCCTTTTCCAAAGATAAACGGTTACATGGAAACGAAATGTGTGAACGTTAATTGAATTAGTCCAAAATAAGTCATTTATTATCCACTGAAGGAACAAGCAGGCAAAATGTGTAAAAGTTTTAGGGCGATATCATAACTACTTATTGTAAAAAAATACTAAAGACAGCAAAACATCTTAATCTTTGTTTGTTTGGAGACATTATCACGCCGACGGTAGGGAGAAATGGCTTCTAATTTTTGGCATAAATAGGGGAAAATACGCAAAAGTCACATAGCCTAGATCGGATTTGGTTGTACCTTTCTGGAAATTTTTGAGACCGAAAAAATCGATTTTATGAAAAAAAAATTTTTTCACACAGATTGCTGCACGTTTCAATCCGAAAGCAATACGAGTATATTAATTCATTCATTCAATGAGAAGCGGCAATTACTTTGCCGTATTCTTTCTCTACATCATTCACAAACGTATATTATGATTTATGCCGATAGCTGAGCAGACATGAGAGTCCCGTACATGGCAAACCGTTGCTGCTGAATTCGACAGCCAAGGATTATTTCCTTAAAAGTGCACATTTTTTTCCGTGAAATTTGATTGTTTTGAATTATTTCCTTAGGAGCTACATTTTAAAGTGCACCAGTTGGTGTTTTTTCAAATTCAGTGCTCAATTATGTTCGGCAAAAATCAAATCGCAGTCTTCGAAAACATCAATAAAATCACGAGCCAACGGGCGACACCGTAATAAAGAAACTGTAACTTCAGAATCAAAAAAAATGTTTATCACTCAGATTTATAGTCAATATGTTGTCGTAGATTTGCTTTAGAAATTCGTATGTCTGACGACAGGAAAGATTCCTAGAAGTGTCGAATTCCTGGCCAAAATTATCATTTCTTTCGAAAACTTTTCCCCTGAAGATAACAGATGGGTAACGTATTCGAACCATAAAAAAACCAAAAACACAATAATCAACCCTAAGGTCGGTTTGGTACGTGATGTCAGAGATCACCCAGTACTAAGCCCAGCGGCGTGTGAAATTCACACATCAGGATAGGGGGGGGGCAGTTCCTTTCCCTGTGCTGGTTAATATTGTAAAAATAAGCATCGTTGTAATCAACGTTAATACATTGCTTAATCTCTTCACTCCATAGACTCGACACACAAACCATTCAATAATTGTAAATTAATTAAAGTTAATCTTACCATTACGTTCCAACGGGAAGTATTGGTATTGAAGTCGCCATCTTCATACTCGAAGTCATGAGGGTCATCACAAACAGTTATGGTTTCTAAAAATCTCCTTTTCCAGATATGTGGTGTTATAAAAGGTCCTTGTATTGGAGCAGAGGCTTTTCCAGACCAGCCAACATTATCAGTGCATTCTAAATTAGCGGTTCTGTTAAAAGCAATAAGCATTATTAGCTTTACTACTTATAACCGTAACTATTTTTACAGGAAAATAATTATCCAAGATTTTTTTAGAAACAGCAAGGTGTATCAAATATCAAAATACATATCATTTTATAATTCTGTATGCTTCCAAGTAGTAACTTGATGAAAAATATTAATTTACACTTTAATGAAAGTTACCATTCATTTACTAAATTAATTTATTTGTGCGGTTCAAAGATGGGAATCACCTTACTCTACGGTCATTTCATTTATTTAAACCTTGAATAGGTTTAACATCATTCCCAAAAAGTTCTATATCGCTAGTCAATAAAACACTGAGAGACATATAGTCAAAATAAAAATAAAATACCAAAAACATCTCTTCACTTCACATTACAAAATTAATCCAATTATGCTAAATATGACTTAATTACTTGTTATCTCTACAGTTCTAGATGCTTTCATTTGCCTTAGGTTTCCGCGAAATATATCAAATGCGTTTTTATTTAAAAACATATTTAGCCAAACAGTCTCTATTAAAAAGTTTCTATATACCCCGTAGTATGTCCATGAACTCGGAAGTTGAAGTTCAGAGAGCAAATCTGGAAAATCTAATTCTTATTTTTTTATTTTAAATACCATCCGTAGATAAAAAACTTCGCTGATGTTGCAATGCACTTTAAAGTGATGAATATCTCTCTGTAGGCCAACAATATTCGATGCTTACCAAAGCTGTATTTGACATTTATGAAACTACGCTGGACCATATCAATTAGAAGTGTGAATATTATAAAACAGTGACAACTGAATAACCGACATAAATGGCCAGTGTAGGTACAACATTTTCTCAGACGACGGGACACATCATACTAAAAGAAAATTAAGTTAAAAATCTAAACAAAGAAAAAAATGGAACACACTTTGTGAAGTTTTCAACTACGTTTGCAACTTTCCGAAAATGCTCACGCTTTGACTTTTCAACACTGCAACTTAGTTGCCAACGGAACCTGCACGCGTGAAGGATTAAGCTGCATGTCACATTCCCGGCAATTAATTATTGAAGATAACAGTTTTACACCAGATACTAACTTTTCGACCTCCCATCTAGGCTGACACATAGCCAATATTCCGTGGGATTTAACGTCGGCGCTCTCGGTGATGGACTTAATCTGGCTCGACTCGAATAATTAATAATTCGTTCAAGACCATGATTACTTAGATAAACGGCTTCAACACTACTAATTGCATCTTTTACTATGATCACCTAAAGCCAACAAGTTTAGTTTTACACAGGGAAATTACGTTTTCTTGTCCGGATAAACAATGTTGGCAGTTAACACTCATGTTTATGATTATTCAGCTGAAATCGCTGCGTAAATGCAATCTTAATTAATAATTGGAGTCAAATGACACAGTGCCTAGTTTAATATAACGATGAGACCCTCCGAAAAAATACTCTACGGACAAAACGGACTAAAACACACGATTAAGACTTTCAACCTCGACGCCACTACAAATTAACAACCTAAATTTGTTAGTGTGGGAGTTGCTATGGAAACCGCAGCGACTAGTGGGATTCAGATTAATGAAACCATGGACACCGTGTCACTCCAACTAATTAGGCCATACAAGAACGAATTATACACATATATATCTGAAAGGCATACGGCATGCTTCAAGTAAATGGCCCAAATTCATCCACGTAAATTTTACTTTAATTGTATTTAACAAAGGAATACCAAGCGACCGGAAAACTGGGCGAAATGGCTTTGACAAACTTACCGCGATCATCTATATAAATTCTTGATATCAAGCTGATGTAAATTTTACCATACACAGGGAAATTATAAGCATACTGTCAGTGCAATTCATGTACACTTTGGGGAAACTTTAACCCGTATTTTAAATTAAGCACGTTTTATTCAAAAACGTAATTTATTGGAATAGACACGTCAACATTTTGTCTTTCGACAGGCAGCCAATATCAATTAGATCATTCTTTAACCACCATAACCACTATTCATCTCAATATCTAACAAATACATTGGGCGGCGTATAAATATTTTACATATTTGACCATATCCATCCAATCGGTAACAAACCATCAGGAAGTTATTCCTAAGGACTCACATAACCCCATTCACATGAAGTATGCCATTCATTCCATCATTCACCATCTTTTAAAAACTCCCTTCCCACCCTCATCAAGACCTCAATATTTGAAATATATTTATTTATGACAAAACTTTAAATCGAAAAACTAAACCAATGAGCCATCATGTAACTCCATTCCCCCCTACCTATTCAAGTTGATGACCAACCCAAATGGTGTAAAACAGCAATCATCAGTGTATTAATTTCATTATGCTAATCACCCCAAAGGATTATGATAATATTTTGTTTTACCACAATTAACTGGAAAAGTTACTAAGCAAATCCAAAGATTCCAAACTTGAGGATTGATGTTTATAAACTTAAATGTGAAATATGACCAAACCAGAAAGCACTTTTCACTAGATTCAATGAGTGCCAGAATTATCTCCACAACAGAGATGAGTCAATCCACTTAGCTAAACATTTAACGCAGGAGGGTCATTGCAGCACCATTGAGCATGAAGTCCTGAATCTCATTTTTAACTGACCCAAGCCAGAAGCCTGGAAACAACAAGAAATAGGCCATACCACCAAAGATTCTTTCCTTCAGAATGACTTAAAAGTTTGACTTTTTCCCACTTAGCAGATGTACTGCTTCCCCAAATTAAATATCCTAAACTTCTGTCTCCTCCACTGCCCTAACCCCCATTTCAAAGAAAGGATAAGAACATTTACAGACTTCAGTACTTGAAACCTCCTACCCCCTACCATTAGACATTCCTCTTTCCCCTATTTCAACGGTGCACAAAAACAACTCTAGAGATTCCTGATGGTAGCATAGTGGCCGAAACCAATTTTAACATCCAATTAATGAATAATGGAAATGACAGTTTGTTTTTATTAAGAACAGGGATTTAAATTCAAACTTCACTACAATGAATAACAATGAATTCCTGAAAAGAGCAACCACTTTAACAGTCATCGTATTCATATATGAATCAGCCAGATATGCCACATATCAGCAGTGAATGCATTAAACTTTAGACCAAATTGGAAAAACATAATCAAAAAAATGTAATGCAGTCTTGAAGGACTTTTTATCCCATCTCATCACTGTAACTCTATGTATGGTGTATGGGAGTATTCTGATGAAAAAGGTACAGAGAAATAATATTTTGCTTTCTAGCCATCATCTAGAAAACACCTTGAGCATATAGGACCTAGTGCAGAATCTAATTTGTGAATTAGATAAAAGAGAACAATAGCAAAAGAGTGAACTATTCACCAGATTATCAAGAAACCTAGAACTGAAAGATCCTAATGTAACATGTATGAATGATATGAGGTTATTAGACAAAAAATTAATTACCAGAGTTTCAAAGCCCAAGATGAAACTTCAAGCACATTAGACGTAAGGGCACGTGAACCCATACTCATAAGTGGGAGGGCTATTGACTTCAATGGAAATAATTGAAACAAAGATTTGTGTGTCCAAAAATTTGAATAGGGGCTCAAAACTGTTGAAACTTCAAAGTGGAGAATGACAGGTTATCTTTTGGATTGATGTAACAATGGAAAATAGAGGCAAATATTCCAAATTATAACGGTAAATTGCCAATATATTCAGAGAAGAAATTAAGTAGAATACTGAAGAATGGTCTGGGAAGGGGGGAAAGCATGTAGGGGCTGGTATTGTCTTAACAGGCATGAAAATTGGAAGAACAATGGTCACAGTTCTCCAATAGAATTAGACCTTAGTAGAGAAAAGTAGGGGTGGTTTCTGATTATGTCCACGTGCACCATTTGGCTTGCCATGTCATCACAACTCCAAGAGATGGGCTATAATATTACGAGACTCGTACACTAGAAAGTCAACTTGGAGATAATAGTGAGAAATGAGCAAAATCAAGTGCCTTGCGCAGGAGTGTTTAGAAGATGTGCAAGCCATTTTAGTGTTATAGGATTGTGGCTGTCCCAAAAAACAACTTCCTTTGGTTCAAACTTCAGGATCTCTGGCAAGCAAAGATATAACAAACACACCTAAAGAGTGCTTAGGACCCTTTGGAGAGACTACTATATAGATTAAATCAACTTGTATGCATTCATCAATACTATTGAGGCATAAGTGAATTCATAAATCTTTTCTGAAAGTATAACCTGATGTGTATCTTAATTTACCTTTCCTTTACAATCCCATGTTTGTGTCCCATGGGCACAAAATCTTGTAAACCTTATATTTAAGTAATTTCTTCACAAAATTAATAAGGCAGTGTTTCACTTGTTTGACTGGAGTGCATGCAACTGCCAATATGCAACAAAGAGGTCAAAGTTATTTCCTATGCTTGAACAGCCTTTCTTTTCAAAAACTTTCACCCTGATAATTGTAACAGTGTCTTAACTGCCTCCTTTGAGCAGAAGGATTACATTTTAAGATTAGGTTCCTCCTCATCCTTTCCACACCTAATTTGGTCAACCACCTTTCTCAACTCCCTTTATCAGAATTAGTAACTTATTCGAAAATTTTCCCAGGATAATCTCCAATTGAGAAAAGGGTAGTACAGATATGAAAATCCATGTAATTCCAGTATCTGATGGCATTATTGTTATGATGCCAGCAAATATTTGCACGGACATGTGCAACATTAGACATTTTAACTATTAATGTTATTTATGCAAAGTACTTTTTTATTAAATAAGCATGATACTTTAGGGTAACTAACAAAGCAATTTAGATGCAATTTGTTTGAATAAAGAAAGTTGGTGATCTTGATTAGTTGAGATTGAGTGAGGGAAGAAGATTAGGGCAAGGAGAATTATGGACCGCTGGAACCATTCAAAAGTCAGGGAAGCATATACCTTACTTCACAGCTCATCAGAACCAAAAGATCCTCTGCTGATTCTTTGTGGTTTCAGGGGGGAGAAGGGGAGTGGGCACAGAACAGAAGAGAGAACAGTAGCATGTTTAGTACTAACTACCAGGGTTATCCCAACCGTAAGATTATTCATTTTTTTAGAAATAGAAAGGAAAGTTTATTTTCCATAATTTACACATTTAAATTTACACATATTTAATATACATTTAATTTAAATTTCTAATGTTTCTCTATTTTTTTAAATAATGTTTATTCCAATCGGTGAATATTTGTAGGTGCTGGGGTAGTTTTTGAATTCCCATGTCATACCAGCTCACTGTCATATCAGCAATATGGTATGTCATGATTTAAAATGATTGCTAAATTACAAAAAATAAACTTTTCTATTTATAAAACATATAAAACCTTACTTTTGGGATGACCCTCATACATGAAATTGGCCTGGGAGAGAAGTTTGCACCTGTTGAGATTTTTTTCTTGCTGAAGTTAGTTAGTTTTGTTGGGGAGGCAACTGACAGCTAAGGTCATTTGCACCATTAGGGATGGGTGGGAAAGGAAGGGTGGAGAGAAATCAGGCATCGGCATTAGCCTACTCTTGTCGAAAGATGCCAAGGGGTGCACAGTTTAACGTCCCATCCAACAGACTTCGCATCACTCAAAGTGCTCTCCACAAAGCACCTCAAGTAGGGATCGGGATAAAATATTTGTTGTCTCCAGGATTTAAACCCAGGCCTTCACGGTTGGAAGCCTGTACGTTAGCCTCCACACCATCCCGATCCCCTCTTGTTGAAGGGTTATTGTCTTTAGCATGAGATTTTATGATAAAAAATGTATCATTCTTACAGCCAGTATATAAAAGACAGAGAAACTGGAACTGGGACATATTTTGCAGTTGATGATATTATATGTATATAAATTTTCATTAAAAATTAGACATATACTTAATTTTGCTGATTAAAATTATTATGAATCAAGATTACAACTCCATTAAAAATAATCATCTACCGATTAAAATGTCAATTCACTGCTTTAGATTTGAAAAGTCTTTAAACAAATACATTATATATGTAAGAGATAGATACAAAATTAAGTTAATTTACTGGAACTGGGACATATTTTGCAGTTGATGATATTATGTGAATATAAATTTTCATTCAAAATTAGACTAAATACTTAATTTTGCTGATTAAAATTATTATGAATCAAGATTACAACTCCATTAAACATAATCATCTACTGATTAAAATGTCAATTCACTGCTTTAGGTTTGAAAAATCTTTTAACAAATACATTATATATGTAAGAGATAGATACAAAATTAAGTTAATTTAAATGTACAATGAGCGCATCTACGGTCCCAGTATTTTTTGTTTAAATACAAAATTAAGTTAGTTTAGAATTATTTGAACATTTTTTCAGTCCTTCAAATAGAACTCTTAACTTTCGACTTCATTTTCTCCATACTAATTATGATCGATTTTCATCAATCCATAAATTAATATTGGAAGAATCCTACAATTTCTTTTACGAGGAAAAATATCTTTCAGCAGAAAGAACATACTCACATACAATGATATACAGGTAGCAATACCTGTGTGCAATACAATGATATACAGGTAGCTGTATACCTGTAGCATCCAAAATTTAAAATTCAAAACAATTATTCACTGATTTGGAAGCCTATAGTAGCAAAATAATGCAGAAGGCAACCAGTACTATATACATTCAGCAAGTATTGGGCTAAATGATATTTAGTGCATATAAATTTCAATTTGAAGAATAACATAAAATAGGAATCAACCTTCCAACTTTGTATTCACTTGAATTCAATGACTTAAGGAGTTTCTTATGCAACAAAATATGCCCATTCTTATCATACTTTGTATTTAAAACCTCAGTAATTATTTTTTCATTTCTTCCACGGTGAAAGAAATTTCATTCAATAGTGTCTCGAGTGAAAAAATATCAGAGCATAATCATCTTATCTCTAGTACAGCTAAATACCTTGATATAAACTGCTCAGTGTCCCTCTCAGTCTCCACCAACCTTAATCTAAAGACTGGGTAATTATTGTCCTGTTAGGTGAAGACTCGGAAATAAATGTGTCATATACCCCATCAGCCAACTAAAAACCAACCTTGATAAACTGCTAATAATAATAATTGTCATCAACCAAAGAGAGAGGCATTAATTCACTTTCCAGGAAAAACTCTCAGCTATTAACCAACAAGAGGGATTCAGAGTGCAAGAACTGAAATAATTTTCTTTAGTAAAATCTGTCACATTTTTTTAACCATCAGCATATGATAGTACCAAGCTAACACCATGGAATTTTTAGGTTCCTTGGAAATTTTAATAAGTGGAGAAAGTTCTCAAAGCTAATAACAGTGAAAACTCTTGGTAATGTGTCTTACGATATCCCCCATTGATACATGGGCTGTTCAATAATTCCTTAAAATTCCAAAAGATGGCAGTTGAAACGTTTGCTTTTAGTAAGCCCTATCACTCACAAGGCTCCTGGATGGAAGAAAAAATTCTCTTCCATCAAGGCAAAGTATGGGTGCACACGGGCTTGGCAGAAAATGATTCATATCGAAAGAGGAAGTTTTCGTCAACATGGATCCCTACAACGAGGACCTTCTAAAATCCTACTTTATGGAGGACTTAAAAATGTTGGTGAAACATTGGGAAAATTGTATCGAGCTCAAAGGAGATTAAGTTGAAAAATTTTCTCTTGAATCTCCCCAAAATAATTTTTCTATTTTCTTTTTCCCAAAGACCTATTGAACGACCCAGGTAATTTAGCCTAAAATCATTCTAGCAGAAGGACAACTTGATAGAAGTATTTATTAGCCATTTCCAAAATTTAGCTATTCCAATCCCAAATTCGATTATCAATTCCTGATTACAGTGAATCCAAGAAAGATTATCGCATTATCATATCACACAAAAAAATTATTGATTTGATATCTCGGGGAAGAAACCATGTCACATATTACTAAGCACATTTACTTAAATTTCACACCAGAACACAATTTAAATGAATGCTTCAGCATGTTAGATTTCAGAGGAGATAAAAATGTGCAATAAATCATGTTGTTATCATTAAAACAAATAATATTATGAGGAGGGAATGGGATTAATGCATTTCTGTTTTAGAATCTCCAATGAATGAATTATAATGTCACAAATATCCTCTAGCATAGCATCTAATTGGACCTGGAATCAGAACTGATTTCCCAACATCAGAGATACTTCATCCTGATACCAATTATATCATATTAGAATTGAAGAATTGAGGAATCGGGAAGGATCAAAATGACCAATCAATAAATAAAAGTCACAATCTTTCAAAGGACTCAGTGTAAATTATCTAAATAAATTATGAAAAAATTATTATTAAGTTACCTTACCAGTTTTCACTGTATTGTCCAAAATGAAAGCCATAAATTAGGGTCATTTCAGTTTTAAATATTTGGTTTCCGTTTCCTTCCACTTTTCCTTCATAAGCCATGCGAACTATGCCAAATACAACAAAAGTCATATTACTGCAATACTTCCATTTCATCTTCTATCAATTTTTAACAGCAACCACTCGCAGGAAGGGCATTTCACATTATTATACCTGGTATAAAATGATATAAAGGAAACAAAACGAAAAGCTTAAACACATTTTACTATCAATGAAAAATATGAATGCATCATTATTCAATATAAACAGGGAAATCTGTAAAATGGCATATTTCAATGCTCATTTTGTTCTTATTGCAGCCAATATTCATCAACTCAGGTTAAATACATATCTTATATTCTTTACAACAGACCTCTTCCATGACATTTAAAAAAAAAACAGCATATAAAAGAGCCATTATGTATCATAGAAGTTGAGTAAGGCAGATCCATTCATACGTAAATGTGCATAATTAACTAAGAAATACACATAATGACAATTCAAGTGATCCATCTATGTCAATTTCCTCTGTGTATCACAAAACAAGCATTTTCATTCATCAAATGAAAGCCATAGTTGACTATTACATTTAAATCAGTAATGCTGATTCAAAACCATTCCACCATGTACCGTTGGGAAGGTTATTACTAGAGTCCACTCTTTAGTGCAGTTCAAACTTTGTAAGAGAACAAATAGCAAAATCCATAACCACATCTCTCTATCTACCTATCACAAGTGTACATATTATTAGGTATGTGTGAGAACAGGCATTATCTAATTGATCCCAACCAGACAAGGATGCACAAAAACTTGGAGAATGAAAATGGAAATAAGATTAACCTCTCAACGAAAATTGGCATTTCTCAATTATAAATTTAGTTTACATCAAAATTACAATTCCAGTAGAAAGGTTCACATATGCTTCTGAAGTGTTCTTATGAATTTGCCAAGAGCAAATTTACTCAAGATTCATATGAAACCAGGTTTTAAGACAATAAATATGAAATGTTGAAAGGACAAAATGAATACACACCAAGAAACCATTGGAATCCAACCCTTAGCCACACCGACAATTGGTATTGGAATTAAGTTTTAATTCTTTAGTACATATTCCATCTGTCATTGTGGCCAAGGAGTTACACACTAGGTTCATCAGTCAGTATTCTCCCCATTGTTTCACCATAATATAATTAGTTTATACTGCCAAAAATGCCATTCATAGAAAGCATAAAATAAAAATAAGAGAAATCAGAGAAAGAATGTCATTCCACTAGTCTGGGACAATTCATTCGTACCATTTTTTTTCACTTTAAATATTTGTCTCATATTTGTGAACACTGATAGGTGACTCCCTGAAATTACTTGTGGCAATTCATTTCTCATGTATTCAAGGCATTACTGACTGGAAAAATTCAGAGAAGTGGTGCTAAAATAAGAATGAAAACATGGTTTCATAAGAAAACAGTGAACACAGGATCATTAGCATGTTTTTCTGTAATCCACTAAGATTTACCAAATGTAATATTTTTCTTTTATGCATATGGATGCAGTCGATATGTTAAGAGTAAACAAATAGGTGGGATATTTTGGAGTCATTTCTGAACTGATTCATGAAACAAAAACTGTGGAAAAGAAATTTCTATGGTGATTTATCAGCATCAGAGTATGGACATCTTCCCACCAAAAGGATTCATATTTTCCAACAGCAAAAAATTTATTTGATGTTTTCAAACTTAACTTTGTGGAAATCCATTATCACCTAAGTTAAAATAGCATTGTATCTTTCCACAAAATTTTTATTTGATACAACTAGTTTCAAAGCATTGGTGTCATTATCAGGTACAGTAAGTAATCTAAGGTAACATATTGTAAGGTAACCGTACCTAAGGTACCTGAAGATGACACCAATGCATTGAAATGAGCTGCAACAAACAAAAATTTAGTGGAAAGATACATTGGTATTTTTACTTCAGCAACAAATTTTCCTTAGCTAGCATAGTGGTGCACGAACAAAATAAAATGGTAAAAAGATTAATCAATTCAGTACTATTACTCAACTGCCCAAACCCTTTTTATTGGGTTGACTACCTCGATGAGTACTAATTAAAAAAAAAATTAGAGCACTGCCCAGAAGAACATTCAAACCCAAATGTAATTTTCAACAATAAATATTCATCAATATGGAATGTTTGTTGGCCTTGGCCAGATGGGATCCAAAATCTATCATAGTTGAAATTCATAAAACTAAATATAATTGGAAAATGAATCATTACTGCTAAGCTGGAATAGCATTCATAGCTGACCAAGGTAATCACGAAAATAAATTTCATGACAAAAGAAATCATGCACCTGTTTCAGATAAAAATTTGACGATTAAGATGAAAAATAAAGATTTTCTTTTTTACTGGGGTTATATAAGATGACAAAATTTTATATTAAATCAGTCACATTATAAAAGTTAAAGTGGAAAAGAAAGCTATTTCCAGATTATTTTTGGTCTTGCAACCACAAATGAACATATTTCTGAAAATAGTACTAGGTTTGGGCTAGAAATGACCCATATATAAAATCCTCTAAAGGAAGGATATAGTGCTTTCCAGCATAGAGAGAGAGAGCAAAGTTCCCTTGGGTGTTCGATATACTCTCACTATATCAAATATTGCATTTACATTTGCTTTGTGAATCCAGTTTCAACAGACTTTCCTAGCTTAATTTCAACTAGGAGCCAAAACTTTTATGAAGTAAAGCTTGAGGTAGATCAATTTATTTGTTTGTGTATGGTACAACCTTGTTTACCTAAGCTATATGAACAAATCAGCATTCAGAATGTGTTGTGCTTATCTTTCAAAATGTCAAATGGGTACATCTTGTTGGAGTGCAAGAGGTTTTCCCTACACGTTCACATCTTGAAGTAAGGTTGGCTCTCATGCTCTTTTGATTCACTTATGCCATTAGTCTTTGTCCCTAATAATTGTTTATCTAATTCCAAAGGAGTAGGTTATTTGCATGGACGTATCCCTACCTGTGACAAAATTTAGTCCACAGACAATAAAAGAAAAACAAGGAAATATGTAGCTTTAAAAGGAAAACTTTAACTTTGCAATATTTTAGAGAAATATTGAAAAAAATGAGAGCAACATCATGTAAACATGAAAGTTCAACACTGGGTCAGTCTACACACTATGTTCCGTGTATGTTAGCCTACTCTTTGTAGAACAGCAATATGCATCAAAACTAAAATATTTGGGCACTAAATAGAGGGCTCTCAAACGTGAGATCAGAAATTACTAGCACCTCATATGCACCATAACTTTTTCTTGTAATCTTTGTTAAGAAAACCCATTATTTTCACAAGAGATGTTATTTATAGAGTCATGTCTGTAATTTCAAGAAGAGCTCCCCAGCTAAAAGGATGCCAGAATCCACAAATCAACACTGCAAACATTCAGAAATTTGACAACAAAATCAAAAGAAAATATTCAATGTTGTAATAGTTTCTGAAATATTAATCAAGATACCGACTGCTATGTAAATACAAGACCAAGTCAATTTAAAAATATCTTAAAAACTTAAAATTTGCTACATCTTATGGGTCAAAGAAAATTAATGATGATGTGAGGGTAGTACTTAAGATAAAATAAATCTAGATTCACACCAGAGAAAATGAAACCTTGACAGAAAAATTCATCTAATCTTGTGAATCAAAAGCATAGCAAATCATTCTTAGAGGAATGTCTGGATGGGGGGCAAGTCATGCTATGAAGAAGAATTTGCTCATTAGGTGAATATTAGGTAAGTAGATATGAGGATGGAATAGGCCCTTTCAATGGCATGAAGGCTGGAAAAAAGGAAGAAAAAATTGAAGTGAAAGAAAAAATGAGGTAATGTGAACAAGAGTTTAGGCTGTAAGAAGTCAACGGTAGTATGTAATAGGTACCAACCATCCAAATCAAAAATTATAATAAATAGGCTACCACTGATGATAATGATGACAGTGCTCATATACTATTCGCCAAAACTTGGTGAAAATCAGGGATAAATATTAGTTAAAATTTTGGTACTTTCCATTTCCTCTAAAATAAATTTATTCATACTATCTGAAAATGATGGAGATTTTGAAACCAGGTTAAGTGAATGACATTAATGCAGTGGAATTGGGTAATAAGATTGTCAATTTCCCCCAATAAATAGTATTTATGTCATCACTGTACTACAACACTACCCTGATAGAGGAAACATATAGGATAAAGAGCATCTTCATGTTAACATTAGCATCATATTATGATGACTTGGGGCCCCAGAGGTGTCCACAGGTCCAACCAATGCCCTCCAATCAGTAGCTCACCGCTTTACCAATTGGAATGCCATGCTCCTCTTTCTATCAGAAAAGCAACAAGTTCAACATTAACTAGAACTGATTTCATATCTTAACATGTTGCCTAGCATTGCAGCAGTGAAATTATTCAAATGGAAGAGATAACACACACCATTCCCAGACAGAAAGAATATGCAGTCAGACATTCTTGCGCTAAGATGAGTTTTGAACTGCTGACCTTCAATAGGGTATTACCAACACACAAACCTAAAAGGAGTTACTCAACTATGAGTTCAGTGCTATAAAAATCAATAACAGTTCCTTCATATTTAAGTACAACACCAATCAAAACTATGTGTAAAAGTCACGAGAACATTCCACAGAAGGCCCCCAATTTCACTTGGATCCCAATTTAAGGAAACTCCATGCATATAACAATTTTCATATGTAGAATATCGCCAACCAACATCTACAGTGAAACCTCAAATTTACAAACTCTTAATTTAGAGTGCACTGAAATTTACATCATTTTTAGGGTCCAGGCAGCTTTTTATATAAATCAATGCAATCAAAAGCTTCAATTTACATTCCTCAAACCCAGAGTTTACATATCACCTCATCACCTATCTGGAGATGATGAGTCAATTTTTACATGCACTATTCATAGTCTTTATATTTTTACTGTCACATAGTGTATTGCTTCTTCAACATTAGCTCTTGTTTTCCTTAAACACCTCAACACCACAGCAGTTATGTAACCTTATTCACCAACCCTTATCCAACTTAATAACATGCCATTTCATTTTAATGTTGATTGAATGGCTCTAGAAAAATTTGAATGAAGAGAAACAATCAAAATCAAGCAGAACTAGAAATTCTGCAAGATGCATATGCAAATGAAACCTTCTTGGATAAAAAGTACTTCAAACATTTTAGTGTTAGGCCTCTTTTATTTCATTTTTAGCACCATATTGTAAAACCAACTGCTTATTGTATAATTTAATTATAATCCGGAAAGATATTTCATTTATTCAATATGAAAATACACTGAGTATTTTCCCTAATGAACCTCAACTTTACATAAAACTTAAATTTAAATATGGTAGAACCCCTCATTTACACTACTCTAGGGAACCCAGAAAAAAGTGTACATTGCAGAAAATGCAAATAGAGGGAAAAGGAGGATTTTCACTTGTACAGGATTAATTACTGGATTAAAGGTGATAATAAGAAGCACGCATACACTGTAAATGAGCAGAATTAATATTTGACTCTTATACTATAGCTCTCCTCATTAATTTATATATGATAAATGATAATAACAAAAGCACATTGAGCATCTTGGATGCATAAAATATGTAAAAGTAAATTATATCCTCCTTTCTTATTGGAACTTAAAGTAATGAGTTAGGACTTCATCATATTGCACAAAAATCAAGAAAAAATAATAAATGTAAAGGGAACGACTTCATGCAAATGCACTTTATAGGTACCTATGGCCCCTAAAAATAAATAATATAATGTATCAAGTTCTAAATACTGGAAGCAGATATTGTAAACATAAGAAAGAATGAAGATGACAAGTCATTTCATTCTTATTTGTTATTTGGAATCATTGACACAAACTAATGATTTAACATGATTAATTAACAAAAAAGTCTATTTTCAACAGTTTGAACTTATTCTGCCAATGAATATTACGAACTTTATTTTCAATTTTATACATTTTCATCGATCATTTGCTCACAGAAATTACCACCTGATAATTTATTTCTTATCGTGTGAATAGCACACACTATGTTTAGATATTAAGTTAGAGGAGCCTCTTGAGTCCTCTTCATCATCACCTTCACCCAGGTTTTCATCAAAAATGTCATCAATACTCATGTACCTCATGAATCACAACACAAAAATCTTATTTGCCCAACCCCAAAAATGTACAATTTGCCTGAAGAAGATCCAGTCCAGCGCATAAGTGATTCATATGGCCGTGAAAGACCATCTCCTGTCTGCATTAAAAACATCTTTTGGGCTGTTGCCTTCAAGAAGTTTATTCAATTCCGACACCTTCCACCAAGTTGTGGTCTCCACATCAACACTTCTACTTTCACCACTCACAGCCTTGTATACAACTTTGTGCTTAATTTTAAGCCTATACAACCAACCATTGGACAGGGTGAAGTCTTCAATTACCAGTCTTAGGGTGAGGTGCAAAACGTTTTCTCTGATGATGATGCCATTCATGGGGATGTTTGAAGATCTATCATTTAAAAACCACTCTTTCAGTAATCCTTTTAATTTTTCATATTTAAAATTCTTGACATATTTTCTCATTTTAGGCAAATGTCCACAACGATTTGTATCTTTCAGATTGTATTGCAATATTTCACTACTGTATTAATTGTAGAGATCAGCAATCGTAGATGTTTTGCCAGATCAAAACGGGTTCCATCATTAGAATCAACTTGCTCTAAAATTTTTATTTTGTCCTCGATTGAAAATGTTCATTTTTTTCACTTCTTCTTTCCATTGTCAAGCAGAATAAAATTTATATTCCCTAGTAATTGAGGAAAGCATAAAAAAACAACATTCAGAGTTAGCTTGCTGTATGACTAATGCAATCTGTTTTCAAACTTTGAAATTTTGCAAAGACAATAAAATTATATTTTATTCAGAGTAGTTTTGATGCAATAAAGCAAATTTTGGTATTCTTTATTTTTCAAGAGCCTATCACTGCTAAAACTGTTGAATTGAAGCAGTATAAATGATCCCAGTTGTCAGTCACCAGTTCTTACATTTTTTTCTCGTTTAATTTTGTTTGGGTCGGCAGTCATTTTCATCCCTCATATTTTCAACTTGTGTGAGAAATGAATAGTCTCCCACAGATGTTATTCTTCCAAAATATGAATTACGTAGCTAGCTCCTAATCATTCAAAATGAGATTATGAGTTTAAGTAGTTCAAATTTCCATTGCTACCACACTTATATGAGTATATAGTGTATGATATATACCCCACTGTATTTAAATTGTTCCCTAAAAAAGTTCACATTACTGCTCCCTCTCACCTTTTTAAGTTTATATGCATGAATAAAGCCAACAAATTTTTTTTAATTAAGATATGCACATGAGTAACTGTTTTTTTAGAGTGTATATTTTTTTTACTCTGGCACATAGGGAAGCAAATTAAGGGAAAACCGAAAATGAAATCATGTAAAATCGGGATTCCAAATACATTGGAAAAATAGTAAATTTTATGGGACTTGATAAAAATGCTGTAAATAGGAGGAAAGCATAAATTTCCACGATTCAAGTATGGAGTTGAACTGTATTTTTGTCATCAGTGCCTTTAAAAATGAAAATTCAAGGTTTCACTGCATATACCAATTTATGATTAATTTTTGGCCTTGATAAGCTCTTTGGATTGTAGTTTCTGACCAGACAGCAACAATGATGACAAGAAGGCAGAATTTAGATGATCTGAACCCTGGCAATAAACCATGACTTTTCAGAAAGATTCTTACAATAGCTTGAGAACAAGGTTGCATAATCTGACATTGGATTCCACTGAAGCACTGCTTTCAAGATTCCATCTAAAATGCATTGCATAAGTTTCTCTGGCCTTACCACTGGTCAGAAGTGACAATCAATCAATCAGAGGCAACCGAAAATAGACTCGCCAACCAACCAATCAGGGACAAGGAAAGGGTCTGCCACTCCTATATAAGGTGGACAAGAAACCTGCAGCACCACTTCTGACCTGAAGATGCCAGCAGGATGGCTTGAGCAACTGCCATCATTAATGGACACAACACAGATGGAAATCCCAAAAACAAAGCTTCATATTTCAAGATGCCATGGAAACCTGTGAAGAAACGATTTCACTGCATGTCTCATAATGAGGAACAAGTTAAGAGCTAAAATTAAATATAAATTTCTAAAAATCACCAATGAAAGAGATTATATCACTGAAAGTCAATTCATGAATGAAACTCAGCAGTGAAAAAATATATTACTTCAATTCATTTTACAATTAAAAAATGTGAAACATTAGAAATGACTAAATTTTCTCATTGTGCTTTATGCATTATACCGCTAGAGACGCAAGAGTTAGTGATGAAATATGAGGCAAAATTTGATTTTTTTTATATCTACTTGTTACGTAAATTATTAATGTTCAAAATTAAATGAAAGCTTAATATTTCTCACTTGCAATCCACAAACGTTTTTATTAATTTATTGCCGGTTGTTTGAGGATTTTGTACTTAAGTGTAAATTACCATTCCAACACTCACCAGACACCTGTGGTTAAGCAATAAAACTAAAGCACAAAAACTAAGGGACCATATTTGCTAACCATTTTCTTAGAGTGAATGTTTTCTTACATGATATGTCAGAAGAAATGCTTGTATCAAACATTGTGAAAATGAAATCATATGGTCTACTACAGAGTTTAACTAAACTACTGCATATACTCATATAGAGGTTGACAATTCAAAACAAAATTTCAATAAAAATATAAGAGCTGACCTAAATGCCAGAGAAGCCTTTTTTGTAAGTTAAAAAAGATGTTGTTTGAGATGTGAATTAATCTTCAACAAGGTTGCATTCCAAAATTCACCATCATAACCACCACATAATAATGACATCACAGTTATGACTTTTCTTGCCTCAAAAACTACTAGTGCTGCCAGCTTGTTACAGTACAGCAGTGAAAGAAAACAATTGTAACAATATCATTGAGGCAGCATTGGCAGCCTTGGTGGTGAATTTCAGAACCCACTCAAAATCTCTGACTGCAAGAGACATTACTGGAATACTATCTTTTTAATTTGAGATCCACTTATGTATCAAGAAATACTCTATGCTTAAAAGTGCTGCAGAAAGCAGCGGAGAGAGGCACATAATTGTTTAAGAGATACTCCTGTAGATAATTTGTCTACAGACTTCTGTTATCACACGGGTATGACAAAATGCCAAAGTGCATTTCATCCATTCATTCATGGTTATTAAATTATCCAGAATAAACTGGATTAGGAGGAGAAGATGATTAACTAAAAATACAGATGACCAGTAACATATATACATTATATACAATCTCCTTCAAATCTGACGCAACATTTCCATATCCAGCCATACAACAAACAAAACCACAAAGTTAGAAAGCCTCCTAATTGAAATTAGATTCCACATAGGTGGTATTCTCCAAATTATTGCTCATCTCACTGTCCATTCGTACAATAGACCCACCCGAGTTCATGAAGGATAAGGGAAAAATATCCGTGTAAATAAATAATTTCATGATGTCATTTGAATGCACAAAATATGAGTTTTGACAAATTTAGCATCTAAATCAGAAATTCATTCCCCTTGACTCACAGTCAAAAATAAATCAATGGGTCTCACACAGACCTAAAAATTATTCATTCATCAGCACAGGCTCTACCTTTATCACATGATTTTCAGGCTCCATTTCATAGAAGTTCTCATCATCAATTACCCTAGCAGCATCATCATAATCATCAACCCTTGTGCTGTCATCCTTCATATCCATCCCCTCATCTCTCTCCCCCTCCTCCTCCTTTCCCCCCCTTGGGTGCTTCCTCCATCCCTCGTCCTCACTCTCCACCTCAAAGCCCATCTCCTCCAAGTCAGACGGTGTTAGATTTGAATGTAGGAACAGCACCAATGTGATATCCTCTGGAGAGAGATGCAATGTCGACATGCCCCCTCTACCAGTGGAAACAGATGCCGGGATTGTCAAGAGACGTCGGGCCATCTGGGATAAGCGTGGGTATTTCGATTCCCTCTGCCTCCACCAGGCACCTGGGATCTATAAAATGAAAAAAAATATATTTATCATTTGCCATTCACATGCTTTTAAAATTAATAATGTAAAAAACCTTACTCTAACTCAAAATGAAAATGTAAAAAAAATGGCTTGATAATTGTCTGTATAACACCAAATTCAACACAGCTCAAAGAAATTTATTTCATAATGCCAAGAAAGCCTAATTGGCATGATAAGGGTCATTTCAATCGAGGGTCAATCAATTAATGATTTCACGTTCACCCTTTTTTATGTTTTATTAGGAAGTTGCCCCTTTTCAAATTTACTTTGGAATTATTAGCAGAGTTATTTGATATGGTTACTTTCTTAAGCATTTAGTGACTTGTAACTATAAATTAATGAACGAAAAACATGCACTTTGCATCTTAAAAAGAGTATTATTAATAACTGATTTAAATTCACAGAATCTGCATTTCTAGTAGGGTGGTTTATTATACCAAGTTAAAGAAAACAAGGTATATGAAAATATTTGTTTCATTGGAAACCACAAGTTATTAGCCATTACAAAAATGTTCCCAAATTTTCCCCACCCTTCACCAATGCATGCTAGTATACAATAAAAGAAAGGCCTTTGAAGATCAATCTGATTGGGATTTAAGTATTGCATGTCAAGTTGATAATAAATCGTATTTATTTATAAGTCCCAAATGAACAAAATCGTTAGCATCAGATGGAAAATAAGCATAAATTATGAAGTAAGATCTGGTGCTTTCCCGGCGTATGAGCTTGGTGAAGTTTTCTTGGGTCTTCCACCGGGTCAACATGGAACCCCTGACCCGGTGGAAGATCGGAGAAAACTTCACCAAAAGCATAAATTATGTTATGATATTTCCATAGATCAATCATATATCACACAAAACAAGAATTGGAGAGCAATGTCAGTGCTACCTGCCCTCTTGGCACTTTTTCACTCCCCTTCTGTTCTGATGATTTACATCGAGTTGATAGCAAGCATAGGAAAGTTTTCACCTCTTTAAGAGGTAGAGAGTATCATTTGATAATTGTAATCTAGAAGCTTAAAAGTAAAATATTACACATTAGCAAGTTATTTTACACACATTTGAGAAAAAATACAAGATTTTATACCTGGGAAAGGGGAGCGATTGGTTCACCAATATAGTGCTCAATTTCATGGCTAATATCGGTGAAATCAGGAGCTGTACTGTAGCCAAAGACACCATGCAGGAGATCCTCCAATTTACTTCGTTTTTGAAAGGAACTACTTACACTCCCTAAAATTAAAGAACAAATTTTAGTGACTTGTTGAGTTCAGAGAAAAAGTAAACACCAACATATCTACAAATAAAGCAGTATCTCTCAGTGGACATATGAGTTGAACCCTTTTATCACCAGGCAGCCAATCTGGTAAGTATCACTGATTGAACAACCATAGGTCAATTTAAATGTGAATATTTGCCTTAACATAAAGCAATTAACCTAGGGAATGCCTTCTCTTTATTCTACGCTGAATTGTCTAGTGGTTCTGTTTATACCTAAAGGAGGCTTGGTTTTCACTTGTGGTTTGGATTTTAGATCTTCTCATCCTCACTCCCGAGATTTCTGTTGATGAGCCAGTGGTAACCTATCACTCATGTAGTTTGGTATCTACAGTGAAGCACTGAACATTAGTTACATCTTTTAGCACTCCATTTACAGCATATGAGTGACACGTAGACCTTGACATTATAAATGCATAGATATGAGTTTTACACACTGTTATTTAAGTTTATATGTAACCAAAATCACCCTCTTTTCATGAGAAAATTAAATCTCCAAATGTTCAATCTACCATCATTTCATTTGAAATTATTATGTATTGAATTTGTAAATTAATTTTTACACATCCCATATATGAAAATAGATTTTGTGGAACTCACACTTCAGATTTGGGAAATTGTGAATATATCATATCAGTAAATATGGAATACGTTTAATGGAAATATGTTTTTTTATAAGAACTAAAATTGTCGAATAAATGTGAATTGATTTTTAAAATACAGTGAAACCACATACTTGCATCAGCAGAATGTATGTTTTTCTACAATTAACACCATTACTATCACATCAGATACAATTTCCTACTTCCTCAACATATTTGGAACCCCGTATTAACACAATTTCATTTTCAATTTTACCACTATTTCCCAATTTCACATTCTAAAACAGTTACTCTTTGCAACAATTTCAGAGAGTAAAAATCATTCTCCTTGACCGGGATTTGAACCTTGATCCCTAAATGTCCAGCCAAGTGCTTTAGCCAGTTAAGCTATTGAGGCGTCCTCTTAGAATTTTGGGGGGTTTAAAGGGACAAGATGCCGTGATGAAATATCATACATACTATGTGACAGGGATTCGTAATCGTTTGCAACCTGCCACAGTCCACGAGGTTAAAGCCAACTTTAAACACTAAGGCTGTTTTTACATTTGACAAATTCCAAGAAACTGCAGGAGATGCCGCAACAGTAAATTTTAATGGAGTCTAATACTGTAATGCATTCTTATTCTTTCAATCCATTATTTATAACAGTAATTTAATAAACAATGCCATTCTTAGGCCTTTAAATAAGAAATCAATGTTTATAAAAGCATACTGAAATGTTGACAGGCAACATGAAAAATCACAACTATTTTTTTACTTGACAACTGCATAAGTATTATTTTTTCACTTATGAAATTTCATTTGGCATTCAACCTGCTTAATTCTTCCAAATTAGTTTATAACTATAGAGTGCATTCAGTTTTGTTCACCAAAAAGTAATTTCACTCAGTAAACATATCTATTGCTATTTTTGGATCTTTTTCAATTAGTGAGATTCCAGCCTTAGTCTGGGGTAAATTAAACATTTTAAAAGAGAAGTTCATTAAATTTATCAAAAGTTTGTGCAATGCCATTACACCAACATAATATACAAGGTAGAGAACAGTGTGCCTTTTTTTTGACACAATGGCCCACTGAAGATAGTTGCCATGGGAAAAGTGAATGAGAAGAATTTTGTGACAAGACCAAAATGAGATCATAAGGAGCAAGTAATAAATAGATACAAAACAGATTTAAAAATGCAGGCGTGAAGAGGATAGCAGAGAGCTGCATCAAACCAATTCGAATATGAACACTGATGATAATAAGGAAGACTAAACTATTGAATCACAATAATAACATAACTTCATACTAGGAACTGATCCAGCTAAATATTTCTAAAATTTTTAAATATATTGTTTAAATAATTATTAATACTCCCCAAGACCCTAATATCAGCAATTTGAAACACATTCAGAGATTACATTAATAATGTCAGGAGTGTATTTAATATTAAAGCCTTTGACTTCATAAATTAATGAAATCTTTGTTCATTTTTTACTGGTGGCAAACAATACTTTGGAATGACTGACTGAACTTTCATATTTCCAATGGAGTTATAACTTTTTCAGATAAACATTTGTTTGTTTAACTTTGCATATTAGGGCACATGATATTTGTACAGTAAATTAAGAGTAATCATACAATTGAATTTCTACCATTCATGAAAGACAGGGCTTTATCAATGTTATCATTCAAAGATTTGGACTCAATGGGGTCATCATTCCTTCATTATGATTTAGAGGATTCGCTGTATTTAATTATTAAAGCAATATGAGTGGCATGATAGGAAAAATATATTGATTTGTAAAATACAATTACATTCCCCCTTGCAAACACCATAAGACATACCTAAAGATGAGGTCCTTTTCCTTGTCTCCCCAGATTTATTTGATGGCTCCCCATTTGACTTTGACTCAACATTAACTTGACATTCCTCAGCAGACATTAATCTCAAAACCTCTTGCTGAACCTAAGAAATAAAGAAATGGCTTAAGTAACATCAGTGATCACTCCAAGCTACACATATATTACCAATCGCTCAACACATCGGAAAAGAACTTTACCTCTTCCCTTTGAGAAGAAGACAAGAAGAGAAGAGCTTTGTGACGTGGATCAACAAAGGCAGACAATGCCATCAGTAAGGCTGAGCCTCTTAGCTCTTCAGATTTAACCAGATTAACAGCTGAATCAAGTGAAACTTTTAATTTCTGTCTCACGACTAATCCAATAGACTCAGATTCCACACAATCCCCCTCAACATCTCCATCTCTTTTTGCAGATTTCACTGCAAATATAAAATGAAAGAGAAATATTATTAGACCAATTATAACAATTTCAAGTAAAGCCAAATTAAAAAAAAAAGAATAAAGATGAAATGAAAGTAGATCATATCTCAGGGAAAGAACACAACCTATGAGGATGGTCCAGAAACTATCCAGCCACGCAATATTTTGAGCAAAACAGTCTACCTAGAACAATGAGGCCTTAGTCCCCTTCAGATTACTCCCTTTGGAACCTCACGCACTTATCCCAGCGTCGCTCCCACTTGTGGAAACAATCAGCTAAGTCTTTTTAAGGCCTAAATTGTTCTAGGTAAGCATGTTTTCCCAAAAGATTGCATGGCTAGATCCTTTCCAGATAGACCTTGTTACAGCCAAGAAAAACTAAAGAGCCATTAACTCATCATAATTCAACCATCTATACTTGAGCCACCAGAAGAAAAACATGCAGTTCCATCAATCATCAGCACCCTTAATGCATAAGACAATTTCATTAGCACAGTGAAAAACTCATTATTGCAAAACTTTTTTAATGAAATTTTGCTCTTACAACACTGAATTTTTGGTCTCGGAGACAATGGATTTCAAGCACAATAAAAAAAAGCATGTGCTCAGTGTTATGAAATTATGAACATTGGTTGAAATCCAAAGGGAATTAAATATTCCTTTTGAAGAATAGGAGCACAAAAACTTGAAATTTCATTTTGAAATCAACCCGCTAATCATGGTTTCTAGATCTGAGGTACCTTTGGAGGAACTGAGCCAGAAGTTCAGGGTAAGCCTACTATTTATTTTATTTAATTTATTGAAATTGCGGTATTCCATTTGTTGTAATGATAGCATAAAATGTAAAAATAGGAAAAGTTCCCCTCAGTTTTGTTATCAATTTTAGGGCATCATAAAATCTTGCTTTCGACAGAACTGAAGGATATTTTCATATGTGATACACACTCTCCCCAATAGTTAACTTTCCATTCTAACAGGATCAAGCATGAAAAGAAAGTAAATAAGACCTATTAGTTGGTGGTGAATCAAGCTAGAAAATCTTAGCTAGTCCTTGAGGCCACAGGGTCTCTAATTTTAGGTCATGGGCTTTCGAATTTGACTTTTACAAAAACTCAGGGTAGAAAGCCACCCAAAGAAACATCAACACCTCTGACCCAAAGATTATTAACTATGGAGGATTCTGGAAAACCTTTGCCGGTATCATTCATTCCCATGCAACTAAAGAAATAATTAAGAGCATCAGCTGCTATGACTACAGCTATAAAAGAGTGCTCAAAATTTCAATACATGCAGAAAAATCAATTTTGAAATGACATTCTGAGAAAAAATTAGTCATCCTGCAGGGTAATTTTGTCATATTTTATCTATCTAGCAGAAATATACCCAGTGAGCTTGGAGAACTACATATATGGATCAATAATTATTGTTGATGTGAAATTAAACCACTTAAGGTGCAAAGTTAAGGTTACTAACATTTTGCTGTCTCGTAAGTTCATATTTTAAAATGCATAACAGAAGGAAGAAACATGTAACAGAAGGTTATTCTCCTGGAAATTCCAGTAAAACACATATTGTTCAGCACTTCTTATTTCCACAATTCCTCCATTGATTATTTTCTGTTGGTTGAAGGACTAAACTCAGGGTGACCAAGTACACTTAAAAATTTTGAGATCTTTGAAATCAAATTATTGAAAACAGCAGAAGGAAAAAGGAATCCAGAAAAGGAGCCTAAAATGGATACCACTGCCCATTTGACAATGTGGTAAAAATTACAGAAATTATGTTTGGAATATATTCAATTAATAAAAAAATTTAATGTACAGCATTTGAAACAGTAAATGGGACTATAATTTGCAATGAGCTCCACTACAACTGACTACCATTTTGTACACCAGTTTTTAAAGTAAATGCAAATTGTTATTGCATGGGTAGTAGTTGAACCTACAGAATATGGGATGGATGGTTATCATGATTGAAATGGGCCAAGCATATGGGAAAGAGCATACTGGTTATGGCAAGCACTAGGACCAAGACCAAGTACTTGCTTGTCCAAAGTCCTTAATTTATTCATAATATTTGTATATTCCATAGGTGATAATTATAAAATAATATTCAGCGGCGGGGACGAGAACCAACGAGGGGTTGCCGTAATATTAAATAAGGGGGTAGGAAGAAGCGTAATCAACAAAGAGCAAGCAACGAATTGAATATTACTCGTAGGGATTAAACCAGAACCAACAAACTTGGTCATTCTTCAGGTATACATGCCACCCAGCAATCACAAGGAGGAAGAAGTTGATAGGATGTACAATGAGTTAGAGGATATAATCGCGTGTGTTCCTGCAGGGAAACATTTGATAGTGATGGGGGATTGGAATGCGATGGTAGGTGGAGGAAGAGATGGTGATGCGCTGGGGGACTATGGATATGGAAAGTTTACAGAGAAAGGCTGAAATTGGTGCTCTATACAGCAAGGTTAAGTTATCATCGGGAAGTAAGAAGGCAAGATCTGTGCTAACAGTTAAAGATAAGTGGGGTAAGATAATAGTCGAATCAGGAAAAATCCAAGAGAGATGGAAGGAATATATAGAAACACTGTATGGTAAAAAACTTAGGCCGACAAGGTTAGACATAGAAAAGGAACATGACGTAGAAGAAGATAGCTTAGGTCCAGGCATACTCGACGATGAAATAGAAAGGGCATTTAAGGAGATGAAAGCAAATAAGGCCGTGGGGGTGGACAACATTCCTGTAGAACTGTTGAAATGTTTAGGAAAATGTGGGAAGAAGACTCTATATGGACTGATTCGTAGTATCAATGAGGAAGGAATCTGGCTGGAAGATTTTGTAAGATGTGTTACTTCTGATTCCGAAAAAGGTAAAGGCTAAATCATGTGAGGATTACAGAACAATAAGTTTGATATCCCACGTAGCTACCGTTATTCTCAGGATCATTAACAAAAGGATAGAGAGTAAGGCAAATGATTACTTAGGGGATGATCAGTTTGGGTTTAGGAAATGAAGAGGTACGTGTGATGCCATTGCAGTAATGAGATCACTAATTGAGATGAATATAGAATACAATCACGTTTTTGCCTGTTTTGTAGATTTCGAAAAAGCATTTGATAGAGTGAATTGGGGAAAAATTAATGCGTGTATTGCAGAAAATAGGAATGGATTGGAGAGACAGGAGACTGATCCGCAACCTGTACATGTCTCAGACTGCTCAGGTGCGAGTGGGGAACGGAGAGTCCGGATGGGCAGTGTTAGGAAGAGGTGTAAGGCAGGGTTGCCCATTGTCACCGGTGCTGTTCAACGTATATATGGAGGAAATGAGTAAAGAGGCATGGGGAGAACTGGAGGTAGGAATGAAAGTCGGAGGGGAATTCGTAAAATCGGTTAGGTTTGCTGATGACCAAGCATTAGTTGCTCAGTCAGCCAAGGGGTTGCAAGCATTGTTGAGTGAATTGGAGGTTCAGTGCGATAAATATGGGATGAGAATCAACATTAATAAAACAAAGGTTATGTGATTTTCCAGAAAGAAAAAGGCTAAGCTAAATATTAAAATAGGCGGGGAAAAAAAGAGCAGGAAGAACAGTTTACATATCTCGGAAGTGTTTTGGACCAATACGGTCAAAGTGGTAGGGATGTAAGGAGAAGAATTGCGCTAGGCAAGGAGGCTTTTTCAAGGAGGAGGGAGTTGATGATGGGGACGTTGAGTAGGAATGTTAAGACAAGACTCGTAAAAACTCTGATATGGAGCATAGCTATGTACGGCACGGAAATGTGGTCACTGAAGCAGGAGGATAGACGTAGATTGGAGGCTTTTGAAATGTGGGTGTGGAGAAGAATGGAGAAGGTGTAATGGACCAAAAGGAAAACAAATGAGGAAGTACTAGAGATGGTGGGTAAGGAGAGAGGTTCATTGGGAGAAATCCTATGGAGGCAGGAAAAATGAATGAATGGTGTATTGAGCGGCAGTGGAATGTTGAAGACTGTAAGAGAGGGGAGAATGTTAGGCAAATGAGGAAGGGGCAGGAACAGGATAGGAATGTTGGATGGGATGAAGAGAGGAAGGAAGTACACTCAGATGAAGAGGGACCTGAAGTAGAGTACGTGCTGGATTGTGTTTTATTGGGAGTCGCAAAATATTTATTTGATAGTTGTATCAATCCAAAAACCTACCTTAACCGGTAGATTACTAGTAATAAAAATATTCCATAGATTGTTTAAACCCGATGTATTGGAAGGTATTATTGTTATAAATTAGATTCACTTTTATTCATACAGGAACAAGAGAATTACTCTTTTCTGTCACAAAATCACAATTTAATTATTTCTTAACTATTTACGTCTTTCCTCCTTGGCTTATCTGATCCACGATATCTTGTTTGACACATCAAAATCACTCTTGGATTACTAGTAGAAGGCTCCTTTACAATATTTCTCCATTTATTAGGTAAATATAGTGATTGAACATAAAATAACTCATATTCAAAACCATAAAAAATATAAATCTTAGACTATTTAAAAATCTTGAAGTAATGTACTCTGCGATTAATTTCGTTTAATTAACTATGATTCTCGCTTCTGATTTGGTACACAAAGTGGTTCTTATAACCTCAATTAGTCAAGCAGTAGTTGCTTGAACAATTATGAGTCACTTGGCATAGGGTGGGCCTTCCTGACCTCAATTATAATGTCTATTGGTTCCTAAAATACATGTATGGAACATGTCATATTGATAGCAAATGTTGTAGACAAACACAATTCTTTGCAATTAGATGTAGAATACAAATATACAGTCACAAACAAAAAAACAGTTAACAGGAACAGTAACAGCACATATTCAAATAAAATTATTTATCAACAGAGAGCGAGACACACACAAATTCATCCACTGTATAGCATTGATGCTCGCACAGGACCTGATACAGTTTAGACTTGATTGACAAAGTTCTTCTATTTCCTTGTTATTTCCTTACTTCACACAAGCATAACAAGGGTCCTTAGCAAAAATAGCAGAGTTATCTGCTGACAATCGACCACCAATTTCTTTAAAGTCCCTCAACTAAGTAGAGCACATCAAGTTGAAACCTTAAATTCAAGTTCTAAGCAATTTTCTTGACATTCACACAATTCCACTCCTTAAACATTTTTCTCATTTACTAATGTAAAACGAACTGTTTGAAATAGCACCTATTGATTTTTTAACCCTTCCTGGTTCAAGACATTAATTTGATTGATCTTCACAGCATACTGAGACGCTGCTGCATTAGGAAACCAATAGGTAAAAACTATCGACAAACACAAAATATGTTTTGCATGAATTATGTCATGTTAAAATTAATAAACTGTGTCATATTAAGTACAATTTTCTTAAGAATAATTCTATTTTCTCTGTATTTAACACCTCCATTAACCTATTTGTATGCAGTATCTTCATTATCTGCTTTTGAACAGTCATTAGGTTCCCTTATGACCAAATAACCAGAGATTCCAAAATATTTATGCTAAGGGGAGGATTCACCAGACTAACCACACCATTTCATTAAGTATAAGATGTTTGAGTCAAATATGAAATTTTATTTCCTCAAAAGATACTATCACATTTACGAAGAAAAAACCATGAATATTTTTCATAATATGAAACCCAAAGGCAATTAACACATCTGCTTTAAGCATATAAGAATCAATCCTGAAGTCATTTTCAAATTCCTTGTTTGAAAAATATATCATTCATGATTTTTTAATAAATTGTGATTTTCAAACTTTCAAGGAAACCATAAAAAGTTGGCATTCCATTCAAGAACCTCACGAAATTGAAATTTCAAATAAACTGCAATTAGTAAATTAATGAATAATTTCAATACCTGATTCATCCCCTACAGCACTTCCCTTCTCGGATGTTGATTTGTGTGTGTCACCCACATCATCACCATTCCCTGTGTCTTCTGAAGAAGGGCAAAATGGCAGACTGCACAAAATTGGTAGAGCACAAGATAGAAGAGGTATGTCATCTGATATACTAGTTGCATTACTACTGGTGCAGAAGGCTTCCCAAGCGGTCCCCAATCGCATCACTGTGGGCAGAATTGAAATCACATTTCTTTTCCACTCATGAAATCTTTTGTCTTGTACTTCAGTCTCAGTCAGTTCACTAAGGCGTTCAAGAAGATGGCACCAAACACGCCAGGTACCCCTTTTCTGAAATGGGAAAACAAAGAAAATGTTACATGGAAAACATGGCAAAATTTAACATCAATAATCTTATTCATTTCTTGTTTGACTGGAACACACATTCTGAGTGATTCCACCAAACCATGAGACTAGACAATAAGAACTTTTGCAACATCCATCACCATATAGAACATTTATTGATAACCAATAAAAAAAGTTATGACACTTGAATACGTACTAAAAAACTATTGCATACTCGTTCATATTTTTTCCAATTCACTTATGAGAGCAAAAAAATTATTCTTCATGTCCACTTCTTTACTACTTCATTTGGTGTTGCATTTATGGATGAAAATTATCACATGTCTAAAATGGATCCTCAAACAAAGTAGACGTAAACAGAAAAAAAAATGATACGGTACCATTTTTGTATTGCAGATGGAGTAAAATATCGTAAATTAAAAGGTTTATTTCTACTTTTTACTTTTCCGAGTTTATAATGAGGAAAAAATTCCAAATGCAATCACTATCAATTGGTGCATGACAAATATTTAGTTGTAACTAATAGGGCCTTTCATTCTGAAAACATATTCAGCCACCTGGAAAATCATATAATACAAAACAGCAGGTATAGACATTAAAACATCCTTATTTTGAAATTCAAGGAATCAAAAAAATATGACTTTCAAATATTTTTTATCAACAAGCTTAAAAAAAAGTCTGGTCGATAAAATCACAAAGCCATTTTATCTATTTTCTATTTAAGAAATGAGTAAACTGACCTGATATGTTCATAATTATTTTTTATGCTACGCTTAAGAAGGAAGTACTAACTGTAATGAGTGTTTCAGAGAAAGAAATTAAAATGAATACATAACCAAAGAAGCATCATTTGATGAGTGGACTTTCATTCCTTTAAATATTCCTTTAAATCAGTAAGAGTGCTCATTGAAACAGTCTTTTTTAACTTCCATTTAAAGATGGGCCCTTTTCCGATGACATCAAGGATATAATACGAACCCCAACGTATTACGGTCGAAGGGATCACGAATATAAGACTAGAGAGATAGACTGCAAGACTGACAGGTTTAAAATGTCATTTTTTCCAAGAACGATAAGGGACCAGAATGCTTGTAGCCGAAATTCCCCAGGACTTAGTTCATTACAATAAGTATTAACGTACAGGTTAGGGACTGCACGAGGATATGTGTGTATGTATATGTATATTTTTATATATGTATATATGTATATGTGTGTGCATATATATATATATATATATATATATATATATATATATATATATATATATATATATATATATATATATATATATGTGAACATGTAAATATGTATATTTTTTTCTTACAGGTTCCCCCACCTTTCCTCTCCTAACCTCCAACCCCCTCAACCCTTACCCTTCCCTCATGGTGCTACGCCCCCTGTCACACACCTTTTTGGTAGCTCGCAGGGTATTTATGTAGATGTATATGTAGATGTAACTGATATTTTCCCCACCAACTCACACGAAATTATCTATTCTGTCTGCTACTCAATCTACTTTAAAGATATTACCTGCTAAAATATTTCAATGATAGCATTATGCCAATTTGAGACACATGCATTTTAGTTCCCATAATGACACTAACATAGCTTCGCACATTGGTCATTGGGGAATAAAATACAAGAAAAAGTTAAAAATTATAATCTACTTATGTAGTGAAATTATGGTATTAGTATTCCTGGTATCCCTTTATTAAATAAACTACTATGTATTTTGAGGACATGTGTAATTAGCTTTTATTTTTTATGTTTCTTTTTGGTGTCTAAGTTAATCACTTGAGCAATGCCTACATTCAAGGAGTGCATCATTCCAAAAAACCTGCTGTCGCTTCTGGTGGGAAACCCAAAATAGGATCAAGTTTCCTGTGGGTTCAGAGTGGTACAAAAAGTTTTAAAATCATTGTTTGTGAAAGCATGGTATCAAAGTTACGTTAAACTATAAAAACAAATACATACATGTATCTCAATGTTAACCAAAAATTTGATATCCACTTGTTATCACCTACATGCATAATCAATTTCTTAAACCACATGAAACGCTTGTGCCAGAAAGTAGGTTATCAATGAAAACAACTTACCAAATTAAAGACAGACTTATTCAACTCGTATTCTCCAAGTCTATGCACATTGTCCAATAATCCATCTACCCCAGCTGATGGATGATATTCCATTTCCTCGCAGGGATCGCCATGCTTCCCTGACTTTGGCATTTTCTCACTCTTCCACAAATCAATTCCTATCCTTATAAGGTCTTTGACAGTGTGAATTTTATTATTAGAATGCGAGCCACTATCACCGGCATTAGAGTCATCAGTAGCAGCATTGGGAGAAGAATCAAAAGCGTGCTCTACCACATTATCGAGTATGTGAGAAACACAAGGCACAGAAGACCACCCAAAAGGAGCCACACAAGCATCTAACATTGGACACTTTGGGAAAACACAAGCAACTATTTGAGAATCCGTCAGCTCATAAGTAGTCAATATCAAATGACGGAGGGCTGCAGTTAACTTCTCGGCGGCAGCATCAAACTCTTGCTTGGATATGGCAGCATAAGGTGGAGGAAGAGGCAGAGTGCCCAACAGCCTCGACTCCGGTTGCCAGTCATCTCCCAAAAACTGAGCACGCACATCGACATATTGCATGCTTTGAATGACGGGTGGGTTGCCATCAAAGTCCCACAATTCATTATTAGATGATGCATCAATGAAAGTCCATGGGCACAGTATTAGAGAAACTGGTCGTCCTGAAAATTAAAATTTGACCATATTAAAGGAGTTGTTTATTCCTAAGCACAACTCTGCCATTGCAAATAAACTTTTATTTAGCTACCCTTGCAGGTGCACAAACAAAAACTAGAGTGCAGAAAAATAATTTAATGGAAGTTAGCAAATAAATTTTCACCGTGACAACGGGGGAAAGATCGAAAAGAAATAAAAGGTCCACATCAGTCACTGACATTCTGTGAAAATAACGAAATGTAGAATAAAATTGTAGTAAATAAGAATATGGATCTGCCTTAACGAAAAGCTATACATGCTGTCTTAATGAAATGATTAAAAAATAGCAAAGTTCAAATGTTTGGCCAAGTAGTCCTGCCTTTTGCAAATGTCAAATCATTTGTAGATTCACAATTGTAAGCTTAACTGAAATCCATAAAAGACTGTATCTAGGCTTTCATCTGTTCAGAACTACAGTTCTTTCAGTTCCATGTTTGCACATTGCCTTTGAATGGATTACCTTTATAGCTATAAAGAAAGTATTCATGAATTAAATCTTCATGGTGGATTCCATAACACTCATAAAATAAATGGCTCATATTTTTATACTTTACCAGTTTATCATTTTTGTACAATCACAGCCTCTAATGAACTAAAATAAAATTATGCCATGCTCTAGTCAACTCATAAATTTCTTTGCAAATTGAAAATTTGTAAAATTTTGTGAAAATGTAGTATTGAAATATGCAGAGTGGATAATTCAAATATGAATAACCAAAAGTTCATGGCGGAAACCATACAATACTCATAAGCAAAACTGATGAAATTCATGAAAGAAAAGACCTCTTTGTGAAAGTAAAACATTTTCAGTAAAAAATAAGGTTATAAACTTAACACTTACTCTTTGGTGCCACATCTTTTTTGTATTCCCCACTTGGTATTCTTGCACAAGAAGACAACTGCCTCTGGATTTTGAGACGCAAGGAAAACTGCAGGTCTTTCATTGCCGAACGCACACTTTGTTCCGTAAGATTACTTAGATCAGAGGTTTGGGCACCACCACTGAGGAGACGAAAAATCCGATGGAAGCCTTTCCCATTGACCAATGCTGGTGAAAGGAGATCCGAAGCACACATGACAGCCACCTCCCTTGCCAATCGTGAACTGATTAAAACCGAGTTGTTCTCCCCATTACCAGTGTATGGATATGGCGGAGAGAGACAGGTGGGTGAAGAGGATGAATTGTTCTGAGTAGAGGTAGCAGGGAAACATGAGGATGAGTGGTTAAGCTGAGATGGCTGAGGAGGTGGAGAGATTGATGGGATTGGGATGTTCTCAGTCAGGAACCTTAAAGAGAGGAGAAAGTACATAATTAAGTGGCTGAAAGGGTCACCCCCAATCACAGCAATTACAGCGGCATCCAATACAAAAATTCAACACCCAATGCACACACAAGGTTGAAGAGCAAGCTAACACCATCACTTGGCCTGCTTTTAATGAAAAATTATGATTTGATTGAGGGATTGATGTCATTTTATATCCTAGAGGAGGAGCAACTGTTTTTTTCATATCATAATTATGGGGGAAGGAGGGGGGCAGAGAATTGGGATAAAATTAACTACAGAAAAGTTTTTACATTTTAGGGAATGAGAAAAAAACATTTTATAAATAAAGCCATCACCTCAGAATGTCATTCCTCTTTATGTAACTCATTGAGGCAGTTTGATTAACAAAAATCAAAGCACAGAGAGAAACTGGTGGAGAAAGATATCATCCAATTAAGACCTTAAAATGATGCTAAAACACAGATTAATGCAGTGCATTTGAGATCCCTTTCGATAGTAAGAAACTATTGACAATTCTTAACAGAAATTCAAGCTGGACTATCCATATATAAGAAAACCCTAGCCAACTCAATAAACACTCATTTTTTCACAAAACATTTGTAATAAAATAAAAGCAAAAGTCAAAGATGCAAACTTTGGCATTCTAAGTAGTAATATATCACATAAAATTGTCTTTGTGTAATTCGTTTATAGAGTTTATGAAACCAAAACAAATTAGCTTTCAACACTGATGTCCATTAGACAATTAAAAGGCAATAAATGTCCTTTCTGTTCAAGTTATATTTAAGGTTAAATGTTCATCAGCAGAATGGAAAAATACATCAGACAAGCACATCCAATGAGAAGAAATATACGTAAACTCCCTAGTAATAAAGTGTTATCAATATTGAGTTCCTTGCATTTTTGTTCTCAAACCAAAATTGGTAGTTAAAGTTCAAATAATAACTGTACAATAAAGTGAACTGCTCTATGATTTATAAAATGCACATACTTTCATACCAAGTGTATGGCTTGGGCTTAATATGCTTACCTTGGGCTTAAGAGAGCATTGTTCACTGGCTCCCCTGATTTTCGACTGGATGATTCAGAATTGCCCGGAGAAGAAGTAGATGAAAAAGCTTTTGGAATTACATGCCTGTGCTTATTTTGGAGATGATTTCGCATTCCTGAGGTAGAGCCTCCAACATATGAGAGGGTGACAGAGCATAGTCTACAAACAACAGCATTCGGCTCAACTGGACTGATGTAAAATGTTTTCCAAACTTCACTAACCTACAAAATTGCCAATATTCACAAAATAATTAATTGAATTGATATCCCAACATACTAATATTTAATATAACTGCTCATCATCATTAACAAAATTCAACCAATTAATTCTAGAGGTAACTTTAAAAATCCTTCATTTTAATGAGGCAGTGCTAAAAATAATTCTTAAAAACACAGTTTCACAAAAAGATTAACTCCATTAAATTGAACATCATAGTCATATTACAAGCATAACATTACACCAGGTATTGCAAATGTGAAGTGCATAAAAAGTTTAGGAAGTACTTATATTTTATTATTTGATGGTCTTTTCAGAGCCATTGTCTTCTTACAAGGGTCAAATTTATGTCTATATGAGTATTTTTCATAATTCTTATTAATCTATGAAAATAATAATTCATCTCAATTAGAATAATTTATCGGTTTTTTTAAAGAGGAAATTAATTCAAGGAAAAGTAACAGATTCAATCAAGGAGTATTAAATAAAGAATAATTTTGCAATAAATCTAAGTACATTATCAGTTTAGGTATGGCCAAAATTCTAAGAAGAATTCTAATAATTCTATGAAGTGCATAAAATGCAGTGAATGGCACACTATAAAAGTATACCACAACAACATGTACTCCAGTGGGAAACAAGCTAACCAAAAAAAAATACTGAAAAAGATGGTATGAAGGTAAACTTTGTAAAGATGTAGCATAATGGCATGATGGTATCCATTAAATTTGTCAGCGGAGGCATTTGGCTTCAGCTGTCAAAACACCTAAATCCCAATCAGTATTAAAAACTACTATCCATAATTTTTTCATTAAATTCGGTGGTTTCAAAATTTTTATAGCACTGTCAAAAGGCACTTTATTCTAAGAATAAATAATGTGGTAATACACAATACAGTATTAAGGCAATTCTGAGAATTTGTTTTATCCTTTTATTTCATAGACATCACTGCAAATATAAATGTGATTCCTCTTTGAATGCATACTTTTGACAAAGAAATTAGTTTACTCACAAATGCAAAACAAAAATGATATTAGGAAGATGAAATGAAGTTGTCGGATCGTAGTCTTCCGTGGCGTTCAGGATTCGTGGATGTCTCCATTTTTTTCGGGTTCCCGCCGCACCTACCAACGCGGCGGGAACCCGAAAAATGGAGACATCCACAAAAGATGAAATGAACTTACACATAAGTTTATGACAACTCTGAGAGCATATTTACTTAATATTTGTTTACATACTTGGTTCTATTAGCCTTCACATCCTACTTAATTAGTCATTAGATCTGTCATGAGCATTGGCATTCTTTAGAAGGGGAAAAGAGGGGAATCCAATTACAGGAGAGCTAAAAGAAAATCTCAATAGTAATATCAAGGTTTCATTTTGGGTGCCAATGTTTGATTTCACATCTAGGTTCATGACTGATAAGTAAAACATCATACAACTGATGAAATGCATTCACATAAATTATTTTTATGAGTCCTTTTTACTTCATCACTATGAATGAAAAAATGTGACTATAAAGTCTCTATGTTTTTCTTTGTCTCAAATTTTTTTGGAGATCTAAATACAACCACACTTACAATATAGTGGCTAAACCATTGGTTTTTTAAATCATAATTTCATTTACCCAGGCTCAATACTATGTACAGTATTGACTTTTAGAACTGAATCACATAACAGTTGGTCCATCTACCTAGTCTATTTAATGGACCCTTTATGTCTATCCATTGGCCCCCAATCGTAAGAGCAAATGTCTCTGTACTATACCTCCCAAAAATAAACTACTCTGATGCCATATCAATGACAGCAATTTTTCTCTCACAGTGAGAATGGCATTTATTCAATACACCATAATTAATACATTTAATTCAATACACTTAATGCCAACTTGTTAATGCCACATGTTAGGTTTTTTTTAAATAGTTAAATTCACAATCAAAGAATAAAAACTCTATTGAATTGTCTGTGTATTAGAGTTAGTCAGGCTAGGAAAGAGTACATCATCTTGCAAAGAGAAGAATTAGAACTAACTCAAAATGAGAATGTTTGTTGCAAAAGTAGAAGAAATTTGTACAGCAACATACTGGAATATTAATCAGAAGTTCCACTTTGAGAAATATGTAGAAGTGCTCATTTAGATTTTAGTGTTGATCCCAATTTATTTTCATTAAATTAATTATTTATAATCCCACCATATCACGCATGAAACGTCTCTTTTTTTTCATTAAATACCCATCACTAAGCTCATATCCCTCCAAAACCCAATAAATAGAAATATATTGGAATACATGCACCTCTCTTCAATTAATGGTCACAAGAGAAACCTCACGCTTGCACAAAAGTTGTAATTTATTAATTTTAACAGGTTTAGACTGATTTTAATGCCATCGCTTTCAAAGTCAATTTCACTTGTTAGTTCATAAATAGAATAAAACTTAGTTTTGAACACCTTTCAAGTACTCTAAATAAATGTTCTGAATTGACTTTGAAAGGCTAAAAGATCAATTGCTGTTTTCAACTGATATTGCTGCAACAGGCAACATTGGTGTGAATGTGCTCATGTTAGCCATTTAATTTCAAGTTAGACTAAACTCAATGTGTTTAGGTTTAGCAGAGACAAGTCATATTAGACCCTCCACTTTTCTTGCTTCATCTTGTAGTAATGCCAAACTGGTCAGGACTGCCTGCTAGACTCTCTAGTGTTCTACCAACATATCATATTTCATCCTAAACCCCATAGATATTATCGTAACCTCCATATGTTAGAAAGTAGGTATGTTTTGCCATTTGAAATTATTATGCAAAAATAATAATCATGAAGTCAGTAAAGGTCAATGAAAAGCACTTAGGACTACCACTAACCATGAACATACTTCAAGTGAAGTTAAGGAGTTACATCATTTTATAAAATATTCAGCAAAAATGTCAAAAAAATTGGTAAAAAGAAGACTTCTAGAGAAACTAAAATGATTTTTTCTCCAGCCAAAAATATACCAAGCCAAACTTAAGACTTTGAGATTTAATTGTGCTGATGTCTACCACTGAATAATGATCCATGCTAAAAGAAATATTTAGACCATATTAAACAACCTGATACAACCTAACATGAGAAAATGATTGCGCCTTGGTTGAATTATATACATATTTTTCCTTATGCAATTCATAGTAAGCAAAACTAAAGTTTAACAATTAACATTTTTATAGGATTTGTTCATCATCCATTTTTTCTGTCCCCCCCTTAAAACAAAAGCAAACTCTATTTATCAATTAAGAATGATGTTCTAACACTATCAGATGTGGGGACTTGCAGGGTAGTAACACAGCTGTATAAATGTTATTTTGTCACCAATGCTATCCTGACAATCAATCTTTCGTCAATAACCATTGTGTAGTTGGAGATGAGAGCTACACTCTTTCTCAGCTTACACAACATATTTACACATGGAAGGGAACAATTTGTTACCAAGAGGGGAAAATGGTTTATCTAAAAATCTAAAATCACTAGCTCTTGACTTTGGGTGAGGATAACCAGAGTTGAACTAGAGAACCCTTTTCAAATAAACAAGAGTGTGCCTAACCTGCAAAAACAAAATGCTGCTGGCGTACATATATGAACAAATAAAAAACATATGCTAACCAGGTGAGACTGGTGGTTCAAGCCCTAGAAAAACAGACAGCTAGCCCAAAGTGGCACAGCTAGCTCTGAGACATGCACATATATGAGAAGCCTAAATTAAATAAAAAACCTAAATAAATAAATACTTTAAAAATGAATCAGAATAAGTTAGTGGCACATAAAAATCTCCTATTCTTGTCAGGAGCATAATTTAAAAAATGCATACCTATTATACTGTTTTCCTTAAATTCCCTTGTTTATTTATATCTGCCAAGTACTCCCCCACAACATGACCTTCAATGCTATCAGATAAAAAAGATCATGAACGTTTACTACAAATATACATTTAAAGAAGCAACATGACTCTTGTACTCATCCAGTAAGTGAAACTTCACAGGATAAAGATTGCAAATGAAAAAGTGGTTTCATTCTAAAAGATTTAAAATAAAAACCATGCTTTATAATGAATATTCTTTATAATTTCTTGGATTACTTCAACACCAACTTCACAGGAAATCAAAGACAATACTGAAAATATTGATAACACACATCACTGTGGCAACTTTAAAAGCAAATATATAAGCACCAAAAATAATATTTGAACATTTAAATTATAAGCCCACCAAGTTGATTTCCCTGAGATAAAGTGCTACCATTATCAACTATTATTTGAGCTTCTACATTGGTCACTTTAAATTTCTTCTCCCTCAAGCTGATTTGTCAAGTACACAACAACCTTCTGCCACAATTCAGTTCCATCTTCAGCAAAGACAGCTCCTTCCATCCCATGCCTCAGTACCCAAAAATGTATTAGATTAGAAGTACAAAATTTTGGTTCTTTCTTTGATTAAAATACTCAAAGCTTACACTAGCAACTTCTGTAGACTTAGAAACAGGAGTAAAATGATTGTAGATTCCTTTTGAAATTCTATGATTCTCTTATTCCCTGATTCTTCATTTACTAGGTTTTCAATGGAATGTGAAAGAGCCAAAACCATCCTTAAGAAGCATCAAGTCTTCATGCTTCTTAGAAGAAATTATATCCATATACACTGAATTGGAACAGCAATTTTTCAGCACATGTTTTCCAAAAGTTTGCCAACATGAATTTCCAGGGAAATGGGACCATATTTACTGAATTCAAAATGTTTTAGCTAAGTCCTTATTAGGTTAATCTTAAAAGCATAATATTATCAAATCAACTCTTTCCTTCTTTCACTACAATTTCATACCAATGAAGCAAGACAGAATGTTGAGGGGGAAAGGCAATAATCACCAGAAAGTACAAAGTAAATTACTGTAGTCAAAACATTTTTTTTCAAGTGGTGCAAAAATCACACTTTAATGTTACGTTTTCCTCTAATTTTCATCCAATGAGTCACTGGACTATCTGGAAATATCACTCGTAAAACTGCATACTTTTTTTAAGAGACGTGCATTGAATCGCAAAAAACCACACTGCTGGTACACCATGTATTTCATGCTTCATATATCCTCTCCTTACTGGTCGAGAATCAATTCTCAATTATGTGATCTTCTACATCTCATGCCTTGTATTTCTGACGCACTCACACACTGTTTAAATTAACCATGAAATGCCGACGAAGAATACACTAAATGCAGTCAGTTTGATCAAGTCACAGCACTTGCACCATGCCCTTGTTCTCAATACAAGAATTATATCATCAAATAGTTTAGCAAAGTACTGGTACAAGTCATTCACAGGTATTCACCCATTAGCTCTGAACACATTCAAAACAATTTTTGGTTGATTCAGGGAATGAAAATAATTTCAACATGTTTTAAAGGCTCTAATCCTACTTACAGAATTGTACAATCATAAGAACCTGTACTGTCAGTATGATTGTATATCTCAAACTGTTCTCTATCACATGGGTACCTTCAGAAAATATGGAGGTCGATAAGTTTTATATAACATTCTCATTTGGTTTTCAATTGTTGATCTATTTATTAACGTCAAAATACAATAACAATATATCAATAATTAGATATTAGATATTCTGAGAGCTGAGGTCATTTAGCACCATAAGGATTGATTCATAAAAGCCATTACATTTAATCAAAACACCCATCCCATAAGCAGGACTCAAACCCTCAAACGTCTGGTCAGCCAAGACATATTGCCCAAAAGAAAATTACTGTCAGGAATACCAAAATATACATCAAAGATGTTTAAATGGTATTAATTTTTCTGCTAAAATAAGTTTATTTAATTAAAATTGGCAATTTTCCACAAAAATAAAATTTATTAATACGACCGGGTTCAATGCAACTACATCATCTTCTGGCATAACCAGAAGATGATGTAGTTGCATTGAAACCGGTGGTATTAATAAATTTTATTTTTGTGGAAAATTGCCAATTTTAATTAATCATGTTATTCCACCATATCATGCCTGAAACGTCTCTTTTTATAAGTTTTAAGAATTCATGCACCTTTTTGATGTTTCTGTATCAGACACTATACATGTATACATTACCCTAAAATAAATGAGCTAGATTTAAAAAAAAATATATCATAGTTTAAAAAAATACATTTGCAGAGAGTATAAGAAGGATGAAGTCAGAGGCACACATGGAATGCAATATTGGAAATGGAAATCCTGTTCCTAAATTTAACTTTTCCACACCACCATAGACTTGGATTTTGTAAACTATTTGGGTCTAGTCTACCATGAATTTTTTATACCATGTATCCTATCTGGACTAATATTCTCATTCTTCTACAGGAAATAAATAGCTACTTTGTCTGAGCCTTGATAAAAAAATTACCCTTCTCACTAATCACACTTGTCATTTCCAGTGTCTCAGTATTAAAAAACAAAGAAAAAAATCACTCAAATATAAATTTAACCGTCGGTTCAATTAATTCCTTGGTGCATGTCAATGCACTGAAAATACTGCAACCTGTATAAAAAGTTCAATGGGCAAGGAGAATAAAAATTATACTCATAGAAATTGCAAGTAAACTGTGTTTACTTTCTTACAGTTAGATGATACCGCCATGAAAACCTCCAAAATCCACAGGTTGGTTACTATGGTATTGAGGTTGTCCTATTTTCCATTTTTTGCACTTTACTTGCAGAACACACCATAACCCATAGCAACTAGCATTCCTTGCCATACATTTATCTAGTCAGTTCATTTGCTTGGGAACTTCTTACATACCTACTCTTACAACATCATATGACATGCACATATATGAATTTTTTAAAGGTATTCATTATTAATTTTTTTCCCAAGAATAAAACCAAATTTGAGGGTGAAACATAGAATATTCAAATATAGACATTGGCCATGAGCAATTTTGGAGACATGATGGCTCTTAGCCAGAATTTTGACTTGTTAATCCAAATCAACAGTATCCAAGAGTGGTTATTTACCATATCTTTGCACATGAGTATACCACCATTTAGATGAATGCATCCTGTCAGTACACTAATAAAATACATGGGTCATTTTCATTGCGAATAAGAGAGTACAAGATTATTTTTGGAAAAAATAATAACCCAAAGTCCCAGATTCAGGCTGCATGTTCAATTATTCATGAGTTTGTCTTACACTTACATATACTTGACAGCAGAAAACAAGAGCCTGTTTCTTAACGCTACATATTTATTTGAAAGTACTCTAAAAACAATTAGTAATGCAATGCAAAACACAGAAAATCACACTGTGTTCAAATTCAGACAAAAAGAGCCAAATTTCCAATCAGTGGAAGGCTCCATTGGAATGGACTAAAAGAACTTCTAAATTGACCAGCAGTTTGGAGGCAATTTTCCCAGATCTCTATTAAAATGCAACATCATCTAGCATTAGCATTCTTAGAGGTATTTACACGTCAAATTTGTTCCTAAAATCAAAGCATTATTCTGACAGTAATCTTTAGCATGATCAAATTGCCAAAAGAGGAAACATTGCTCATTGAATAGACTAAGCACTCAATCATGAACATTAGATGTATCTGAAAGCCACTGTGTGAGTTTAGGATGGACCTCATTCAAACAAAATTCACTCAACGACCATTTTAGAAATGGCATAGCATAAAACCAAAAACCATACTGTATATCATGATTAAAAAATAACGTTATAATTCCATATAATTTTATTCAGACATGACCCAGGTCTCAATGCTCAACATTATTATCACGTACTCGTACCTAATGATGACATTGAGCTTGGAAACCTGGTTTTTTTTTTTTTTTTAAGAGTTAATCTACCGGTTAAGTAAGGAGTAAGTTTTGGATGGACATAACTACCAAATAAATATTTTGTTACTCCTAACAAAACGCAATCCAGCAACCTACTCTACATCAAGTCCATCTTCATCTCTGTGTACGTCCTTCCTCCCTTCATCCCGCCCAACATCCCTACTCTGCTCCTACCCTTTCCTCATTTGCCTAACATTCTCACCATCATTAGTCTTCAGCATCCCACTACCGATCAATATGCTTTGCATCCATTTTTCCTGTATCCTTTTTTATTTCTCCCAAAAATTCCCTCTCTTCATCCACCACGTTCCCACACCGTACTTAGCTATGCTCCATATCAAAGTAAACCTGGGTTATGCCTGAAAAAAATTCTGTGGTATTACAAAGTTATAATTTTTTTATTCTAAAGTGAATCAATTCCATAAGGTCATGCCTCAAACAACCAATTATAACATATAGCATAATTTACTAATGATATCATATTATGCATTTCTCATGAGCTGTCAATATTGGTCAGAATAGCAGGAATCTCAACTCCAAAATGTGAGCAGAAAATATATGTTTTTAAAGTTTCTGGACAAAAATTGATCACTTTTAAAATGTCTGCATTGATGCTCATTTACGTAGAGGTAACATGACATGACATGCATGACCGTTTGAATAAAATTGACAAAATTAGGCATGCCCACATGGAATTCCTTGATACCCATAATGAAAATGAACTACATACTTTTCCACAATTTATTTGGTAATGACATGACATGTTCCACTACACTGTAGCTTATTCTTATGCAAAGCAACAAACAAGTATAATGTTTATAATGCCAGGAATGGAAGGGAAAGACAGGATGGGAAGGTCAGGGAGATAGAGGTATGAGAGGAGGACTGCGCATTTGTCCTTCTGAACCTGACTGCCAGCCTCCTTACCATCACCCTATGTTTTTCTGCCCAAAACTCCACAATCCCTAATAACACAAAAAAGGGGTTTTCCTGAACCCCGTCTCCCATCTTTTTCCTCCTTTTCACTATCTTGCCTTTTTAAATCATACCAAGAATCCTCACTCAATTATTTTTCCTCCTTCCTCTCACTTCTAATGTCCCCATTAGCTCTGCGTACCCACTTCCTCCCATCCTGCCAAGATCCAGGGTGGCATTCAAGTTGGAAAAACTAAAATTCACACCCTTCCCATTCTACCCCTAACTCCGCCACCTTCCTACACCGGTTACTCCCTTCCCTCCCCAACATTATTAACCTTATCCTTGCTTGTGTCTTTGCACCCAAGTACACTACTTTTAAGATGAAGTGCATTGTGTCTCAACCAAATAAATTATGAGGATATCATTGCAGATATGAACATTAACTATTATTTTTGGTTAAATAACTCAAAACTCAAAAAGAGTTAAACAATAAATTGAGAAGGGCCACAAATAAAGCAAAAGAAGAATGGTGGAAAACGCAATGCGAGGATATGGAAAGTCTACAGAAGAAGGGTGAAATTGGTGCTCTATACAGCAAGGTTAAGTTATTATCGGGAAGTAAGAAGGCAAGATCTGTGCTAACAGTTAAAGATAAATGGGGTAAGATAATAGTTGAACCAGGAAAAATCCAAGAGAGATGGAAGGAATATATAGAAACACTGTATGGTAAAGAACTTAGGCCGACAAGGTTAGACATAGAAAAGGAACATGACGTAGAAGAAGATAGCTTAGGTCCAGGCATACTCGACGATGAAATAGAAAGGGCATTAAAGGAGATGAAAGCAAACAAGGCTGTGGGGGTGGACAATATTCCTGTAGAAATGTTGAAATGGTTAGGGAAAGGTGGGAAGAAGGCCATATATGGACTGATTCGTAGTATCTATGAGGAAGGAATCTGGCCGGAAGATTTTGTGAGATCGGTGTTAGTTCCTATTCCAAAAAAGGCAAAGGCTTCGTCATGTGAGGATTACAGAACAATAAGTTTGATATCCCACGCAGCTAAAGTTATTCGCAGGATCATCAACAAAAGGATAGAGAGTAAGGCAAATGATTACTTAGGGGATGATCAGTTTGGGTTAAGGAAAGGAAGAGGTACGCGTGATGCCATTGCAGTAATGAGATCACTAGTCGAGAGGAATATAGAATACAATCAGGACGTTTTTGCCTGTTTTGTAGATTTCGAAAAAGCATTTGATAGAGTGAATTGGGAAAAATTAATGCGTGTATTGCAGAAAATAGGAATGGATTGGAGGGACAGGAGACTGATCCGCAACCTGTACATGTCTCAGACTGCTCAGGTGCGAGTGGGGAACGGAGAGTCCGGATGGGCAGTGTTAGGAAGAGGTGTAAGGCAGGGTTGCCCATTGTCACCGGTACTGTTCAACGTATATGTAGAGGAAATGATTAAAGAGGCATGGGAAGAACTGGAGGTAGGAATGAAAGTCGGAGGGGAATTCGTAAAATCGGTTAGGTTTGCTGATGACCAAGCATTAGTTGCTCAGTCAGCCAAAGAGTTGCAAGCATTGCTGAGTGAATTGGAGGTTCAGTGCGATAAATATGGGATGAGAATCAATATTAAAAAACAAAGGTTATGCGATTTTCCAGAAAGAAAAAGGCTAAGCTAAATATTAAAATAGGCGGGGAAAAAAATAGAACAGGTAGAACAGTTTACATATCTCGGAAGTGTTTTGGACCAATACGGTCAAAGTGGTAGGGATGTAAGGAGAAGAATTGCGCTAGGCAAGGAGGCTTTCTCAAGGAGGAGGGAGTTGATGACGGGGACGTTGAGTAGGGATGTTAAGACAAGACTCGTAAAAACTCTGATATGGAGCGTAGCTATGTACGGCGCGGAAACGTGGTCGCTGAAGCAGGAGGATAGACGTAGATTGGAGGCTTTTGAAATGTGGGTGTGGAGAAGAATGGAGAAGGTGAAATGGACCGAAAGGAAAACAAATGAGGAAGTACTAGAAATGGTGGGGGAGGAGAGGGGTTTGTTGAGAGAAATCCTATGGAGGCAGGAAAAATGGATGAAAGGCGTATTGAGCGGTAGTGGAATGTTGAAGAGGGTAATAGAGGGGAGAATGTTGGGCAAGCGAGGTAAGGGTAGGAACAAAATAGGGTTGTTGGACGGGATGAAGGGAGGAAAGAAGTACACCGAGATGAAGAGGGACCTGATATAGATTAGTTTTCTAGGTGGGGAGTCACAAAATGTTTATTTGATAGTTGTGTCCATCCAAAAACCTACCTTAACCGGTAGATTACCTAATAATAATAAACTCAAAACTCAATGCAACAATTTCAGAGCATAAAAATCATTCGCCTTGACCAGGATTCGAACCCGGATCCCTCAAAATACCGTACATACGTCGCAGACATTCGTAGTCATGTGTGACATACCACAGTTCGAATCCCGGTCAAGGTGAATGATTTTTACGCTCTGAAATTGTTGCATTGTAATGCACACGTAGCGGATGACTCCGTTAAAAGTTACTATTGCGGCATCTCCTGCAGTTCCTTGAAATTTAACTCAAAACTCATTACAAAATAGACAAAAACTTCAAAAAATACAATACCCTGTGGCCTAAAAGGATGTGTGGTACTTAATAATTATTAATTATTCATATTCAAAAAACTGAAAGTTTCGGCTTTCCCATGAAATAACTTAAAATTCCAGCCATGAAAATGGTTCCTTTTTTCATCAGAAAAGTGATTCGGGAGACCTTTCACACATCTATGTTCCTACACACACTGCTCACACTACAAACAATTTTAGTCTGTACTAACCACATTTTCCATTCTATGTATTTAGACATTTTTTTAATTGAATTAAGGCATACAATTCCTACACTAATACAACAAAAAAAATCACTAGCAGAGTGGTACTTTGACTGCAAGCATTTAATCTTCTCTATAGCTTATGTCGAAAAAAAATGGAAACTCAAAATCTCAATTTTCTCTTTTGTCTTATGATAAATCAGTCTGCTCCCAGGTTTAGAAATTTGGAAAACATAATGTAAACAGATGGTTTGAAAAATATGCTTAATTTTTAGCAAAAAATTCACCAACAGAAAAAAGATAACTTGAGAGGCAGTTTCTAAAACAGCAAGCTAACTTCTAAAAACAGTATCCAGCTAGGAATAGTTGAAAGATGTTGGGAATTATTTGCCTAAAAATCTACAAAAATGCGCTGTTTGTTTAATAAATATCAATAAGTAAAACTGCAAATATGTTATGTACTCATCTTACATTAAATGTATGTAAACAACAACTATCATCACACTAGAGAAAGCTTAGGTGCTGAATGAATTTATACACTACAATGTGAGAGTTTACAGTAATTTTTGAAGCGTGTAATGGGAAATGCATATGGCAACAGCATCTTTAGAAGTGTGCACTTTTAAAACATTCTACTAAATAATACTAGGTGATACCCAGCATTAGAAAAACATTACAGATCATACCTGAATATTAAGTTCATATCTAGAGGTCAATATAAAAGATGAATTAATATCATATCTCAAAACTTTTGTACATTAAGCATTTCATAAGTCAAGATGTATGTGCTGTCCCCTAATCTTCCTTTTTCCTAAACAACAGAGCATTTAACTGACTTAGGAATACATAAAACATGAGTATCAGCTTTGGGTGATATCAGTAAAATACTGATTAACTTTTTGACATGTTTAGAACACCTACCAACTTAAATGACCTTTATACTACTAGATAATAACATTATGTTGTGTACTTCATATCATCCCCACCAACCACATGCATTTTCTCCAACCCTGGTATTAAATTAGGATTTTCCTAGTAGACCCTTTACTTTTTAGTAATTAAACAAGGCTAAAACCACCAATTTTTCTCCAAGAGGGTTGATTGATTAGGATAAATGACAAAAAAAAACAGTTTCTGGCGTAACTTGGTGGAAAATCTTCATACTGACTTTTAATAATAAAACCACTTTACTTTTCCACATAAACTCTTTATACACATAAGTTTATGTGGAAAAATAAAGTGGTTTTATTATTAAAAGTCAGGATAAATGACATAAAAGACAGGAAAAGAATGAAAACCTTGACAGTATGGGTTTGGAGGAGAATTTCAAGCATCAAATAGATTATAACCAGAAGGATCAAGGGAGTAATGGAGAGGTACTGAAAAGGATAGCAGAGGAGAGTACACTGCTCAGCTTAATTAAAAAAGGAAAAATAACTAAATAGTTCACATACCAAAAAGGGATTGTTTACTGAAGGATATGATAGAAAGCTCAGTAAAAGGAAGAGTGAAGAGAGGCAGATGGAAGAGAATGAATAAGTTTGAGAAGACTATGAAGGTATTTAGAAAAGGGAAAGGTATGGAAAAACTGGATGAAAGACACTTAGGGGTTGCACAAGCAAATTACTTATGGTGGTGATGATTGAAATATCTTTCATCTTTTAAGATTTATGGAGCCGAGCACAATTGCTTGGACAAAGTACTTGGCATATTAAATATGTATTTGGATGTTATTTCCTACTAGTTAAAATCACCAGAATACAGAACACGGCTCCAGAATACACTTCCTCTCCTTCCCTTTCATGTCAGTAATTAATAGTTACATGCCATATTCCAGGTCTTTGCATCTTTAATAACTCAGAGCAAAAGTTCTGGAACAGTATTCCAGTACATCCTCACAAAAATATCCCTGCTCTATATTACAGTGTAGCCTAATTGACAAAGAAAATTAATTTTTTTGCATATCCACAAAATAGATTTATTTCTATCAGTCTTACTACACCATAGTACTTTCTAGGATTTTCATGTTTAGATACTAAAGTGCAATTAAACCAGCATAAATGAACTTCTTTGTAAAGTGGCATTTCAATTTATCCTTTGTGGACTAAGAATTTCCACAAATGTTCGGCCTCTACCACAACCAACTATTACCTAACACACATCTCCATTCGTATCATCAGGATTAACTAAGAGTTAAATAAATAAAACTAGACAGAAAATATGTTAAGATTTTTCTAAATTGCCTGTAGTTTCTCAGGAAGATCGGACACCCAAAAATTATTCTGCTTGGGTAAAGCTGAGGATACCCAGAGGCATAAACCAACATTGACCCCACACTTTCCAGTGAGTAGACCACCACTCATTGGACTACTATAGCCCCCTCAAAAAATAAGTACATTCCAACTGGCTAAACTTTAAATCTTTTTCTTAAACTGCCACACAATCCTAAGCCACCTCTCTACACGATAGCTCCATTAATTAATACAATGTCCATTAACTGCACAAACTATTGAATCATCATCTCAAAAAATCTGCTGTGAATGTATTATCCATTCCCTTGATTGTTTTAAGAAAACTTGAAAAAGTAATAAAACAAAAAATAGAAAATGATAGGAGGGCTAAAACTTCCATCATAACTCACGAGGAATTATTCTGCCAAAACATTCTGTTTATGAGTAGCTGGCAGGCATATTCAGCAGTTCATTTCTGCATGTGCCTGGTATGCATGAAGCAGGTCTACAATATTCCTTGGTTTTAATTATATTATAATTTTGAATGGTATTTGCAACTGTGTTATTATTCACTTCAACAAAACTTAAGGCTATGGGTGACATTTTTCCAGTTTACATGCACAAATTTCAGTGGGATCAATGTACGCATTTTGGGAACAACGTCGAAAAAGTTACAGAAACATCATAATGACAAGTACAAGTCTTAAAACACCAATAAATCTCAATTTGAACAGAAAAATTTATAGTTAATACAGTGTTTAAGAAGAAACTGATGCATACATCCCCCAAACAAAAGCTCCCAGTTCCATAATAAACCTTACATGTTATACATACTTATTTCCCCTACAAATTAATGAAATACCACTCTTCATAATGAAGGACCAATTGGGCGGCCAAATTCCATATTTTTTCCAAAATTAGTTATTTTAGAAACAATTCACAGCTGTCATCCCTCAGATATTATTGCAATCTGGAAGCCAAAGACTAGACCATTTCACCACTGTGGAACCAGCCTTCAACGTAACGGCCAGAGTTTTACATTTTAACCAACAGCAGTGTACCACTATGATATGACAAGGGAAGAGTGAGAACTAATGCTGCCACAACCATTCCTAAATAAACTATGCACACTTGCTCTGAACAGAACTTCACAGCTTGAAGGCTGTTGACAGACTATTTTGTCTAAACTGTAGTCCTTCCCAATCTAAGCGTAAGCGTGTATTGTTCCGTTCTGAGCTAGTGGGCGACTACTGAAACAGACTTGCCTGACCAACCCATGCAAACTTAACTTGTCATCCACGAGGATGATGGACATGTGGCTTTAGAGCATGACTGCAGAAAACGTCAACTCCGCGTACCTCTGGTTTTACTGCTGCAGGAGGGAAGGAAGAGCATGTAGGCTTGGCGTAACTTGGTGGCACTTCTGTAGCAGGAGTTGAGTAAAGAGTTGGCATTGGCAGCATGTTTTGATGATTCAACACTTCCAGTGAGTGGCTGCTGCATCTGTTGGACATTGCTGCTTTATGCTTCTTTCCAGTCATATGACTTCTCAATGATTGCTTGCCCATATTGCTGAGAGCAAATTTCGTTTTGCAAATGCGACATATCGCAGAGTATGGGTCATTTTTTACAGACAACACCCAGTCCTTGAAGGCTGGATCCAAAAGCCATGACTCATTGAACAAAGTCTTTTTGTTTTTCGACATATTGCTCTGCAACAGAGACGAAAACAGACCCTATAACTTGTAAGTCTACACTATGGACATCCGGTGCTCAATGTGCCGCAATACATTAGATACATCATTAAACGCAACACTTCAAAGAATTTCATATCATAAAATTTTATGATCTTTTTTTGTTCTTAAATACATGCTCCTGGAGTGGGAGGGGGGAGAGAGAGGAGAGGAGGTTACAATTAAGAGGGGATGTGCAGATAATTACAACCATGCATATCACTAACAATTTTTTCCCGGTGCAGAATGAACAGAAAAAAACTCATCCAACTTAGGCTAGTTGCTACCTAAAGTATGAGAAAATATGGTAAATAATGTATCATTTACTATTTAAAACCATCTTTTCAATTTTTCTGATAAATGACAGCCAAAAATGATGTTCCCACACTATCAACCACAGTCATTGTTTGGAGTAAAATGGACATCTCAGAAACATGAAGTGGAAGTGTCCAAACCTTGAAGGAAAACTTCATTTTCATGAAAACCTGACAACTGCTGTACCTCTAATTCCAATTTTAATAATAGTTCCTTAAGATTTTCCACAATGATGAATCAATATTACTCATAACTTATAATCAATAAACTGTGTGACAACCTATGGCTAACAACCCATATGTGGAAATTGTCGTTAATTTTAATGCTATTTTCCAAAATCATCAAAACCAACTAAACTGGCCTTTAAAAGGTAATTCCCACCTGATGACTGGTAAACTTAATATATCAAAAATATTAGGAGTTCAGAATTTAATTATTACATCAGCATCATTTAATTTGTAAGCCAAAATAGTTTCCAAAATTAAGAATTAAAATGCAAAAAAATTAAAGTATTTGTTTAAGAGCACATTACGAGTCCTGTGTGTTTTACTGCAGTGGCAAGACACCTGTGAATAATTTCCAATAATTAAGGTATCAGTATTTAATTTTTACCAGTATCCACTCGCAAAATCTTGGAGAACTTTAGAAATAACAAGAGATTTCCTTTGCCAAATCAAATCTCTACATGGAAGCAGTTATTTATAGGGAGGGCTACCAATAGCTGAGGTCATTTGCACCATTAGGGATATATGGGTAACATGATGGGGGTAGTATATCCAGAGAAAGGAGGGTGTGGAGGAACCTGGCATCAGCATTACATAGTCGAAATCATAGGTGCCTAGGGAACCACACTTTAACGTTCCATTCAACAGACAAAGCCCTCGACTTGAAGTGTAAGAGTAGTAGTATTTAGGTGAGGCGACTGACAACTGAGATCATTTGCGCTATTAGGGATGGACAGGAAAGGATTAAGAGTGGAGAGAAACTTGGCATCGGCATTAGCATACTCTTGACGAAAGGCACCAAGGGGTCCGCAGTTTATTGTCACATCCGATGGATGGCGTACTCACTCAAAGTGACCTCCACAAGTCAACTCACGTAGAGATCGGGATACCACTGAAAAATATTCAACGCCAGCGGGATTCAAACCCAGGCCCTGTGGGTGGGAAGTCAGTACAATAGCCACCACACCAACTCGATCCCACACTTGAAATGTTCTCCACATAGAACCCCAATTAAGGATTGCAATATCACTGAAAAAACCTGCCACCTTCAGGACTCAAACCCAGGGTCCTGCCAGTAGATTAGGCACTGCACCTTCCCAACCCCCCAAAAATCTCTAGGTAGTCTTGATTTTCCATACATGTGACTACCCTGAAAATATTTCTATAATACATATACAAAACATGGGTCATACAGTCATTCATTTCTGCCTACAATGAAAACTGACCCATGTACTGTGGTAAATGTAAAAAAAAAAATAAAAATGACCATTCACAGATGCTAGAATTACATATAATTGATATGAATAATCTTGGGTGATTTTCAAACCAAGTATTCATCCTCAATAACATAAAATATTTTGTTCCACAAAAATTAAAATTCTCCAGAGAGAGCAAAAATAAGGTGAACCCTTGTAAACAATGCTTCCAAATTATCAACACTGTTACATTAACAAACCAACTGAAAGGTCACTCACATTGAACTCATGAATGAAAGGTATTAATTCAATTAAGATTTTCAATTCACCATTGTTCAAGGATTTAAAAGTTGAAAATTGCAGGTTTCGAGGTTTTTATAGTTATTTAGGAGTTACTCAAACTTCTAATGATTTTTTTTACTTATATTTGGCAGACACGTCATTTATGTCCCTAGTTTTTAAGAAATGATTAAAATTAATGCAATATGGTTTTTTAAGCATAAGACTTATTTTAACAGTGCATAGAAACTGCTTGATAGTTAATGAAAATATCTACGTTATTCTGAATATCTATATTTACTAAAGCCACAAAAATGTTGACCTATTTTTCCTTGTAGTTCACTAAACTACAGAACTAGAACCACTATACTTCACGAACCAGGGATTAATGTGTTATTCCCACAAAAATCATTGATACTAGAATATGAGGGCCTGACACATTAATGATTTAAGTGAGAGAATACCAGGATACAACAAACAATAGTCAAAGAATATCTAGAACTTATGACCATGAATATAAAGCTTACACCATATCCCTTTTATTCAGAACTATCATGTACTAGTCTAGGCATAAGGAAGCAGGTCATTAAAACTAAAAAAAAAGTACTTCAAACAGTGAGTGAAAAGAGAAGTCTGTAGAAGACTCATTGGGTATATCCTGAAGCATAATAGTTTAATAAGAACTAATTGAAGATATGAGAAGGGAAGAAGTCAAGAGGAATGAAGTATGAGAAGCAGGAAAAGACATGCAAACTAATGGACAGAGAACAATGAAGGATTGAAAAGAATAGCTGGTAATGAGGGTACTTTGGACAGATGCTATTAACTTATTCTTCCATTGATAATCCATGATGAAAATGAATAAAAGATATCATCTACAACAAAGATGAAGGCTTTTGTGATGTATTTATTCACTTTGCAGGGGATATCTACTTTGCACTTTATGATGTCCACTTCAAACTAGAAGTCACTTCAGTAAAAAAAACACCATATTTACATACAGTGAAATTTAAAAAATCTTTGAAACACATCATATTGGAAACCTAAAGACCTAACGATCAAACAAGGAGTTCCCAAATTGCAGTAATGATCCTGTAGCTGAAAATGCTTTCAAAGCCAAAATAAAGACTGTTTCCAAGGCGTTTTCTCCAGATAAGCAAAATTAAAGTCTAACTTTGACTACCAGGATTCACAATGTTCCAAAAAAACTAAATAACAAAAGATTCACAAATTTTCAAACGAACATTGCATTTACAAGGGTATTCTTGCCTGGCAGATTCACCCCTAAATCATTAAAAATATTCTGGCTACATTTCATCATCCAATGTATAAATATGGTGACCGAAGTTCACTCAAGTGACATTTATATCACAGCAATTGCAATAAAATTTTTTTCATGCAGATAAGTGTCATTTTCCATTTTTTTTAATTCTTTTTACTATTGGTTCATCACATGGAACTTGTGATGCCATAAGCAAATGCTTTTATCCAGTGCTTCCCCAAAATAGTGGTAAATTGGTCTGTGAATACATCTATTATTGATATGTTGGTATAGGATTGCAGAGATGTCACCTGTTGCAACACTTAAAAAACAAAAAAAATAAAACTTAACCAAACTACAGTGAACACTTAAGAGTGTGATTTATTGGTTCATCATCAACCACAACAAAACCATGGATTAAGCTTTAAGATCACATGGTCTTACGGATATTTGGAATCAAAAATACAATACACTTTTGCATTAGAAATCATGAGCAGAAAATAAAAATTTCCACGTAATCCTTCAGTGATTTTTGTAGGTCTATATTTAAACATTAAACCAATATCAAAGAAAATGGCTAACTTTGATCTAGAGAAAATGAATCTGTTTATTCTGTTCATGCTTTGAAATGTCCGTGTAATAAGTATTTGGAATATTTTCTTAAGAATTCGCTTTACAGAGATTTGCAGTCAACAATAAAGAAAAATTTCTCATACTCTGACCTCTTCAGGGTTGCCACATATGCCCATTATATTGACACACCATGGATAAAGAAAGTAAATTCGTGCATGATATTGGAATTCTAGGATAAAGATTGAAATAAAATTGCAACATTGCTGAATTACCTAACTATATATGTTCTGATTGTTGTATTCATCTATGGCAGACTGTTTCTGTAAAATTGTTTGCTTCAGAAGCAAATGTAATTTGATTAGTACTATGCAAATGGAAACTTTTAAGAAAAGCAAAATTAACACACTTAAAATACCATATCCTATAACCTTCTGCACACCACTACTTAATGTTATTGAATAATATAACAAGATTATTTCTTGACTGTTTCAACATTAGATAATATTAAATCAATGGTCAAATTACTGGTTGAAAAACAAAATTCAGGGACAAATAATGAATATACTCAACAGATTCAGACAAGATAGAGAGCAAATTTTGTTTTTCTCACTATAAATTTTTACTATAAAACTGGCAAGAAATAGGTACCATAGATGATAATAGTGTATAAGCCAACTTGACATAATGGTCAACATCTCTTTACTCAATTTCATCAATTTTCAGCATTATCACAAAATGCTTGTTAAACCATAAATATACGCAGACGTCACAAAATTTAGGAAAATCTAGAAATCTGAATTATAAACTGCAATATGAGGCATTTATCCTTATTTTGTTCCTCATTAATTGATGAGTAAATTACTTATTCAGTTTCAGTTAACCATTTTATCATGCCACTTAAGCATTCCATTTTTCCATAACTTTTGGGATTACGTAATAATATTCCAAGTCATGACTTTCCAGCAATATGACAATATTTCTTAAGACAAACTTTTCCCGAATTAAAATTTCATTTATATCATTATTAGACAGTCACAGAGTGGAATCAAAAGGCTCCAATACTCTACTTACAGTGACCATCGCATTCTCTTTTAGCCATGATTAGTAGTGACTGCAAAACATAATTTAATACACACCTCAAACTATTAGACAACGATGACAGCACTTCAATGATTTAAATATTGCAAATAATTTTTGTTTGTAACTGTTAGTAGAACAAACATATTAAGAATAATGTAAGACCCTTATTGTCTTTCTACTGTGTGATACACTCATGGAGAATACACTCATTTTCTTTTTAACATGACTAAATCAACCTTTGACAGTGATGTCAGCAGTAATCAGATAACTGACATCATCACAATATTTTCATCAAAACTGGAAAAAACTCAGCTAATCATATTTAAAAATTTCCTAACCAGCAGCTTCCTCAATTAAATGCACTGTGGAGAAAGCTGAAAAGGCTTTATCCCAACTAAATTTCTAACCTATCCAACACCTACCTACTAAATATGCTATCAAAGCGGAACAACAAAGTATCGTACTATCACATACCAGCTACAAGTGAGGAGCAATGTGCAAAAAATCAGCATAATACATTAATGAAAAGCGAAAGATTTTTGAGGTCAATCAACAAATCAAATTCATTTATGGTTCCTGCAAAAAGTATAGCTGGATAAAACATACAAATAAGATGAGTATCCACAGGTTTATGGAAAGTGATTCAACTACACTGCCACAAATGGCATAGTCATCACAGGGTAAAATTAACATAAGATGGCACTATATTACCAGTTCATAAACTGATTTACAATTCCTAAATTAAAACATCTATAAGCACATTCCAAGCATAAAACCAAATCGCCAAGCTCCACTAATTCTTCAGAAAACATTTTAGGAAACCCAATTTTTTCCCAATTCCTCAGACAAAAGAAAAAGAGGCCATCTACATGTTATTCATAGTCTTTGGTACCTATGGTATAAATCCTCCATTGTTTTGGCAAAGTTTGGCCGCACCCATCTTATCAGTAAAAAAGACTTTTTCAGCAGCTTAATTATTTATGCTAAGAAAAATCATTGTTACGGCCAGAGGAAAAAGGAACAAGATAATTTTTGGTGTTTTCCGACGGAGAATTTGGACATGGTGCGTTCAAAACATGTTAGAATAAATTATTAGACCCCTAAATGATTCGCTGAGCTGTTCAGATGTGAGGCTTGTACTTAAGAGCATCATTTAACATGCAAAACCGACGTAAAAGATATGCAAAAATGCAATGAGCACGATGTTCTCTTAGCTGATAAATACCGTTTGGAATACACTGTATCAGACGAAACAGTGTTGTGAATTTCTCAATTTTTATGATGAATATATGTATTACCCAATTAACTTGTTGTGTTGTGTCGCAGTTTTCAAAGCAATCTAATGCTAATGAATTATTGAGAGGCTCATAAATCTACTTTACCAATATAAATTTCAAATAATATCGTCATTACAAAATGAAAAATGTAATGAGCAGTGTAAAAATAAGACATTCATATCAGCAAAAAATACAGCAAAGCACACCAATGAAAATTGAAATTTGTCACAAGCTAACAGAAGAAACCATTATCACACCTCGTAAAAAATTCAAAAGAGTTCTATTTACTTTGTCACGTTCTTTTCTTCGCCTAAAATTTACTGGAAGTCTCCCGAGCTCCGTAGGAATCCCACTGGATGACTGGGGGTAGTACATTATAATCTGTAAAATTAATAAACTATGGAAATATTACAATAAGCAAGGTCCTAGAAAAGATAATAGTTGATGCCAATAATTAATTGCTTAAAACCTAATTAAACATACACAGCGGAAAATATATTAAGTAAACGAAAAAATTTAATTTGTTATTGCGGCTGCATGGGAAGACGACACCAAATTTCAGCCAAGCGGTAAACATTTGTGGTTAAATTGGCAATGATTCACAAAAGGAACCAAACTAACACCAAAAACATGAAATTATTTTTCACTTCAGGAGGAAAAGGTTTTTCCTATGTCAAATCCCAACAGCAAAGAAAGCTTCCAAAACGGAATATGATATTCACATGATAGTCGAAAACATTTACCTGATAATAACTCTATGTTGATAGTATCAAAATACTGTTTTACGTCCGTACAATATTCTAGATCACAAATGCAGAAACGATAAATGTTACTTTTGATAATGAATTAAAATGCTCGGATAAAACGTATTCAATGAATATTTAGATAATATACGAACCACAAGTAACAAACAACAGGAATGTGTAACAAAGAGTCTCTGAAAGTGAACATCCTAAATATTATATTCCAAGAAATTACATCATTTGACTGCTCATTTCCTCCATGCCAACTATACACCTGTTTCTTTCCTCTTGCCCACGTTTAATTGCATTCCTTATTTTTACTGGAAACAATGGCAACATAGTAGCTAGCACACTCTATTAAAGTTAGATAAACATGTAAATTATCGTAAAAAAATTGTAAGAAACTTACTTTAGTTTGGCAGCGCAAAATAATATAGCCAACCGGATATCGACACTCATTTATTTCTCCCTTTGGGTCAAAGAACTACCGCCATTTTTGAGGGAGGTGAACCAGAAACATTAGTAAAAAATATTACCATGATACTAACGATGAAATTTAAAGTTATTAAAGGGTAGATTTTTATGCTTCTCATAAGACGAACGAGAAATAATGGCGAATAAAAAGTTTTTATTGCATTTTCGTTAAAAATTCCATTACCCTAAATGTAGTACCTCACAGAGACTCATCTACAAGTATTTAAAAGTTGAGGACAACAAAGTAACGGTCATTTTTCGAACATATGTGACATATTTCAAAACTATTGATATAAAATAAAAACAATACATTTTTTGCATCTGGATCCGATTTTCATTTAAATGCAAGATCATAAATAAACTTAAATTCTATTTTGTTTATGCAAATTGTTTCAATACATAAACATCAAGGTGATTTTAATTTAAAATAAGGGCAATATTCAGGTAAAAACTTATTGGATTTTCCAAGGCATTTAGACATTTCACCATAGCATCTAGAAATAGACATTCCTTCAGAAATTAATACTATTTTACTAATCTACTGCTCAAACTTGCATACGTACTGGACCACAAGTCTTCTTCAATTAATGAAATCAAGAAAATTCAATTAACCTTTCTTTTTCCCATATCCCTTTATTTGGGAATTAGAGATTCACTCAGAAACATTTATTTGAAAGAAACTTTTGAAGTTTACTCTAAAGATTTCTTTGAAATAACACATTCTATACTGTAGTGAGTCCCAATATTGTAAGGAACTCACTTAAATTTTTTACCCTATTAATGCAGACTTTTTTATTGATTCATGAGTGAATAAATTGGCATCTTACATTTTCTTTGTTAACTTCAAAATCCAGTGTTTTTTCTATTGCATGAACTAACTTTTGAATCAAAATGTCACAAAATGCATAAATCTATTGCAAATTTTTTTCAGAATAAATTAAATGCTCATCTGATAAGTACATACTTGGTGTGTACACTATCTTATTTCTACTTTGAACATAAATTGAGTCTCATGCATCCTTTCAAGTTTGAATGGATGGATTCAGTTTAGAAGGCAACTTTTAGAAAAATATTCAAAGAAAATTTGGACTACATAGAATTGATATTGATTTTGCAAAACAGTTGATTGGAAGGTTAAAAAATAACAAAATTTATCATGAGGGTAGAACATAGCAACACTACTATTTCACAGGGAGTACCAATCATTGGAACACCAATGAGTGCTGACAGTGGAGAAACAATCTTTTGCATCTGCTAGCAAATGCGGTACTGCCATTAACACAGTGTGGATGCCAAAGCAGTGGGTACACATGTACTCTGATGCCAACATTTTGCTAAATGCATTGCATAAATAAACCTAATAGATAAAATTATCTAATATAATTTTACTCATGAGTCCAGATAATATTATTTTTGATTCTTCTTTTGCTGAATCAGTGTAAAAAGAAAGAGTAGGAAAATCTAAGTTTTTTTGGATTTAGTATAAAAATGATCAATTTCACCATTAAGCAACTGCTTGTTCATTAGAAAAGAAATCCCCACAAATTGTGACAAAATCTTGAGAAGCCCTTCTCTCAGCTTTGTAGCTACCTACAGAGCCCATGGAAAGTTTTAAATAAATAGGCCATCTAAATAATCCAAAAACGATAATACAAATGAAATTTCTACTGCACGTAAAAGGCAAAGTAGTGTATACTGGTAACAACATCACACCATTTGATAATCCACAGAGGCAGAACTTCTCTTAAAATTATTTTCAAGGCCCTTCATCAGGTGTTTTTGGTGTATTGCCATTGACACCATCATATTAAAATTTCTTTTCAAAGTGAGTAGATGATGCCATATTACAATTAAGAATATTATATTGAGGACATAATACCAAGCAAATAATGTAAGGAGTGGCGTGAGAATTGAGAGAAAGGCTCAATGTTTTAACTGGCATGGTATCAACTGTTGTCAAACACCTGAATTAACTCTGATATATAGACAACACTATCATGGTGCTGAAGAGTCAGAATGAGCTTGCAGAAATTCAGCAATTACCTACTACCCAAGCAGGGTTGCACACTTGGATCAGAGATTAAACAAAAACCAAAATACTGATTTTGACTTTAGAGTTGATGTATTTTTAAGAGGAAAACAAATAGGTACATACATTGTGAATGATTTTACACATTCAAATCATTAATTGACAACCAGAGATTAAAAGACATCACATGAGCTCAAGGATTAATGAATGCCATAAAAACTAAGAGGGTAGATAAATACTTAAAAAGTAACAGCAATTACTCAAGCTAAAAAAGTTGATTTCTACGCATCTTGTGAGGTGTAGTTTTGGAATAAAATATAAGGCATCTGATAGGTAGCAAAATAATCCTATCTTTGCTAAATTAAGAGTTGTGTGTTACGTACATCGCACCCTGTATTCCGAGAATGACTAAAGAACCAATTTTGAAGTAAATATCTCTGATATGTTGTATAATATATACTTATATATATATATATATATACTATAGTTTTTTACGTGTGTTGTACTATGAGATGCAATCAGACTAGAAGTAAAAATTGAAAAAATTAGGAAAATATGGAAAACAGTATAACCAGAGGGAGAATACTAACTGGATGGATTGATCAAATGAAACATACACTTGGAAGCAATCTTCTAAAACCTTAAGGGCTGTAGAAGGTAAGTAAGGGTGGATGAACATATGCTATTGATACCAGTAAAATGGAAGGACACATTTCCTACACCCTTAATATACAATTGTGACGAGGAAGCAAGTGGTAGATTTATCCAACTGTGGGAAGAACTTGGTAACCATACTTAGAAAAAAGGTAGGTACATTCTTTTAATGGAAAGTGTTAAGGGATCCATTACCAAGCGGTAAATACAACATCCCCTCAGGTAATGGGCAAGTGAATGAGAAGTATTCTTCGAGCACCACTCAAATACTGAATTTCTCTGAATATAATTTCTTCCTTTTTGTGAGCAATATTGATAGGAAAAGTAAGGGGGGGGTATATGTATTCATGTTAACAAATACTATCATCAACAGTAAGTACAGGCAGTACTAAGGTGCTACCTGTACTTATTAAATATCACCTAAAATTTAAATAAAATACACAAGTGCAAGTATTACATGGCCTAAAATCATTTATTTTATCAGGATCCCAGGCAAGGCAAATGACAAATTTCAAGAAACTGTAACAGTAACTTTAACGGAGTCACCCGCTATGTGTGCATTATAATGCAACAATTTCAGAGTGTAAAAATCATTCGCCTTGACCAGGGTCCCGGTCAAGGCGAATGATTTTTACTCTCTGAAATTGTTGCATTACAAGGCAAATGACCTTTAAAATTCTTGAATGTGCATTAGCAGGTGATTTTGATAAATTACTGAGGCACCATTTCCTGCACAGTACTAAGTGCAGGCAAATTGGTACTAAAAATTTTATTTTACATATTTTGTGGATAATTTCACACTACATTACATATTTATTCAATTATTGCTATTTCCTCTGTAAATCTAAGCATCGCAAGAGCAAGCAGTTTTTTCAACGTTCAAAATTTTACGATAACAGTATTTTGCAGCCCAATATATTGCATATAACATTTGAAAGAATTCATAAATATAATGGCAAATCTCAATGTTGTTAAAAATTGTTCATATATGTAGTTACCTATCAAGCATGATAATGTAGTTTTTTCACCACTTAAAATTTCAATATTTCATTCCCTGCGATAGTTTCCCAGGGAAATTCATTCCAAGATTTCCAGTTTCATAATTTTAAAAATACAATTTTTGCATCTGTATTTTCAATTGAAAAATAACTTTTATTACGATTATTTCTGTGCTCATCATGGGAAAAGCACTGGGCTACTGACCAGATGGCCCATGTTTGATTCCAGGCAAATGCCTCAGAGTACCCTCAGCTTTACTAAAGTTGTACAAGTTTTTGGGCAATTCTGGGAAACCATAGGAGGTACAGAGAAAGGCACTGGCCCGCAACCCTGTGGTAAGAATTTCACACACCATTGGGTTTGATACTAGGTGAACTCTACCCACACCTATCAAACCAACCTTCAGTTTGAAAACCATTTTTTATTTCTATAAATAAATAATCCACATGACTAAAGGATCTATTTTACCCAGTCATACAGCAGTCTGAATTTTTTAATCATTAAATTTTTGTGGTTAATTTATTTCTAAAAGCATTAGACCCTAAAATAAATAATAGTACTCGAAGCATAAAGTACCATAGTTGGTTTTCCTTTTTTACTGAAAAACTGGCAACTTCTTTATAATTTAAAATCTGAGAACTGGTGCGGAATCCAGATTATTTAAAAAAATGGAGCGGGGGAAACTATATTAAGGGAAACACTGTGCTGTTGAATAGCATTGAAAATTGAAACTTCACTGGAATACAATATGTGATCGTCAGAGCGGGAAGTATGCAAGCCACCAAATCTAGCCAACCCACTCTATTCATATGTAGCTGCCATAAGCCCTTACCTTCACTCACATGGTTCTCCGTCATCTTCATTCGCTTAGTTCATTCTTGTCTGCTTTAGTTCTGACAATCCATTTCACCTTCTATTATTGTCTTTTATCTTCATCACTGGTTTTTGATAGAAGGCACAAAGTTTGTCTGTAAGCCATGTATTTTTTTTACAAAACATGGGATTCAAGCCACGAGAGAGACAGATACTTTAACTTATTTTAACACTTATTTCAAAGAAACCAATTTTGGAAATTTATAAATATTAGGAAATTTCTATATCACAATGGCAGGTCAGATAGTAAACCATACGAGAGAGGAAGACTGGTAAATGGTTTGGAGTAAAAGATCCATTTCTCCTGGCATAACTTTCAACCAAAACCCTGAGAAATTACCCCTGGGTTAATAATTTCACACCAAATTCTTTTGCACTTGCTTGATGATTGAAATTTACTTGCTTGCTACATTTGTGCCATAGCACCTATGAGCTATTATGTGCAGCCCACTCTTATAAGATGAACTAAAAATACCCTTAAAGAGAATTTTGTGGAACAGAATGGAAAAAACCTAGACCTATTTCATAACCATTAAGCTGTTATGTAGCAGGACAGGAAGAGCACTGGTGATTTAAACATTTATTTTGCACATCCCTATTGATAGTAATGTCATGGAATACCAAAACCCTCAACTTCCACAAAATAGTAACAATTCATGGGCAGACCACATCCTGCAAGAATTTATGAATGCACCACTGATTACAACATTTTTGTAGCCACATAAACCATAATTCACCGTGAAAATTTTTTTTAAGCACAAGACATACAGGGTAACATTTGGTTACATAGAGATAACACGATATAGGACTTTTCTCTATCATATTCTATAAATGCCCGTAAGAACTCGGGGAAAGAATATAACCCTCTTATCATTCAAAAAACCTCAAAAGAATAAAACAATGCATAGGAAAACTTTTTTATAAATGGATCATTCACAGGATACATAATCATATAAATTGCGTTGTTGCTCTATTGCTGACATAAACATATCTTTCATCGTCTACAATAACATGAAACCATTTCTAAACAAAGAGCAATTTTTATTAGCCACTTCCATAGTACATTCCAGTATGGATCTATTTTATTAGGCATAAGTAGATTGAACTTTCTTGTTTATTCTTCTCTAAAATGCTAACACATTTGAATGATAGAGATTGAAGATGCAAGTCAGTATTTAATAAAAAATTATGCTGTCTACTCAATAATGGCCAATTCTGAGTAATCTCAGCGTCAGTCACATACTCACATGAGCACACAAACTGAAATAACAAATTTAAGCATTTTATATCGCATTTACACAGGACATTGGATAACATATATACATCACCATTCAAGCAAAAGTGAACAGAAACATGACTCTTACACCACTACCACTCTTCCATGACAAAAACCTTAAGTAATAGAAAATCTTCAGATTACATTATCATAAACTAACATTTATAGAGAAGAACAAATAAGGTAACTATAGCTGAGATATCAATTCAAAAAACATAAGATGTTATACTAAATAATGGACATATCAAGTAAAGTTTTAATTCTACTTCATATTAAACACTAAGTGGAAATCAATAACTAAGTGAGGATTAATATCCACATAATCATAGAAAAAATGGCTAGCAAAAGGATAACAAGGTGCAATTGAAAGAGACATTACAGACAATATGTACAATGATTTCCTCATGGAATTTTAAATCAATGGATTTTCTTGAGACACAAATTTCACATTTCAAGAAAAAGTATGACAGGAAATAATTCTAAAAATGATACATCATTTTAAGGAAATTTAACTCAATTTACACCACCTTATGCAATGGTAATGGATAAAATAAATCTTACCATACCTTGTCCACTGGCACAAATCCTTCTGCTACCATGGAATGGAATGTTTCAGAGGGCCAACCGGAGGCTATTAGCAGCACGCTTAACTCATTCTGCTTCATAAAAGCAAGCCACTGATTGGCAGACTAAAATTCCATTACACTTTGAGAACTTTATCAGGTAAGACAAGGTATGCTCCATACAATGAATTAGATTCATTAGCAACCACCATAAACAAGGTAGGTTGAGAGCTAAATTAAGGGTTGACTGCCACATTTTCAATTTCCATTAAAGACTTCCTGTGCATACAGCAGGCAAGTACTTGCATGAAAAGATATAGGAAGAGTCCCTATCATAGAGTCAGTGCCATTTCTTTCCGAGCAATGCTAATGAGTGATGGTGCCTTTCTTACACCATTAATTTCTATCGCACTTACACCAGATTCTTTACTTGGCTTTTGCCTCTTCTTCCCATCCACTAAGATCATATTTTGAGAGATCTCCATCTTCATCCTGCAATGAAAACATTGTCCCATTATTATTATCATTGAATTTAAATGCCATGATTGTGACACCATACACATGAGAGGGAACAAAATTATAATTATTGTTACATGTCAAATTTTTACACCCTGAAAAAAATGAAAATGGAAAAACCACAACAAAGAAATTTTGTAGCATAAAAGTCCACAATAAAAATTTTTAGTTGATAGAAGCATGTGAATGGAAAATCTAATGGATACCAGATAGTTATGAAAAGTCATTGCTGATGAGAGAAATAGAGCTGGTTGTATTTTTTTATTTCCTCCAAACTTGCAAATAAAGGGGAAGTGTCGGAGAATAATTAATGGATGGCATGCCTTTTAACAAATGGTTTTGACAAAGATGATCGTTGCACTTTGAATATTATGATAATGAATAATTTATCTATTTCTCCTTTTTCCATTCAAATTTCCTTTCCAATTGCACTTGGGTCCCCTGTTGTTCACTATTACATTGCTTACGAAAACATACATAGCGGAAATCCCAGAGGCATGCAATGATACCAGCTGCACAAGTTTAAAGTTATTTTGATAACAATGGTACAAGTTGAGAAATGCCAGAAATATCTTGCAGAAAAATTAATGGAGTACTCGTTGATGTTCCAGATATCTTAAATATTTGCTCTGTTTAAAATGAAATTCAACAGTTAAAAATGCTGGAAAATTTCTAGCTTTTAATTACTATCCAATATATGTGACATATGAATAAAATTAATGAGTGGTTTTTGTCATTATTTTTTTCTTTTAACTGCAGAGTAAACATCTAGTAATAATTATATTCTTCAATCACAGTATGCCACATTATGTAGGTCTGTAATCAGTTACACATATTCTCCACTTTCTTCACACTGAGACATCAATGGCTTCAACATGACCTCACCCTTGGTGTTAACTGCTGAAGAAGTGGAAAGCTGTGAGTGCATTATTTTAATGAAGAAGTTGTTCACAGATCTTTGCACAGAGACCTAGTTGTCATATTTATAACTCTTATTAGCAGATCATGCCATCTTGGGCGCATTCCGTTGACCTCTGTGAATCTTTTGCATTTAATCCATCTTCTCTAAGGTTTTGAATGAAGCATCACTATAATTTTAGGATTTACACAAACCCTTCGTAGTGAAGTCACTTAATTCGCCTTTTTCATTCCCCCATTAATGTGCTTTGCATTTCTCAGACTCCTGATAAAATCTTTCTTCTTCATTTCTTCCCAGTGAGAACCAAATGTATAAGCCTGGGTACCAATTGCTTTTAAGCACCAACAAGAAGGTAATAATCCAATTTATGCAAAAAGGGAAATTTTAACTTGCTAAGGAAGTGAAAGCACTTAGTTTTTCTGTGGTAAGAAACAGAATTTTTTGAGATAATTGTTACAACTCACTTCATCAACAGAAATATAGGTGAAAAATAGCCAAATCAGAATCACAGACTGGAAAATGTGAAGTCATTGCTATTTATTTCAACAATATAAAAACAATTCAAAGAACTGCATGAAATCCATGACAGTTACTCTATCAGAATTGTCTCACCTGATGTGCACTGAAATGTGACAATTTCAACGGAAAAAATAATTAGCCTAGCTAACTTGGGTACTGCCAGCATCTGATAAAGATAATGGCACTTATCATTATTATTTTACTTTATAATCATCCAAAATATTCCATTTCATTTTGTTCCTAAACTATTCCTCCTCTTTCAAGTCCCATCCCTGGAATTCCCATCTACCCCAAGTCTCTTCTCCATACAATTCCAAGGATTCCATTCAATACAACTGACATGATTGCCTGCAAAATTAACACACTATTCACGATGAAATTCATCTCAGAATTTCTACTGGGTTACATTCTGCATAGCTGCCAAAACTTATATGGATGACTTGTCCATAATCTTCAGGGCTGAATGATTATTACTCTCTTGTAAAGACTCAACATTAAAGTGATTACCATATTCCCTGGCCTATAGGATGCACCCTGATTTGTTGTGCGAGAATTTACAAAAAATACTTAGATAGGGGAGTAAAGGATCAATGTATTTTGATGTTAACACTTAATAAATGAATAAAGTCTACGTTACATAGAAAAATTAGTAGCTACAAATATATGTTTATCCATCATAGAAACCCAGAAATTTGTCATCACTGTGGCCATATCATTTCCGCAGCTATTTTCAATGGAGTTTGTCACTTTCCTCTCACACAATGCCACCTTTACTTTCATCTAGCACCTTGATAATATCACATTTTCAAAAATACATTATGATAGTTTCACTTTTAATTTTCCACCATGGCTTTTTCATCCAATCACAGACATTAGAAATTGACCTTTGTTTCTTTCCTTCCATCGGTGTGGTGTCACAAGTTGGTGCCTTTTGTATTCAAAGAGCAGTTTCTGTGGACTTCACCATTTAGGAGCACATGAATGTCAATTTTTTTAATCATCCACCATCAATATTTTATTAAATTCTTCTGTTCCCTCTTTTCTCGTATCTTCTTCTGTTTTTATGCAACACTTAAGTTTCTGTTACTATTTTGATATTATCAAAATTTTCATTTAAAACAACGACTCTCTATGCCTTTATGATACCCTCATACTACACAAGATTGAATACTAGTTTGTTGGGAAAGCTACAATGTATATATATTTGAGCAGAACGGCAACATCCCTGTTAGCTCAATGAGTATTAAGTCTTACAGCATTACCAATGTGACACAGTAGGGAGCCTTATATCATCTTACAATGAATCTTTCCCATGAGGGGACATTGTTTACAGCCAAAATTTGAAATGCTGCCTCTAAAGCCCCCTTTTCTGGTGAAGGAATTACAGTCTCTCCTTGAAATATTTGACACCCTCATATACTTCGACTAGGAGACAAATGCTACATGGGCACAAATGGCATCTTCCTTGTGAGCTTGAAACAATGCAAGTTATTCTCTCTACCACTCTCATCTTTACTGCAACATTTTTTTGTTTAATTCCTTCTAAGCACATTGTTTACAAAACAACAGCATCCATACCGAAAAAAGGAAAGAAATATTTGTACTTTTCCACAGATTTTATTAGATGGTACAACGCGTTTCACCGACTTGCGGCATCATCAGGTACCGCAAGTCGGTGAAACGCGTTGTACCATCTAATAAAATCTGTGGAAAAGTACAAATATTTCTTTCCTTTTTTCGGTATGGATATTAAATACTTCCACGAAGTGAAGCCTGAAACAGTAGAATAAAACAACAGCATGCTTACAGTTTAGATACATCCATGAAATTGTGCAATTACACATAGCACTGCAAGGGTTTATTTATGAAATAGAGAATCATTACACACTGACAATGTATTTCATCTATAAGCCCCATTAGCTATAAAGTATTATATGAATTATTTGCACACTTCTGCTATAGTAGTTCCTAAATAACAAAGTATGCAATCTGTACATGGCAGCCTATTTCAAATAGCCAAGGTAATGTATAGGAGAACATCATTTTCTAAGATGTTTTTATCAACAATAGAAACAAAAATATTAAGAATTAAAATTAGTTTCTGAAAAAAAACAATGTGATTAATGGTCATTGCACTAACACATAAAAAATAAAAGTATTGTGCACAATGAAAATATTCAAGGAAATTCAGGCCAATTTCATAATTATTTATTGAAAATTCAACTGTTACACATAAAATAACAAATACAAATGCAATCATATGAAATCCTTATTATTTATTAGGTAATCTACCGTTTAAGGTAGGTTTTTGGATGGACACAACTATCAAATACACATTTTGTGACTCCCCACCTATCAAACTAATCTATATCAGGTCCCTCTTCATCTCGGTGTACTTCTTTCCTCCCTTCATCCCGTCCAACATCCCTATCCTGTTCCTGCCCTGCCTTGCCCAACATTCTCCCCTCTATTACCCTCTTCAACATTCCACTACCACTCAATACGCCTTTCATCCATTTTTCCTGCCTCCATACGATTTCTCTCAACAAACCCCTCTCCTCACCCACCATCTCTAGTACTTCCTCATTTGTTTTCCTTTCTGTTTTGCGTCCATCATTATTTTCTTGGGAATGATAATTGAGGTGGTTTCCCGTTTCCTTCCTCAATAGTGTTTTTAACGCGACACCATCACTTAATGGCCGCCCCACTGGGGTCAGACGCCATTGCAGCCGCCTCACTGAGGAACAGACGCTGCGTGGACTACCTTTCGTCTGGCTCCTAACCTTCGACCTATCTGGCATGGGTGACCCTTCCAGGAGTAATTATTATTACTCCCGCCAGCACAGCTCTAGGGGTCATCGGAACACACAAGCCCTTCCACCACGACAAGGTTGTAGTCCATGGGAGGGAAATCCTTATTATATTACATAAATGGAAATCATCAAAGAGTTTGGAAAACACAATAATCTCCTTTCAAACACCTTGAAATAGTATGCATAAACTCAAAAAAGTTACATCATCATCAACAAAATAAGTTGACTTTAGTCACACGGTAGAATATTTTTTTAAATAGGGAGAGGATCCTCATTGCAAAGGTAAAACCCATAGGCAGATTTTAAGATGTCATATTGTTGCAAACATGGCTGCCTGAAACTCTTTTGTGTCCAGTTGATGCATGTGCTACCAACTGAAATTGGGTTGGAGGAAAACTCTTCCTCCTAAGCTGGTGAAGGCAGTAATGAAGTTCACATATCATATCCTGTTCCATACTCTGAATTCTGATCAGGACAAAATGAATGGATGCTGAATGTTTGATTGCTGATGGATGACAGACATATTAGGAGTTGAGCGGAACTGATTAATACTCCGAGGAACTTTCATGACTGCAACTTAGAATTTGAATACTTCCATATGATTGAGGTTTTAAAGAATGCAGTTAAAAATAAAGATAAAATCATCTGGCTTCTGAAATCATAAATTAGACATTTCTATGTCTGATTCCAGGTTTTGTCTTTGGCAATTCTTAAGATATGTTTAACATGTCCCCAGTCATTTTTTAAAATTTCCTTTGTGATTGGTGTTCTCCAATTTATTTTCAGCAGCAGTTCCTGCTTTCTCATTTTGAAAGCTGAAAGTAGCCTCCTTGTTCAGTTTTCTTATTCAGGGGGCCAAAACGAACACTCTAAATGCATTTTTAACTGATTTCTCTTACGGTCCCATTATTTTCCCTCTGAAAGCTTCTCCAGATATTTGATTTGCCAGCCGTAGGAGTGTTAGTCTCTTTGGCAATGATGAATTTGCCTGAAAAGAGAGGAGAGTTCAGTTTTTTTGCCTGGTTAATATTCCTTGTACACACTAACCAATCTATAAATTTGCATCCACAATTGTATACTTACACTTACATGGAATATCCTGATTCTTAATTTTTTTTATTATTGAAAATGAGAATAGTGAATTTCATAAAGAAATAGTATATTTATAGATAAATAGTATTAAAATTTATGTACATTTTCATTTGCTAAATATACCCCAGTAACAACTAAATAAAAGCTGGGGCGTATGCCTTGTATCACCCAAAACTCAAGAACTGAATATTGTTAAGATAAAGGTCTTTATAAACCATGAAAATTATAATGGATCTTAAAGATAATTGGGTCTTATATTCAAGTAACTATGATTAAGTGTTTACTACAAATCCTGGACAAGTAATTTTAAATTCTACTAAACTATTAAAAGTAAAAAATAGCATTTACATACCATACTAATTCCATTCTTCAGCAGCCATACTTCAAAGACAGGTAAGTTCCTTGAACAGCTTTCTTCATGATGCAATGTTTTATAATCATGACTTGTACCCTTCAAGGCTTTTGTCCTATGGAACTGGTTTATTTCCCGTTTATTGTGATTAGCAGTTCGGCATCCACATCAACACACTCCGTTGACCAAGAAACCAAAACAAAATGCCTAAAAACAAAATATCATACTCGTGTTCTTGATGGGCAGGACATATTGGTTCCTGATGGGGATTAGTACCAAGTAGATGGCAAAACTTGATGCATCTAAACAAGATGGTATAGCATTTCGTGCATTTCATGTTGTGAGGAGCACTGCTCCACAATGGTTTTAAACAGGTGGACTAGTCATCACTGGAGTTATTCATGTCATGGTTTGCTGTTTGAAGGCATAGGAACCCATTGTAACTTGGAAGCAAGGTATCATGAAAAATGGACAGCAAAACATTGTCTGAAAGGCGCTTCACACTTTCAGAGATAAAAATTCTGTAAACCAGCTTCCTACTCAACATTTCCTAGCTAGCTACATGAGACCCAATGAGCAATCTGTGACTGGTGGATTGTTGAGCTACACATATGGTGCCAATTATTTTAGCTTCTGTTGTCCTTGTTTTTACTGTTTGTCGAAAATAGAAACAGACGAAATCACAGAGAAAGGAATAAACATCATGTTTACGGTGAAGTGTGGTATGAGTTATCGAGAAATTACTGAAATGTTGACAGCTGTTTAGGATGATAATGCTCTAAGAAAATATCCATTTTCAAGTGGATTAAGAATTTGAAAATTGGCCAACAAGACGCCACGGATGATGCAAGGCCAGGACGACCTTCAACCACCTGTGTTAATGACAACATTGACCGTTTGTAGTCCATTGTACTTATCAATTGTCAAAAAAATGTCCGAATAATAGCTGATGAACTGAATTCAGGAAAATCAGCAGATCCTTCACCATGACAATGCCCTTGCACATTCAGTATTGATCGTGCGCCAGTTTCTGGCAGAAATTCAATCACCATCCTTAATCCTCCTCCTTATTCATCAGATCTCGCCTCCTGCGACTTTTTCCTATTCCCAAAATGCAAAAATGTGATTAGGGGACATCAGTGGGAAGTTGTGGACACGATGAAGCAAGAAACGACGAGATAACTAAAAAGCCTAACTGCCGAGGACTTCCAAGGGTACTTTAAACAGTGGAAAAGAAGATGGAATAAGTGCAAAGCAATGAATGGAGAGTACTATGAAGTGGACAAAATCAATATTGTTTTAGTATTTATTGGACAGGGTAGTATTATGACGCAAAACTTCACGTGCTAAGAGTCATTTTTGGACAAAATGTTTGCTTGCTTGCAAATTATTTGCTGTGCAAGATGCTCATTAAACAAGGTTCCACTGTGTGATGTAGGTGTAGAAAACTTAAAACCAGGCTTAAATAAATAGCGAGATAGGTCAAATATCAAAGGAATTGAATTCAAATACGAGGGTGGCCCCCTCGTAAGAAAGAAATGTATTTATTTTTTAACATAATCTTCTTTCAGCTCCATACACGTTTCCCATCGATGTTAAATAAGTTTGATACCCTTTTTTAACTAAGAACTGTCTTGCCCCTCAAAATAGCCATTAACTGTCTATATAACTTCTTTGCGGTTGGAAAATCTTTGACCACCAAGCCAATTTTTTCAAGTTTGTGAACAGAAAATAATCCAAGAGGGCTAAATCTGGCAAATAGAGTGCATGAGGTAGCAATTCAAAATTTAATTCATGAATTTTGGCCATTGCAATAACAGATTTGTGAGCTGGTGCAGTGTCTTGATGAAACAACACTTTCTTCTTAGCCAAATGTTGCTGCTTTTGCTTGATTTCTTCACTCAAATGTTGCAATAACTTCGCATAATATTCACCATTGATAGTTTTTCCTTTATCAAAATAGTTGGTGAAAATTATACCATCTGCATCCCAAAAACCGATGCCATGACCTTGCCTGCAGATGAAACGGTCTTCACCGTCTTTGGAGCCAGTTCTCCTCCTTGAATCCATTGTTTTTATTGTTCTTTTGTCTCAAGTGTGAAGTAATGGACCCATGTTTCATCCATGGTTATGAAAAGGTGCAAAAATCTGCTTTGTTGCAGTCAAACTTTGCTAAACACTTAATTGAAACATGTTCACGACACTGGTTTTGCTTGAGTGTAGGCAAACGCAACACCCATCTTGCACGCAGCTTTCTCATGCCCAACTTTTCAGTTAACCACTTGCCTGACGTGAATTAAATTTTTTTCTTCTCAAAAAATGTCGGGTTTTTTATTTTTTCACAATCATTGACGTCCCAACCAAAATATTGTAAATAAAAGAATCAAGTTTCAAAAGATTTCAACTAATGTCTCTAGTGTGCAGATGCTAGTGACATCTATTGACTAAAATAGGAACGTTTAGTCAACGATCATCCAGTATCACTTTCTGGATTTTCTTCACGGTTTCTAGAGTCAACACTTCATTTGAACGACCAATACGATGCTTGTCTTGACAGCTCATATGGCCTTGTTTAAACTCTGCTACCCAATATTTTAATGTTGTAAACAAAGGAGCAGACTCGCCCAGAGTAGAATCCAGTTCAACTTTTATATTGGTTGGGCTGAGGCCTTTCCAATTTTCTCTATTTCCACCAATTCACTGAAAATGTTAACTATTGATGGCTGCCAAACAAATACTAAAATGTGGCACCTTTAAACTTATCACATATGCTTTATAGATTGCTTACTTTCTAATACAGCGATTTTTGATAAAACTACCACCATCTCTAGGTCAGCCCGGGTACTTATGGAACCACCCTTGCATACCATGGGGGTAGACAACATCCTGCAAAACTTCTTAAAGGTTTAGGAATATGTGGGAAGAAAATTTTCACAAACTAATTCGTGACATTTATGAGGAAGGAATCTGGCCAGAGGACTTCATTAGATCAGTAGAACAATAAGTTTGATATCCCACTCAGCTAAACTGGTTCTAAGGATCATCAACAAAAGGATAGAGAGTAGGGCAAATGATTACTTAGGGGATGATCAGTTTGGATTTAGGAAGGGGAGAGATAAGATGCCATTGCAGTAATGAGATCACTAATCAAGAGGAATATGGAATACAAAAAGGATGTATTTGCCTGTTTTGTCGATTTCAAAATTTTAAAAAGGCCTTGGATAGAATGGATTGGGAAAAACTAATGAGTATATTGTCGAAAATAGGAATGGATTGGAGGGACAGGAGGCTCACTCACAATCTGTAAATGTCTCAGACTGCTCAGGTTCGAGTGGGGGATGGAGAGTCCTGATGGGCAGTATTAGGAAGAGGAGTTAGGCAGAGTTGTCCACATTCAATTGCATTATTCTACGCATATGTAGAGAAAATGATAAAAGAGGCATGAGAAGAAATGGAAATAGGAATTAAGTCAGTGGATAATTCATAAAATCATGTTTGCTAATGACCAAGCATTTGTTTGTCAGTCAGCCAAGGGGTTGCAAGCATTGCTGAATGCATTGGACAGTCAGTGTATTAGATAAGGGATGACAATTAATTTAAATAAAACAAAGATTATGCAGTTTCCAGAAATAGAAAGGCTAAGCTAAATGCTAAAATAGGAGGGTGAATACTAGAACAGGTGGAACAGTTTACATACCTCGGAAGTGTTTAAGTCCAAATAGGGACATTAAATGAATAATAGAATTAGTCAAAGAAGTTTTCTCAAGGAGGAAAGAAGTGATGCTAGGGAAGTTAATATAGTGATGTTAAGAAAAGACTCATAAAAACTTTGATATGGAGCACAGTTATGTACAGCTCGCAAATATGGTTATTGAAGCAGGGTGGTAGACATAGATTGGAGGCTTTTGTACATGTGAAGAAGGAGGGAGAAGGTTAAGTGGACTGAAAGGAAAACAAATGAGGAAGCACTAGGTATGGTATGGGAGGATGTTGGGAGAAAGCCAAAGGAGACAGGAAAGATGGATCCATTTGTTGAAATTATAGGAATGAAAATGACCATGACCCAAAAATGTTGGGGGCTGAAAAATTCTAGAATTGGTGACAGACAACTGGGATCACTTGTGCTATCTTGATGCAACTGATTCAATAGTGATGGAATTCTGAAAAATAAAACTACTGACAGTACTTTATTGCATCAAAAGTATATTGAATTAAAAGTAAATTTTTTTAAATTTTGAAGCTAGGCAACTTTTTGTGCTAGTCAAATGGTGAGGTAGATCAGATGTTCAATTTAAATTCACTCCTGCATTGTTCCAATTCATCAAGCACGTGAGAACCCTCTTGTCTTTCCATGATAAAACTAATGTATTTCCCTTACGGAATGCTACTGTCGATTTCCTGCCGAATTTTTAAAATTTTTGACTTGGTTTGGAAAATGCTTCCTATTTGTTAGTGTTGTTTCTGACAAGTGGCATTTCAATTTCAATAACTCTTCAGCTAGGATAAAGCTGGTGTAGTACCAAATTTGTTGGAATAAATAGGTATGTAACTGACATCGTTCCATGACCAGTACTCTTGTAAATTCGTGAGCGGCATTGTCCCCATATTTACTGAAACGCCAATAAATGCCCACATTTCTTCGGTAGTCACACTGTGCCAAGTTTGCCATATCCAGAACAGTGATAGCGGCTTGTTCTCTAACTTTTTTCTAGCCTAATTATTTGTTTTGGTAACTACTTCATTTAAGAGTTCATCAGTAAAAAATAGTTTTAAAAAATCTAATGGTTCTTTGGTGTCTGCGAATATGTGCGGTCCTGCAGGATTGTTGCCAGCAAAAAACAGTATTCTCAGGGGTATTTCTCCGGATTCTGGACAGTTAATTCATTCAGAACTGTAAGATTGTGGCTCTTATCCAGCATCACTGTCACTTTCACTGTCTATTATTCTAATTTTTCGCCTTCTTACACCTCTTACTTCATCATTATCATCATCACTGCTCGCGTTCTCTCTATAGTCAAGCTCTCTGTGTATAGATGTAATTTCCTCGTTTAGCAACTCAAAATCAATCTCATCTTCACTAGAGCTTATTTCATTGTTACGTTCCAAGGTAATGGGGATCAAAAACTTCAACATTTCTAGACTCTTTCCAACGGCTGTCAGGTTCGAACTGAGATCAAAAATGCAATCTGGTTCGTGGTTGCGTGCTAATTTCAGATAAGAAAGTCTTATTTCCATTCGAAGGAACTAAGGATAAGAAAGTCTTATCTCCATTTGAAGGAATATCATTTCACACTTCATTAGATTATACAAACAGAGCGAAGGAACCCGCGTTGAAGGAACTAAACCTAAACAACTACGCGCATGAAGTTACGGCAGCATACGAAGTGGTGAGCGACAGTCACCTCTCGAGTTGCGGCATGAAATCGTGTGGTGAGTGAGACTCACCTCTCAAGTGCAAAGGGTTAATATATTTCTTGAAGAACATTGCCCAAAATGTTTTCAATGCAGATGAGACAGGGATATTCTATGTGCCGCCAGCTCAAACATTTTGATTTGGAGGGGAACAATTTCATGCTCTGAGCACAAAATGACTTATTGATCACAAATGCAGATGGAAGTCAGAAGCTATAGTAACTAGCGGTTGGTAAATCAAATAGTCCTAAGTGAAATATGTAAAAATGTTGCTCACTAGATATACAACAAATTCCAAAATATGAATGACCTCAGAAATATTTGAGGATGACCTTTAAGCTCTGGATGCTAACATGCAGTCTCAGAACAGAAAAACATTTCCGTTTCATTTTTTTCTCTCCGTCCATATCACTGTGAATTCACATGTACAAGATATCTTACACTAAGAATGGGTTCTATGAGTTAAGTGTAGTGGAAAAAACTTGTTTTAAGTGATATGCTTTTCAAGAGCACTTATTACTTTTCAGTTACCTCTCATATATAGTAAGACAAAAAGCATGGCAATTGTACACGTACTTTTCCAGGCATATGCAGCAGCTAATGAGTGACTATAAAACTTCCATTCTTCTTAAAGAGCACTTAATAGAATCTATAATAGTCAACTATGCCCTACTTTTCTTAGCTTTTGGGAAGGCAATATAAGAACATAATAACGTTTAAAACTGCTTTAGAGATGCATATTTGAAGGTATCATTGCATTTATACTGAAGATAAAGGACATTACTGACCTCATCATCATCATCCTCCTCATCCTCTACTTCCACTGGTGGAAGTTTGACATCAGCCTTAGGTTTGGTTTCTTGAGGGTCGGCACTTCTCCTAGAGCTGCTTTTTTCTTCATCTTCTTTCTTACCGGTCCGAAACTTCTTCTTTTTCCTTCCAAACTAAAAGTACAAAAACAGCAGGATAAAACACAAAACAAACAATGAAGCAGTGATCAGATCCATTGCAAAAGTATTAAAAAGTGTACATCATAGACAGTGCACAGCAGAGCAGACATTTCAATTCCATATTAGTATTTATTGGCTAATATCGAAGCTAGTAGTTGAAACGACTTATCCCATGGAATTGACACTATTCTGCTGTAACGTGGTAGAAATCCTTTATGATGAAAGAAGACACTTTGCTTTTCCACATAGAATTTTTTTATTACAACCTAGGTTTCTAAAACTAGGCCTAGGTTTATCACGACCTAGGTTCAAAAAATTTTCCAATTTATCTGAAGATGGAATGGATCTGGGAGTTATCTAAGGATGAATTATCTGAGGATTAAATATCTTAAGTAACAAAACCTAGGTTGCAAAAAAATACTATGTGCTAAAGCAAAGGGTCTTCTTCATCCCGTGGAAAATGTTAATCATTACTTATTTATAGGAAAGTATATAATAGGCATAACATTTGTACATTGCTGAGTGTCTCCTAGATGTCTGCATTAGGTGTGGGGTAATTGAAATGAGTATAAATTAATCCAACTTCATGTACAAGAACATGGGACAACATCCCTCTGGGTTTGGATAGAATGGAATAATATATCATATAAAGAGTAATGATAAATATTTTTAGATGCAGTAGAAAGGGTAATTTTATGTTTTCTACCTCATTTATGTACATATCCTAACTCATCAGTAATGGGAGCTGTGGCAACCCAAACATTCAGCCCATAAACTCTAGCAGTAATCATGAAAACAGCTGTTTACACTGAAGAAAACCTGATTTTGCCAAAGCATTACTTTCTCAACATAAGTTTTCTTTTTATGACCAATGTCAAGAACAGCATTACAAAATGATGGTCATTTAATGCATTACTCAAGTCTATGAGTTTTTCTTTGTGCATTTGCAAGGAGAAATAAAGGAATTAACTTGAAATGACCTTCTCAAACACTTTATACTTAAATGTATAGTTTCTTTAGGGAGCTTTCTCCAGCTGGGATGAAAGAGAAATAGTATTTGCTACATGAAGGAAGATGATTGATTGCTGCCAATAGGATTTCTATGGTGACCACATTGATATGAGCAAAAAAAACAAAATTCTATATTTAAAAACCTTTTTATGAACATAATAAGATAATTAAATCCTTTATTCATATGATAGCTCAGGTCTCACACTAATATCTCAATTATGTTATATTTTAATGAGGAATATGAAAAGGAGGTTCAAGGATATTCTTGTCTAATTTATAACAAAATTGTTTGTAAGATCTCACACTCTGTTTCAATGGTTTTTGCAGGGGTATCCACTTCAACAAGTGTTGTCACACAAGTAACACAAACTGTGGCACAATGACCACTGAAGTCCTTTTTATCTTCATAATAAACATGCCATTCTATGAAGTTTGGACTGTTATATGAAGTGGGGTACTACACCTTATAATAAAATGGCTGAATAATTCTGAAATTCCAATGAGTAACATTAACAGCTTTTTTAACTTGGAAGCACGTGGAAGATTTAATTTCCATCCATTTGGAGTAAGGATCTTATTTAAGCTTATTAAAATTTTGTAACCTTATATATTTCTTATATCATTCAATAGCCACAGAATTTTTCAGTCGTTATCATTAAAAGAAATTTCCACTTAATTAAATATGAAAATAGTGAATCATGCATCACTGAAACAATTTGAAACTTGGATGAAAGCATTTCTATTACTGTTTGATGAAAATATAAAATGTTAGTGATGGCTATAAAATTTTCCTATCCAACTTCTAAGTTGGTATCTCAAACATCACATTAATAACAGCATTACATTTATAACTATAACTGCAATAAGATCACATATCATGGAGACATAATCATTATTGTAATTTAAAGTCCTTATTTATGCTATTACATATTTGGGAGAATCACAGCACCTTACACTACCAGTTTATGGTTATTAATAGACCATATATTATTTAAAAAAACAAGTTTTTTTCAGGGAATCTCATATAAAAACATCAGGTATGTGTCTAATATCCATTTGTTTCAAAATCATTTCCTATACTCATTCATGTTCAACATTGTTAGCAGGCCACTTACAATGATTCACTGCAAATTAATGGTGGTGTCAACACATTGTATAATTGCATCAATATATTGAGTATTTTTCCAAATAGTATAGATGGTTACTGCTCTGTGAATATGCTTTTTTTAATCAAGAACTCTCATGACTTACACCTGCATTCTATGCTATATAAGTCACAAAAATTCTAACTTTAAATACACCTCTAGTTTATGATTACAGTGGATGGGATTTGCATGTTTTACAGTTAAATGAATAAACAACTAAAGCAACTTATTATTTAAATTTAAAAGTCCTTGAAAATATATGTAACTAAATTTCAAGAAACTGTAACAGTAACTTTAACGGAGTCACCCGCTATATGTGCATTATAATGCAACCATTTCAGAGAGTAAAAATCAGCAGTCATTTCAGAGTGTAAGAGGACGCCTCGGTAGCTTAAGTGGTTAAAGCACTCGGCCGGATATCGAGGGAACCGGGTTCGAATCCCGGTCAAGGCGAATGATTTTTACTCTCTGAAATGGTTGCATTATATGTAACTATTTAAACTACAGTGAAAAAGGCTAAATATAAATGTTTATTTAATTGAAACAGGTCAGATTCAATAATTATCAATGACAAACTCAGGTTGGGGAAATTTTTACACCTACAATTTTTATATTTTCCTCGTATGCACAGGGTAATTTTCTCCCCCAGTTCTTTATAATTTCTAAGGAGTATGGAAAACCTGCATAAGCATGAAAATTATATATCCTTCATTTCCTTCTTTTTTCATGTCCTAATTATCCTATTCTCATAAACTGAGGGTCTTCTCTAAGCAATAACTCAGTATTACATATTTTACCATATCTTATCTTCAGTCAATTCAAACTGAAATGTAAGATCAAACAACCCTTCAAGCTCATTGGTGAAGCAATATAAAAGTTGGACATGAATTTGATTATCCTTAAAATCTTGAATTTGGATAATATGTGATGGCAAAAATGAAAGTTCACCCAATGAAAAAATTGTAAAGTTAAATTAATGTTGTTAATTTATAATAAAACTGCAATTACCAACTTGGAGGTATCAGATATGAGGTATTTTAACATATTACATTATTAATCATTTATTTCTGTACCTTTTTCATATTGGAATGAGGCCTTTACTTTGTCTTGAATTCATAAATGAAAAGTACAATCTTTATAACAGCAATCCAAGATATATCAGGGTGAAAACATATAATGCTTTGGAATTCAAAAAGATATGAAAACATCATGAACTCACCTCATCAAATTCATCATCAGATTCATCTCTCTTGATGTACTCAACTTCCTCACGCTCATTATAGCCACCACCATAGCCGGTTCTTTCTTCCACAACTACAAATTTGGGAGCATTGCACATATTGCATTGTTGTCGACGAGACCAATTAACATTTCCACATCTGGAAGAAGACATTAGAATGGATGATTACTACTTCTTTTTTGTGACAAAACTTTCAAGTGAATTGTCAGAAAATTTCATAGTAACCAAGGATTTTAAATCTACATTAAAACCTTCCACACAGGAATCTCAAATTATCTGTACTTTTTAAATTTGGCTATACTGGCTTAACTCCCAAAATTAGACAAATCAGCTGTCTAGATGATTCAAGCTTAAGTAACTAAAAATGAAAAAAAAAGGTACCATCATAATTTAATGGAGAGGTGTGATTCCACTGCACAAGAAATGTAAGTTGACCGATTCAATTGAAGAAAAAAAGTTTTCAATTTACCAAAGGAAATTATGCTCTATACAATGTACTCTGCACTGACTTTTCACACTCCCAGTCATCAGCACTGAAGAGGCCATGGCTTTTCTCAGCAGCAGCTTTTCCTATCTCTTGCCCAACCCTTTTCTTCTTTCGTGCTGCATCTTTCTCTGTAAGGGTGTTGAGGTGTCGTGAGTTGGCTGCTATCCAATAAAGCAAATCATTCAATTACAAATTGCTGAACAACAATGTAGCTATTGGATAAATAATAGAGGCCAACAATTCAGTACCAAATGAAAATTATGATGCCCATACTAGTTAATAAAATAAATATTTTCTTTTAAATGCCAACATTCCATAAAATGTTTGTGACATACATAAAATTGGATCAATAAAAAGGCAGTACAAAACTAACTAACAATTTTAAAAGTAAAGGACCTTAAATAAAGAGCCAAGAAAGCTTGTACCAAATATCGAGTCAATAGTGTTTGGTGCATGGCCTATAAAAGTCAATTACATGGAGCAAAGAATGACTTTAACTCATGAGGAGATTATTCTTCCAAAACGATAATCTGTTCCAAATCTCACCTCCTTTTCCACATCTATTACAAGACGTTCTTCTGGCGAAGTTAATATTGCCACACCTGTGGATGTTATACATAAACATAATTTCACATATATTTCTTAAAAATGAGATACTCTTAATTTAACGAATGTAAACCTCACGAAAGTGAAATAACAAATACATACTTGTCACATTCCCAGTCTTCTGCACTAAACACTGATGACGATTTGTCCCCTGACTTCCCACCATCGTAAGACTTCTTTCTCCTAGGTTCATCATCTGCTTAACCAAATAAAAAACAGTTACGATAATTCTACAGGTCACCACAATTCAATCAGGAAAAGCATAAAGAGCGGAACTAAAAGTTAAGATCTTTACGCCTGTGTTGAAGCAAAGCGTCAAAATCATAATAAGTGAAAGATGAAAAAACTACCAACCGTCACTATCGCACCGACTTGAGCTACGTCTCGAATGATTATTGGTATACCTAAAAATAAAATTCAGCCAAATATTAACTACTTAAATGCCGATTGTTTACATTCCTTTTCATTATAGACCTTACTAAACAACTACCAATTGTACAATGATTCAAAAATCGAACCTTTGGAAGAAAAGAGGATAAAAATGCTGTGATTATCAGAATGATCGATTTCTAATTCTACATATTTTATTAAACAGCTTCTAATACCAACAAATCAATGGCTTTATCCAATAAGAATAATGATTACGTTACCAGCATGAGTGCGTGTCTTCACAACGTTCCCAACGAAATAATACTAACCTTGGTTTTTCGTCGCACATTTTGGCAGTGGGTTTAGTATATGTTTTTACAGTTATTGTGGTAAACTTTTCACATGAAATTAACCACTAATCAATGTCGCTAACAATAAACCACCGCATCCCATGAATCTCAGAATAGGTCGACAAGTGACTGACGCACTACCCAAGATCCCTTTCGTGTACGCCGACGCGGACTTTTCGGTATACGACTTCTAACAACCCTTTCTGTGTAACCAGTATCTTCAACCATGCACATTGTTGTGAACTGCAAAAATTAATGCCGCTTATTATCATTTTTTGATAAATTGCAAAATTCTATTCACTCTCACCACAAAAACGTGCCTCCATAAACCGATTTCGGTGCTTCATGGTGTACTAACGGTAAGGAAAACAGTTCAAACGTCAATTTTCAAAGCCTCTTTTATGAATGAATCTCTGCCACGGAAATAAATTAATGAAATTAGACATTATAGTACGTCACGGTATACTTTAAATTGTCGTATTTATGCCAATCCGCAACCTGTACATGTCACAGACTGCTCATGTGCGAGTGGGGAACGAAGAGTCCGGATGGGCAGTATTAGGAAGAGATGTAAGGCAGGGTTGCCCATTATGACCAGTGCTGTTCAACGTATATTTGGAGGAAATGATTAAGGAGGCATGGAAAGAGCTGGAGATGGGAGTGAAAGTCGGAGGGGAGTTCATAAAATCAGTTAGGTTTGCTGATGACCAGGCTATGGTTTGTCAGTCGGTCAAGGAGTTGCAAACATCATTGAGTGAATTGGAAATTCAGTGCAATAGATATGGGATGAGAATCAATATTAATGAAATTGTGCAATTTTCCAGAAAGAAAATGGCTAAGGCAAATATTAAAATAGGAGAGGAAAAAGTAGAGCAGGTAGAACAGTTAACATATCTCGAAAGTGTTTTGGACCAAAGAAGGAGAATAATTGCGGTTGGCAAAGAGGCTTTCACTAGGAGGAGGGAGTTGATGACGGGGACGTTGAGTAGGGAGGTTAAAAGACTCGTAAAAAATGTGATATGGAGCGTAGCTACCCTAGCTATGTACGGCGCGGAAACGTGGTCGCTGAAGCAGGAGGATAGACGTAGATTGGAGGCTTTTGAAATGTGGGTGTGGAGAAGAATGGAGAAGGTGAAATGGACCGAAAGGAAATAAAATGAGGAAGTACTAGAGATGGTGGGCAAGAAGAGGGGTTCGTTGGGAGAAATCCTATGGAGGAAGGAAAAATGGATGAAAGGCGTATTGAGCGATAGTGGGATGTTGAAAACGGTAATAGAGGGGAGAATGTTAGGCAAACGAGGAAAGGGCAAGAACAGGATAGGGATGTTGGACGGGATGAAGGAAGGAAGGAAGTAGACAGAGATGAAGAGGGACCTGATGTAGAGTAGGTTATTGGATTGTGTTTTGTTTGGTGTCACAAAATATTTGTTTGATAGTTGTGTCCATCCAAAAACCTATCTTAACCGGTAGATTACCTAATAATGATAAAGTCTAAAAATACAATCACATTTTTTGCATCGCTTGAGATGCCTGTGTACTTATTGTACTGAAGTCATATTCAATTGAATATATCCAATCCTGAACTTAAAAATATCCACCAACACTCAGGGTATTCATAAAATAAATTATTCAGACCATCTCCACTCCATAACACTTCCGGCGATGTTCGAAAGGGAAAGCCTTTCGACAACAGCTGACTCTCCATATAACGAAGTTTACTCTGAGATATATTGCTCTGATATCAAATGCATGAATTATCGTTAAGTTTAATGCAGTTATCACACAACCCATAATTTTCTTCGTCTTTTCGACCAGGGAAATATTTCATTTAGACTATAGAATCGACAGAAAATCCCTCATAATATTCCTTCCAGGCTCATACAGGACTAACGATTGCATTATATGTTTTGCCTAGACTTCATTTAAATGCTTGAAATCCAAGATACCCTGAAGCATATGAGAAAACAGCGGCGGGCAGTGTCGTAAGGAAATAAGCTGGGAAACCGCATTCTATGCATTATAAACTTTGGCCATGCATTTGCAACCAAGAAATAGAAACTTGATTCCAATGTTTTATTATAGGCATAAACTGTACCGTGATGTTAACTTTCATAACGTTATTTTTTGTCCTAAATATATTTAAATTTATACAATACGGTAGAGTCCCTTACTACAAGGAAAAAATATTAATTTTCTCCAATGGAGACTGATATGCAGTTCAAAGTACATTATGTACGTGGAATTGTTTCCCATTCATTTATGGACAGTTAATGGTGTCACGACTATCATGCTATTTGTCATTATTTTAAGAAAATAGACGCCAGAGATCATCGTTGGCCAATTATTATTTTTAAGCTTTTGGAGTCATTCTTCTAACTTTTCAGTGCCACCTAACGGCAGGATGGCACATGTAATAGGGAGAAAGTAGCATGAACCAACGGAAATAGACTAGTGAAAAGTTAAGTTCTAGGTAACTGCCTTGTTTCTCAGCACCAAAAGGTTACCAGAAGAATCTTTTCTTTGTAGAACTCCATGAAGCATAGGGCGTGATAATAGATAGTCACAACACACGCACCCTACCTTATCACATAATGGGATGCGTTGAGAAAAATGCACCGTTCTTTAAATTTCGCGCGATATCACCATACATGACGAAAGTTAAGCTGGGTTTCACGCCATTGGACGGTTCGACGTTACGAAGGTCACGGGAATTGACAATGTATTCAACCTCATCGTGTCGCTCAACTCGCGTGAAAGAAAACGTAGTCTACCAGGGAGCACAAGATCCGTGACCGCCAGCATTGTACTGCGGAAAAAATGGCGTTATCGACAGCGATAACACACATAAAAGATCTCTTGATCCGTGATCGTACCCTTAATCTCCTCAAGTGCAGACTGACCTACATGATCTTTTTTTTAACAACTGTGAACTTTCATTATTAGTAATATGCTCCTGTTGATGGCGTAATGTGTAGTTCATGATTTAAAATCAATTTCATGAACCGCAAGTCGTTTCCTCGACTTTCTCACTATTTGACAATGTGTTTTGTAGTAAGATTGATGAACTAAAATTAACTTTTCCTGTAACTCAAACGGGAAAACAGCACAACTTATTTAATTCCCATGTTAGCACGGAAAACTGAAACTAACGGAAACATGGAAAAAATACTTTTTGTTGAATGTCTTATTGCGATGTAATTCAACTTTACATCATTGGCAAACTGACCAGACAATTAAGTTATGTCTCCTTTCTGTACTCTGATAAAAAATATTTTCCATGTTTCCGTCAAACAAGAAACTCAGTCAATATTAATTTCATTATCTCAAGATAGTTTCTTTCTCTCGCATTAGCATCACGTTGAAGAAATGCCAATCAGAAATCTAATGAAATTTTGCCAGACGTGGGCACGTCACGTTCATATATTTACCTTAATGCTTTATGTATGGGTTGATTCTCGATTGATTTGGTTTTTCAAAATTAAATATAAAATTAATAATAAATTTTCGATCATTAAAAATTAGATTTAAAAAATGCAAAGTATCTAAAGGCATAAAGATATACAAGTATCTCTACCTGTGTAGTCCATATTCTGTACGTCAACTTAAAATATTATCGAAAATTTATGCTAAACGTCAACTTCACTACTTTTGCATGAGGAAGTGTACAAATATTCCACCAAAACATCCTATAACCCCACCAAACAAGTTGCTTTGCATTAATTAATTACATTTTCATTTCTGTTAAATCATAAATTAAATTGCTATTCATGCAATAAAATTACTGTAAAGAATGATCACCAAGGAAGCCATGTATCATATTTTGTCCAAAATTCAAAGTGATGCGTTAAGATTATACATATATCCTGTGACATTTTTGTTCTCAAGGTCTACATTAATTTCATATGCTTGGTGGTCATAAATTTTAGTTGACGGTTTGAATATAGTATACCATGGTTGCGTTTTGAGTCGCCGCGAATAGGGCATTATGTGGTTAAACATTTCTCTCGTGCGGGAGAAGCGTTGCTCCTGTTCCAAATGTACCGTAGCATCATCGACTTGTATGTGAATTTTTAATTTTAACATATATACTATTCGCCAAACGTTACATTAATTAAGATTGAAGACGAGAAGGTCAGAAACATATCGATCCAACGGATACGTAGTTATGGTTCCTCGGAATTAATATTCTCTGGCAGTTGAGCTCACATAGAAAAATATAACTGTTGTGTGTTCAATATTTTGTTCACTTTCTATCAAACAGTAGCACTTTGAGCACATGTCAATCTGTGTATTTTTTATACGGAGTAAGCTCGTTAGACGGGAAAAGTGTGAAACATTGTTAAATGATTACGTGTGTTTACGTATTAAGTACACTTTTCTCGTCTTACAATGCACTATTTACCTATCATCTTAAGCGTTGAAATAGAAAACAAGTTTTTATGCAGATGGTGATGGGTAAACAGAACATCGTAACATGAGGAAAGCAGGCGTGATTCGGAAACAGTTGAAGTTTATTTTTTTATCAAATGAAATCTATTGTTTCGCAGTAGTCTTTCAATGGTTGATTTTTATGTATCATAAGATTATGTCGAAAATTTTGGGTATCGACGGAAATCCCTTCATGTCCAGTCAAAATATCTGTGAATTCAAGGTGATTTTCTATTTTGATACACGTAATCTATCACCGTTGAGTGCCTTATGGCGTCAATATCTACAAAAAATGAAATCATATTACCACGAGCTAAATGCCAAACTTAACAAAAGATGACTCCTCACATTTCAAAGATGACTTTTCAAATGAACTTGGAGCAAGCATAGCAATACAAGTCACGGTGAAACATGGCGATATAAGTTTTAACATAAATTTCAAAAGCCTGTAGCTTAGTGATGAAATTCTCCCACCAGGTTCGGCGTCTTGTGTGTGGGGGGGGGGGAGGAGGAGGCACTGTTCTGTACAATCTGCGATCTTGATCGAGATTACCTTAATCCACTGTGAATAAATACAGCAGGAGTTTTAATAACGGAGCCAGGAGGGAAGCAGGATGACAAGTCACTGACAGCCGGGCACAGAATCCTATCTTCATCCGCTCATCATTCGTTGACGCCAGAGTTTGGCTCCAAGCAGGTACGTACATAGAGCTCAAGAGAGTTGAGAACAAACTTTTGAAATAGCCCAGTCGCTAGTTGGATCCATTCGAGCGTTTAAATTTTAACTCATTCAAAATCCTCACGCAGCAGGGCATGATTTGCAAAAGTTAGAACTGAGAAATTCATGCCCTCACATATGGCTGACTGTTGGAAATAACATTCATGCCACTGACTTGAAGGATCAAGGCTCCTCGTGGTTCCTTTGGGAAAACCTCGTTAAAAACCTTAGCTGTTTTTCTAAAGCTAGACATTTGCAGGAAACCGCAAAATTCTGATATCTTCTGCGCAAGGAAAGGAACCAACCCCACTGACCCTGCATGTACGAGTACTAATTTCGTACTGGGACCGAGTACGAAATAATTTTTTCAATTAAAAAAAAGCCTTTGGCTCGCTATCGCTATGGTGGATGGGTGTTTTGGAGTCCTTGGGGTTAACCGCGACTATATACCATTGTTGGCATTCTATTGAAACTTAATACACCGCATTGGTGCTGTGGTGAACACTGTAGACACTAATACATAACAGGGAAAAAAATTAGCTTTGGTCTCGACGGGATCACCTGGCGCATTGGGGAGAGACAGCTTTTGCGTTATAACGCCCTGGTTGTAAAGGTGATTTTTTTCCATACTATCTCGAAGAGTGGAATGACGGCATTCCTCTGCCTGCTGGTATTCAGTGGCCAGGTTAATCTTGTGTTACGGTGTTATTATGGCTAACCACATCGTTTTACGTGAACACATAACCAAGTGTTAAGAGTAGTCACTGAGGGGCTTACCGGCAGCTAGGCCATTCTCACTGTTTGGATTAGGTAGAGTTAGAATGTGTAGGGCAGGGAATGAGGGCAGAGACGATGCCCCCATCGCCATTTGCAAGTAATAAACGAAAGGCGCCAGAGAAGGAAACAGTTAAATGTCCCACACGACGGTCGGAGTGTATCACTTGAAGTTTCCACGTTGAACAAGTAAGGATCGGGACAAAACTGGAAAATACACCACCGGCGGTGTTCGACCTCGGGTCCTGAGGCGTGGCGATTCAGCATTCTTTTTCGAATGTATTTAAGTCTGACTTCTGTCAATGCGGCTTTACTTTTTATAGGCCTGAAAATTTTCGATTTTAAAAATCAATCATACGCCGTTCGATTGAGGGTGTCATATTGAAATTAAATGGTGAATATTCCATTAGTGCTACGGAAAATGACCCAATCATATCATGCCTGAGGCAGCCAAGTACAGAGGTGCGTAGGCTACTTTATAGACAACTGGAAGACTGGGTTCGAATCCTTGTTACGTCAAATGGTAGTTAGATGTCGAATGTCTACTGGCTAATGTAGGAGTATAAATCATGAATTTGCATTACTATATGTTAAATTGTGTTGTTAATTTAACCCAATATGCTTGATATTTATCCTTTTTCCATGTGTTTATGAACAAAACGATGACAATGGCGGGTATGCCATTCTAGTTCTGGCGATGGAATTCCTAACTCCACACAGTAGAGGAGGTCAAGAATTTGCAAGCATTTGACTTACAAAAGAATGAACAACAACATTTAAATACATTTGAGATCTCGACGGTTTATCGAAACCGCATGTGTATGCTAACCTCGTTTCCCTACCATATTATCTATAAGTTTATTGGCACTCCTTTTTTTTTAGGTAATCTACCGGTTAAGGTAGGTTTTTGGATGGACACAACTATCAAACAAACATTTTGTAACTCCAAACAAAACTCAATCCAGCAACCTAAACTACATCAGATCCCTCTTCATCTCTGTGTACTTCTTTCCTCCCTTCATCCCGTCCAACATCCCTATCCTGTTCCTGCCCTTTCCTCGCTTGCCCAACATTCTCCCCTCTATTACCTTCTTCAACATTTCACTTCCGCTCAATACGCTTTTCATCCATTTTTCCTGCCTCAATTTATCACAAACAAATTTATCCTCAAACAATTTATCTGTTTATATTTGTTCATGAATCTAGTCATCATCTCATTTTGTATTTATTTTTTCTCAAAACCTCAAATTTCACTTCGATGCATTTTGGTTCACGATCACTTGTAACTGATGTGGGAATAGAAGTCCGCTTAGGTACTCGCGTCCGTAAGATTTTGAACTGTGTCGCCCGCGATACCAGCTTCCTTCTCACCACAATAAATAGGTCACCGTATCTCATGAGGTATTAATCTCAACCGCAATTAGCAATACGCTTTGTATTTATCACCATGACACACTTGCTTGTTTGCACGTTTTCAAAGTGCGAACTGAGAAAACTTAAAATATGTTATTCTTACCCCAATAGAAGCGACGCAAGTCGGTAAATCGTAACAGATCAATATGGGCGGGGGATTAGGGTATAATTTAACATGAATTTCGACAAGTTTTTTTTGTTTTACTGCACATTTTTTAGCGGTGGTTCGTTTTGCCACTAAAGAATATCTATCGATGGGCATGGAAAATATTGTGTTCCGCTGAGGAGATGGGCGAAGACTGAGGATTGACAGGAGTTGGTAGAACAAATGACATTCGTAATGATGCTTATCTAGATAAAATGACATCTTGCGTTCCTGATAAACAATCGCAAAGTTTTTAAATATCATCTTACAAATCGTTAACACCGACTAATGATTGATGGGCTCGTTGACGATGGGACGAGAATGACGTATCCCTTCCAATCTCTTTTAAATACGTACTTCGTGACTCTGGGGAATGCAGGGATTGTAACTACCTTTTGTCAAACTAAATATGGAAAATATTAGGTGGTAAAAGTGCTTTTACACGTTGATACAGGTCAAAAACTTCACTAACTGCCATTTTGGTAGGATATCCACGCCCAAAAGTCAAGAGGCAGATTGATTAGACGCAGGTCGGGTAAGATTCGTTGCATAGAAGCTAATTCATGTGATATTAGCATAAAAACGCAAGTATATCCTGATCAGCTGTCAAATTATCATGAACAATCTATGGAAAACTTTTTAGGGGATCAATCTAAGCAAAATGAATTAGGAAATTTACATATATATTTAAATCCCGTGTCTCATCCATGTCGTAAAAAGGTGTGTATTTTTTCTCTTATTACATGCATAGAACCTTGGATTGAGAGAGGTTTAACAAAATATAATGTGTCCATACTCAAGTTTGGCATTACTCTTTACCTTTCTTTATTGAATCTACGCTTTGCGTTTAGCAGTAGTTTCAGTTTAATGGAAAATACTGCATTACTCAATTTTTCGATGGTTATTTCCTCATTTCTACGTTACCCAAATACAGAATAATGATTTTGCTTGAATTTTATGACTTAGATATTTCCTCTGTTTATCTGAGTATTTCCCACAGTTTATGGCAAGGCATGTATGAATTTATTGTTTGAACGAATAAGTAAACTCAAGATTCCAACAGGAATCAAGGTTTGTCGCCATTAATCCAATATGAACCGACTCGATTTGAACCTTGAAGAAGGATTTTTAGTTTTTTTCATATATTCCACCTACCTATGGTTGAGCATTTGTGCATATTGATTTATTTTATAACTTTCGATTTGGTGAGTTACTTTATTAAATAATGAATCAGGATTTTATTCTGAATACAGCAGTTTGAGAGTCAACAACAGTAATATTAAATGTATTGAACTTGAATTTTGCTCGCAGTTAAGTGTAGTTTGTCAAGTTAGCAGAATAAGACATTATTTATTCAATTACTCCATAATAGTCACATGGAGAATAATTTTACTTCTCAAATAGAATTGGTCATTGAAGCAGGATGATAAACGATAAATGATCCTGCCTCCTTACATAAGGAGGCAGGAAAAATGGGCGTATTGATCGGCAGTGGGATGTTGAAAAATGTAATAGAGGGGAGCCTGTAAAATATTTATAATAATAATCACAACTTCTCGTGTAGCGTTGGCACTTTCCTTGAGTTTTCGTTGGTTTCTTTCACCTTCCACCAGTTTCGTCCACAATATCATTCTGTTTATCGCAGCAAATAGCATTTTATAGCAAAAACGACCAATTTAAATAATAGGTGAAATAGGTATTAATGTGGGAAAATATATCTAAATATGGAGTGCCCCGAGGGTAACTCGACTTACGATTAATCGCATTACAGTCCAAATTCAGAGAGCAAATCTTCGAATAGGTACCCAACTTATCATTCACACTCAATAATTTATGAAACAGAGAAGACACTATTTTACATGATTTATTATTATTGTTATCTGCCAAAGGTTGGAAAGGAAATTGAAAGAGTACAAATTCCCTTTCCATGCCACATTTCCCGAATAACTTGGAAATGAAAACCTGGCCATCGACTTTCGAAATTAGGGGTCAAATATCATAAAATTATTTCCAGAATGAGTACGCATGAGAGACCAACCTAAATTGCAACGCCTACTTGCATGGAGGTTATGAGTTACCCCATCTTCATCTACATCTACATAAATACCCTGCGAGGTACCAAAAAGGTGTGTGGCAGGGGGTGTAGCACCATGAGGGAAGGGTAAGGGTTGAGGGGGTTGGGGGTTAGGTGAGGAAAGGTGGGGGGGAACCTGTAAGAAAAAATATATAAATATACATACATTTATGCACATATATACATATACATACATATACATACATGCATACACACATGTATACATATCCTCGCGCAGTCCCAAACCTGTACGTTAATACTTATTGTAATGAGAGGTCCAAGGCCCGAGAAATGGATGAGAACAAGATATGCTGAGGGAGGGAATGAAAGACATCTGGAGCGAGGGCAGATTTCAGAGGAAATCCAAGAAAGGAATATTTATTGCACTGTAAGGAACAGGGGAAGAACCTATGCTGCGGGAAGAAATAGCCTGGTGATATTATTTTTTGGTAGTCTACCGTTTACAGTTGGCTTCGGATGGATATAAACCTAGCACCCTTGAATTTCTTACATTACAACATACCCTTTTTCAATTCCGCTTGCACTTAACCTCCCTTCACTCCGTCCAACATACCTATACTTTTCCTACCCCTTCCTCGCTCGTCTCACGTTCTACCCTTTACCACAATTTTCGAAATTCCATTGCCATTCAAAATGCCCTGCATCCTCCTTTGGACTTCTCCCAACAATCCCCTTCATTCCCCCGCCTAGTGCCTCTTCGTTTGTGATCCTACCCGTCTCTTCTACTTTTTTCATTCTTCTCCCGACCTGCATCTTAAAAGCCTCCAATCTACGCCCGTGCTATTGTTTAAATAGCCAAGTTACGGGGCCGTACAAAACCACGAACCACATACAAGTGAAAGTTTTCACTAGGTAATCTTTCCTTTATCAGCCTCCACTTCAGTCCCAAAACTTTAAACCTTATGCGAGCTTATTCTTCTGAAGTAACTCTCCTTTTGATGTCTCTACTACAATGACCATTTTAGTCTAAAACGCCTCTAAGATAGGTTAACTGTTCTATCTGCTCTAGTTTTTGCCCTCCTTTTCTAACGTTTCGCTTATCCTTTATTTATCTCTAAACACCATAACCGTTTTGTTTACATTTATTTTCATCCTGTAGCTATCATACTGATTTCCTAATGCGCTCAGTAATGATCGTAATTCCTTGTCTCATTGGTTAACTGAACCCTGATCATCCACAACTATAATTGATTTTATGGATTCACAACCTACTTTCACTTCTACCCCCTGCCCTCCCCATGCCTTTCTTACCATTTCCTCATTATGTATCGTATATTAAAAAGAACAGGTGATAATGGACACCCCTGTCTTAATCTTTTTCCCAACACTGCCCATTTAGACTCTCCATCTGCCTCTCGCACCTGAAAAAAACTATGAGATGCACAGGTTACGGATAAGTCTCCTAATCCTCCAGTGTACTCCCGTCTTCTGCAACAAATAAATTAATTCCACTAATTTACTCAAAATTCTTCTCCAAGTCTAATAAACGAACAAATGCATCCTGATTAAATTATATACTCCCCTCTATTAGCGATCTCATTACTGCTATGGTATCACTCGTGGCTTTCCACTTTCAGAGCCCAAACTGATCGTCCCATAAATAATCCCCTTTCTCGCAAACACCTTCCTCTTCATCCACTTATTAATGATGCTGAGAACCACCTCAGCTGCGTGCGAAATCAAATGTCTTGTTCTGCTGTCCTCACATATGGCTGCCTTCCATATTTTGAGATAAGATGGCGTGCTAAAATACTCGTATGGCGAGCCAAATTTTGAAAACAGCAGTTTTAATAGGAGCGTGTTACCCGTAGCTACTGCTCATCCTATTCAATTGAGCCTCGTGGTATCAAGGGGTGTGCTGAGCACATACCCTAGTTGTCTGTTTGGTATGCAGAAACTGTTCTGTGGACTGACCTTAGCCAATGATCAATATACCATTGTAATTGGTCGGAATTTCCATGCAACTTCGCCATTTCTTGACCCTGAACTGTTTGTTTGATAATTGGTCTCCGTGAAATTGAGAGTGCATGACGCAAAGCACGATCTAAATGAGACAGATGGAAGTATTAGTGCAGATTAAGAGAACATTATCAATTGAAAAAAAAACCTTAGCAATTCTTCCTTTTCAACGGCTATCTTTATCATCAGACGCAACAGATAATCAGAACGAGATTTTTGCTCATTTTTTATGCAAAAGCTCAATGACCTTGAATAAAGGCTTTTGATTAATAATGCGGTGTTCACGTAGTTTTCACAGTTCTCACGGTCAAACGTTTTTTTTTAACGTGGGATAAATATCGCTCTCTGTGCGATGCATTTCGAGTGCCTATGCCGTAAAATTTCGTTTGAGAAATCGGAAAATTTACTTACGTCTGATTATGGCTTTAAATTATCTGTTAGCCAATCGTATAATAATTTCCCTTGGGCCTAAGATAATTCTACACTGATACCGGTGTCCCAATGACGTTAGTAGTCAACGGATATAATAGCACCCACGCCACACTGGGATTGAGTGATAAACAAAAAATCTTCATTAGGCTAACATCAGCTTTCATTAGTAATATGGATGCAATATTATGCAATAATACGATTAACGTGCATTGAGTTTCCTGGTGTATCAGCACGCTGTATAAAACCTCTTTAACGGCAACGGTATGTGCTATTTCGAGATAGTTTCTTTAGAAGAGACAATAAATTGTTTAGAAGAGTGACAATAGGTTTGAAATATTACTTTCAGGATTTTAACTTTGAATGTTTCGAGGGATTAAACGGGAAAAAAGAACGGAATAATTTATATGCTGAGCCTCAAAGCAGCCAGAAGATGAATCTGAGGTTTTTTAACAAAGATTCTTCAACTACTTGTTAAGAAATTATAACACTATTATGTAAAGCGACGTGAACACAGCCCCCGTAAAATTAGTTTTATAATGAATCCTTCCTAAACATTGACATAAATGCAACCATTGAATGTTTAGTTGCGACATGTTTGAGTAAAGCGTTAGTCTGTCTACTGAAAGACTCATCTGGGCAATGAGCCTGAGCAAAATTAGGTAAAGCCCAAGAATTTTGATTATATTTAATTGTTATTCTAGGGTTTATGGTATATTGTGGATTGACATAGACTATACAACAGTACAGCGACACATTTCTTTGCCTCTCGTAAAAATATCATACAACCTGACTTTCAACCACTTCAATAAACCTTTTTTCAATTCCACATGCATCCTTCCTCCCTTAATTCCGTCCAATATGCCTATCATAATCCTGCCCCTTCCTCGTTTACATAACATCCTCCCCACTATCACAGTATTCAACATCCCATTGCTACTCAATATATGCTTTGCATCCATCTTTCCTGGATCCTTTGAATTTTTCCCAACAATCCTCTCTCCTCTCCCACAATATACGCGTGGTTCTTCGTCTGTTTTCCTTTCCGTCAATTGTATCTTTATCTATCCTTCTTCACATCTACATTTCAAAATCTTCCAATATACGCCCATCACCCTGCTTCAATAACCATCGTTTCTACGCCGTAAAAAAACCACATTCCACATCAAAGTTTTGGCAAGGTTTTTCTTAACATACTCACTCAATGTCCTGTCATCAATTCCCTACTCCTTGTGGAAGCTTCTTTGTCTGGGTTAATTTAACATTCCTCAGGGTTTATCACGAAACAATCGTAACTATCACCAAAAACAACTTTCGGACTCAACACTGTTATAATGATCCTTCCTTAATATTTCCCATTACCGTCAGATTTCAGGGCAGAATCCGAGGGGCCGGGTAATCTGAAAGCAGCGGACCATATTGGACGTGCTGACTATCGGTGGTGCTCATTCCTCGAACGCTGAGGGTACTCCCCGAAAAACAAAATGATCGCCTCAACCTGCGGAAACTGCTCCTTTGTGGACACCTCCTACCTGGCCAACACTTGTGGGCCGGGTTTCGCCGTCTTCATGGGGATGCTGGAGGTCCTGCTCACGTCGCGGTGCGATTTCAACCAGGCGTGCTCCCGTCTCGGTCAGAATGACCTCTCCTACTTGGACGAAGAGTACGACTTCATAGTTGTGGGTGCGGGGGTGGCGGGCCCCGTGGTCGCATCGCGTCTCTCGGAGCCGAGGGACAACGGGGGAAAGCCGTGGACGGTCCTCCTGATGGAGGCGGGACCAGAGGAGCCGACGATATCCTCGATACCCTCGTTCTGTTTCGCCGCCCGTAACACTTCTCTCGACTGGAATTTCTACAGCGATGAGAAGACGGCCTGCTACTCGACGGGCAATAAGTGCTGGTGGCCGAGAGGGAAGATGGTGGGAGGCACGGGTGCTATGACGGTTAGTCAAATTCAATTAAACTTTCCTTGAGTTCAGGGCTGATCAAACACACTTGGAATGAATGCATCCTTTGTGCACATCCCAGTACTATGCACGCCATTTTTGCGTAGATGTCTTTTGAGCCGAACGAAAAACCTCCGAGACACAATAATTTGAACTGTATCAGATGGGTCCATAATCCCTTAGCACAATGCGCTTCGACGATTAAATCAGATCCGTACATAAGTATTCATAAATAGAACTGTGAACGACAAATCGTGAATACTGGTAACGTTCAAATAATTCGCGTAGATGTAACAAGAGATGGCACGCTGATCACTGTATGCGATCACCGTATGAGTGTGACCTCATGTGTGGTGTATTCATTTAATTGCCTTATCCTAATCTATCAGAAAATCTATTTAATGACTTTGTTGGAAAATGGTTGACGTAGATTATCCGATAAATGAAGATAAATGATCGAAATAGGAAACAAGCGTGGGAGTTTATTATTGTGAAACGCTTAGTGACGACGAGTTTAAATTTGTTCATTCCCTCAATTACAGTAGTTGCATAGACATTTGTTTATATTTATATCGCTTTTTTCTCCACAAGAATTCTTCGCTATAGTTAAGAGGATTAAGAATAAAAAATCAGAAGTAGATCGGAGGCTTTCGCAGCTGTTGAGAGATGCAGAGGTGGTTCTCGGGCTAGACTGCGTGAGAGACATTTTTGGCTCAACGTTTCTCTCCCGTTGCAGGGAGCGTCTTCAGGAGCGAAGACGCTCTTTAAAGCTCAGCTGAAGACGCTCCCTGCAACGGGAGAGAAACGTTGAGCCAAAAATTTCTCTCACGCAGTCTAACCCGAGAACCACCTCTGAAAAAAATCAGAAGGTTTTACCCTGCAATCAGGTAAATGACTCTTCAAATACTATGTTTTCTTCGCAGGGGATGATGTACACCCGTGGTAGTAGTCTCACGTACGACGACTGGGCAAATGCTGGGAACACAGGATGGAGTTTTGAAGAGGTGCTGCCTTTTTTCAAAAAGTCAGAGCACTTAGTGGACCCAAGCATTGGCGATGAAGGATATCATGGATTTGATGGACCGATGCTCGTACAGAGATTTCCATACCGACCTCCGTTCGCAGATGACCTCATCAAGGCTGGGGTAAGTCTTCAGTGCGTACATTTAAAAGCTACTCGCTGAGAACTATTTTTACGTTTTGCTAACATTGAGAACGCAAGTGAAACTGTCAATGTTCAAATACAATACAGCAATTACAAAATACATGTGTTAAAAGTGGGTTTACCTACTCGTTCATATTCATTCAATTAAATGAAAGACCTTTATACGTATACCAATTGCTTCAAAAAAAGAGGAAATCCTTTCAATGATAGTGATCATTGACAGTAGGAAAACAACAGAGCACGCGATGATTTGTAATCTGGATGGAAGATAAGATTTTAATGATACTTATTCGTACTTACCCAAAAGAAAATTCTTTTCGAGTTTAACCGCATTAATTTCAACGACTGATTTGCTCAATAAGACTATAAATAAAGGAAGCATAGATGAGAGGTGTTACGGGGTAAGACCACGTGAATTACACACAAGAGGTTACGAAAAATATTAGCTAAAGGAATTATGATGCAATGAAAAGATTTGCTGCTGACAAGATAGCTTGAAGAGCTGCTACGACAAATCAATAGTCGAAATAATAATAAACGATGATGATGATGTTTGTCCATGATTTTTACTACATTACATTACATTTTGTCTCAAACATCCTTGGATTACCGAGTAAATGATCCAATTTTCTACTCCGTAATTTTTCATGAAACTACGAAACCCTTGGATAAGAAGACTCGATCTACAGGGTTCGTCCGGAAAATAAGTTTATGATGCTCATTGTCTTTTTTGACAAAAGGGGAGTCGTCCACTACGAATTTGTACCTAAACGACAAACTGTAAATGCTGCATTTTACGTCCAAGTGCTCGACAGGCTTCGAAAACGAGTCGCCCGCGTCCGGCCAGCGATCAACCGTATGACTGACAACCTGAGCGACAATGCGCCGTCTCACACCGCGCTTGTCGTGTCGGACTTCTTGGCCAAGCACGGCGTGGCAACGCTGCCGCACCCGCCCTGCAGCCCGGACTTGGTACCACCGGACTTCTTTCTGTTCCCGAAGATAAAGAGGAGTTTGAAAGGAACGCGATACGGGACCTTGGACGCCGTCAAAGAGGCCGTGACGACGTGTCTTCGAGAGGTTCCCGATGATGCCTTCGCGGGAGCGTTCCAGGAATGGGAACGCCGCTGGAACAAGTGTATCGACTCACAAGGGTCCTATTTTGAGGAATATTAGCTTAAGATATGTAAAAGTGTAATAATTTTTTTTCCTGAGCTCAGTACACTTATTTTCCGGACGAACCCTGTATTTTATCGGAATGTGCATTTACCATTTTACAAATATCCTGACAATTATGAGAGGGATGCTAATGAGTTCAAAGTTGAATTGGGGAGAAATGTTGAGGATCTTAGCTGGTGAACTCCGTGGGCAAAAGATTATAAATTCGATCACGGATTGCATTCCCAAAGTTAATTATTCGATAGTATCCGCGAACCAATTGTCAAGTAACGGGTTAGAGTAAAGGGTCAAAAGTGACCTCAGCCGTGGACGAATTTAAAATAAACAGGGACTGCAACTACGATTCATATGTCAAAGGAGTTTTCCCTCGTCGTATCAGAATAGAATAATCATTCATCAAAATGTATTGCCGATTCCAGTGCGGTTTCTATTCAAATTGTTTTGGAAATGGCGGAATAAAAACATGTGCAGTTCTCCTCTTATTTAAGTTTAGATGTACTGCATCATTGTTAAGTGAAGACTTCACATAACAATTACCAACATGTGTTGAAAATAAGATGGTAGGGGGAAAAAGAAAGGGATCAATCCGGAAGGGTCGGTTACGTCTGTGGGAGAAACCCACGAGTTGGGCAACTTAATACACTTAAGGCTCCTTAATGGCTTCAGTTTTCCTATTTACAGGTTTCTCTCACACCCGTCTCGCCCGGATTGATCCCTTTCTCTCCCCCCCCCCACCAACCTACTATTTTGAACACACACATCTTTAATAGTAATGTGAAAGCTTCACTTAAAAATCATGTGATGGAAATATTCGTGATCAAAACTTAAATAAACGGAAAACTGCAATTATTTTTGTTCTGTTATGAACGGTCCCACTTAATTACACCTGAGTCCCTATGGTATTTTTCACGGGGGCTCTCACGAGGTTCAAGCCAGGGCCACAGGCAGAAATCTCGGTAATCCAAGAGCTAAAAGGCTATTTTAGGCGCCTACGTAAGTAACATAAGCCTGGGAGATGTGGTGACGGTGTGAATGGGTGGGTTGGAAGAAGGAGGAACACTAAAGATAGAGAAGGAAGCATGAATTTGCGTGGAGATGGGCAAAGCAAAGTAAACTTCACAGACCAAGCAGCAACACGAAAGAACACAAAAAACCAATATGCCATGAAACGAATTGCGATTCCGCTCGAATTCTAGACAGTGCGCCGAATGTACTGAGCATTACCGCATGCAAATTAGCAGTTGGATTTGAATGACCCTTTTCCTAAATTGTCCTCTCCCGCAAAGAGGCCTATCAATTTTGAAGCATCTTTCACGAGCTCGCATTTTTCACAACAGGCCGAGATGGGTTTCAACTCAGGAGACTTCAGTGGCAGGAACCTGAGCAACTTCGGCATCGCGCCCGTTATGGTGGACTCGACGAGCCTCCGCGCGTCCACCCCTAGGGCATTCCTCCGTCCCCACGTGAACGACCGACCGAACCTCCGACTGGAGACCGAAGTGCACGTCACGCGGGTGCTCATCGACGAATCCCTCGGCCGTGCCACCGGAGTGGGCTACTTGCGCGGCGGGAAGGAGCACATAGTTAGGGCGAGGAAAGAGGTGATCCTGTCCGCTGGGACCATCGGCTCCGCCCAGATTCTCATGAACTCCGGCATCGGGCCCAAGGAGGATCTGGAATACATTGGCCAGCAAGTCGTCTTTGACGTTCCGGGGGTCGGTCAGAACCTACACAACCACGTCTCCGCCCCTGTCACCTTCACCATCGACGACGACGATTACCAGACCCTGACCAATGAATCGATTCGGGAGTTCTTGGGCTCGAGGACGGGGCCGATGGCGAGCACCTCTCTCACCCAGATGACGGCTTTCCTGCAGTCCAAGAACTCACGGGAGGGTGTCCCCGACATACAGGTGAGGAAGCCGCTGCCTTTATAGTGACGCGGGTTTGATTATTGATGGTGGGAAGATGATTAACTGCGACCGACGGGAAACTTTTGTTGAGCGCGGAAAAGGGATGATATCAATAATAATAATAATAATAATAGAATTTTAGACGGCACAAAGGCATATAGAAAGAACATATACGTGAAGGTCGTATAACTCGAAAGTTGTGAAGAGAATCTGTCGAAAATGTGATTTATGAAACCATGCTTCGGTGCCACAGATTTAAAAATCCATCCAGAATCTTCCTTTAACTGGTAGGTCTGGTAATACGAAGAATAAAATAAACTTAATAAAGGTCACAAAAGCTTTCATAGACTAAAATTTTATGAATGAATTTAACTCTATAAAGTGAAGAATGAAAAAAAAAATTAAGTTAATCAGATGCTACAGCAAAATCATCCGTCTTCAAAGAAAATTTTAATGAAAATTTAAAAATATTAATTTTAGGATGAATTGGCCGAGAAATTCTGTCTGAAAATAATTATTAAGGTTGTATTCTTTTTCGCTTCGAAGGAAAATGGAGAGAAAAATAGAAGACATATTCTTATAATATACGTAAAAAAAGAAACATTTTTTATCTATAGCTGTTTTCTTCATAATTAGTTACAAATGGTGCCTCGCCCATTCAGATTGCTTTCTGTTGGTAGTTCACAAAGTAGGTGGTTCAATGATGCCAGTATTATTGGGAGAGAGACGCTATTCCTCACTGTGACTAAGCAATACTGCTTCATGACAAGCTGAAATTGCGTGTTAATTGATAATTCTCACGCAATCTACAATAATTGTTTTTTACTCATTATTCGTGATTTTTACGAGTCTAAATTAAACATTAGGTCCGCTCTGTGGACTATATCAACGCCTGTGGATATAATCGTGAGTTATAATCCCAACGGATATTAACGCTATGACTATCAAATCACTTTGGTAGAGTTAGGACGCAAAGTGATCTAGATTGAATTTGTCTTCAATTTACGGTGCAGTAATAAGCACATCCTCACACCCCACATCAATTTATTGACCAGTTTCTATTTACCCTACTGCGACAGGTGTTCTTTGACGGATTCGACGCCAACTGCTCCGCGACGGGCGATCCGAAAGAATGTGTCAATGGTCAGCCCGGTCCCTGCACAGGTCACCGGAGGCGAATCGTGGCGAGACCGACGCTCGTAAGCCCCTACAGCAGAGGTCACCTCATGATCAAGGACACCAGCCCGATGACGACCCCGTACATGAGCGCTGGATACTTCACGGACGAAAGAGACGTGGATGCCTTGGTGGACGGGATGATGCAGATAGCCGAGAGACTGCCGGCCACCGCGGCGATGAAGAAGTGGGGGATGGTGCTGGATGACACCCCATCCCCCGGGTGCGAGGACAAGACTTTCGGTACGGCCGATTACTGGAAGTGCACGGTGATGCAGGACACAGGGCCGGAGAACCACCAGTCGGGGACGGCCAAGATGGGTCCCGCGGAGGACAAGTACGCCGTCGTGGACCCCCAATTGAGGGTTCACGCTCTGCCTAACCTGCGAGTGGCCGATTCTTCCGTTTTCCCTCAGGTGCCCAACGGCAACCCCATACCGGCGGTCATAATGGTCGCAGAGCGGTGTGCCGATTTCATTAAGCAGACTTACCCTGATTAGTGGCCCGGTGTTTTTTTTTCCTTCCTCGAAAAGAGGGGAAAAGGTTTCAGGACCGCATCGTCAGACGTCACTCAAGTCCGCATATACTAAATATGTCACAGTTTAGGTAGAAAGCTCTCCAGCTGTTTCCGTTGGTCGTTACTTTGAGCTACCATTTCATAAATCAGGGTTTGCGACGCTGAAGACTGCTCGGCTGGTGTTGGGCGTCGCAAGTTAAAACCAACATCCTCGTCAACATCAAAACGCGCAGAATACGGGTCATAACTGTCTTCCGCCGCTGCTGCAGCCATAAAAAGGTGGGTCATGTCGGTGACGAAAAAACGGATGCGTGAAAATATAGCTAAGGACACATGTAACCTTCGAACGATTCTTGAATGTTTAGGTATGAACAGAAAAATCCTCAAGCCCTAAATAGAAGAGCAACTCGATCAATAAATTATTTATTCTGATCTGTAACAAGGGTTCACTTACACCTAACAAACAAATGACGATACGGACTTCAGTTTCTGGAGAAGCAGATTCGGAGGGCGAGGAGGTCTCCGGGACCAAAATCTTCGACGAGTCGGGGAATACGAAGAGACGCGAGACTTCGTCATTTGCATCGGTGGTGGTATAGGAAAGTTGTTCAAAGTTTAAATTCAGTCTCTCCGATGCCGCTCCTCCCCCCAAAAATTGTTTGCTCTCTTTTCAACAGTCGCATCTTATCCCCCTCCTCCGGTTAGAAGGCGTCTTTAATGGTAAAAAACCTTTTCCAACCAAAAACTTCGAAGTTTGCTAGTTTTTGAGAGGAGGTTCATTCGGATCTCTCCTCATTTTTCAATCTAGTAATAGAATTAGGCAACACGAGGGTTCTTCATTCGCTGGAAATTGTATTTTATTTCATTTCCAATTCCTTAGTGAACGTAAAAAAAATGCCTCAAATGATTCCTAATCCGCATCGGATGTACGCAAGTTTGTATGAACAATGCGGTTTGAACTTGGGTACTCACAGAGACTACGATCCCCTATTTGATTCCCTTGGTTTACGGAATTCTTCTCTAGGTTTCTCTAGGTAAAAAAATAAAAAAAAATTGAATGTGGACAAAAGACAGATGTGGTAAGCAGCCAATCTAATTTTGAAATCAGTCACTTGGACTATTTCATCACCCGAAAGAAGACTCAACATTTTACTCGAGATGAGTGCTTTAATTTTTTTCCTGCACCTAAATATTTCACTCCATATGTTGATGAAAATTCTTCAGCATATCAGCAATAAAATATTAACATGTGTATTTTAATTTATGTGATAAAACTAAAAAAAACTGATTTTTTGTTTTTCTCTGCTTTACCTTTGGGACCCTGCTACATATTATTCTTTACTAACATCACACCGACTAGTACCCGCATAGTAGGGTACAGCCTTTAATAATACAATTGTATGAATGTAGTTGATGATTATTTCGCAAAAGGATGGACAATAGAATCGTTTTCAAAAGAGTTGTACGAATTGTCTGAGGAGAAAACATGCAATATGTATGTAGTCCCATTTTCTCATTTTTCAGGAGGAAACCCAAGTGCTCAGAATCTTATAATAACTACGTATCGAACACCACGCTCTTGACTGGAAGGCATTCCGTGCTGAATAGATTCTCCAACAACAATTTCATTTACTTTATAAAATTAGAGGAAACTCCAAGAGCCATAAAAAAATGATTTGGACGATTATGCTCCGTTAGATCGTTTCTTTCTAACCTTATTCGCCCAATACGTTCCCCTAGCAGCGCTTTCATGTAGGGACTCCATCGTTGGTCGAGGCAGACGGCCCATCACTCTTCGTTCTTCCGTCTTTGGACTTGGTAAAAAATTGGGACTAACTGCGGAGTTTTTTTCCAGCAGGAAAAATCCCACGTAGAAAAGGCGTTAAAAATGTAAGATGGGTGAGTAGAAGTCCCGTTGTCACACAAGTACTTTTTCCGTAGCAAATTATCATATTCTGACAATCACGTATTTCGGGAAAATTTTCCCTTTTTCATTACCCTGAATGAACTTATTAATCGCACTAAAAACCATTTTTATATTTTTATATTTCTGGTATGGCGGCACCATATAAATAGAAAAAAAAAAAATATATATATATATGTATGTATATATGTATATGTATATATATATGTATGTGTGTATGTATATATATATACATATATATATGTATGTATATGAATATATATTGAATGTATATATATATGTATATATATACATTCAAATACGAAGTCCCGCCATACGGCGCACAAATATTCATTCAAACATAGAAATAGGTATAAGGAAAGGGGATAGGAAAACACATAAAAGGCGAACACAGGACATGTGGGGAAGGCGGTTTTTGAGCAGATCACGAAAGTAAAAATGTTTCCTTGACCGGGATTTGAACACCGGATCTTCCACTTGCCGGGCGGATGTGCTACCATTACACCACCGAGGAAACTTAATTTACTTTGAGATCTGCGATGTTTTTAAGACGCCCGTTGTTTTTGTCTATTTCTCCTTTGGTGGGTGGAACAGCTCCCTAAAGCCTTCCTTTGGCAAATGATTCGGAGCACTTGGGCGTCTTAAAAGCATCGCAGATCTCAAAGTAAATTAAGTTTCCTCGGTGGTGTAATGGTAGCACATCCGCCCGGCAAGTGGAAGATCCGGTGTTCAAATCCCGGTCAAGGAAACATTTTTACTTTCGTGATCTGCTCAAAAACCGCCTTCCCCACATGTCCTGTGTTCGCCTTTTATGTGTTTTCCTATCCCCTTTCCTTATACCTATTTCTATGTTATACATATTTCTATGTGATATGTATTTCTATACATATACATTTTCACACATTATCAAGTTTCAATGGCAGGTTGGAAGGCACCTACCATGGCAGTGACACAATTGACAAGGTATCAGGGCTCAAGCCTGAGTAAAGTCCATAAAATCCAAACAGGCATGTGTTTATCTCCTCCCGGAAAAGTTAAGTGATAAAACTGTAGCCATAAAAACGGCCATATATCAGCACTCCCAATTGAATGCTGGGGGAATGGGGGAGCTCCCTCCATGTACATGTATATGGCAATGTCTGATACTGCAACACAAGTGTCATGACACTTGTACACGTATATTATATGAATTAGAAATAAAAACTGAATTATATTTTGTTTAAATAAGTAAATTTCAGAAAATATTTAAAATATATTAAAATAATTGTAACTCAAAAAAATTTCAATGGAAATTGTAGATTACTTAGTATTGTTTGGAAAATGTAGAAGATGTGGAATATACGAATGTGGTTTAACAAATTTAGGAGGTATTTTAGAGAAAAATGGGTGTGGTTAGAAGGAGATGAGCTGCTTTAATTTGTCCAGGAAAGCCCCAACAAGGAGGAAAATGATGAAAGACATTCTGTAGAGAGCATAGTACTGTGTGTCTTATAAACTTGGTTGTTGAGTCAAGAGCCATAGAGACTCTAGGGAAGCTTGAGGCTATGGGAAATAATAGAGCGAATAGGCTGGTTGGAGATGATGCTTTAAGTGTGATGGGTGAAGAGGGATAGCTGCTCAGTAAAATAAAAACAATTGCAAAAAAATGTAGATTTTGGAAATATAGAGAGGTATTTGGGTGATGAACGCCATGAAAGAGGGGAAAATGTTGTACAGGATATTCTTTTTGGGTAGTTTAAAGGCTGATAGAAAGCAGAAAGAATTGTAGAGGAAAATAATGGAGGGTATATAAGAGTTTAGTCTGAATTAAGTACTCACAATATGCCATACTGCCATATCTTATGAATAGATAGCTATGATGATGTTGTAATGAAATGTGAATAAAGATATGGGAAACATGTTATATAATTGCTAGATGGTATCAAGAGATCTAAGAAAATGAAAAAATCACTGATCAGTAAAAATATATTATCATGACATATTACAGGTCAGAAATTAGCATAATTTATTTCCTAAATTATCTCTTGATTTGTGAATGTACTTATAAAATACAGTTTAGTAGTTCCTTCTGTAGTGTTTTAGAATTTCCTTTAAATGCAGCAGATCATTCAACATGCTGTTTTATGTTTGTATCAAGCAAATTTCAGCAGTCCATGGAAGACAATTGGTTTGGTAGAATAGACAGATTCATTCTAGCCTCTGAAAGAAAGTTCATATTTTCCACAAACTTTGATTCAACTATGTACACGTATCTTTAAGAGTGTCATATTTCCTTATAAGTTCTCAATGATTCCTTTCTTTAAGTTAATTATGTATTTTCTGCTTCACTGGAAGGCTTTATGCGCTCTTCCAAGTAATGCCAAGCTTATTGCATTCTTAATATGCTTCTAAGTGTCCTCATGTTTATTTTCAAATGTGTCCCTTTTTCTTTTATATTAATAACACCATTAATCATCACCATCATTGGTCATCTACCATGGTTGGCTGGTCTATGGAAGCCTCTTCACCACAATGTATTCCTTTCCTGTGCCCACCTCTTCATTTCCTCATACTAATCACCCTCTTCCACATTGTCCATCATTTTGACCCTCCTCTACTCTCTTCTGCTCTCTCTTATTGGTTCAATGGAAGAAGGGACCATTTGGTCTCAATTTAATGCAAATAAAGACCTCTATCTATCTATCTTGCTCACTTATCCCTATCCCCCTTCCTCACTCTCCCTCTCTCCTAACCATTTATACATTCCTCACCCGGTCTGCCAATTTTGTACTCAGCATTCTTCTCCATACCCACATCTCAAACACCTCCAGTCTATCCAGGTCCCTTTTTAATGCAGTCTATGTTTCACAGCTACATATCTTAACAATCCACACAAAACACTTGACCAGCCGTTGTCTTAGCCCAATATCCATTTTGCTACATACACCTTCCTGTTGAAAGCTTCCTTGGTCATTATTCTACCATTACCAAGATACTTGTACCTCTCCACCTGTTTCAGCCTTTCTCTTTCTGCCTCAATATGTATTTCATCATCTCCATTTATATTCATTCTGTAATCTTGCTCTTGTTTATCATCAGAGCATACTCCTCATTATGTTGTTCAGATGTTGCAACAATCCATTTAATTCTTATTCATTCATGGCAAAAAGGATCCTGTCTTCAGCAAACCTGATGCTCACAATCCTTCTTCCTCTAACTGATACTAATTTATCTTCTGTTCAGCATGTTCTGACCATAACATCCACATAAAGATTGAAGAGGGTGGGGGAGATACAGCACTCCTGCCTTTTCACCAATCTAATACATTTCCAATCAGTCTTATGTCTTATTAGTTCACCATAACATTTTCTTTTCGAATTTTCATAAGTTTTTCCCATCATACTTAATTAAAGACTTGATGAAATCAACAAAGAATGCACACAAGCCTTCCCTCTTCTCCAGACATTGCTCCCTGATGGTACACACTACTCCTATTGCATCTCTTGTGCCCATTTCCCTTCTATAGTCATACTTTTTCTCCACTGTGTTCTCCTCCATGAGTTTGTTCAGCCTTCTTTTGAGTACTCTTAACAATACCTTTGCTGCATGAGTAGTGACATTTATGATATGGTGCTCCTCAAACTGTACCTTTTTTTTAGGGAATGAAATCATCTCTGTTTTCAAGAAATCCAATGACCAACGTCCACTACGGTACATTTAGCTGTAGAGGGATGTTAATTTTACCAATCCATCTTCCCACATGCATTTAAGTAGCTCTACAGGTATTCCATCCACACCCTATGCCTTCCTATTTTTCATCTTTCTTACCGTTGACACAACTTCACTCAGCAAGATATCCTATCCAATGCAACCTTTGTCCACCTTGTACTCCTCCACATTTAGCTGTTCAGGTTTTTCACCTGCCTTATATAGATCTCCATTTACTCCTGCCATCTTTTCATTACTTCTTTTCCTTCCTTTATTATATTTCCTTCCCTGATCTCTATCTCCATAGCTGTTGGTTCTGCTTCTGATGTTCTACCGCCATCCCATTCAATGCTCTTCACTTAGTAGTGCACCAAGTCATGTCTTCCTCTGTATTCCAGCTCTTCTATTTCTATGCATTCTTTGTTCAGCCATTCATCCCTAGCTTTATCAGTCTCTCATCTCAGTTCACTGTTCAGTTTTCTATGCAAATATTTTTACCACAGTGGTGTTTTGATCGTTGTACTTTCTTCTCCCTACCATTTAATTGATCATCACTGATGTTATCCAGACTTCTTTGTTCTCTACCCTTTCCTGTAGCTCAATGATTCCTTGCTTATCTCTTCAAACCCTTTCTCAATTCTCTCTCACTACTCCTACACCCTCTCTTCAGCCATTGTATCCATTTCTTCATCTCATCATACATCTTCGCACTAACATCCTCCCAGTTCAGTTCCTTTAGCTTAACCAAATCCCACTTTTTGATTGTTGCAGCTCTTTTTATACTTTTCAGTCTTATTCCTAATTCTACAATGAGTAGTTCATGGTTGCTAAAAATATTTTCATCAGGGAGACCATAAATCCATTAATCATTATCACCAATACGTACACGCAGACAGGAAATCAATATTTTTTTCTTTTACAGTCATGGCTAATTTGAAGGTTGTAGTTAATTTTTTTATAATACTTCTGTTTTCCATAAGAGGGAATTTTAATCAAATCCAAATCTCTGGTTGAGGTTGTGTGTTGATTTTGATTTCACTGTTTCAAGCTATAATAAATTTAAAAAAATTACTCTTTCTAACCAAACTACATAGTATGGAGACATTGCAATTCCAGGTTCTCAATTCCAGTCCTCATAAAACTCCAGCTCAATATTTCTCTAGATTGTCTATAATTTAGTATTTCAATTGGATTGCATGCCTTCATAACAACTATCTCCATATCAGCATCTTCTTCACCATAAATGAACACTATCCTCAATCACAAAACATCCATCAGCTCTGAACGACTGAGATCAGATCACTCTTTGGCTGATTTAGCCATGGGTGCTGCAGACCCTTGCAAACTGATTTTTGTTTAACTTTTGTTCTACTCACCCTCATCCTCTATTGACAGACCCCATTAAAAAAGGAGCTAGAAACTTCATTCAATCATTTTTAAGTCCCAGGCCATGTTCCATCTTTGTATAATTTAATATTATTCAGGAGTATTGCTAATACTGCACATCTAAAATGTATACATTTTTATTGCTCTCACTATAAGACTGTAAGTCTTACTTTTCCCAACGGGTGGTGTTTCTATTGGAAAAACACAGGAGCACTGGAGCTCCACAGCTATTACAAATGGGCAACCAATGGTCAAATCATCCTAAAACTCTGCTGGTCCTTTCTTGTCAATTCTTTCATTGGCTTACTCTTAAGATAAAGCAGCGTTTGAAAATCCCTAATTTGTCAGTTTAGATTTGCTTCTCCCTTGGAACAAGAATACTCTACTGAAACAAAAGCCTTAACCTACTAGACTACTGCTCTCTTGTTTGACCCTTGGTCTTGGTAGGCTGCTGCAGAATTTGAGATATGCTTTCTATTGTTTTAAGCTCAACTTTGTGGAAGTTCATGTTAATTAAATTAAGAAACACAATGTATACAACCACTGTTCTTTATAATTGTACGACCAGTTTCAATGCTTAGGCGTCATCATCAGGTACCTGATGATGATGTCTAATTGAAACTAGTCGTACAATAATAAAGAACAGTGGTTGTATACATTGTGTTTCTTAATTTGAGATATGCACTGTGAACATGAGATATGCACTGAACTTAGCAGTTGCTCTCATATCTCTCTCTGGAACTACTTCCCAGAAGAACTAGGGCCAAAATGCCTGAGATAGACAACAGCGACAAAGGTGGTAGCTTGGAGGGAAACCAGAAAGACATGAGGAGGGAATTATAAAGTGAGCGATTAAATACATTATAGGCAGTATACAATTTAGATGTTAAGCAAAGAGGCTGGATGAGAGATAAATGGGGCTGGAGGGGACTCGCATGTTAGTGGGCATGAGTGTTGAGGTAGAGCATTCTCATCCACTACAGAGACACAGGGGTTTCTGTTGTGAAGCACTAGTTCCATATCTTCTAGAATGATTAGTCTTTTGTCAAATTTTTGGAATTAATGTAGGCATGAAATTGGAGCTGTGGTTGGATTCTAAAGATATTTGCAAAATGAAAAGATACATGTTGGTATTTATACTTACGATGTTGGTATTGGTATTTATAATTTACATAATAGTATTATTATATGCTTATTTATGGATATTTAACACTTTTTGCAATTTTGTGCATAAGTCTTAAAGTCCAATTACACAGCTTAAAGAGCAAATTTTAAATTTTTATGAAAGTATACTCATACTCGTATACCATGGGCTGATAAGATGCAGGATGGTTTTAAACCATGTTTTGGAGGACAAAAAGTGCATTTTATGGGCCAGGAAATATGGTGTACTCATATTCATTTTATGAATTTATCTGGTGACTTGTACATTACATTGCATACATCAGACATGCTCTTAAATTAAAACATTTACATATTACTAAATGCCTACATAGCTCTAATTTGATATTGGAGAACATTAATGTTGGGAAAATGTTCTTTTGGTTTCGTCTGTATCCATCAAAAAACTTTTTGTAAAAGGGTTTTGGATGGAAAAAGGCTACAAGTTGGTGCAACAATAATTCCCTTGTCTCTCCTAACAAAACACAACCTGACATCCAAGACTACAATAAGCCCCTGTTCAATTCAGCATACTTCCTTCTTCCCTTCATTCAATCCAACATGCCAATTATATACCATCCTCTTCCCTGTTTACCTAGCATTCTCCCCTCTATCACAGTCTACAACACTGCTAATCATAATGCTCTGCATCCATATTTCCTAGCTTGTTTGGAGTTCTCCTAACAATCCTCTCTATGTCCCCACCATGATTAGCACTTTCTCATTTGTTTTCTTTTCAGTCCACTTAAAAATTTCCATCCTTCTCTACATTATAGCATTGCTGAAATATCTGAATGTGTTTATTCTTACCTGTCATTTGACCATCATAATAGTACATTATCGCTGCTTGGAATTACTGGAAATTTTCATTAATTAATGCTAAATTATTGTTTTCAAATACTTACTTTATTTACAACACACCCATGCATTCATCCTATGTGGAGGATAAATTAAAAATTCTTTACTTGTGACAACAGGATGAAATCAGAACACCAGCAAAAATCATTAGATACTCTGTAGTACTTTTCCTTAAGTGCCTAATTTACTTTCTTTTTTCACTTGCAAAATTAGAGTCACCAAATACTTCCAAATTTTTATTTATATTTGAGGAATATTGACTGTAGTCATAGTTTTGTTAGTACTTTAAAATATCTGGATGGTTGTTTTACATTCAAAATATTCTATTTGGTGTGGTTTTCCCTTGATCTAGTCTCAAAGTTCATGCTATAAGCTATGTATTTTCTAGTCTTACAGCTTGAGTACAGCATGTTTCCAACAGATTTTCCGAATGGAATAGCTAGTTTCTTTTCCTTTTCATCCTCACTGTTGTTATTTGCAGGTAATATTAGGGTAATTGCTCGTCTGCTATCCAACTTGTAGGAAAGCTTCAGCACCTGACTCCTTTAGCTCTCGATAAACATGCCATTTTGTGTTCTTCTGATATCCAAAACAACTGTTGTAAGTAATTTTATGTTTTTTCATGCCAAATTTATGTTTCAAATTAAGCAATATCCCATCCTTATTTTTATTCATTAGTTTTGGGTTAACTCTTTCCCATATTTGTTGCCATCAATGATTTACTTTCTTCATCAACTACAGTCTCTTAGCCATCTTCTACAAGGTATTAACCAGAGATCAGCATTCCATCTTGATCAAAATTGTCTTCATATTCTTCTAATCTTTTTGGTCCCTTGATCATTCCATTTGGACTTCAATTATTCATGCATTTTTCTTTTCTCTTAATTTTCTCAAACTTGTCCTTCTCTGTCTTAGTGAATAAAAAACATTTCTTTTTCTTCCCTTGAATGTTGTCTATCTTGATTTTATTCTCTTAATTCCATGCCTTCATTATTTACTTAAACTTTTTTGTGCATCTTTTTAGAAATCTGTGACGAACAATAGTTGATTAGAGAAAATTACATATTAGAGACAATTTTTGTTGCTGTGGAATTCTATAGGAAATAGCCATATATGAAAAACTCCTTTTTATTTCAGCTATCTGTTTAAGATGCACAAAAACTTGGTGCATGCAATACAACCAAAAATCTGGTGCCTAGAGAAGTCTGGTTTTCTAGAAAAAAATTTTCTGCAGGTCTTGCATCAAAGATAGAATTCAGATTTCTATTCAACAAATAGGGAGAAATATATTCTGCTAACTCTGTATTTATTTTCCCAAGCTGGAATAAAATATTAATGCACTGACTTTTCCATAATATTATGGTTAATTATCTCTGCATTTCTGTTTAATTGGGGATAACATCTAACAGTAAAATCTATTTAACTGCTCTGGATTATAAATCAACCTTTCAAAGTACCACTGTGATTTTCACAAGCATTATTACGCCTGATTTTACACACCTGTGGTCCAAAATGAGATTCTATCTCATTTGTATACTTTTTATGTATAAATAACACCACTTTTGTTTATTTGAAGATACACCAAACAGAAATGAGTATAATAATTTTCAAAGTTGAAAAAATATTTTTACCATTGTGCATTTGAGAATCTATTGGCCCACACATGTCTGTATGTAAAATTTTTAAAGGCCATGTAGTGCTAACCTTTTTAGTTACAAGAGGCAATTTCACCTGCTTTTCTTGCATGGACATACAGCAAATGACATTTACTCTACAGAAAAAATATACTGAGACCCCATCATAAATATTATGCTTCTTTTTTAAGATTTTTGAAGCTAATATGCCCTAATTTCTTATGCCATTCCATATTAATATCAACACACTACATTAGGAACTTCATCCTCAACACTTTTACTCATAACATACAGCACACTCTCATTTTTCTTGCCTTCAAGCACCTTCCTTATGTACACATATTTACATTATTCTTTGAGAATGCAACTACACCCTGATTTTCAGTAAATTTACTGAGTGATAACAGATTTTTATTCAGTAGCCAAAATTATACCATTATTATTTAATAGGAAAATGTGGGAGGAAGAGACTATATGCACAGATTTGTAATATCCATCAGAAAGGAATCTGGCTGGAAGTCCTTATGAGATCAGTGCTAGTTCCTATTCCAAAAAAGGTAAAGGCTATATGATGTGAGGACTACAGGACAATTAGTTTGATTTCCCATACAGCTAAAGTTGTTCTCAGGATCATCAACAAAAGGATAGAGTGTAGGGCAAATGATTACTTGGGGGATGATCAGTTTGGGTTTAGGAAGGGGAGAGGCACATGTGATGCTATTGCAATAATGAGATCACTGATTGAGAAGAATATAGAATACAATGACTTATTTACCTGTTTTGTAGATTTTTAAATGGCTTTTGATAGAGTGAATGGGGAAAAACTGATGAATATTGCAAAAAAATGGAATAGATCCACAACATGTACATGTCTTAGACTGCTCAGATGCAAATGAGGGACGGAGAGTGCAGATGAGCAGTGTTAGGAAGAAGTGTAAGGCAGGGTTGTCCATTATCACCATTGCTGTTCATCGTATATGTGGAGGAAATGATAAAAGAGGCATGGGAAGAACTGGAGGTAGGAATAAAAGTCGGAGGGGAATTCGTAAAATCAGTTTGTTTTGCTGATGACCAAGCTCTAGTTTGTTACAAGCATTACTGAGTGAATTGGAAATTTAGTGCAATAAATATGGGATGATAATCAATATAAATAAAACAAAGGTTATGCAATTTTCCAGATAGAGAAAGGTTAAGGTTAACATTAAAATAGGAGGGCAGAAACTAGAGCAGGTGGAACAGTTTATGTATCTTGGGCTTTGGACCAAAATGGTCAAAGTAGTAGAATTAACTAATAAAGAGCTAAGGAGAAGAATTGCACAAGGCAAAGAGGCTATAATAAGGAGGAGGAAGTTGAGGACAAGAGTGTTAAGCAATAATGTTAAGAAATGGCTTGTGAAAACTTCGATATGGAGCATAGTTATGTACGGTGTGGAAACATGGTCACTGAAGTAGGGAGATAGATGTAGATTGGAGGTTTTTGAAATGTGGGTGTGGAGAAGGTGAAATGAACCGAAAGGAAAACAAATGAGGAAGTAGTAGGTATGGTGGGCAAGGAGGGGGGTTTATTGGGAGAAATACTAGGGAGGCAAGAAAAATCGATGAAGGGCATATTGATTGGCAGTGGGATGTTGAAGACTGTAATAAAGGGGAGGATGTTAGGCAAATGAAGAAAGGGTAGGAATAGGATAGGGATGCTGGACGGGATGAACAGAGGAAGGAAGTACACCGAGATAAAGAGGGACTTGTTGTAGAGTAGGATGCTGGATTGTGTTTTGCTAGGTGATATTTATTTGGTAGTTGTGTCTATCCAAAACCTAAGTTAACCAGTAGATTACCTATAAAAATAAATAAATTAAAAATTGTCTAATCAGGTTATGTGAAATCCAAAAATAATATCACTTGTATTCACTCAGGAATGAATTATTGTGATACCCATTTATTCTGTATAGTGCATTAAGGACTTATTGCTTCCTTAAATCAATTAGGGTTTCTTTCAAGTCTATTAGGGAAGTGGAAAAATTCCAACTTGTACAGAATTATTACCGAATATTAGCCAAGTTTCTGCCCGAAAAATTTCAAAAGGTGGGAATGTCAATTCTCTATTTGGTGGGAATTCTTTATGCTTAAATGGCTGGGATTTTGATCTTACAGTCTTCGAAATCGCATTCTAGTTGCCAGGTTTCTGAATTTATTTAGAGATACTTTTTGTCTTAATCTGCATAACTTTTGGCGGTGGCTCCAACCATTCTCCTTAACTACAGGAGAAATCTTGATACTCAAATACAAACCTGTATTTGAGCATCAAGATTTCAGCATGATTATCTCATATTAGCTTGAGCATGACACTGAAATTTCATTAAAACACTTTCCAGTAATGACTGATGAATTAATTAATGAAAGGACTAGAGTATATTCGTTAGGGAGCTAGAAAAGTGTATTTTTTATGTATGACATTTTTCACAATAAAAGAGACCGCAATAAGAGAGAAAAGTAATTCCGTTTGACATATGTTATAAGAGACAAGAAGTGACATAATAACGTAATAAGAGGACCAAACAGACGGGTGTCTGAGTTGTATTATTACGGTTAGTTCTCTAAATTCTTCTAAAAAGATCTCTAAATTCTGTGGCTTCAACCTCAAGTATACCTAATCGATTGCCTCCAGTAGTAGTAATCCCAGATTAGATAATTAACTTCGAATTACATCTTTCTTTCCTCTCACCACTCGGCACTGTTGTGATTGTCAAGTTATTTTTAGTTCATAACACTTATTTTTGAAAGTTGTGGTTTTACAGTTTTAATTCGATAATACATATTTGACGAAGTACACTGGAAATATACCAAGTGTAAATGGAGAAATATGGAAATGGAAGACTGAAGTTACCAACATTAAAATGGAACAATGATTATATCCCAGTCGCCTTAGACAAAATTCTTTTTTCTGTTAGTTCTGACGGCTTTCTATGGTTTTCCGTGTCTCGTTTTACCTAGTGGTTCGGCTGCCTGGGGGCGTATATTCTATTCTACATTGTGAAGAACTAAAAAAATTCCGTCAGGCCAAACGCGCTCGTTTATATATATATATGCGCGATGAGCCTATTATTACATGACGGTCGACTTTCTTCCCTCACGTTCAATTACTTCCCCTCTTTTTTTAGCAAATTCCTTTAAAATATATATCAATGGCCGTGGGCATGACGGATTTCGAGTCCCTGGCCCATTGTCATCGATCATCCTCCTGTTATACTTCCACCTCAAATGTTGCGCCCACCTACCTCTCCATCTTCCCACTTTCACCCAAAATGCTTTTTCGAATAATATCCGTCCACCTCTTATTCCCTAATGAGGATTTGGTTCAGGCGAGGAATTCCCACTCCCTATAATCCCCTTAATCATGGGATTACAAAAACTTCCCTTCTTGTACTACGTTCTCTCATTCCTCGTTAAACCTCCCCGTATCCTTATTTTTTTTTAATTCTAAGAGTAGAAAAGGCTAGCGGAACAACGCGGATTTAGAGCTTGGAGGGAATTGATGCAAATTAAGATAAAGATGTACTGGCATACAAATGAAGGTCTCACGAATCCCGTGGGAGTCAAATAATCATTAGTTCGATGTGCATGTTTTGGGGAATTTCATCGGTTATTGCTTTCGAAGTATCCCAAGGATAACAGAGTTAGCGACGATAACGTTATTCCGGAGTGGGATTTAGCTCTATCCCTACTAGGGTCCTGAATGGAGGAGAATTTATGCCCTTTTTTATCCAGGATGTCGTTAGTTGCAATTATTCATAACTGTATAATTTCCCCAATCATAAAAGGGCATCATTCCTGACTAAGAACTCCATCAAATAAACCGAAAACTCAATAAATGTATAAAAATAGGACATTTTTGAGGTTAAGTGCAGGAGAAAACTTTATTCTAACCAGCCGTAAGCTTTTCTTGAATCAAAAATGTCATAATCGGGTTAGTCCTGTCGATGAAAATTTTAAAAAGGCGGGTAAGTAATAGACATCAATATCTCACCAGTATCTCTCAATCCGGCGAGCAGTTAAGTAAACAAACGAATCAAATATGTAAGTAAAATGTCAAATAAATATCTTGAATTGTAGAAAATATGAAGCGATATATAAAATTATGAGTTAGCCGCGTGTAATCTGGGTGTGATACATAAACATAATTTGTGAACGACAAATTGATAGGCCACAGCTGGACTCCATGTGCATATCTCGGAGTCTTGAAAATGAATGAATTACCATGTCAGAACTTTAATTTAGATCGCATGGTATTGGAATTTGGAAGAGTTTCTGGCCAGAAGGCGAGGAAGTGAAACCATTGATTTCAGGGTCTGCTGAGGGTGCACTAGTTCCGAACTGACCATCTAGAGTTGGATATTCCAGCGTCGCTTTCTAGATTCGTTCAGCGCGCGGGTTGCTATTCGGAATTACGTCTCCTGTGCCTGAGGCTGGTTTTCAGATTTATTGGAAATATTTCCTCCTGGAAGGAAAGGCCAATACTTCATTCACCTATTTCTCAACTGCAAACGTAGCACGATGGTCGTCTCCAATGCCCCGTGGACGCAATTTTCACGTTACGGTGCGTGACTGAATTAGGTATTTCCTTACGTTTCAGTCTAAATAGATGTATATTTTAATTAATTGAAATTACTATCATGCTCTTTGTGGGATTATCACTTACTTTGGTTAACCTTATAACTGAGAGTAGCTTACTATAAATCCCAAGTAGAAATAAGACCTATTTCATTAGGTTTTTCTTAGCATCTTCAGTAGGAATGCAGAAAAAGATATACCATTTAATTGATCCCTTTCTCCTGGTCCCAATTTGCCCGTTGGCGTCAGTTGCCATTTCTTGTTTGCTTTATTTAACTTTGTGATTTTTGCCAAAACAAGTTAACGGTCTTGGCTATCTTGTTTTCATTGAATCACGACCATAGCTACGTTCATTGTACATTTACTTGGTGATTTTTATTGACAATATTTATTCACACCTACTTCAATTAGAACAGTAAGCGACATATATTTTGAGAATTTAGAAGTACGCCTTCATGCTGAAATAACCGAATATCTTTAAAAGTGTCAATGTGTGGAAATGACAAGTTCATCTAGGATTTTCACACACAGCCTATCTAAAACAATTTTAACTGGTGCGAATATTTTATGTCACTAAATGAAAAGCTTCTTTATAAACAGAGATGAATCTCCGTGATTTTTCAACTAATTTTGAGGAAACTTTTTTTATTCAATAGAGATTTCAATTTGTATGTTGCAATGAAGCCAAGGAATTCAAAGTTTTACCATTGACTCGGGATTTTTGAGGCTGAATAGTGACATAGGGGAGAAAATGTGATGACATTTATTATACTGATTGCGGGAATATTTTGTTTTGTTCACATAATATAATCAACTGTTTTTTTCAACGTTCAGTTCATAAGTAATAAATATTATATTGCCATTTATTGTGAAGAAGTAGACTACATTGGCACAGGAAGACAGTAAAACTCGCAAAATGTTAGGAATTTCCTATATTACGAGTAGGTAAGTTTTTTTCCTACTCTGGCAAAATTTTTTCTTAGAAGCATTTGTATTATTATCAGTTCCTGTAAGTTTCAATAGTGTACTGTTATTTGTTCTTTAAATCACTTTTCATTGACATTGGCGTATACAGTCAGGATTATTCGCCTTCGAGGTCTCATTTTGACAATGTTGTTTTGGTTATATGATGGATAATAGACAAAATTACTAGCCCAGCTCATAGCATAAGTCACGGATAACCATTGCAGGGTCATAAAAAAATGAATACGAGTATTCAGCTTCTAAAAATAAAACAAAGCAATGGACTCTCCTAATACTCATCCGTTGCTTGAACCCCATTGTATTTTTTCCCTTATCAACAAATGCATCGTAAAGAATGCTGTCACTAACTGGAAGAGGCTGTGTCTAACTAAACTTTAACTTCAGCAAATTATTGTGATATTATTTTAATAACTATAGGCAACATGGAAATTCCCTAGTGTAAAAAATGAATTTTTATTTAAACAGATTAGTCAATCTTCGTCTTTCTCTATCTAATCCCTCGTCTCTGAGTTCGGCGTGGCCACCTCTAATCCTTCTTTTCCATTTCTCTCCCATGTCTTCCAACTTCTCGGATAATTTCCCAACACATTCTTCACTTCGCCGATCCACGTACTCAAGCAACCACAATTACTGCTCTCAGTAATCTGAACACTGAACTTCTGCGTTTTTACACTATAAAATAGGAGAAGACCTCCGCAATAAGTTAGCAATTATTACCGCATATATTTATTATGTAGTTGAAGATGTACTAATTCCACATACCAAATGGGATAGGGACTATTTTTCAGATCTCAGCATGCCCTGCAATCAAACACTATCCGCACGAAGGTAACAACTGTAAAGATGATATTTGTGCGACGGTGAGTAATGACTTCTTTACGGTGTCGTAAAAATATTTTTAAACACCCCTCTGTGATCAAAAAGTGGGCAACACAATATTTATTCCAACTTTAAGTCCCCTAAATGGAAATCGTGTATATGAAAATTAATTTATATATTAGTATTGACAACCTTTTGTAGCTTTTATAGTAGGTAGAACATCACGGTGTCGTAAAAATACAAATATTTCAGGAACACCATTCGAACAAATGGCAACCAACACAATATCTATTCTTCTTTTAAGTCCTATAACGGGAAATTATGTTTGAACAAATTCATTTCTTCGAGTTTTGGCAAACTTTTGGACAAAATTTCGGAAAACTTTAATGTTACATGCACGAATGTACAGTTGCCAAATGGAAGAACTATTTTCCATAAGTTTGGGCGTAAAATCAAAGGCGAAAAAATTGTGGAAAAACGAAATGAAACTGTTATGTGTAAGAATATAATATTCATTTATGTTTCAGTGCATTTGTGAAAAAATCGATGCATGAAGTAGCATCGCTTTAAAAGAACAGTATCAATAAAAGTAATAATGTATCATTAGCCCCGTCGTACTATGGTAGGAGAGATAATGCAAATACAATGAACAAAATTAAGAATTCCATTTTAAGTATGCAAGAAATTACGAGTAATTAAAATTAGACTGTTTATTTATTTTATTTTTTATAATGACACGATACGTAGGTATTTCAACGTTTTAACGCATCATCAGCTGACGTTCGTTGGTCGGAAAAAGTGTTGTATTAATATTAAAAATAAAAACAGGGACAGTTGACTAAGTCAAATTATATTTTTTGTATCAAAATTTTATGGTTGACATTTACTTCAAATCGAGGTGGTTTTAACAGTGTGAGTATGGCTAAATTAGCAGAGCATAATTACTTATGTATTTTATTCTTATTTCTGGTATTTTACCCTTTAAGTTAGGCTTTAGATGGGATCTGAACGTCATTACATTTCTTAGCCTCTAATAATAAAACCAAGCAGAACCCATATAAGCAGAAATCAGACACAGCAAATAACCCCTCTTCAATGCCGTCCTTAATTTCCTCTTCAATTACTTCCTCTATTCCGTCCAATATGCCTACCCTTTTCACAAGCCTATCCTTTATGCCTAACCTCTTTCGTATACTCTTTCCTCGCTTGTCCAATGTTCTCTTTTATGTCTTTAACGTCTCATCGCCAATCAAAATGATCTGCATCCACCTCTCCAGCCTCCTTTGGGTCTCTGCCAACAATTCTCTCTCCTCCACCACCATGCCTCGTTTGTTTTCCATTCTTTTCATTTACCTTTGTCCATCCTTCTCCCCATCCACATTTAATCTTCCAATATACACATGTGATCTTTTTTCAGCGACCATGTTTCCTCGACATATAAAGCCACACTAAATTTTCTGCTTTAATGAGTCTTTTTTGAACAATTATTCAACATCCTTGTCATTAATGATCTCTTTAACGTGAACGCTTCTTTTTCTAACAAGACCCTTCGTCTTATGTCCCTACTAATTTGACCATCTTGTTTTAAACATTTTCCTAGATAGGTAAAATACTTTACCTGCTTTAGCTTTTTCCCACTTATTTTAACGTTTAACTTACCTCTTTCTCATTCAAAAACTCAAATAGTTTGTTTAGTTTACATTGATTCTCCTCCCACACGCCTTACGCTGATTTTCTAATGCACTCAGAAGTGGTTGTAACCACTTGGCTGAATGATTATGCAAAGATTGATCATTTGGTAATATTACTGATGGTATTAATTACTCACCGACTTTCATTCAATTCTACCATTTTTCCCCAGCCTCTTTTACCATTCCCTCCCCTCATGTGACGGTGTTGATTGGCACGTGTGATGACGGAATATATTTTATTATATTTTTAACCTCTCGAATATTTCATGGTTACATGTTCTAAATAAATTGCACAACATTTACGATTATTGGCATGAGGAAATGCTAACAAGTAGTGAGGATTTTATGCATCGAAATATAGCGCAGAGTTCTTCCTCGCGGTAATATATTTCTTGGGGACTTCTACTTGTACTTTGCATAATTCTGAAATTCGTACTTACAGTCGGAATTGGACATCCTAATGTCGATCTCCGTTTTTTAGGTTAAGTAGATGTTGTCTAAGCTATCATTGTATGATCTTTTGCCATTTGTTTTCTCTTCCCATGATATTGCGTTTTTTCAACTGTCACGAGAAAACGAAATAAACGGCCAAACCTTATATTTCTTACCCCACGTTGGGGGCACACGAATTCTCATTAGTGTGGGCATTTGGCAACCCCTATCTGTGTCGGGTGTAGTTTTGAAATTAAACTTTTCCCTTAATTTTCGGTACGAAGGTGAAAAGTTCTTTTTGATCGAGGTTTTTTACTCCCATCCGGACACTTTTTGAAAAAAAAATTGCTTGATATGTTTTAAGTTCTTGGGGTTGAATTTGGGGCATTTGTCTTTTTTTGGCGGATATAAATTGGTTTGGGATTACCAAATCAATGGTTAGAAAAATACAACTGAAGAGGTCACATTTTCTTCGATCTCCGGATTGTTTTCTTCGCAATGATTAATTTCTCCAGTAAAAAGATATGTTTTTCTATAATTCCGCTGTTTTCGTTTATGTGTGGCCATTTCCTTCATTTGACGAATGAAGACATCCCTTCCTCATCAGCGATTGCCGAGGGATCAAGAGTTGGAACATTTATGAAAAATGTTGGCACCTTTTTTTCGGGATCACGAAGCAAGAACCTGAGGCACTTTGGTCATCGCTGTATCGTTATCAGGCAATTTATATCCCATAAATATCGCATGAAAAACATAATCCTTTTCCCGCACGTATATCTCCTCGAAATTTGCTTCGCTGAGGAAATGCTCCACCGCTCTGCATTCATTTTTGGCAATTTTACCAAATCACCGTAATTAAAAAGTAAGCATTCAAAGTTGGAAATTTCCATTTATCGTAAAATTTCCATTTATAACTATTTAAAGAAGCTGTTTCGCTCTAGAGAGCTCACCAATTCACCGGGCATATAAGAAGGGCGCATCAACAGTATCACTTATACGACTGAGAATTATAGCATTGCTCTGGTCCGCATTTCTAAAACGGACCACCTTATATTCTCCAAGTAATGACTTCAGTATGGCTAGATCACGCTTTAAAGAAACCTCGCTCTCAATCGTTCAGGATCGTTTAAGATTAGGTTAAACACTGTTAACTCTTTAGATGAATATCTCAAATCATAAGTCATTCAGGAGAGTTTGGCATGCATAGCAAATGGTATGAATGGTTTCATTTTGCAATCAATTGTAAGTTACACGTCACCTATTGTTTTCTATGGCTGAAGAAAATCCTCATTTAGTTGTAATGAATAGATTTTTTTGCAAAATGCATTATATTTTGTAACATTTGGTGTCTGTGTGTAGTATCTGGATCCGAAATCTCTTCAAAAATATTTTTATCAGACCACCGTTTCGCTCCGAAATGTCTTGCAATAGAGATTGTCTGGTCTCATGTGGCCATTTGCTACTTTTATCTAATAAAGGTTTTCGTATTTGTTATAATATCTATCAAAACCAATTTTGCCATTTCTGTTGAAGAACCTGTGGGCCAGTACCGTACACCTTAATGCTGCAGAAATGTCATATAAGTTTCTCGTTGAGTTGTACGAGCGTAGCTTATTGATTTTGATTGAATGAAAGTCACTCGTGGCGCACAATCCGATAAATTCTCAATTTTGTGATCTGATTGGCTTAATTGAAGATACTTGTCAGGATTCGGGAAAGGAAAACGGGACTGCCATAAATGGCCAAGTAGGGATAGAAATCCCTTTAATTGCTGTTACTCTAGAAAATGATCGCGTCGTACGGTCATTAAAAAAACTATAAACTGTATGTGAACGTTTAAGTGAAAAAGGCAGTGCGATACGGGCTCTCTGTAATGGAAGTGCTCTAAATTTGAGAATAAAATTGGACAATTTTTTCAGATTTACTTGATTTCAACCTCCTTTCATGTCCTCCAGAATGCTCTTTCTTCTCCCTTTACCTGCCCCTTTTCAATATTCCCGTCAATCGCAGTTTTCGACATCCCTCGACCTCCTCAATATCTCCTCCATCCATTTTTCCTGCCTTTTCTGAAAATTTCCCAATCTCTTTCCTTCTCCTGAAATACCCAGCACTTGTGAGTCTTCCATTCCATTCAGATTCACGAACTATTTTCCCCATTCTTCTCTATGCACACATTTCAGAAGCATCCGATTTACGTTCATTTTCTCACCTAAACGAACTAGCTCCTGAACCATGCAACACTACCCTCCGCCGAAATTTTGCAATTCAAACTCACTGTCAACTCTCTGTTTGCAATGGATATTTTCTAGTACGAGCATTTTGGCCATTTTAGTATGAAATATTTCCCAAATGAAGGAAGTGTTTTACCCCCTTTAATTTATGTCGTACTACTTTGGTGTTCAACGGGTTCGAATTCCGGCGGCGTCGAATATTTTTCAGTGGTAACTCGATCCCTTCTTGAGGTGCTTTGTGGGGAGTACTTTGAGTGATTACAATGTCCGTCGAATGGGACGTTAAGCTTTGGACCCCTTGACGACTTTCGACGAGATTAGTCTTACGTCGACGACGGCTTTCTCTCCACCCTTCATCCTTTCCTGTCCATCCCTAATGACGCAAATGACCTTAGCTGTCGGTCGCCTCCCCTAAGTACTGCTACTACTTGATCTTCATATTTATTTAGTATCTTATTACTTTCATTTACTAATGTTTCATATGTATTCCATACCTTGCACTCAGATTTGACTTTTGCTCAGCTTGTTTAGTGCGGCATTGCTTAGCTACTTGACTGACTATAACAAGATCACCGTAGGTTTTGCTGACTTTATTAGATGCCAATGTGGTGGGTCAAGTCAGTAATTTTTAATGTCCAAGTCTTGAAAAATTGGTGAAAGTTAAATCAATCATTCGAGTGAGCGGTAGCTCATGACTTTTGTCGGAGTCGTGGCAGTGTGAATCCCAAATAATGGTGTGGTTCTAAAGAATGGCAAAAAAAAACCTATTGCTTGAGTACGTTGAATGATTATTGTAAGTTTGTGTTTACTCTGTGGAATACCTACTTGGAGGGGCTGTTCACAGTTTGCGCTCCCTTTAATGATTTCCCTCAGTCATTGTTATTTCATCCGCGGGGCTTTCCGTTCTATTTCATCCTCAGCGGTCATTTTCCATTTTCGCATTTTTTCTCTTCTTTCCCATTACAAATCCTCTCGGGGGCTTGTAAGATTTTTTTTTACTTTTAATCCATACCGGCTACCGTCTGCGCATTTACTACCTACGGATGCCCTTTTTCATTTGAACCCAAGGGGGTGGAGTTGCTCAACCTACTCCCATTTATTTTTCGGCAAAACGTTATTTCCTTTTCGATATCCTCCGGCCTCCCTTTGTTTTTTTTCGGCAAAGGGGGATGGATGAAGTTTTGCGTAGCTAGAGAGGATGAGGGATCATTTTCGCTCCAGTTTTATTTCTCAAAATGCTGAGTCTGTTTTCCTCCCCCCTTCTCATTTATCGTGGTTATTATTTCCGTGCCTAGTGCAGAGCACCGAGGTGGCAATTTGTTCTCAAATGCTGTTTTTGTCTGTGTTGATCCTGCCTCCCTCATCGCGTGTTTTCTCTTTTTTCCTTTTCAATACTGTGTCCGTCATCTCTTTGCGGGGCCATGCTGATTGCTTGGGGGACAAGATCTGTCGAAATCACGTTGGTTGGGTGGTAAATACGTGTATATAGGGTTAGCGGTCTCTGAGGGAAACATGAAAGCACTACGTTGAGCGTGTGTTTGTTATTGCACGGGGAGGGTTCTTTCGATTCAGAGGAGACCAGCGGGTGCAAAATTGGACGTGAAAAGGAAATTTTCTATGTTAATAGGGCGAGATACCGTCGGTAGGCGGCGAGCGTGTCGAATCACCTTAGCGTTTTGGATATTGTCCAGAGGAGTATTTTGAAAATCTTGGGTTTCCAGAGTGAACTTGCGTTTCCGTTCCGGAGACTGCCAAAGGAACCTTTCGGGAACCTTTCAAAATATATATTAATCTAAGGAGATACCCTTGGTTATTTTTCAGAAATATTTCATGGAGCGTTTTCATGTATTTTTTACAACATTATTCGTCGTTTATTTGGATTTATTTTTTGTAAACGGGTATTCCCCCTTATGGACAAGACCCAAAACTGGGATTCACTTTGATTTAATAGATAAGGGTATCATCATTCATTCGTTTATGAATCATTCCCCCGGCACGGAGTTCAGCAATAATAAATACCCCGATACCTCATTGGAATAAGGAACTAGGTATTGATGGAATGTTAACCGAAAAAATGCCTCGGATTGCTGATAATGTTGTCTCAATTCTTCAAGTAATTTTCTTTCAGTTTCTTCCTTGAAATGTTCTACCGTCTTAGTGACTGCACTATTTAGAAAACATTGTCTGTAATGAAGGTCTAATTCCTCAGTTATTTCTTGAGTTCTATGGAGTTTGCTGCCCAAGTTCGGATGAAGGGGGTATTGAAATAAAATTTTAGTTGGCATGTTTTTTTATGGTCTTGTGTGGAATAGTTTTGCGTAAAAATAATTGTATCCACCCAGTACTAGTTTTCGATCTCGCACCTCAAACCATTCTTCACTACAATTGAAAGATTCCGCCATAACTGACGGTCACATGCTAGGTGGATGATTTGAAGAACTTTTTGATAACATACTAGTGCACTAGTGCACCTCTTCTAGGTGAAAAATTGCAATGCACTTGTTTTTCCACTGCTATCAAATTTTTTTACGCCGCATCCAAATATGACCTCCCGTAAACAATTTATTCAGTCAGTACGAATCGTAAATATTTAATTAATTATTAGTATGTTATCTAAAGTGGAATTGCGGAAGGTTTTTGCAATGATGCTGTTAAATATTATGCCTATCATAATGTTGTTCCTGGGGATTTAGCTCTAGAATTGGGATCTACTATGACAGTTGTTTTGGCAGTCAAATTTATATAAAAATAAAATTAGAATCGTGACTTTGAACGTATTGGCCAATGAAGAATCATAAACTGTAAAATTATAGGAGAACATACACAAAAATGTGCCCGTTTAAAATAACTTTTGAAGTGATAAAAAGTACAATAGGGTCCTGGATCCCACCACTGTCGGATCTGTGAGGGCACCAATCTGGGCTATTATACATTTATCAAATTATTTTTTTCCACGTATCCAGTCGTAAGTATAATGTAAAATTTGTAATCTATTTAAATCGGTGCTTTAATACTTGAATAAAGTTACTTCACGATGAGCTCCCCGAACTCATTTCGTAAATGCGTTGGAAAACATCAACTCGCACCTTTCTGTTAATTTGAAGTTTTTTGAAGTTTAATTAAATTTTCGTGCGACTATAGAATTGAAGGTTTTTGGCTAATTAGGTCCTTTATAAATTCATATCGCCAACCAGGCACATATAAAAAGAATACTATTTCTATGGTACCATGGCTTTTGTAACAACTACTTGAGAACTAATACCCGATCCATATGAATTGCATTAACTCATATGCATATTGGTAACATTACCCACAATAGTATCTCTCATAAATTGTTCTTTTTCAATAATCTCTGGATACACGCATACCTGTACGATTGCTCTACGTTTGCTATCCATTGTTTATCCTGCGCGTCGGCTAATAAACTCGGTGGATGAGCTCCACGGCGTCATTCACGCGGAGTGATTCTGTCTGTGCCTGCTAATATATACGCGTGCAGGTATTTTTAAGAGACTTTCACACTCTGCAAGCTCAAAGTTTTCTTTTGTAGCATGTGCTATGGCTTTATTGGCTGAGAGACATTCGGTATTACCACCTACCATGCATTTTTTCGTATTTTTCCACGTATATTTAATTAATTATAATGATGTGTTTATTTTATGGAATACGAGAATAGAATGGAAATTGGAAAATAAAAATAGTGCGTAGAAGACCCGGACAACAATTCCCCCAATTACTTCAACGGTTGATCCCGGAGAGAGTTGGATCTGCTGCCCACGCAGCATTTGTCTTGCGCTCCTCTCTTGTGGTTGGGATGGACTTCCATTACGAGAAGATTATCGTATTGGCTTAGTTCCTGGGGATCTCGAAGTCTCGGACGGTAGCAAGATTGACACTCCACTCCGGGTTTCGTGCCTCGGAGATCTGAGCCGAGGAAGGCAATCAAGTCCTGGGTGATCCATCCTTTGGTTAGCCTTGGCAACCTCATCGATTAACGTTGCCATTTCCGGAAAGCGGGATTTCGTAGTGGATGGGAAACCCAAGCATGGATAGATATCGTGCACGAGACTGGAAGTATAATGTTCGTAAAAAAGATCCCGTGATTTCGTGCTCAGACATGGGAGAAACTTTATGTAGCGCACATTGAAAAGTTTGGGCAATGGGATCTGTATGGTAAGGTGATAATGTTTATATCCTAATCCCTTCTGTGTGCGGTGTGGTAATGTCGGTAGTTAGGACGTTCAGTTACTGATCAGAGGGTGCTAGTTCGATCTCCGGTGACTTTGAATACCTACTTCAACCACGTTGCGTCATTTTTGGAGTTTCAGATCATCTTAGGATACTGTAGGAGTAAAAAAAAAATGAACTGGCACATTTCACTATAGCGTGTGAATTTCACACACAAGGGAATTTCATGCAAGTGGAGTTCTACTCAGTAAAACTAACTTTCTGGCTAACTGTAATGTGATTATTTCTAGAGGGTTTTCCTTTAATTATACGTATAATAATTTTGGGAGATGGATTGTACCATTTCACTTTGTTTCCCTAATACCAGGTTTGGGGGTCGGGTTCAGGAGAAATCGTACTTAACGTTTGTTATTGCATTATTTCAACCATTGTTTATCAAGAAAGAATTATAATTATCCTTGATTGCCAAAAGAACATTATACAAATGCTCGCTAATGAAACTGTCGTTTAAACATTTATCGATCAGTCAAAATTTTGAAATGTTTGTTTACTCTTTGTGTTCTGATACCACTAAAATACAAAACAAACAAGCAATATTCCATTTTAATGTTATTTTTAGCACCAATTCGTATTTCAAGTGATATGTAGATAATTATCTCGCAGTAGATTATAATCGCAGTATAAACAGTTTGGTAAAATTTTAATGAATTTTTTCTTTTAAGAAAAAGTGCCTGTTTGTTGTATGAGATGAATTGATTAGATAATTAGGAATAACATGGTGGAGGATTCATATCTTATGGGAAATTACAAAGGAGGGAGGTACGTAAAAATCCGAAAATGGGCTTATAATAATTTGAAGACGGTCCTCTTACTTGAAAGATATATCTTCTGTTGTAGAACCTCCAGATAAAGTTAAAGAGAAATGCCACGTGGCTGCAACCAGGTTCGACTAATAATTGATGAAATACCAACTGTCGTCCAAATACATGACATAACGATATTGATAGAAACCGGCAAAATAAACAATCCCTTCAGTTGAGTATTATCTGTCACAATTCTTAGAACGCCTCTGACTTGGAAATAGCGAAATAAGGGATCCCTCAAGGAGCTGCCTATTACTACAGTCTTCATGATCGTAGATACCATATTCGCCGGTGGTTGACCACCCTATGCCACAATGGTACTGCCATCAGTATTCTACTTGGGTAACAAGAAATTATAATACGCAGGTCGTTCCAACCTACAGGGTTCGTCCGGAAAATACGTGTACTGAGCTCAGGAAAAAAAAATTATTACACTTTTACATATCTTAAGCTAATATTCCTCAAAATAGGACCCTTGTGAGTCGATGCACTTGTTCCAGTGGCGTTCCCATTCCTGGAACGCTCCCGCGAAGGCATCATCGGGAACCTCTCGAAGACACGTCGTCACGGCCTCTTTGACGGCGTCCAAAGTCCCGTATCGCGTTCCTTTCAAACTTCTCTTTATCTTCGGGAACAGAAAGAAGTCCGGTGGTGCCAAGTCCGGGCTGTAGGGCGGGTGCGGCAGCGTTGCCACGCCGTGCTTGGCCAAGAAGTCCGACACGACAAGCGCGGTGTGAGACGGCGCATTGTCGTGACGCAGCCGCCAGATGTTCTTGATCGCTGGCCGGACGTTTTCGTTTTCGTCGTCTCGTTTTCGAAGCCTGTCGAGCACTTGGACGTAAAATGCAGCATTTACAGTTTGTCGTTCATGTACAAATTCTTAGTGGACGACTCCCCTTTTGTCAAAAAAGACAATGAGCATCATAAACTTATTTTCCGGACGAACCCTGTATGACAAATCCTTTGCAGTCATTGAGCGACGTTAGTGAATATTATCGCATGAAAACAGAGTCGCATAAATTAATAATAAGAAACTGGAAAAGCATGTACCGGAATAAAAAAGGCAAAGAGCATGGCTGTAATTCCATAGAGAACCTAAGGTCTTTAGAAAGGAAGGATCCGCAACTTTTCGCGTACTGTATCAGCCTGGTGTGGATGTGTCCCCTGTCACACTCTATGGTGGTGGTCACCGAGGTTTCTTATAGATGTTGTTGATAAAGATTGTGAACATTGGTCTCCAAAATCCTGGCCTTCCTCAAACATGCCTGCTTCCTCTGGCATGGACATAGAATACGAAGAGAGTATTCGCATAACAGAAGTAGAGAATAGCTTTGCAGCGGCAGAACCTCCCACATGAAGATGCACCTGATTTAATATGAAGTAGGATGTTGGGTGGCTATAAAGATAGGGGCGAGTCTTAGAACATTTTCGTAACCATATCGGCCTAGTTGTGTTAAGTAGACGAGAAAAAACTTATTTAAGCAGTTAAAATAATGCTTTTCTGCTTAATTGTTTTGAGTTGACATTTTTGGACCCGTTTACTTTGACAGTACCTTTGAAACTCAACGAAAGAAACCAACAGTACCTTTGAAACTATAGGGGAGCTCGAAATTTCTCCTATTGATTGAAAAAATTACATTTTAGGGTATCCAAAGTACAGGATTGTACGAAAGGATGCCAGATTTTAATCCAGGAGGCATTATTATCATATTTTTTTATGCGATCTTAAGAAAATACTGATTTTTCTCCCCAACACTTTGATCTCCCCAGAATATGACAGCATCAACAAGATATCTGGGAAAGTCCGTCGTCCATACATTCCGTTTCTAAATCGGTAGTGTGCCGACGTCTTTCGTAAGAAGAAAAGATACATATTTTCAATAGATAGGTACCAATTCAATAAGATTTTTTTTTATTCCGGGAAATGGTAGTGAAAGTCAATACGTTTTCCTGTATTAAGTATTTCTCCTTAAAAATTATACGACGCTAATTTATGGGGTTGGATAGCCTTATCCGAAAAATACGTTTATAATTTTTAAACTGTAACTAAAAGGCGCAATAATACATACAGATGATTATGCACTATATAATACTTTTTTATAGAATTAGGTAAATTAATACTCGGGACATGAGAAAACTTAACAAATATTTAAAATTTTCAAAATATTATTAACACGAATTAAAACAAAAATAAGTATTAAAAGGACTAAGGACTAAAAGGGAATCAAAGAGAGGGAACTACATGGTTTTCGATTACTCAGCCCATCCCTTACACTCATAAATGCCAATAATAATGATCCAGCTTATTCTTTACGACCTAAATCTTTGGAATATTTTGCACTGACTCATCCTTTATCTAATACTTCAAGCTACTAAAAAGTTACATACTATTGCTTATGTTGTCTGGGAGAGGCATAATAAGTGAAAATAAAAAAATAATCAAAGGAAAATTATTGTTTACAATACAGTAATGTTTTAAAGTTGTTAACTTTAATTTTGAACACGGAGTTGGGGTAGACATTTCACTGCGACATGAATTCCTGCCAAAATTATTGACAACTCTTAAAAGAACTAAACGACATTAACTCAAAAGCAGTGCACACACAACCGTGGTCATTAACGTCTAATGCTCCTTTTAAAACTAGTGGAATGTTCCTCTGCACTAATCTCATGCTTAAATGTTTACCTTAGTCGTCCTACTCTGAAAATCTCATTACGTTCTTTCTCTCATGATTTATCTTCATCCCATAATGCGATTAACGACTTCAATTTCCTGGATGGCTGGATAAATAGTTTTATCATCGGCAAATCTGACTTAAAGTTCACAACTACTTTCATTTTTACCCACGGGTATTATTAACGGGAAGGGCGGGGGAACTGTAAAATGGAGATGGTGCTGAAGAATATTGAACCAGATGATCCGAGGTCACTTAGTACACAGAGGAAACCTAGATCCTTCCAAGAAGTGTCAAATAGTGTGAGAAGCTTCGGACCTCGATATAGTGGAAAAACAGAGAATGCAGTCAACCCTACTTTGCGGGAAGGCTCAGGATTCCTTCGAAGCTAGGAATGAAAGACAAGTTGCAGCGGTAAATTCCCGGTGGAATCCTCTTAGCGGGCAAATCTCCGGAATAGAGTGCTTAAGGTTCCGCGGCAGAGGCCATGTATCCAGGGAGAGATCCGTCGGTGGAAAGAGACATCAGAGGAGAAACGAGCGAGGTTGTTACGCGGAAGGTCGCCCCTGTGAAAGGGACTTCGGGCTAAATACATGGTCTCAGGGTCTCACAATACAAATACAGGCCTGTAGAGTCTCGGTCTACGGCTAAAAGGTACACGGCTGCATCGTGAACACCCCAAATTCGTCTCATTGAGGAAGTGAAATATACTGCACTATAGGATTTGGAAGGCAGTGCCATCATACACACCCCTTTCACCATTTGAGAATCAATATCTTGGACAAAACAAGCAACGCGGTGTGTGAGACGGCGACCGGATCATCGCTCGGAAATTCTCGAAAAGGCCATCTCGTTGGCGGTAAATTTCACCTGGAGGCATAAATTTCCAGTATCAACTGCTTCATAATTTTATGCACACAAATGGTGTAATGTTTAATTTCGTTGCGCAATCGTTCAATTTTCATTTTGATACCACAGAAAGAATTTTTGCATTGATAGGATTCCCGGGAAAGCGATGACGGCATGGTTCAGTTACGGCAGTGTAAGTAAGAAGTTAAGGGATTATTGCTCTTTTTTTTTAGGTTGTCTTGACTCCAAAATTAGGTCTGGCTAAACATTTCTTGTGTACAATATATCTCTAGTCGATAATGTCTCTGTGTGGGCATCTCCGTATAACTTATCGCCGCCGAAAGTAAATCGGCGGGTCATTATCTTAAGTAGTGAGAGAGAAATGATAGTCAAATTACTCGAGCCCAGCGTTTTTAGTGCTGACAGAGGAAGAAGTTTACCGAGGTGAATTACCGCAGGTAGAAGGGAAAGTTTGTTGTCGACTTCTCCCAACAGCAGAAAACACGTTTCAGCATTTCAAAGAGGCCACTGTATTTACAATGATAATAATGATACTAATAATGATAATAATAATAGTAAACAGGCTTAATTCGGGCGAGATTGAGACTGCGGCAGTCCCTTTTTACACCTAACCAATATTTAAATACATTCAATGAAAATATAATTACATTTCAGTCCTAAATAATAGAAAAAAATGGACTTTGCTTATTGTTGGACCTGTTTAACTGGCCAATCCAGTGACTGCAGTACTTTTACGACCCCACTTGGTCTGTTCGAATTACAAAAACTTTCTTCCGGGATATATAAATTGGGAACAGTTGTTATCAAATGTTGGTCGCAATTTTGATGACGAAAATTTTAAGGATACATTCAAATCTTTATGCAATTTGACTTGGCATAAATGAGCACGAGGGATACCTGCACGAAGTATGATCTAGAAGGCGGGCTAATGGTCTGACTGTGAATCCGCAGAATGTAACGTGTGCTTAAAGGAGATTGCCCCTCTTGATCACCTTTTGACCGGGATCAAACTCAAAGTGGTGAGGCCAAGGAAGAAATTTCCTGCGTCTAAGATGCAAATAGGAGTCAAATTTTTAGAATGTGCAGTTTTACACTCCCAATTCATTCTCAAGTTTTCAGAAAAATTCTTACCTTTTTGACTTCGAGTGAAATGTGAGATATTACCAATAAAAATCTTAGGGAATGCTTGGCTACTGGTTTTACTTTCCACTTACCCGAATATAATAAAAGATTCTTCCTACATACAGACGCATTGGGTACGGGAATTGTGACGGTATTGAGTCACGGTGTTAGGGGATGCCAAGCTACAACAGTTTTTACTTCCCTGGTTTTTTCTGCGGGAACGTACAATAATCCCACGTATGAAGAATGAATGTCTGGACTGCATCTACGGTTGTGAGAAATTCTACCAATACGTTGGGTGCGCTGAATTTCTTCTGAAAACACATATAACGGCACACTTCTGAGCGAGGCACAACCAGGATTTTGGAAGATCAGGAAAGTCCACACCCAAACAGACTCCAGTGCATTTTTGCTGGAGAATCCACTTTGCTTAGAGCAAATTGGGAAATGAATGTTTCATGAACTCCCAGTGTCCTTCGTATCGTCATTAGAACTTCAAAGGAGAGATCAGTATATTTTTTTTACTGACAGACAAAGTAGGAAATGGAGGGAAAATCTGACATTTTGAAATCGATAGCAAAGGGTCAGACCACCGAAACTCGAGAATATAAAAAAATATCATCATCATCATCTGCAGCTCTACAGCCCGGTGTGGGCCTTGGCTTCCTCTTTGATATGCCTCCATTCAGTTCTTGTTCTTGCTTTTTCCTTCCATCTTGTAACTCCCATTGCCTTCAAGTCATCCTCCACATCCTGTAGCCATCTCTTCCTTGGTCTACCTTTTCTTCTGACACCTTCCATCTTGCTATTGAGTATCAGTTTGGGCATTCTGCCATTTTCCATCCTTTCTACATGCCCCAACCACGCCAGCCGCAGTGAGACTTGGCAAATCTAACTATGTCCTTCCCTTCTAGTAATTCTTTTATCTCCATGTTCATTCTAATTCTCCATCTCTCTCCTTCTCTAATTGGGCCATAGATTCTCCTTAACATTTTTCTTTCGAATTTTCTAAGTGTTTCCTCATCCTGATTTGTTAATGTCCATGTTTCAGCCCCATAAGTTACCACGGGTCTAATAAGCGTTTTATAGATCTTCATTTTTGTGTTCCTTGATAGTAACCTTGATTTGAGGATTGTTACATTTGCAAAGTATGCCCTGTTACCTTCCAGTACCCTTTGGTTGATCTCCGTGGATATCTTATTTTCATTGTTAAGTCTGACTCCTAGATAGGTAAATTCCTTGACACCCTCAAACTCATAATTCCCAATTATTATGTTTTGTAGGTGCCGCTTGTTCTGATGAGCTGACATTTTCAAGTATTTGGTCTTCTCTTCACTAACCTTCAGCCCCACTTCTTTACCAGTGTTTTCTAAAATGTTAAACATTTCTTTTAGGTCATTCACATTTCGTGCAATTAGTGAGTGCTATATCATCTGAATATGCGAATCCTATATAAAAATATACGAATCGATATGCCTTAAGTTCTAGGTTCAGTGTCGGAGAACACAGAGATTTTCGACATTCCTCGCTCCTTATCATTCGCAGCCATTGCGTGAAGAGAGATTTAATAGGAATGAGAAATTTACGATTGCAGTTTCTCCAACATAAAGATCAGGGTAGGTGGGATGAAATACATAACCTCTCAGACCTCAGGCCCGCTACGAATCCACCGAGTTCACGCTCGTTAGCGTATTTCTTGAAAGGGAATTGTGGGTACCATTTAGAGTTACAGCGAGATATGACGGAGGAGCGAATCAGAGAACAAAAGGCGGGAAAAGGACTGACTCTAACGACTCTAAACGTCCTTTAATTACATAAGTCCAGTTTTGGTTCTCTTTACCCCTCTGCCCTTTGAAAAGATCCTTAAAAAACGAATCCCCCCCTCTCCCGTCTCACTTAATTATTACCGCTATCATTGAAATTAAACGAGCACCTTTTTCCAAAAATAAGGAAAGTGACGCAGGTCGGACGAGAGTTTTTTCCACTGAAAATACTGATGAACTCACAATGTAATTGTAATGAAAAAGTTCTTTACTTTTAAATTCAGTTTGTTTTATTATTTTAGTGGCATCAAGAACAGACCCAGTAAAATGAAACAAACATTTCGAAACTCTCTCAATAGATTGATTGAATGCTGAAGTAATTCTAAAACGACAGTTTGATTGGTGAGTAAGTTCACAATGTAATTTTAATTAAGGTTTTAAAAATTATTTCTTAATAAACATTAACTGGAATAGTACAAAAAATTATGTAAAATTCCACCTAAATCCCACCCAAATCACATACTCCGTAAGGAAACTTTCCTCTCCGTCCCGGAAGCTATGAGTAATAAAAAGATGGTTCGGAATAGGTTATCGGGAAGCTAAAAGATTGAGAAAAGCCGAGCGGCCGCCAAGAAAGCCAAAAAGATATATTCGATGGTACGGACACCTCGGAAGAGGTTTGACGCAGGATAAGAAATAAAATAAACCTCATGGAACCATTAATTAACTCAAAATCTATAGCTTTGGTCCTGATGGAATCAATAGATACAAATTTGAAACGACTAGTAAAAGGGTTGGAAGTAAAAAAGTATGCAGAAAATTATCAAAGCCAAGGATGAGATAGGTGGAGAAGCAATTATGGATGGGATACAATTTTCTTTTCCCCATGTTGCTACATATCCCGCATTTCGTGCTCGTAGAGGGCGAGCGCGTGTAGCACTGGCAGCATCCCTTTGTCTCCGGGAGTTTGAGATATGTGGTTTGAGGGGGGGGGGGGGCGAGATGATCCGTGAAAGCCGCTGTCATATCCAATGTGGCCGTAGGAGATGGAGGCCCTGGACCCGACGCAGTCAACGGGAGGCGATGAGTCAGCTAGGTCGTGAGAGAAGCTGTATTGGTGGAGACGGGGAGCTGTGAATATGGAGAGCGAAAGGTCACAGAAATGGAGTTGTGGTTATAATGTCCTAGCTCTCGGATTGAGACTTGAATGAAAGTTATGATGACGCTGTAGCGAGTTCCATGTACCTATTTTAGGCAACGTTTTAGAGGACCCATTATTAAATCATAATTTTCATATTTCTCGTTGTCTCTTCCAAATTGCAACTGTGAGAGAGCAGAAATAAATGATCCTTGATCTATTAAAAGAATCCTCACAAATATTTTCTATTTCTTATCGATATTATTGAAACAAGTCCTACATTTCACAATTTTCAGTGATGAATTTATTTAAGGTTCTTATTCATAGGGTTTAATAGCTGTTCATAGTCTTTGCAGATGCATTTAGATCGATGTCACATGCCTTTTATTTTTTTATGACATTCATTAACGTCCTGTGTTTCTTCCCTATGCCTGCGATTCTTGAAAGCGTCCTAGTGAAAGAATTATAGTATATTAGTACCATTAATTGGTACTTTGAACGATAAATAATTGTGCACGTTGAATTATTTTCCTCTCCCTTTAATGTAGGATTTCATTTACAGATACATACTATATAACTTCACTTATGTTGCCTTAGGTCGATCAATATTCGATGCAAATAATTTTTCCAAATAAATTTTATTAACCTCACATACTCGAAGCACTATTGTCAGTATTTACAAAATTCAGATCAAGTCTTAACTTCGCCGCAGGAGACATGGTAATTTCTTTCGTTATCGACATTTTTTTCAAACCGAGAAACACCTTGGGGCGGGGATACTTGACAATTCATAACCTGTTTTTGACGGATGGTGGGAGCTTGTTAAACCTCTGATTTACTGATCTCTCAATCGTTAATGAGATCGAAGATCGATAAAGGGTTCACCTTCGTTGCCCTTGCGTTGATGTTTTTTTCCTCCGATTCCTCCTCACTTCCCTCGCAAAATCTACCCGTGCGGAAAAGAGCGAGGCATTCAGGTCGCCATCCCTGGAGGAGGGTGTAAAAACAGCAACTTTGGCCCTCAATCAGGAAGGGTCTATGAAGCGAATCCATTCAGCGTTTTATCGAGAGAGAGAGAGAGGGAGGGGAGAGTGAATGGCGACCGAGTGGAAGCGTTAAAAGCGTCCCTGCTGCCAGAAAAGTCGTACACGGTGACCTTCCCAACCCACCCCTCCCCCCTCCCTTCCCCATACGGTGAGTTTGGTGGGGAGGGTGGTGGAGACGGACGGCAATTCTTCCCGTAGCCGGAGCAATTAAAGTTATTCAGCTGCTGTAGTTAATGTGGCGTGAAAATGGATTCGAAAATCGTGTAACGTGTCGCTGAATGCAAAGAGTACGTATAATATTCCCCTCTTATTTCCGTGAGAGAGAATCCTCGTGTTATTTATTGTTACGGAATGATCATTTCATACTCTGCCGTTGAATTCGTTGTAAAAATTCCGTGCTGGAAGTATTTCTATTAAAATTTTATTGAATTTATGTGTTTAAGCTTCGTGTTGATTGTTGTTGCTACGAAGGTCTCCCGTCATTAAAAATGATTCGTTTTTTCAGGGAGTCATTAATATTTTTAAAAATTTAGTTTTCATATGATAATGGTATGAGATATCATCGTCAGTGTTGCGTAATTTTCCGGTGATTAGATTGAACGATTTAAATTATATTCTGGGATTGCGTTTGGTTGTGCATACTAACGCAACCTAGTGAAAGCGCATTAATTATGCTGTCTATGATATTATAATATTTATTGAAGGGAATGGAATAAATTTTGAACTTTTTAGGTCTGCATGTATCATCTGGAACTGAAATTATTGTTTTAGCCTATTTAAGAGCAATATGGTTTCATTTTGTCGAGAATGGCATTTTTAGTAAAATTATATGCATTGAATGACAGTTGTTATTTAAATAATTTAATAATAAACCCATTTCCCTACATTCTTTAGTGATTAGAAGCAGTATAACTTTTTCTTTTAATTGATTTGGGATGCATGAGAACGATATCACAATATACGATATGATAACAAAAAGAAGACAGAAGTGGGTGAGTGTAATTAAATTAGTTATTCTTATACCCTTGTATCTTACTAAAATTCAGAGAAATTTTTAAAAATGTGCATCGTAAGAAAATGTAATTATGAAGATTAAATTAAGTTTAAAATTATAAAGGTTTGAAGAGAGTATTTGAATAATATTCATAAGGTTGGAGATCTATATGTAAGAAGACTTAGTATTAAGAGCCCAACATATATTCAGTTGTTCTTCACTTCGGGTTTTAATCTCACTCATTCTTTGATCTTTTTAACACTTTTAAAGGACGTATCAAATAATAACACAATCCTTAACAAATGGAACCATTTTGAATATTCTTCGTAGTATAGTATGTATAATAGAAGACGTCATTGGGGAGAGGGGGAGGGAATGGCCCCTTGGATCTTCCTGGGATGCGCCACTGAACTCATGCGAATATTGTTTCATCTCCCCTCATCATGGACCTTCTTTTTATGACAGTTGGCCTAAACGACAACCGTTTGGATAACTTGCCTATGCAATTTGTTTTCCGACATTTTCTCAATTGTCTTTCGATTTCCGAATTGAGTATCGGAAAATAGTTTGTTTACCTGCCACAATTATTATTCATCAAAATGTTTTTTCGTGTCCCGGTTTCGAAGTTTGATTTAAAATGGCTGATGTTTTGGCAATGTTTGTTTTTCACCGCCCTCTTGTGCTCTTTCGTTATGACTTCCGGCGGTCTACATAGCTCCACATTCTACATTCCGGCCTGTTCTACATAGCTCCCACCGCAGTTGCGTGTTTTACTCACACAGTTTCCCTCATCGCTAGAAGTGTGTTGTTATTTGCCGAATGAAATGCATCTTTCAGCTTTTTCACGGTGCTAAAACGAGAAGCGCCATTTTTTTTCGTAGGATTCTACTAGGGTAGGCTGAAAACTAATGCACACATGCTAGTAGACCACAAACAAAAACAAATAGCAAGATTGGGCAAAAAGTAAATTAATGCACAATTCTTAAGTTTAAAAATCATATTTATTTTTCAACATAGTCACCGTTAAGGCTAACACATTTTTTTCAACATGTAACAAGTTTTTTCATTCCGTCACTGAAAATATCTTCCGACTTGACAGCTGCCTTCACCTCATCGTCTGAGGTGTAATGATTACCCTTAAGGTTTCTCTTGAGTTGAGGAAAAAAATAAAAATCGCAAGCCGCAAGATCAGGGGAATGAAGAGGTTGTGGAATCGGTTCAAATTTCAAGAGCCTCTCCAGTTGTGCGCGAGGTGTGTGGACGACCGTTGTCATGTTGTAAGATTATTGGCGCCAGGCTACCATTAACAAGACAAACTCGACATCGGAGGTGTTTTAGTCTGTATACACTGAGAAGAACTTACTGTTGCCCCTCGTTTAAGAAATTTGGGCACATAAACTCGATGATCATCCCAAAACACAATCAAAAGAAGTTTCATCAACAATTATGGCTTTTCCAGGCTCGCAACCACGAAATTTTAATACCCATGGATTTACAGTAGACCTATCAACATCATCGTCACCATAAGCAGCCTTTAAACGACGATGAATCTCAGTAGGAGTCACTTATTCATCACTTAAAAATTCGACAACAGCACGCAGTTTAACTTGCGTTGACGTACTAGAACACGTCTCCATACTTCCGCTTCTCAAATTACACTGGATGAATGGAACGATCTCAAACCAGCACATGCGTGTTGAGGGGCAATGTTACTTCCACATGCCACCAGGAGTGCTTATGATGATCATTTTGTTTGTGAATTACAAGCACATGTGGATTAGTTTTCATCCTACCCTCGTATGTCATCTATTTTCCCTTCTCCATAGGGGATCCCAGCGAAGGCTGCTGCTTTCTCTTCGAGGTCGTCCTCGAGTTTTTTCTTCATGACTCTTCCGATAACACCGTCATAGTATGGCGTTGTTATTGAATGATCAGAGTGAAAATTCTTATTGCATGGGCGTATATCATATGTAATAACGGTCATTAAAAGCTGCAGTCACTTTGTTTTATTCCATGATATATCTTCTAGTCAACAAAATGTTCTAGGTTTTCTCACTTAGCAGCGTCATCAGATAAGTTTGCATCGAGTAGTATGGCTTATGTCGTGGGTTTTATTTCCTTACGTCTTATTTCCCCACCTTCCCGCCAGCAACGTCCTGTCCCTTCCCAAATTTCCACCAACTTCCCAACCTTGTCCCAAAATTCCATCCCTTTTCCATATCCTAAAAAGGGCAAATCGCTCGATATAAACGGGTATTTATTTGATGATGCAGTTAAGTAGCAATTGCTATGATTTAATATTGAATTAAAACTCATTTGGCATAAAAAAAAGTTACTGTTGCTGTTTGAGCACATATGAATGCCATATTTTGACACCTGACACTTTCAATTACACCATTGATCGTACAAAATTGCGCACAAATGGTATTAAATTTGATGAATTAAATTATATATATGTATATATATATACATATACATGTATATAAATATATATATATATATATATATATATATATATATATGTAGATGATAGTCCTATATATAGTCGTATATATAATTGAATTCATAAATTTGGCATAATAGAATTTCATAATTGAAATTAAGTAATTTAATGAAGCATGATCATCTACATGACTTTTAAGTTAAATTTAAAGCCCTAAACTGCCGTAATCCTTTCTGTTCCTCGGAGGAGTTTATATGGGATCATTAAAAAAATGCATTCATACATGCAAACTGTTGAAAATTGCAAATTACTGCCTCATTTGTGATTGGCAACCCTGAATGATCGGAATTTCATCGGTTTGAATAGACCATTGGTGAGCTTTTGGGAAGCGTAATCCTTTGGAAGAAGGGGTAAAGTTAACCGTTCTTTCCAATGATTGAATTCCAAAATACTCAGTGGCCGTATTAACGACCGAACTCCAAGATAAGCCTTTTTTCGACTTAAATTTCTTTTTCTATGACTTAAACCTTGGTCCTTGTCCGCTTATAGACTAATGAATTCATTTGCTTAGCGTGGTATTTCCCATTGTATCCTTTTATCCGGGCTTCTCTCCGGATAAGAGGATTGATTGGGACGTTTTCCGGACTTCGATAAGAGGATTAAAAGTTCATCTGGTTAAAGCTCCATTTTGTACGTATGCACGTATCGTCTTCAGAAATATTTAAAGATTTCCGCATGACGAATACTCAATAATGTGCGGTGGCTTTAGAGCCATCCCTTTAATATTTATTGAGATAGAAATGGTTTTTAGTGACTGGAATTTATTTTGCACTGCATATTCAATTTAACACTGGTATACGTCGTCAGCTGAGTTTTTTCTGACAGCTGATTATTAATGACAATTCTTCTGCATTGTGACATATTTACTCAAGTATATAGAATAGTTGAGAATGCTCTCTCTTTCAACTAATTTATCATAAAAATAAGAGCAACAGTTTGTGGTATATCCTTATTTATTATAATATACGTATTACGCTCGTTGCAACATCTAATAAAACCAAATCTGCGTCATCATCAAATAAAACCGTTACGGTTGGTTGTGCTTTTCATTTTATAATGTACTGCCTCATCATGTAACGCCGAACACGGAAAAATCATATCTCGAATGATATTAAGAGACGCATAGTGTAGGCATTATTTTTTCCTTTTCCAACGAACTACTTCGTATTATGACGATGTTAGCAATTAGGTATTATATGAAAACTTTGCAGGTGAAGGGCTATTTCGGTCACTCCTAATTTAAAGCTCAATTAATTTTTTTACTTCTTTTGTATATCAATGCATTTGAAAAATGTACTTTGAATAAAAAATTGGGGCAAGTTTGGAGGACGCTTTCTTAATTAGCCCACTGAAGGAGAAGTGCCAAATGGATTGCTGGAGAATATTCGCTTTGAAAAACCCCATTAATTAATAACACTGTCCTTCTCTCTTTGCGACATGCCGGTTCTTAGCAAAATTAGTGATTTTGAAATGTGCATTTCTATTGGCTTTTCGTGGAAACGCCAGATGGTTCCATCTTTCGTATGTTTTGCGGGCATAACGCACTAATGTGTTATAATGGCTGAATATATCCTTGAAGCATTTAATTATTAGTATCATTTGTTACTATTGCGTTTTAAAACATTCATTTTATAAATTATAGATCTTTCATCCGGCAAGGTTTTCTCTTTCGAATCAAAAAAGTGTTGTAAACGATGGCTCCCTGAAATAGAGCATCAAATAAGTTGGAAATTAACTGCCCCGTACCAACAAATAACATGCATAGATCAAAACCGCTCTACTACTAAGAGTCATGCTTCATACGGAGTGGACTAATAGTTGTTTCTTGAATATATACTCCTTATGGTCTATGAAAATCTTCACTCAATTCAACAGCATCAGTAATAAGTAACTTTCGCACATTTTTGGGAAGGAGAAATGTACATTTATAAAGCCCATGCATACTTGCATGATGTCCACGGAAATTTATGCGGTATTCTATAACGAAGGTCTTCAGTGGTTGTATTGCAAAAAGCGGATGTCTGCTATTTTTATTACCGATGACAAATGAGCCTCTTCATTTGTTTTTCTACAAATTGAATACATTGATATTCAGTATATATTAAATAATGTATAAAAAGTCTTTATTTTATTTTCTATAGTAATCGGTGTAAAATTTATCAACTTTGTTGTATAGTATTTTAAACAGAAATTAGGGAAATTTCTAGCGACAAAAACATCGTCGCAAGCAATACGCGATAAAGTCTAAGCCTTTATGTCTATCACATTTACATGTATTGCAAGAGGTAAGGAAATCCGCTAGATTGGTAACATTACTACGAGAAGAGAGTAAGCGTGACGGATATGTTGAAAAAATTAGGTTGGAGCTCCTTGATTCACTAAGAATGCAGGCAAGACTAGACTAAGAAAGGTACTGGAATTTTTTTATGACACCGAGATAACTTTTTGATAACTAGTTTTATGGGAAGATTCGATCACTGAGATAAAATAAGAGGGGATACAAACACATAAATCCATATTTGATGGATTTATGTATTTACTCTTCCCTAGTGCGATGCTCAATCGTAACTAAATCGAACCCAAGCACTCGAATATATTTACTTAAAGCCAATCATTCGATGTGTAAGTCAATCGTTACATGATGCACACAGGCACGCATGTGTGTGTGTGTACGAGTGTTTTTGAATGAGCAAATATATCTGTATTCAAATCCATGTACAAACTAATAGCTGTGCAAGTATGGCTGGGGGCCTACCACCCCGACACACACACACACACACACTTGCGGCGGCTTGCGGGTTATAATGCAGATGAGTTCAACCGTGCACACAATCAATGCACCATCTGCCAGGGCTGAAATGTTTGACTAGTTTGTACGAGGTGTGTTAAAAAATTAACGGGAATTTTTTTCATTTCGCGGGCTTGGAGGTCCGATTGTCAAACTTTTATTTATTATGTTGGTATACATGCCCCTGAAATATGATAAAACTTTCAGCTGTTTTCATTGTGGACTTTGTCTGTGAGAGCCTCTATGGTTAGACGTGTTTATGAGCTCGGCGATTTTCGTTTGTTAAAAGAAATGGATCAAAGAATTTGTATCATATTTAGCGGAAAAAATTAAATAAAGTTTAACAAAGTGTGTAAAATGTTAACAAAGGCCTATGGTGAGTCTGCTCTGTGTAAATCAAGGGTTTACGAGTGGTATAAGCGTTTCCAAGAAGGCCGTGCAGACCTTGAAGATGACGAACTCCCTGGACGCCCCAGCACATCAACAATCGATAAAAACGTGGAAACAGTGAAATAAATGGTGATGAACGATCGCCGAATCACAATGAGAGAGGTCGCTGATGATGTTGGCATATCGATTGGATCATGTCATGACATTTTTCCAATTTTTTGGGTATAAAACGCATGGCAGCAAACGTCGTTTTACAGCCGTAGATGACATCAAAAGCGCATCACTGAAAGAACTAAAGGCTATCTCAAAGTTTGAGTTTGATAAGTGTTTGGGACTGGAAGAAGCGCTGGCACAAGTGCATAAACTCCAATGGGGACTACTTTGAAGGTAACAACATCAATGTATTTGAATAAATAAATATTATTGTCCGAAAAATTAAAATTCCCGTTAATTTTTTAACACTCGTATGTTTTTGACTGTGCTGGTGCGTATTTGAATGTTAAAACTCACCAAATGATGAAGATAAACCTTTAAGTATTCGATTTTTCATAATCTGATGTAGTCTGATGCGTCATTAAATTACCCCCTGCCAGCCACCCTAACTGTAGCTTACAGGATATTATGTAAAAAAAATATTCTGCACACTAACACGGAGCCACTGATCAAACGTTTTATAAGCGTTCAAAGTGTGCTTTAAGGGTGGAATGGGAAATTAATTTAAGAAATAGAGTTCGCACTCAAGTGTACTTAGGAGCGGAATGGCAAATTAGTTTAAGAAATAGAGTCCGTACTCTATTAAAAACTAGCCGTCTTAAAGCTAGGTTGCTTGAGGAATCGTGTTCGTTGAACTCTTCCCCCTCCCCTCGCCCGGCTTTCACTTCTCCAACTCGTTTCGGAGCTGCAGGACGACGCTACGCAAATGATCCACTTGAGGGACGGGGAGTAAATGTGCGTCCGCGATTACCGCACCCCTCCCCTCTCTCTCTCTCTGAGATAAACGTCTCTCTGGAATGAGGGAGCCCGTTTGTCAGAGTGAACTCTTTGAAAGCTCGCTAAAAGCATTCCATTTGGACTTTCAAACGTGAAGTCATTGATTCAGATGGAATGACCGGAACATTCCCGGCGTACGTACGTTCTTGTAAGCCAGGAAGTTTTAAGTAATCGTTAGAGATGCGATGAGATAAGCATATTCATTGAACTGAGACGTGTTAAATTTATTTTTGAATTAGTTTAGTTCTTTAGACTGATAAATATAGTAAAATCTCTGGGATATTATATTTAAGAGAAATTCTCGAATTTGATTATATAAATGAGATCTCGTGGAATTTGAAGTGGGTAAATTGAAAAAGACTCGGTTTAAGCTCTAAGAAACTGCGGGAGATGCCGCAGGAGTAAATTTTAACAGAGTCATCCGCTGCTTCATATCAACAATCAATGCATATTACAATGCAACGATTGGAGTGTAAAAATCATTCGCCATGATCGGGATTTGGTCCCGGACCCCTTTATGTCCACCCGAATCCTTTAATCAGTTAAGCTATCGATGCATCCACTTACACTCTGAACATTTTTACTTCCTAAAATTTTTCCGCGAAATAGATATACAGGTCTTCCCATACCTTAAGTTGTTTCAGGAAAATAACTCTCTTTTACTAATTTCTTTGGAATATCCTTGCGTATTTCTTTCTCCTCCTGGGCATTTATATATTATTTCGTACATGATCTTTTGTACCTTAGACTTCTGATATTCTTTGACCATATTTATCCATGATTTTTTCGATATAGCCTTAAAACCATTTACTGTTTTTTCATGTCAATTTGGTGTTTTGGATATTACCCATTCTCTCAACGCATAGCATCAAACCAGAAAAGCAGACGTCTTTTGTACTTTTATATACTATTACCGTGAAAACAAAGATTACGCAATTTTCCAGAAAGACAAAGGCCAAGCTAAATATTTAAATAGGAGGGAAAAAAAGAGCAGGTGGAACAATTTACGTATCTCGGAAGTGTTTTGGACCAACATCGTCAAAGTAGTAGGGACATAAGGAGAAGAATTGCGCTAGGCAAAGAGGCTTTCACAAGGAGCGGGGAGTTGATGACTGGGACATTGAGTAAGGATGTTAAGAAAAGACTTGTCAAAACTTTAATATGGAGCGTAGTTACGTACGGCGTGGAAATGTGGTCATTGACGCAGGATGATAGAAGTACGAGGAGATTGGAGACTTTTGGAATGTGGGTGTGGGGAAAGATGGAGGAGATAAAATGGATGGAAAGGAGAACAAATAAGGAAGCACTAGATATGGTGGGCGAGGAGAGGGGTTTGTTGGGATAAACCCTATGGAGGCAAGAAAAATGGATGAAAGGCGTATTGATCGGCAGTGGGATGTTGAAAACTGTAATAGAGGGGAAAATGTTATGCAAACGAGGAAAGGGTAGGAATAGGATAGGAATGTTGGATGGTTTGAAGGGAGAAAGGAAGTACTCGGAGATAAAGAGGTTGTAGAGTAAAATGTTAAGTTTCTTTTGTTAGGAGCCACAAAATATTAATTTGGTAGTTGTGTCCACCCAAAACCTACCTTAATCGGTAGATTACCTAGTATAATATAATGCTATTACTGGAGCATTCAATCTACAATCTACAATCCTGTATATCTCTTTATGACCCCCATATCACTTAACATCTTTTCACAAACTTTACATACTCTCACAGTGCAATCATTCGACCAATTTAAACTAATTAGCACAATTTTATATTCTCTCTTGACTCACTAAATATACCTTCTCGTTTAGATTGTAACTAAATTAAGAAAAACTTAACTGTTTGATGTTGCCTACCTGGTATGTAATCACCCCTTACCATGCACTCTAGCGATGGATTTCAGTGTACCATGTAGATTAAATAGAGGAGAGTCGTTGAGAGTGAAGACGGTGTTACGGGATTCTGTACCATGTGACCAGAGGAGAAAAATGTCGTCGATGAATCGGAGCCAGATGCGTGGTTACAAGGGATATTCGGTGAAGAATGTTCCTTCAAGATGACCAAGATTGGCATAGAATGGTCTAAATTTTGTTTCCATGGGAAAAATGTTTACTTGGAAATAAGAGTAGGATTGGTTATTGAAGCAGAAGGAATTGTGACGGAAGGTAAAATTGAAGATTAATGAGATATTCTGTGCTTGAATTTGTAGGGTCAAGCGTTTTGAAAGGAAGCAACGGAGGGAAGAGGAACCTTTGGTGTACGGTATAGAGGTGAACAGAGAGTCAATGGTTGGTTGCCATGGTGATTATGGTGTCTTGGAGAAGAGAGGAGTTCGAGAAAATGGTATCTTCAAAGGAAGAAAGGGAATTGACAATGGGTTGAGGGTAGTGATAGTAGACAAAGGTGAAGCTTTTGACAATTGGGGAGTTTCGGTAGGAGAAATTTGGCCTATTTATTGGGGTTGGATCGTTGGGAATGGGTTTGTAGGAGGGACCGAAGATGTATCTTTTGTGGTTCCCACAAGGGGGAACCACGCTGTATTCCGCTAAAAAAGGCTGTCTGCAGCTGGGGCAATGAGCGCCGGCGCTAAGGGTGCCGCTGACGGAAAGCCAGGGCTTGGTACTGATGGGTTGATCCGGGTCCCTCTCAAAAATATGAAATGGAACCACATAATTAAATCGATAGCCGAAAAAATATTTGTAGGAGGAGTCGTCGGAGAGCTGCCGGTTAGCTTCATTAATGTAATCAGCAGTATTGAGAACTACCGCTGTGAGGGCTATGTACAATTGGTCAATGTGGCTTGTCTCCTTCTTCTGGCTATGCGTGCCACGAAGCGCACTGTTCCTATCCTTTATGACGTTGTATGATTGCTTTCCTAATGTCATTTCATCTTGAGTGTCGTCTATTCCTCTTTTAGAGGGTGAAATAGTTCTCTAACGCCATCTCTCGGCCAGACAATCGGGACACTTGGTCGCATAAAGTCCCCGCAGATTTCAGTTTAAATTACATTTCCTCGATAGCTCAAGTGGTTAGAGCATCGGCTCGAAAAGATGAAAGATCCATGGTTTAAGTCCCGGGCAAGGATATATTTTTACACTTGTGATCTGCTCGATTCCGCCTTCCCCACCTCTCCTTTGTTCGCATTTTATGTATGTTCTTATCCCTTTTACTTGTACCTTATCTATTTCCATGCATATTTATTTCTTTTTCTAATATCTATTTCCAATATTATTATAATTATTAGGTAATCTACCGTTTAAGATAGGTTTTCGGATGGACACAACTATCAAATAAACATTTTGTGACTCCCCACCTAGCAAACTAATCTATATCAGGTCCCTCTTTATCTCTGTGTACTTCCTTCCTCCCTTCATCCCGTCCAACATCCCTATCCTGTTCCTGCCATTACCTCGCTTGCCCAACATTCTCCCCTCTATTACCCTCTTCAACATTCCACTACCGCTCAATACGCCTTTCATTCATTTTTCCTGCCTCCATAGGATTTCTCTCAACAAACCCCTCTCCCCACCCACCATCTCTAGTACTTCCTCATTTGTTTTCCTTTCGGTCCATTTCACCTTCTCCATTCTTCTCCACACCCACATTTCAAAAGCCTCCAATCTACGTCTATCCTCCTGCTTCAGTGACCACGTTTCCGCGCCGTACATAGCTATGCTCCATATCAGAGTTTTTACGAGTCTTGTCTTAACATCCGTACTCAACGTCCCCGTCATCAACTCCCTCCTCCTTGAGAACGCCTCCTTGCCTAGCGCAATTCTTCTCCTTACGTCCCTACCACTTTGACCGTATTGGTCCAAAACACTTCCGAGATATGTAAACTGCTCTACCTGCTCTATTTTTTCCCCGCCAATTTTAATATTTAGCTTAGCCTTTTTCTTTCTGGAAAATCGCATAACCTTTGTCTTATTAATATTGATTCCTATCCCATATTTATCGCACTGAACCTCCAACTCACTCAGCAAAGCTTGCAAACCCTTGGCTGACTGAGCAACTAATGCTTGGTCATCAGCAAACCTAACCGATTTTACGAATTCCCCTCCGACTTTCATTCCTACTTCCAGTTCTTCCCATGCCTCTTTAATCGTTTCCTCTACATATACGCTGAACAGCAGCGGTGACAATGGGCAACCCTGCCTTACACCTCTTCCTAACACAGCCCATCCGGACTCTCCGTTGCCCACTCGCACCTGAGCAGTCTGAGACATGTACAGGTTGCGGATCAGTCTCCTGTCCCTTTAATCCATTCCTATTTTCTGCAATACACGCATCAATTTTTCCCAATTCACTCTATCAAACGCTTTTTCGAAATCTACAAAACAGGCAAAAACGTCCTGATTGTATTCTATATTCCTCTCGATTAGTGATCTCATTACTGCAATGGCATCACGCGTACCTCTACCTTTCCTTAACCCAAACTGATCATCCCCTAAGTAATCATTTGCCTTGCTCTCTATCCTTTTGTTGATGATCCTGAGAATAACTTTAGCTGCGTGGGATATCAAACTTATTGTTCTGTAATCCTCACATGACGAAGCCTTTGCCTTTTTTGGAATAGGAACTAACACCGATCTCACAAAATCTTCCGGCCAGATTCCTTCTTCATAGATACTACGAATCAGTCCATATAAGGCCTTCTTCCCGCATTTTCCTAAACATTTCAACAGTTCTACAGGGATTATTTTCAATATATGTAACATATATTTATAAACAATATAATATATATATATATGTGTAATATACTATGTATATTATGTATATTTACAAATAAAATGGAGACATTTTACGCTTGACGCCATCTTCATCGAACGAAGGAGTAGGTTATGTCCTATCCTTTTGGTGTTCTTAATTAGCGGTTTTCATATGAAATAAGTGAATATGTATGTTCAAGAAGAGAAAATGTTTAGTCAAAGAAATACCCTCGGACGGGACACTCACAGGGGATTTGACTAATGTTCCAGCGATCATGTCACAATCAGACGGACAGAAGTGATGCCCGTGGGCATTGGGGTATAGGGGAGGAGCGGAGATGGAGGGAGGGTGTGGGGAATGGGGGGAGAGTGGAGGGGTGGGATATTAGGGCCGAGGGAGTGTGAGGTCAGTGACGAGGCCGGAGGGTGAGGGGTAAGTGTTTAGAGTAGCAGGTGAAGGGAAGTGGTGTGATCGAAAGCTGTGGAGGTTGAGAAGGTGGCATCAATGGGTAACATTAATACCCAGAGCGAGGAATGATTTCTTGAGCCATGTGCGAGCCATCTCTCTAGCTCTCACTTGGATGGTGATTGCAGATTCGGAGAGGACTTTTAGTATTTCGATACGAAGTCAACAGTTGAAAAATTGCTTGTTAAGAGCGGTGTGATAGGATAGTTAGCGAACGTGGCAGGCTTGGTGGAATGACGGCGGTTGTTCATTCGGATGGAGAGGGTGATCGTGCAATGTAAAAGGAGGGTCAGAATTTGCATGTCAAGTGGTAAATAACTGTTTTGGACCCGAAAGTGATTTGAGTAGGACTAATGGGTACATTCAATGATTCTGTGGGAAAGTGGAGTGGGCTGCACTTTCAACGTGGGTGGTTATAAATGCTGCCCTCTCTTAGCCTTGTGTCACCCAAGTTTGGGGATAGTTTGAAGGAGACAGAGGGGTTAAACGAACCCTAGATTAAGAAGGGATATAATTATTTATTATTTAATATATAATTATTTACGGATTTAGCGTGCGCAGGGAGAGCAGTTGGTGGTTATGTTAAGGTGCTTATTTCAGATGATTTAAGGCCTTGGAGTGTAGTTGGAGGTGGGGAGGAAAATTGTTGTATTCAGCACTTTTTTTGGGATCCACGTTTTAATAGGACTTCATATCTTCAATTCACTAGTGCATCTCTATTGGGGGGAAATTGTTGCAGGTACGGTAGCCGCGGATGGAGAGGGAAACGTGATAGAGCGTTTGGTGTGTGACGGGTGGAAGCTGTTAAAGTGGAGATATTGCTGGTAGTTCGATGAGTTTAATGTGGACGAAAGTGTTGATTTGGTTGCTTTGTTAGTGAATAGCCAGAAATAAAGAGCTCTATGGCCTTAGATCAAAATGAGAAGGGGGAAAAAACTCCAATGGCCGTAATAAACAGTCGTAACTCTCGTCAGACCAAATTGCTGTGTTGGTTTTTGCGGGAACCACGTAAGGGTCCAACCACAACCTCTCGACCAAGAATACCCTCTGTGGTGGTTTACGGGAAATTAATCCACGCCAGGGACCACACACAGCCACACACAGCCACACACACACACACACACTATCCTGTCTGGAATCCTTCACGAGGCTGTAAGACCCCGTTAAAAGATTCTAGGTGGAAATGTAATCCTTCACGAGACTGTAGAGAAGACCCAGTTAATGATACCAGGATGTCCTACAAGTATACACTCTGTGACTATCCACGAAGGACGAACACAGACCATTCACACACACTAGCACTCAAAAAATGCACACACACACACACACACACTCAAAGGGCCCAACTTCTGGGAGAATCTGAAAACAAGTAGAGCGCAGACGAGGATGAGGATTCCTGCTCTTCCTTCGTGGATAGTAGATACTTATTTTGTTGGTGAATGCCTATGTGTAGAAGATAGTGAAAGTACGCTTAGAAGAAGAAGACCGAGGAGGAGGATTTCAGAAAGGAAATGCAGGAGGAGAATGATTCGTGACCGTGTGGTCATAGGAGAAAGATATCATTTATATAGCAGGCTCAGGGGAGAGGTTGAAGGGTTTTATTTTGTAGGAGGCTTTGTTCTATTTGGCCCAGAAATAGGTTGGCGTAAGCTGGGACCATGCGCGTGCTCATTGCGGTGACTTTAGGCTTCAGGCAAAAAGCGTTGTTGGAAGTGAAGACGTTTTTTGTTGGAACGAGATCTGTTAGTTGAGAGAGGAAATCGATGGTAGGAATTTGTGGTGAGTGACGTTTGAAGGTTCTTACGGATTGTGAGGCATAGATGTGTAAAAAAAACCACTAATAGTGGTCATTAGTATTTTTTGTTTGAGGAATTTTAATTTGATGAGCAAGCTGAGGCATTAGAAGGAAACTTTAATACAGGTTTAGAGGGACGTGGCTATAGGTTGAATGTGATGGTCGGCGATCCGTTCTGTGGGGGAATAGGTACTGGAGACAATAGGTCACGGAGGATGTTGGCGGAGGGTGGGTCGTTAAGTTGTCGCAGCGATTCAGAAGTGTAATAGGTTTTGTAGAGTTCAACGAAGGTGGAGCCTTTGTTTGGAATCGTAATTAAGGTCGTCATTGATGTTTCTCTAATTTTTCCTTTGACAAATTTCCCTTTGAAGCAAAAGCTATGGTATGTGCCAATCTGATGTGTCAGTTTGATTTTTCTCTTGTTTACTTCTTCCTGACTTTCAATATTATTTCCCACCTTTTGTATATCACTTTTAAAACAACTTTCTCTTTAAGATTTTAGAACCTCGTTTTAGAAATGTGTACAATATCTTCCTACTTCATTCATTGCCCCTTGTTCGTTTTCTTGATAGACGCAACATCTATTTTAACAGTCCATAATTAGTGGATCACTTCTCCGTTCTGTTTACTTAAGCCTTGAGTGTTCCAAGTACTGACTTTCAAACTAGAGTTCCCTACGAATTGTTTTATTTGATTCGTCCTGTCCACTATCCGAGGTTCGTTTCGAGGATCTTTTAGGGGGTTTTTAATGAGAGATGAGGAGCCTTTATCCTGAGTCTGAAGGACCAGGGAAGACACTTTATCTGATTCCAACCCGCCGGCCGGCTTGAATCGTGTGCTCTTTCCAGGACCTAAAGCTCCCGCCAGTCTACTTAAGAGTACACAAACATCCCCAGATGAAAGCGTGGTCCATGGGGAGATTAGAATTTCCTTCGTAATTTACGCTTCAATGATTGTTATCCTGTTCTCATTCTTCAAGCTCACATTTTCATTTCACAACGGACTTTGCCAAAGAGATGTTGTATAAATAGGAGTTCGTTTGTGAGAGTCCCACCTTTACTTGAATTGCTTGTCATGCGTAGTAGCAATCGGTGATATTTAGACTTTAGAACATTTGCTAATAATTACATTTTTAATTAAGCTAATTTTTAAGCCGTGGTTTTTGGACGCCGGGATTAAAAAAAAACGAACAAATAAAAGAATTTCAAAGGTTGTTCCACTAAGTTCTTCACCACTTGATATTTGCTTTTGTGACTGCCGACGTCTGATGTAAAATCTGTTTCTTTCTGCGGGAATTTCGTGCTGTGCCATCAAAACTCTTATCGGTAGAACGGATTTCCTCGAATTCATTAAAATTGTGTTTATAATGCTAAACCTTATTCAAAAAGTGAATTACCGTAATGTAACCAACGAGTAAAGGAATAGGACGGTCACCTAGCTGAAATAGCTTAGTATTTGAGTTCTAAACCATGTAGAAATATTGGCCGCAATGACAGCAAAGAAATGGGATGTGAAAGAATAGTATAGCATCCTCAACGGCATGCAGGAGAAACGAGCTGGAAAATAATGCAGGTGAAGAGAGAGATGATTTAACCTAGCGAGTGAAAGAGAAGAAAGGAAAGTTTGACCTGTGGTGATGGCGTAAAGCAGACTCAAATCAGTGACTCGAGAGGGAGGGAGGGGAATCTAGCGAAAGGCGCCAGAAAATCATAAAAGAGAAAGGGACGGGTGAGTACTTTTTATGTCTGAGTTCATATTGTTCACAATATACAGGGGAAAAGACGACATAAATGATTCGGTAAAGAAAGAACGTTCAACGCCTTCAACGTCTTTAAAATTAAAGAATCAGATAAAATAGATGAAATAATCCTGGCGAATGTAGGAATAAATATCAGTATGACTAACGGAACTTTCATGGGTTCTGTGAGGGACACAAAGTTACCTAGTGCAGATACGAATCCATGGCTTGCAACAAATTTCACTGGAAAATGATAAATTGACATGGATGAAAAAATTATTAAAAAAATGTTGCATAATTCTGCCACGTAAATGCCCCCGAGTGTTTTCAGTAGAAAATTAGTCGTGTAATAAAATGAAATGGTTTGAAGAGTCGTTGGGCAAGGGGAGAGTGCAGAGGTAGCGCCATTGGCTCACATCTAGAGATAAGGCTCTACGGAGCTCCAAGTTGCAGTGTAACATTCAATCCGTCGGACGAAATCTGCCAGTTGCAGGAATCCCATCCAATGAAAGGTAACTAGATGCATGATAAACGGGAGAGCATTTCGCCGCAGAAAATCCAGGAATGCATTCCCACATTTGTCGGCGTAAATAATCTAGGTCAGTGGTCTTCGAAGTGGGGTACACGTTTGGGAACGAGAGCCCCTGCTTAGGGGTACAGCTGTGGAGAAAAGAAATATGAAAATATTTTGAAGACGAACAAGTGTTTACTTGTATTTTGATCAGTTTGTAAAATCTATACGTTAAAAAATTATGCACATGTGTAATTTTTCTTCATTGGCCCACGTGAAATTGTTGTCTTTTCTAGGGGTACGTGATAGAAAGGGTTTGGAGGCTACCACTATCTTCGGCAACCGAGCCTCCGAGGTTGACGTGCCACGACCCGTTCCATTAAGATTGTCGAGAAGATAATTCCCCCGCCCTTTTGATTTTCAAACTTTTTATTAGATAGGTATTTGGTTTAGATATTTACTTCTTAGATACTTTGGTAGTTCATTTTTTACGAGATAGGAACAATTTCGTTAGTCCTTGTAACCTATTACCTATCGTTTATTATTTTTCATCATAAACTCTAGGTTAACTTTGACACATCTCAATTATTTGCTTTGAGATATTTTCCCATTTCTGCTTTCTCGTCAAAACCTATCTGAAACATGAAAGGGTCCTTGTTATTTTCTTCGCGTTCCTTCCAACTTTGAGCGCATGATACTGTCGTAACCATCATGTGTCCATCAAATTTATCTCGACTTGGTAGGTACTTTCCGTTTGCTTTGGGTTTCATCCATTCGCGCGAAATCTTTGTTACTATTAATTTTTTTAAATAAATTTTCATTGTTAATCATTTTTCCCCAAAGTTGTTTTTTTGGCTTTGTTATACGTACACTTGAAAAACGATCGATGCACTCAATGCAGTGACAGCAATAATTCTCTTTTATTTGAATGGATGTTGTGAAATTAATACTGATATAATCTCAATAGCCCATAAGATAGAGCAAGTGGATTAATTCCCCCTAACTAATCGCCTCAGCTGTACGAAAACTTCCGGATACGAAAGGTGGTGTGGAAAACCTGCGAGACCTGGCGAGACGCTAACGCCAAAGAGCCTAAGCATCACGTTAGAATGGTTGCACAAAGTATGCAGATGTTGACGAAATAGAGCAAAACGTAGTGGGCGGCAAAGTTTTATAGGTTATATTTTTTAGGGCTTCTCCGTCGTCTACTCCGAATACCGCATGCCTGTTTCGCGAGAGGATTATATGCGAGTGGGGGATGGAGGAGGGGTATGGGAGGAGTGGAGAGGCGGTCGTTTGGCTGAGATGAAAGAGATCGGCCGGCTGCAACCAAGCTATTTCAGCTTTCCATCGGGGAGAGGTGGAAGGGGGGACAAGCAGCTTAGGCGGGAATCCCCTCTTTCTCTCTCTTTCCCTTGTAAACGCGGATTTTCACGTAGTGAGCCAGGGAAACCGCCTCCTCTCAACCCGAACACCCTCGCCGCCCACCTCACGTCGGCGTCGACAGAAATTTACATGGGCTCGAAATCACCCTTCCCTTCCGCCCTCCCCTTCTCCTCTCCCCTTGCCCTCCACAGCCGTTTTCCTCGACAACCCACACCTCACTTCCCTTCCTTTCCACTCACTCTCCTTCCGTGTCACTATGCCGTTCTCTCCCTGGACCCCATCCCCCTATACGTATTTAGCGTTCTCCTCCCAATGTTGGTTTCATACGGGTTGGGCTGGCATTGATCTAAATGCTGGCTTCTGATCAATCTACGATCGTGCCTTTGAGGACAGAGTATTGAAATTTCCGGTAACAAGGGACGGGAATGCTATCATGTACATAGTGCTATTAAATTCTTTTCGTTTGACAAAAGTCTACCGTCTTAATTGAAGTTATATTAGCTCGTGAAAATAAAAGGTATCGAAATGAGGGTGTCATCATGGATGTTTATCGAAATTAAAAAGGAAGTGATAAGGATTCTTTAGCCTCAAGTCCAAATTCAGTTTCGAGAAGATTTGCAGTATGTTAGTTGTTTGCATTTTTTTGTTTGAATTAATTTTCACTGTTCTTATCGTCAGTGTTCAACTCTTTGAAAGAATTCACGATGGCCTTTATCCGTGAATGTGGTGTTATTCCGTTGTTTTCTCACATTTCAATGCTTTCTTTTAGCGGAAGTTTTATTTACGGAATGGATTCACAAGTTTAGGGCTCAGTCGGTGAAATTTACCATGACGAAGGTTTAGCTTTGCGGAAACGGGATACGGTCTCACAGAAGGAAAACTACATGGTATTATTTCCATACATTTTTTTTTTTAAATTTGAAAACATTACTAAGTCATTTAAATCTGCTCTTAGTGGGCAAACTTACTTGTTCAAGCTATCACTCATAGAAACTAGTGGTAGTATGAATACTAGGTCTGAGTCCTGCAACTCCTTATCGAAGCGTACGTGAAACTGCGAGATTTTCAGTGATAGAATAAAACGTCTGTTCAAATTCATTGGTTTAGATGCTCGTTCTTAGACTGTGGCTTTGGATTTGATTGTAGACTTTGATTATCCTTCTTTTGTTTTAAACTCTTATACTCGTATGCTAAGCTGTCCTTTGCGTTGCTCGGCATAACTCAAGTCAAAATTTATGACTATAGAATACTGAAGTCGGTGCAAATGCCTGATATCCCCAGGAGATAGCACCCTTACATACTTGAAAAAGTTATCGTTTTGGTCTATATCATGTCATTTATGTTGTTTAAGGATTTCGGTCTCAGACTTCAGAAAAATATTGAAAAACGGAGTATTGGGTTCTTTGTAGGCGAATGAGTTGCATTGAGAAATGAATAAAACGATTAGTTTTTTTATTATTATCAGTGGACCACCGGTTAAGGTAGATTTTTGTGGACTCATGAACTATGAGCTGCTAACATTTTGAGAGCTACAACTATAAATGGCTTAAAACCTTTTATTGATATGAGACATTGTTTAATGTCCCTTCCTTTCGTTCAAAATGCCTAGTCTTTTCCAATCTCTAGCTTACTTGCCCAACATTTTCCCCTCCATCGAATTTATCGCTATTTCATTATCTCTCGCAATGCCTTTACTTCTCCTGCCTCCTTAGAATTGATTGCAGGAACTTGCTTCTTTCCCCTACCTTGCCTAGTAGGAGATGCTCTTTGTTTTACTTTCTGCCCATATTTTTTTCCATGCCCATTCACTTTCACATCACAATAAACATTATTTTTTGCTTTTTCTTCTCAATGAATTAATTAGAATTGCCAATTTTAATTAATCATGGTATTCCACCATATCGTACACCTGAAACGTCTCTTTTTATCCTCAATGCATATTTAACTATAGAAAAAGAAAATTAATAAAGAAAACTTTTTCGATGTGTTAGTAACATCATGAGAGAGAGAAAACTTTGGTGACATAGTTTACGATGGAAACAACAGGTGGAGGGATAGTTTTACTCGAAAAAGGTGTCCGTTTGACATCTGATTTAAAATGAATGTCCGATCCGAATCATAACTTTTCTTGCTGGGCCACGTCACGCGATGCAACTCGTAGGAAATCGTGTGCGTTGAAATGGAAAGCCCTATTGCATTAGTTTAATTTCTGTTGCAAAGGTAAGGGCATTCCTCTTACCATTAGGTAAAGCCTTTGTGCTTTTATTACAGATATATTCCAGTTCCTATTTATATCTTTGTGGTAAGATCACCGTTCATCACCTCGATACCAGTTAACTCTGCGAATTTTTGTCTTTGAGTTTTTGATGCTTCTGATTGATACCTTCGTACAACTTCAATGGAAAAAATAGTCCTTCCTCATATTTTTACATGTGATTGTAATAAATAACCTTACGTGAGTCATTATTTGATACGAATTGAATGCAATTACGGCTGATGTCTTACGGTCTTAAATAAATTAATCTTTAGTTATCCGAAATGAGATTCAATGAAGACTCAGTTTGAAACGGCTCTGTTACTTTTGGCAATGATGTTACTCAGTGACTTCCGAGCCATCATACATGAAAAGGAACTTATTGTATCGAATGTGGGTGGTGCATTTCATTTTCTGAAGGAATTTTCGAATCCGCAAAAATATTCTTTGGGAAATTCCAGTTTCCATTTAAGACCTTCAAAGTAGTAGTGTTGTATTAAAATCGAATATGAGCGTGGACTTCAATAAAAAGATTTTCACTTTGTCACTATTATCGTTTTAAGATCCAAGCTGAAGTTATGTCTTAGTATGGCTAAATATTTTAATTATATTGCATGCACCTACCGTTGTGTAGGTTGTTTCCATCCAAAACCTACCTTAACTGGTAGGTTTTGGATGGACATATTAATGATAATAATCATTGTTTGATGATTATTATCATTAATGATTATAATTGCAGAATTGTCACTCAGACGTTTTTTATTACTAGAGCAGAGAGTAAAAAGTCATAATGAAATATGTCCAGGGTGTCTCAGTGCAAAAGCTTACACTACTATTTCGTAAATTTGGGAGGGAGCAGAGATGCAATGGGCATCGGGAAATAATGATTATCCCATTGAAAACATTGCGAGGGATCTCTTTGATTACAAAATCTTCTTTATCAATGAAACGGTGAGTTAAAGGAGAAAATAATAAAAAATAATCAGTAATCTTTAAAGGCGAAATAATTAACAAGGAAGAATCCTGTTCTAAATCCGCTTACGCCTACTCTAGCATCCACAATCACGTGTTTTGAATGGAGTGGTCTTTTTATAAATTCGTCTCTCCGGTGTAATGATCGCTTTTGAGTCCTCGTCTGTAGCTCAGGTCTAAAGGGTCGGGCTTTAAAAAAAATCTTCACTTTTTTCACCGTGTCGATTTATCTTGAAAGGACTAATCTCCTTACGTTCACTCAATACAACTAAACCTATACTATCTGCAAAATACCCATTGCAAATCCATCAGCTTGTTGGCAATAGCTTGTTTGTTTCTACATTTTCGTTTTACATGGACGAATTGAGCTTTTTTTTTCATCGGATGCACCGACTCGTTAAACTAATCATGGAATTTTAGAATCCCACTCTTTTTAATTTCACGGTTGGCTATTGTCCTGGGGTTCCATAAAAGGGTTAAAAGGCGGAGTTTGATCGTTGAAGATGTTTCCTTGCGATGTAATTTGGAAATTGGACTAGTCTTTTGTCCAATTATGTGGGTAAATTTGATCCGCATGATTGTGAACAAATGCAGAAAAACGATTAGCCGTTTTAAATAAATGTGCGCTGATTGCATAAATTTGTGGAAAAAATTCTCCATCGCTATTAATTGATTTGAGGTAAGGTTCACTGAATCGTCACAAAATCTTCTTTTGAAATTCGTACAATTTAATACGTTAATCTCTGAACAGAATTTTTTCATTTACATATTGTGCTAGTGGCGGTGACTGTTTTCTTTAACGTGCTCCCACGGCTTAAATCCTTTCATACGATAACCCCAGGAAAACTTTTTCATGGCAATAAAGTAAACATACCCGTCAAGGCATTCCATTTCTAAATCTTAGGATTAGAAAATAGAGTGTTTATATCGCACCGTCATTACCACATGGACTCATTACCGTCTTTCATTGGTATACACAGTGCCTTATCGGCGTCTTCAGGGGTACCGAGTCAAGTAATGGAAACCGATGGTCATCGATCTCCCTAGATGGCAAAAAGGATTTTTGTATTAAAAATAATTTTCCTATACTCTTTGAGGAAGAACATTGCAAACATGACTAACTAAAACCTAACTACATAGTAATACTGATGAGAGGCAGCAATACCATTGAAAGCCACAGATGGCAGACCAAGAAAATCGGTCCGTCATCAAGTGTTACATCTGAGGATAAAAGTGGAATTAGCGGAATCGGATGAACTACAAAAGCCATCGGGAGAGAGTCGTGTCCTCATCGTTCATATGAGAAATGGCATATTAAATCTATTGGTTTTACCCTTGATCTTCCTAATTTTACTGTTATGCTTTCTTCTATCGTCGTAAGATGGGAGATATAAATTATTCTAATATTATATTCTTAACTTCTTCGCTGAAGAGACCCGCTACCTTTACTGAGATAGTACCTAGTTATGAGAATTAGACTGATATAGAAAACGAGATAGAGGTAGAAAATGGAGATAAAGAGGTGTAAATAGTAGATAGAGATAATGTATTCGTAAATAATAGATCACGGGATTTAGCTTAGAATTGAAGACACAGTGGGAAAGAGTGAATTCTATCGGCAGTATAACGACAGTATCTGAATGATAGTGACTGTAGAATCATGTACAATACAATTGCAGGTCCCTGTGCTGACGACATGTACGTGAAGAAGAGTCAGTACATTAACAACTTCATAGTGTCAAGAATTCATCAGTGATGTAAAAGGAAAGAGCAATCGTATCACAATGGGTAAATAGGGGAGGGAAGGAAAGGAAACTAATAAGGAAGTTTGCACGAGAAACAAAATGCTCTAAAGGAGAGAATGGTGGTTTTCTTTAACGAGAAAAAGAATAACAGCAGAGGACATAACATATATTACAGCTTTTTGCAGAATATATGCATATTACGTGATGAGAGAGGCAAACAGACAACACATAATATTTTTACCTTTCTGTGGGAAGCAGAAGAATCAAAGAGAACTATCCCGTTGCCGTAGCACAGTGTCATAGGAAAAAGCATCATGTAGTTCAGTGAATACTGGCCAAGAGAAATCTTTACCAAGAAAGAAATCGAATGATCCAGGAAAGGTAGTTACAGACATAGCAGAAGGACAACCGTAATAGAGCTGCTATCTACAGCTGCCACAAATAACTAAAAATATTTGAGAGCTAATATAAAAAAGAAAAGAACTAAATTACACGATAAATGAAGATTAAGAAGCTCTCCAATGCAACTTACGCAACCGAGTTATACTGAAGCCAACAAGAACTATATTGAAAACTGCTGTGAAGATATCGAATGTTGACTTTAGACTCAGTTGGAAGAACTGTATATATGAAGCTTAGTTTATAAAATTGGAAGAACAAGAAACAGCCAATAAGATGGGGCATGCTTAAATGGCCGAAAACCCTGGAAGACTACTTGATAAAAGACAACAAAAAGGTGTATGAGCCCTACTGGGGCTCTCTTGTATAAGCGAATGGGGTAGTGGATTCTTTAAGCGTATGGAAAAGAAAATCTTTGAAGAAATAATCAGGTGCATGGAAGTAAGAATAAATATATACTGTTTGGGAAATAGTACCATTCCCATACCGTTGGGAAACTAACATTTTACTTTGCGGAGGAGAATATTGTGGATGTAAAATGCACTACATCAAAAGGAATTGCAGCAAGCGGATTACTTAACCTACCTTGAAAGTAGCGCAGCGTCGTGAAATAAGGACCTTAAGAGCGAAGTATATCAAGCTACGAGGTCATGGTGAAAAAAAATACTCTTATGTCTAAAGAAGAAACCCCTGCGAAGAGTAATCGTAAGGTTACAACCGCTCGTGTGAATTCTCCAACTCTATTGATTAGAGAAATGAATAAAAAATACTCTACTCAAACTATATTGATTTGAGATATGAATTATAAATAAATTAAGTCATCGAAGAAGAACAGAACATAAAATGTAGTTCTTGGAAAGAAGAATCGTCCATAATGCACGTAGAGAAATGAGAATTGGAGTACGAGGGCTCATATCATTGATTGAAACTTATATAACATTCGAAACAGACGTACATCTTTTCATTGTTTCAAAGGAATGAATAAAAGATTGATCTTAACAAAAGCTAGAAGAAAAAGGATAATCTCCAGAAATTAATGATATTCCTTGATTCATGAAAACATCTGGGGTGCTATTTTGCACTTTTACTCCAGCAATCTAAGCATACTTGTATTATCGTTAGTTAAAAGTTCGACATTGGAGAACAGATACACTAGTAATTTTTGCTATGAAAGGGAAAAAATGCCAAAATTATTGTTCATGCCAAAAGGAAGCAAGATTAACGTATTTTAGGCTGGATATAAACCCCCAACAGGTGATATCCTGGAATAAAAAAGAAATTTCATCATGTTCCTTGAAATTAAAGGTAAATCTTACACCTTGAAACGTTAAAGTTTTGTATGGCGCCCTTCAGTAAAGCCATGGTAAAAAATCAGTTGTAAACATAACAGTTTCAGGTTTAACGTTGTGGACTTCCTTCATGATGAGGGTAAAAAAAAAAGAAACTTTGCACTCCCACATAAAGATTTAATATTTCACGTCATTTAATCACCTAATGAGGCTGCGAAGCGTAGAAACCATAGTCGTGAAATATTAAATCTTTATGTGGAAGTGTAAAGTTTATTTTTTTACCCTCAAGTCAGTTGTAATTGCTAAGACAGCACATAATAGAGTAAAAATAAATTTTATTCGGGTTTATAGAGGTAAAGTTTTGCATGGGTTTTCAGTTGGTTTTCGAGAAAAAGTTAATAAGAAAAGAAAGAAGCCATTGAAATAGCGTGCGGGGCAGAGGGACATATATAATGTGAAACGAGAAAGTTTTACAGTAGAGTGAAAGAGGAAAGAGAATATTGAGCGCCAAATAGATTGAACATCCAAATGGATAAAATTGCACCGGATAGACCGTGAAAAAACTAGGTATATGTTAGGAAAATAATAGACTCTTTAAGATCCGATAAAAGGAAAAGGATATTCAAAATGTAGCCCGAAAAGAAAACAAAATTGCGAAAAAATCCACGAATTTCCAGAAGCAACCTTATATGAGCAAGAATGAGTGTAGTTGGTACGGAGTCGGCTATTGGCCGGAGGGCTCGGGTTCAAATCCGAGTGGTTCCGGGCACCCTCAGCTTTATGCAAACCGCGCAATTGTTCGGTTATTAGAATTTTCTGGGCGACCGCGAGCGATACAGGGAAATGGTACGGACCACATAACCTGATGGTTGAATTTCACATGCAGAATTAATACATGGTGGACTCTACTCTCATCTGTCAAGTTCATTTCTGTGGTTGGTGGACAAGTACCGGTTCGGGTATAGGCAGTACGGGTTCGGGCCAGTAAGGGTACGGGTTGAAAGACGAAGAAATAAATTGTTAAAATTTTTTCACAACATTCAGCCATGATAACAAAGTATAGATAGACTTTGAACTCGATTTTTCCTAATCAAGAGACCTGTTCATTCAATTATTTTCATATAAAGAATAGACTAAGACCGGGACTAAGTAATTTTTAGCCACTAAAATTTCTTCAGCATCCTTCTTCTGACATTCTGATTTTTAAAAATTTTTTGCTCCAGCTATTTTTGGAACTCGCTTCGTCGCCTTCAGTGCCACCGGCTTCACGAAGGCTTTTCAGTCAAAAGTGACTTGGGAATGCCTTTCATCTTCCCAGGCAGAAGAGAAATTCTTCATTGATTCTCAATACCCGATCCTATTGGAGTCCTTCCTCCTGTGTCCATTGATGCAAAGCAGGGGATTCCATCTTTTATTTTAGGGAAATGCTCATTGGAATTTCTGATGTGCATCGCTGGGGCACCTGAAATTCATCATGTGCATATTGCACCAAAAAATCTAGGCTTCGCGGGTGCATTTCATGGAGTATTATCATTTCATAGGGGAAACGAGCATGCTATGTGCTTAGAGCCGTCAACGATTCGGCGATTTATTATGCATATCTACCAGGTGTACTCTTTGAAATGCTCTTCCTTTATTTTTCCGTGGTCGATATCTGAATTTGTCGACATCTGGGCATTGGAGGGAAGAACCTTTTCGTCAATAATTTACGCAGTGCCAATTCCCTTACTAGACATAAATTAAATTATTAAATACTGAAAATAGCATTTTTTTGCGAGATTATAGCACTCAATCTCTTTCCCATTCCTGAAAGTTTATCATTAATTTATTTGATAGTATTCATCGGATTTACATTTATTTCTGCCACACAATTCAATTTTTCGTTTTAACGCGAGGCTTAGTATTTTGATCAGGTCACTATGAACCATTGTAGTGGTTCTGCAATTTTGGGTATTCTGTCATACCGATGACTTTGAATTATCAACTATTTGCAGTATCAACTATTACCCCCTCTTATAGTCAAATTATCCAAAGTGTCTTAATCAATCAGAAATTATAGTGTTTGCGCAAAATTTCAATTATGATGTGAACTTGCGTACCGATAATTTCACTCCCGTTAAGATTTTCACTGTTTGATCAAACTTTTTCCCACGAATAAAATTCATATCATATCCTAAAATTCGCGGAAACGTGGTCACTGAAGCAGGAGGATAGGCGTAGATTGGAGGCTTTTGAAATGTAAGTGTGGAGAAGAATGGAGGTGAAATGGACCGAAAGGAAAACAAATGAGGAAGTACTAGAGATGGTGGGTGAGGAGAGGGGTTTGTTGAGAGAAATCCTATGGAGGCAGGAAAAATGGTTGAAAGGCGTATTGAGCGGTAGTGGAATGTTGAAGAGGGTAATAGAGGGGAGAATGTTGGGCAAGCGAGGTAAGGGCAGGAACAGGATAGGGATGTTGGACGGGATGAAGGGAGGAAAGAAGTACACAGAGATGAAGAGGAACCTGATGTAGATTAAGTTGCTGGATTGGGTTTTGTTTGGAGTTACAAAATGTTTATTTGATAGTTGTGTCCATCCAAAAATCTACCTTTACCGGTAGATTACCTAATAATAATAATCCTAAAATTCATGTTAGTTATTTTTTAAAATACGATTTTACTAAATTTGAGATTCTGGTTGTGAATGGAAATTGATGAAGCATGTGAATTTTTATGTTACATAGTCAGTCAAAAAATATCCTCTTAGAATTTGAATATTCTATTCAGGCAATCGATGGATGGTTTTTGTCTTCGACTGAAGTCCACATTTAGAACACTAGTTGGCTTCGACTCAGCCATTATTAATTATACGTAACTCATGTTTCCCCACGATCCCAGCGGTCTAAGCTGCGTACCCATATTAATAACCCGCGCAAAAATCGCCCACGAAAGTTTCCCCTCGCTTAGTGCAATGACTTAATAAAAATGAGTACCGTAGATCTCGGCAGCTCTTAGTAATCATTTACCTACAAATCCCAAATGGAAACCCACCCATGATTCAATCTTTTCCCCTAGAAACCACTATTTGTGAACATTCTCCAATTAGCCCTGTATTTGGAAGCAGGTCAGTTTCATACCGTTCTGTTAGAGCTCGTCCCTATTTGCTAGGGTGGCTTCTGGAAAGCACGGTCAATCGCTTCGCGGACTGGGGATCCCAAGGCATTTGTGGCGGTAACTCATGCGAGATTTATGGCAGTATTACGGTGCAATCTCATAAACTCCATTTATAGAGCTTCAACTGTTTAGTCGACCTGGTATTACTGTTTTATACTCATGCGTTAAAGCACATTTTGCCTGATTCGTTTTGGGTACATATTTCCCTATCCCTCTGCAAATTTGTCAAATGAAACATTCCTATGAATTCAAATTTGATTGATTGCACCATCGATCATGTTGAACTCAGTGAGAAATAGACCTTTAGTTATAATTGCAAGCGATCAATGTGAAACGTGATGTTTACACTTAATTTTGTGGAAAAAATCTGTATATTTTTCTTTTAGAAATGAATAAACTCAAGTTTCGCTTCAGCTTGATGAAAAAATAATTTCCTATTTACAGTCCTCGGAACGATAAAAAATATTAGATTAGAATTATTCCTAATCAAATACACTGGAATGTTAGGAAACCAAAATTAATGATTTCGTGCGCTTCGTCAATTCTCGAAATGACGAATTTGCATCTTCGTATCGTATCCAACTTGGAATATTTTTTTAAGAGGAGGAAAGGATGAATTTTGAGTTGTTCATTTTAATTCCGCATGGTTTCTTGGAATCAGTGCGTGGACCGCCCTGGCGAATTAGGTCATCAGTTAGTTTATTCTTTGGGAAAAACTCACAGCTGAAGCAATCATTGACGGCAATTGCCTGCTGTTGATTGCTAAATTTGTTTTTGCATTCTCAAAGTTTTAGGAAATGTTAATGAGTTTACATTTCGCGAGGTTGGTCGTGTTTTCTGAGAGTCGTGTGAAATAATTCTTGGATGTTTACTAGGGCTTTATCCCTAAGGGCCTCAAGCCCGTCTTTCATTCGTCTCTCTAACATCTCGGCTCAAGCCCTTACACTCAACCTCACAGATCTCTGCTCTCTTTAAAACTTTTGCACGCGAAAAGATCAATATCATATTTGACCCACGATACTTTATAAGTAACCAAACTACGATATTTGATGACTGCGATGCGTGTTACCAACATTTTGAACGTTTATCACAGTCTTCAAGGAAAAGAGTATGTACGGTTCATTCCAGAGGCCAATCATTCCCCTAAATTCCTTCAATAAGTGGTAATAAGGTTTAGAAATTATAGGGTTGTTGCTTGGAATACAATGTAATCGAAGTGAAAAAATGTGCCATATTAATATATACTCATATGATACGATGGGAAAAAGAGGACTGAAATTGTATGGACACCTAAAGTAATTGGATGAAAATAGAACAACAAAAAAAAATATTCAACTATATTTCAAAATTAAAGCACACAACAGGATGGTTAGAAGAGACCAGGAGGTATGCGGGAAATATTGGAATAACGGAGGAAATGGTTCACAGCAGGGAGAGGTGCAGAAAACCAATAGACAATACAAGATTTACTGAAGACCAACCAACACAAAAAACAAAGAGGGTGTGGACCGAAGAACAACGACGAACAGTAGGGGATAAGATGAAGAAGTCCTGGGAATAAAGAAAGAAGAAAAATCAGAAGTCTTGAGGGCATTGCGGTCCATAGTTGGCCAAAGTCAATTAAAAAAAATTAAAAAATCCTCGTATATTCTCGTAAATGTTTGTAATGGTAAAATAAAATCTGTCAGAGATGGCATAATCTGATCTGATTAAAAATAATTTTACTTTTTGGGTGTTGCGACGAAATAATTAACAAGGATAAGAGACTTCAGTTAGTTTCTAGATCTTGAGCTCTGATGTGCACGATTTAGAGTATTGAAATGCGATATAAAATAAAGTATGAAATATGTACGATACATCAACATCTTGATGGGAATGGACGATATTGCCTTGAATTGCCTTGATATGCCTATTGCCCTGACATCCCATTGTATCCTACTCAATGTAGAGAGGTGCGAATTGTAAATATTTTATGCCACCTCCCTCAAACTCTTCAGCTGGGCTGTGTCGACATACGTTGTTTATGATATTTATATTTGTTGATAATGCTTAGTGTATATCCTTGTCACCTCTAATTCGTTTGCATCGAGGACCTATTTCGGAAATGGATCATCAATCAATCCGTACTAATACTGAAGTGCGGCACATGATATTATTGGTGGATGAGTATCGCGAGGCAATATTACGTATAAATCTCGAATCGCGGATGGTGCACTGGAATATCGCACTGCCCTGCAGTGAGCATTTCTTTACTTGGTCACTTTTTTCTCGCTTAAAACTCACGGGCGGCCTGCTGGGGTGTATGCAGACACGATAAATCCCTGTCTTGATTGCAAGATCACGAAAGCAGCGGTTCCAAAAATACACCAAGGTAGTGGACCGAGGGTGAGATTGCGGATAAGAGAATGGAACAAACCGAAAGGACCACTGCCAACTTTCCCGCCAAGCGCACGGTGGCAGAATATTTCTGATTTTTCTCCTTTCGCCTGGCTCAACTGACCCTAAAAGGTCCTTATCCAAGGCTTCATCTTAATGATTAATCTCCCTTACACACCTCCGGCTCTTTTAATTCCAGCCAATTAAAAGGAGGCATAGAGAGGGATCGGGAGAAGGGGGTCGAGGGTGGGGTGGAGAAGGATGTTGGCGGGAGAGGAGGAAATGGTGTTATAAAGGGGAAGTAAACCGAGGGAAACCCTTCGGGGCGAGCAAAAAGAAAATACCCTGCCTCGCTGCCGTGAAGCCAGGGGATCGGTCGACGAGGATGGGGATGTAGCCGAATGCCGAGAGTGGGATGGGCGGGGAGAGGGTTTGTGTGTGTGTGTGTGTGTAGAGGCGTGGGGTGGGGTGGAGAGAGAGATTCGAGGGGCGTGTGGGTGGGTCGGTGGAAGGGAGATGGAGGGGAACGAGAAGGAACATGCGCAAGGCGTTCATTTATGCGCGCGCCTCATAGCCCTACCCTCGACACCCATCTCCTGAATGATAATTCTCCTCGAACACTTTTTAAGTGCCATCCTTAGGTACTTGCGGTCTTTTTTTCCTCTTCTATGGGGAGAGAGAGAAAAAAAATCATCAGAGCGGGAAAGCAATGCAAGTGTATACGTAATCGCATACCCATCCCGAATTTCCCCCTTTTATCATCCAGTCCACCGGCGGAAGGTTGGTGATTTTCCCAACGAAACACTCTCGCATGCTTCATATTATGAATATTGCCGCAGTTGGATGGGGATAAGAAGAGAAAAATTGTAATTTCGCTGAATATTTTAATTCTCACGAATTAGGTTTCAACAAAACGTCTGAAAACGACCTGAGTCTTTCTTTTCTCCCATTCAATCGTGGTGATTGTTGGTATTTCTTCTTCCCCTTCCCTCCCCCCACCCATCTCCTCCACCTCCCGTCCTAGCATTTCCCTGACGCGCTCCGTTCCAGTTCTACTCTTTCTCTCTTTCACTTCGCGCGCTCTCTCTCTCTCTCTCTCTCCAACCCGAAATCGTCGGCAAACGAGCCGTTTCCATCCCGGGGGGGAGGGTGGGCGGTCGGGGGAAAGGGAAGGCGGTGTGGGTGAAGGGATATAGCGATCTGGGGAGGGAAGGAAATGGCGTCGGGAGTGAGGGATGCGGCCCGATTTAGCAGTGGCCTCCTGTGGCGGAAATGGGGTTAAATTGGCGGTCGGACGTGCGATGGAGGTGGAGCGGATCCCCCCGCCGCTCCGCCACCCTTCTCCCGCACCTCTCGTTTCCTCCCCCTTCACCGGGAAGACCGCCTTCGAGATTTTCCCGTCATTGTTACGTAAAAAAAAGCTTCAATCTCAATCCATAACGAGGAGAGCCACGCTGCAGCGGTCACACTTTTCACGTTTTTGAGAGCACCCCCCTCCTCTCACCCCCCGCTGGGTAATCGGAGGACCTACTCCCGGGGAGACGCTGGCGGAAAGCACTGCGTCGAAAACCGGGGAAAGACGACCAGCGACAACTCTATAATCCCGCCGACCTTTGTGGAAGGGCAGTTAACCCATTATCCTGGTGGTGGGAGGTGGATGTTTCGGGGTGGAGGTTTGAAGCTAATTGGGTCGCTTTTGACGAGATGTGGTTTTCAGCGTTGAGCGAGTACTCTTTCAAGTTTCGGTCTGCGGTCGTAGGGACGGATTACCGTTGCCGGAAGCTTCTCGACACGGGTCGCAAGAGCGGGTAAACGTCCTCCGTAGGAGCTGAATTGCTCGCAAGGAAAAGCTCCCAGCTTCTGGATGTTTGACGCCCTTCCCCTCTCCTCTCCACCACGTCGAGCGGAAAACATTGTCTCTGCACCGGAGAGGATTACCGTGCCAACGCTGGGCTTCGAAGCGAGTTCGTAGAGATGAGATTTCCGGTGGCAGCGTGCGAATCCAATTCTTTCCTCCATACTCGACTCTCTCTTTTCTAGTCTCTCTCGCTCTCCATATGCGTATTATTCCTTTGTTTTCCTGCATTGATTTCTACCGGATTTCATCAAATTCACTGCTAAACTTTCCTCCGATATCTATACCTTTCACTCTGGGATATTTGCGTGTATGCATACGTGTATTTTATTTTTGTCCATGTTCTTATTTACATTTGATACTCCGCGACAGTAAAAATGTTGGTAAATATTTGTTCCATGCTATGCAAACAGGACTTGGGACTGGGAAATGAAACCGTGCGTTTTCCATCTCCTCATCTGAAAGTAAATCCCTGGATCTGTTGTCCTCCCTTCCGTACTCATAACCTTTTCCTTGTAGTGTCAACAATCTTGAACACGTAGCGTTCTCTTAAAGCTGTGATTTTATAGTAAGGTACCTTTGGAGCGTGACGCTGTAGTTACCCTTAGCGTAGATGGCTTTTATAGCAGATTACCGAGTGTCACTACAGTTATTACACCTAAATGCTATAAGGGTCGCTTTATAACCTGCTGGCTCAATAATTTCAACCCCGTCAACATTTTCGCAAATAATAGGCGCAAAATGGCATCACCTGTGATGTTGATTGCTCTTAATACTATAGTTTCCGCGGGCGTAACCTTCACCTTGGTGCCCAGACAAGAGAAATCGTCGCCGTTAACATAATGGACTTTTCACGACTTGTTTTACAATACCTATGCAAAGTAGATTAACCTACAGCGTCTTGAAACGAAAAGACCATTTACCTACTAAATAGCTATGTGCGGTCTCAAGGATCTTGGACGCAATCGGAAATAACTAAGCATTTTCGTGATAGCAATCTGGTATAGATGAACTCATTGCTTAGCGTAAGTCTCGCACAGAATAGTACGATGTGTTAATCTTAAATACGTAATTGAATGATTACATCCAAAAATAAGTTGTTGAACACAGTATTTTCAGGCGAATATATAATTTTTGGTTGATATTAAATTGAGATAAACGTGGTATAGCGGAATCAAGGGAAAATTTATTTTATTTTTTCTTAGATGCATAATTGGTCATTTATGCTCGGCTACCGACTGGAGGACCCCGATTCGATTCTAGGTGACGCTCTGGGAATCCTCATCTTTATCTACCAGTGTGATTTTTCGGGGATACATGTGTCTTCCTGGGGAACCATAGATGGCACACGGCAGGGAACGGGCATCCTTTATTACCCTGATGAATGAATTTCACACGCTAGGTTATTAGGCTTTGTAGTAGGTCAAACTCAACCATCAACTATCAAATAGACGTTCGGGATGATAACTATGGTGGTAAGCCCGTCATCTCCGAAGCGTAGATAAATTGTCCATCGAAGCAACTGAGACATCGATGCACTCAGATGTGCAGACGTTCGATATTATTTCATTTCGAGGAACATCACTATCGGAGATTGCGTTATTGTCTCACGTCGAAGGTTTGTGTGGGTGTGTGTGTGAGGGGAGGAAATGGGAGGGGAAAAAATTGGGGGTAGGAGGCTGGACGTAGGGGGTGACGCGAGAGAGTGTACGTGTGGGAGGGGATTGGGTGGAGTTCCGAAGCGTTTGGGGAGGGGAGGAGCCGGCGTGGGGAGGGAGGGGCCGTGGAGGCAGGAGGAGAGTGGGCGTGGTGGTGGTGGGAGCGGGAGGGCTGCGGGAGGGGCGTACGGGCGGAGAGGGGAAAGGAGGAGGAGAGTAGGGGATCTGCGGGTCGGAGTCGGCGATGGCTCGGGTCTCTCCAGCAGTCGTTTGGCGGCACCCGCGGTCGCCGGACGTGCCGAAGGTGACTTCCCTGATTCCCTAGTCCTCCTAGGGCAGCGGTCGCGCTCCGAGTCCCGCTCCCTCTCTGTCGGTAGTGACGGGGTCGCCTCGGTCGGTGGGTCGAGACGGGCGTCTCGCGCTCTCCTAATCCCCACTAAGGACGTGCTCTGATCCCCACGATCCCTTTTAGAAAAGCGGGTGGTGATCGGTCGGGGGTTTCGCGACGCGGGAAGATTTGAATCGCCATTGTACGAGGTCCAGGGCTGGAATGTCGCCCGTAATTCGGGAAAGTGACTGATCTATTCCGGGAGACACTCGGACGATTAGGCTAGCCGTTATGTGAGTGTTGTGTCTAGGAATTTTCGGATGGAACATCAGTTAACGTGATAAATATTATGAGTTGACGCTAAAGGAAAACGTTTGACTGAAAAATCTTTCGTCCGGAAGGAAGGTACAGTTAAAAGCTACCCTGTCCAAAGGTATTTTGTGAATGAGAGAATTGGGAAAAATTAATTTCACCTCCAGCATCCACTTAACATTTTTCGGGAAAACACTACTTTCTGGATTCCAAAATGAGTTTTTCGTTATCAATCCGCGAGAAACCAGATTCAGAACGAATCCCTTCGTTTGAATGCGTACATTTGAAAGAGAAATCTTGATCATAAGTCGAATTGCTACCGTGAAATGTGTAAACATGACGCCACGGAATTTTGAATTCTACGGTCAGAAATACGTGCTATGGGGATCAAAAACCCGCGAAGGCATGGGGGTAGGTGGAAATTTATTCTTCGAAGCGTGAAAGTGGACTCGGAAAACGTTTTTTTATCGGAATTTCAATCCTCGCGCAGGTATATCTGTGCCGAGGACGTAATTGAAGTGGGAACCATAGTTAAAATAGTGGTCGGACTGTTCTGCCGCGAAATTTTAGGGGGACGAGTCACGAAAGGAGAAAAAACGAGTTCGAAAGTGAGCCGAAAGTCGTTCTCAAGTTAAGTCACCACCCTCCCGGAGCGTGGAAAGTGAGACCTCCAGTTTTTTCTCCTGCTCCTTCAACGGAGAAAATGCGGACGACGTGTTAAGTGGTGGTTTTCGCGGAGCAGCCGCTTGACTCCCGGCGTACCCTCTTGAGGGAAGGAGGGCGAGGGAGCGAAGGAGGGAAGAGACAGGGAGAAAGGGTGAGCGGGATTTGCAAACGCTCGAGTGGAAGGCTTTTTCCCGAGCAGGAGAGTGTTCCAGCAACAACTTGTTAAGGCGGGAATGGAATATTGAATGGGATTCCGAAATACTCTTCCTCTTTCCCTCTTGCCCTCAAATGCTCTGCTCAGGCCGTGTGACCATCTGTGCGTACGTACGATTTTTAGGGGTGTGGTACTGCTTTTGCTTCCCCTTTTTACCGGTGTTGGATTTCATCCCGGCGTAACTTACTCATTCTCCGTCGCATGAAAACGCAGCACTTTCCCCGTTATAAAAAAAAAGAATTCCATGGATTTCTTCGTCCGGAAGAGAAGGTTCCTCTGGGTTCTCTCCTGCCAGAAGTGGGTGCTTTGAAATTGTGATTTCCTGTGGACTGTATGGACGAAAGTTGTGCGGCGGGATTTTCCTCCTTGAATTGTAACTTCGCTTAAAAATCGCGGACGTAAGGTTTGGAAAATCTTCTTTCGGAAAGCAGAGAAGGATCAAGGATTCATGCAGGTCTCGATCTTTTGAATGCGTAATGGGTAAGTGGGTTATATTAAAAAAAAAACATTTTTCATGTTCCATGCATATTTTGGCTCTTAAGATTGAAAGGTAATTAAAAGTCAAAATTTTACGAGGGAATGGCACGCTACCGATGCGCGGGGTCATAAAATTTGGTCAAAGCGATGTCTATCAGTGATTTAGATTGCAGTAGGAATATCGTCGTAGTCGGGTCTAAGGAAGATGTAAAATGGCTCTGTTCTAAACGCAATTAATAATATTATATATATATATATAATATATATAATATTATGATATATTATATATATATATATATATATATATATATATATATATATACACACACGCATAATATCTATATCCATCCCTGATCTGAATTTGATGCATTGTGGTTTTTTAAATTTCCCATTATTTTCAGTCATTGATGGATTGTTTTTTTTATCGGAGCGAGGTTAAAGTCTTCGAGAACATAGGATCCGTGTTTCCAGACAAAACTTTTCTTCAAGAAGGAGATGCTATTTTAAGAATTATAACAGTAATTTAGCGCGATAGTCATTTCAAGGAAATGTAAGCTTAATGCGCTACGCCGTCCTCTAGAGTAGGTGCGTTCTAAACCACGCATCGCACGTTTCGTTTTGCATACGTAACTTTAACATAGGGATGTCCTCCACTATTTCTTCTATCCGTGATTCTAAGTCTTATCCTATTTGCTCACCTATTCAAAGAGGCCTATAGTGCTCGTACATTGCCGCCGAGCACACGTGGATCTCGATCGTGCTTTCGGGTTTTCCTCCCACTACATGGTGGTGTGTGGGAGGCACGCGCACGTGTTGTACCATGTATCGGGATGGCCATGTGCATCGGATACCAAAAAAGGAGCTTGAATTTCGGCAAATGTTTTCCCTGCGGTAAAACGGTGCGTTGAACTTCTCAATCTTTGGATGAAAAATTGCGATAAATTTCGTTCATTTTTTTCTTTCCCGAGGATAAAGGTTTTCAAAATGTTGATTACCCGTCCAATCATCAGAGTTGACAAAAAATGAGCAATATATTATTTTCGAATTCATCAATTTTTCATAGTCTCGTATGTACCTAGTTAATCTGTATTGTCGGTGAATACATTGATTGGTCTCGACGAGGACGGGATACTGATCGAATATTCTGTGTTCAGTGTTATTTTGAATAATGATTTTTTATTGAATAATTTTATTAGGAAGAAAGGTGTAATGTTGGATTGGACAATTTGAATGAGAAAGGATGCTAAGAAAACACGAGGGAATGTTAATGATATCTATATATAGAGCTTGGTTTTGAAGGGCGCGGTTATATGGTCTTAGAAATAAGATGATATAGGCGAAGATCGGAAGATTTTGAGATTAGACTGTGGAGATGTACGGAAAAGGTTAAATGACCTGAAAGTAAAACAAACAATAAAAGTGTAAGGCATGATGGGGAGGGATTATTGGATGAAATCCAATAGAGGTAGGAAAGTTGGATGCCGAGCATGTTAATTGGCGATAGGCTGTTAAAGACAGAGATAGAGGGGAGAATGTGAAGCAAACGAGGAGGAGGAGGTAGAAAATGAATATTTTACGGAATGAATGGAGAAAGGAATTATGCGCAATTGATGAAGGGTATATTGTAATACCATATGTTAGTTTATTTCATTAGGAGGGGCAAATAAATCTATCGCCGCTCAATCTGTGCCCACCAAAAACCTACCTTAAGTGGTAGGCTACTTAATAATAACATTCACAAAATTAAATTACTTTGAAATAACTGAAGGAGTTGTGCGAAAGTTAGCATTAAGGAAAAATCCGTTTGGTGTATCGAAATGCAGAAATTTTGAAATGTAGAATTTATTTGTGCTGACCGGAGATAGACCAGGCAGTATACATGTAAGAGGAAGACTCAAAATCTTATTTGATCAAAGTACTCAGCCGGAAATCGAGGGATTCGGGTTCGAGTTCCGGTCATTGGAAAAGATTTAGACACCATAAAATTTGTGCAGTTGAGTTACTCTTTGTAATTTAGTACATTATATATTTAGCATCAATCAATGATTAATAAATTTATCGTTCATCTTGTTAAATTTTTCTCGGAATATTTTACATATTGGATATGAATATCTCCTAAATAGAAAAAGAATATATTTCCGCGGTAGGCGATGAAAATTAACTTGATAGATTGCTCTGAAATGCGTGCATTAAAGTGCCTAAAGGTATTGATTAATGGAATTATTTGAGGCAGACTGTAGATGTTGCAGGGCCAGTGAGTAATATCAAAGGTCAACTTCATAACTCATCGCCTGAAAAATATTATGACAGGTGGGCGAAATAAATGTTCCGCGAAAGTACAAAATTTGTGGAAGTGATAATCTTAATGCAGGAGATCTTAATGATAATGAACCAAAACATCCCCAGTAGTTAAAGATAAAAGTATTTTATCAACGGTGATTCTGTAAGTAGAAAAATGGCTCTCAAAAGAGATAGGGAAACTAGAATAATGGAACAAAATTTCATTCCTTCATCCTTTTGTGTTTACACCATTGTCTAACTTTATTTGGAAAAGAATTTACGGTTAAGTAGTAGTCATGAGAGTTTTCTTTACCGCGTCAAACAAAACCGCATGATTTTGATACTGGTTAATCTCTGTTTTGAATCGAAAACTTGTTTTTTTTCATTTTTGCAATTGATTTAATGATTTATTCTGCCTTTTGAATTTTTAAAGGAACGCCAGCGCAGTTTTAATAACTGCTGTGCGATATCGAACTTCAGCATCACCTGAGTCAATATTACACGATGTGTTGTTGAGGATGCCCAGTTAGGATAGCAATTCCGTATTGCGGGTATCATTGGTAGTCGCCCGTCGTTTTGGGTTGATTGGAATTGTGTGCTGCAGCAGTCCTCTTAGCGAATTGCGTCCTTTAGCGAGCGGGAGGAAATTCACTAGATACGTTTTGTTCCATCAGCTTCCCCATCAGATTACGGTTTTAGTAGCTTGGAATGCCAATCACCAAAAAGGACATCGGCGTTCGGCGTTGACGCCATTGTCGTTCGGAGCGTAAGTTTTCGTGTGGTGGAGTGGACTTTGTTGCGGAAAGGAAGTAACGCTTTTAAAATTTTACTACTCTCTCGTGTCTAGTTTTGTTGTTTTACCATGATAATAGACCAGTGACGTTGGAAAGGACTTTTTTATATCAGTAAGTAGAAAAGGTTGATTGGGCGACATAGGGCGACCTGTTTCAGACATTATTTAGAGTCTATTTTATCTTAATGATATCTTCAGTCAAAGGAATAACTCGCACAATAAAACCTGACTGTAGATTCATTTCCAGTTTTTATTTTCGACATATTGGCGTAATTTAATATAATTTCTAATTTAATAAGATTCGCATGTCTAAGATATTGCTAATCTAATTTAATAAGAAAAGGAATGAATGCGCCATGTTTGAAGTGCATTTTAATAATTGTCAACATCTCTCATGATGGCACATTATTTATTTGTTTTTACCTAATGCGAGTATATTATGTAGTCCGTATTTCGGTAGTTGAGTTTTTCATAGATGTTTTTTATTTTCTCCGACAATAATGAATACTATGCACAATAAGTAAAAGGCTCGTGGATGCCGGTATGAAGTTTGTTTGGTTTTATGTGAATTATTAAAAGATGAATGTTTGCTTAAGGGGACAAAATTATCAAAGTGTACAATTAGTATTCGCAGCACCGCTCATAGAGGAAAATGTTTTCTTCGTATTCACCGAATATAAGTTATATGGTCAGTAATTTTTTTTATAGGTAGCTCACATTTTTGCAGAAAATATTATGTAAATTAATGTAAACACAATGTTCTTATCGCAAAACTGTAAACGCATGATACATTCCGAGCGTTAATGATTACGCTATCAAATGTAATAAATTCACTTAATTGATTTACTTTGTAATTTTTTCGTTCGATGTCAGTAATATCACTAATTTGGACGTTATTTATTTGCAGAACGTTTTTACTAATGAGTTGTGAAACAAAAATGATCGAGATTGAAGGAAGTTGAATGCTTTCTTTATTTTGAAAATTAGATAATATACTAGGAATGTTATTTTAATGTTTTGTGTAGTTTTAATACACAAATGAGCGATGTTACCACTTCTAACTAAAAGTAAGATTTAATCAGAAGAATACGTTTTTTTCTTTTAGCTCTCCTTTTGAATATTTCTATCGTCCTCTAATGATATGTTTCTATTGCTCCGTTGAGTAATAAGGCTGATTTCACCCGAATTCACTCTCCCGAAGTAATTGGGTTGTGGGTTTTTTCTGGCATATTTTTCTGCCCATCACTTCTCAACTTTTCTTTTAACAAACTTATATTACGTGATGTAGAAAAAGAATGTAGCTCATATTATCTGTCATCTAATATTTATATGCATATATCTAGGTTAACTTAATGCTTATTCGATTAAACGTAGTGTTATGTGTTACTTTAAATTGGAGCGTACACGATATTGGAGTGTCATAAATAAGTCCTGATTGACCAATTAAGACGATCGAAGCTGAAGCTTCCTCTTAAGGAAAATGCTGTGGTGGTGCCAAAGACTTCATAATCTCTTAAGGTAAATTTAGAAGAAAGTATACAGAAGGGAGTATAAGGAAATTTTCGGGACAATTATATTACTTCTGTTGTTAACATGAAAAGAATCCTTTCGTAACAACTTACGACATGTTGATAAGCATTCACAGAAACGAACTAAAGCTGGTGAATGACGTTGTTATATGCACTAAAGATCAGTAAAGAATTTCTGTTTCACACATTGATGAACTGTCCAATGTGAAAGGGATTAAAAGGAGCGCGGGTGATTCCGGTAGGAAGTTTTAGATAGTGTGTGGGGATTAAAAAAATAAATGTTTGCTTAAAGTGAAAATATTGGCAATGATTACAAGTCAATCCATCCTCACATATTTTATGGAAAAAAATAGATATAACAGGATTATAAATGTATTAATAATGCATAAGTATGACTGAAGCGTGATACGCAGGTATTAGGAAAACGGATTGGAGTAGAATCAGTAAACATGTATGAGAGACGAGTTAACTGTTTGAAAGGAAAGAAGCGATCGAGAAATTAAGGGTTGACTTTTGTCGGAGATACTCCTGAGATAAGGATAATATGGAGTCTTTAGAACAGAAGAATGTGTGTAAACAATTGTGTGAAAGTGAGAGAGGTCTTAGGAGGATTCAAGGAGAGGGCAGCATTGAATACATTAGTGAAATGGAATTTAGCCTTCCGAAACGACTTAAAAGCATGAATTTTTTAAAAATCTTGCCTTCACAGATAAGAGACAGCATTTAGACCACATTTCTGGATAATACCTGCAGTTTTTTTTGTGACGGTTTTTGTCGTTAATAAAATACGAGAGTGCATTTGGAAAAATGTTTTAATCGACGGTAGCACGAATAACGGTCATGAATGCAGATGAATTTATTCCATTTTGCCAGTCGCTCGCTACACTTTTAATGGAACAGCACGATTGCCCCTTTTTAAGTAACTTGGTAAATGGATGTGGCCTGGCGAGCCTGTATCTATGTTCTGATGAGTATATTTCTCACAAAACGCTCACCCTTAATGGCTCGTCGTAAAGCGCATTTAATAATTTTACGGGTGCATGCCGTAAATCTTCCCGGCCATTAATCCCACCCCTCGCTCTCCAACGCTCGCTCGCAACCAATGTTTGTCTTTGCAGACCTCGACCTCGATTATCTGGAGAAGAGGGGGGTGGTGGCGGGCGGGGACTTGATGAAGGACGAGGAGGGGAGCGACGAGGAGGAAGAGGAGGACGTGGAGGAGGAGGGGGAGGAGGAGCAGGAGGAGGAAGACGAGGACGCGGAATCACTCCACAATCCCATCGCATTGCCGGATGACTACAGTCCACCGGATACTTCGGATCTCGTCAAGATCATTCTTCTCGGCGCACCAGCCGTGGGGAAGACTTCTATCATCCAGGTGCAATGTTTATTCTAAACTAATGAGCCTTCGGGTTCATACATCAGAGGAATACTTCCACACTGACGGCCCCTAAACTCTTTGATCCGTAATCAATTTTATTCGAGGGGGCCGATTTCCATCCGTATTAATTCACGTTCCTTTGGTATCCATAGTAAGTGTAAGAATAGCTTTTTTTTTATGTATCCCGCTTTACGTCCAGGTGAACTGCAGTTCTCTGCCGGTGGTTTATCGATCGCTTTGCCGTGATGCTTGTTTTCCCTCCAGTGGTGACCAAATTGCGAATCCAAATTTCATCACGTACCACTGAAATGAATTGCACGATAGTAGCTCGAATTACTTCCTTTCGGCGCAGTTCGTCATCATACGACCGCAGTACGCTATTTATAACGGGAAAATTACGTAAATCAGGGTGGCCTTTGACTGACCCAATCTAAAGAGAGAAAACGATGGTTACGTTGAATGAGCGAATTATTTTATCATCGACTTACATGCACCATTACATGATTATCCCACCTTGAAAAGTGTTCACAATTCCTTAAAGAGAATGTGAGGATTAAAAAGTTGTGTTGGTTATTTAACTCGTTAAATACCAAGGATATATACAACAAATATAATATATCCTATTATCTTAACATTGGATTTGGTGCAAAAAAATAAAAATGCCCTCAAAAGAAATCCTCACCCTATTTATTTTTCAGTGGGCATATTATTTCGTATATTTAGGCACTGAGGAGAGTATTCATTTATTGGCAAGAAAGATTAAAATAAATCCTTTCAGCATATATTTTTATCACGATTTAAATTTATAATTCCTAACGCGTATGAATAACCGTAATGGATTACATTGTTTAAAGTACCCTTTTCAGCAATTTTATCGATAAATTAAACCATTTAATGTAGTGTTACAATAGTCGATAACAAACTCATTAAGGTTACCATCCGCAAATTTTAGCTAAGAATGATGAGTGAAGAGGAACGATAACGCAAATGTTACGTCATGTTCTGTCTAACACTGAGAATGTTTCATCAAATTCATTTTATTTCAGAATTGGCGTTTTAGGTTTCAAATAGCTTCAGGGAAGGAGGTTGAACTTTAAATCCTCAATGAATTCACCTTTCACCCATACTCATCAGCCTGACCGACACTTAAAGATCTGGGATACTGAAAGGGCAAATAGAGGTGAAGTAGAGGCATGGTCATACTCAAAATGATTTGTAGGTATTCCAGTAATTCACATTTATTCCATCGAGAGCAATCAATTAAGGGTCACCAACACTTGTTCCTTTTGACCTTTGTTCTCTCATTGTGCTAAATGGGAGATAGGTCCCCAAACAGCGGAGAAATGTCAAATTTCACTTTTTCAAAATAAGTTTCAAATAGTGATATTAATGGGCTTGCCTAGTACCATATCGAATCATATGAAGACAACGAGGAAGGTGATCCTCAAATTATAGTTTCAGGGAGTGTACCCAATCAGATACTTATTATTCGACTTAAATATAAATATATTCCTTAAGAATGATAATTATTGTTAATATTTATTTAAAATAAATCATAGGCATTTTTTATGAAGAATATTTTATTTAATGTATGAGGGACGTAGGGAGGAAGGAATGAGGAACACACGGATGACAATGCTACGGCAAAAAATGAAACGCAAAATAAAATGTGATACGGTAATATCAATTACTGTTTGATCTCCAAATGGTGCTAAAATACCATAATCTCTTTTGCAGCTTCCATCAATTTAATGTGTCTGAATTAAGGGAGCCGCATTAAACAACTGCTATCCGTATTTGGAGCTATATGCCCTTTAGAGGCATGGAGTAAAGCTTTCATTTTCTGAGCGATAAACTTACGTTTCCCAATTAGCACCTAATCTACACATGAGATAGTCTGTACGATTAAGGCAATTGAATGTCAATAATTGGAACGGTGCAAATATAACGTTAGCGTAATACAGCTCATCTGAAAAATTATAAAGCGACCGATTCGCCCATCAGCCACCCGGGACTCAGTGAATTTCCTCAAAATAACGTGTATCATGCCTTGTTTTCTTTAGGAAACAATTCTAATTTAATCGACAAATCACTCCAATGAACAAATGAAAAAGTTTATAAGTGAAAACAGGACAACACTGTATAGTTCAATATATGATATTTGTATGAAGGTTAGGATTCCAAAGTATATACACACTCACACACACACATACGCAAAACCCTTTCAAAAAAGGATGCTATGTTGCCACAAAATGTACATATATTGTACATTTTACATATATATATAAACCATATGTATATACATATACACAAAATGTTTCTATATACATATACTATATATATATATATATATATATATACACACACACGCATGTATACATATACACACACAATTTCTTATAATTCTATACAAGTGAGTCACGATAGTCTAGGGGTTGAGCGCTGGACTACTTAACTGAGGACCCGGGTTCGATTCCCGGGTAAGCCTCTCTGGCTCAATACGCTTTTCATCCATTTTTCCTCTCCACAGAATTTCCTCTCCTTTCTCCATAGAATTTCTCTCAACAAACCCCTCTCCTCACCCACCATCTCCAGTACTTCCTCATTTGTACATACTTTGTCATACTTCTTTCGGTCCATTTCACCCTCTCCATTCTTCTCCACACCCACATTTCAAAAGCCTCCAATCTACGTCTAACCTCCTGCTTTAGCGACCACGTTTCCGCGCCGTACATAGCTTTCTATATATATATATATTTTATTTTTATATATTTTTACTGGAGATGGTGGGTGAGGAGAGAGGTTTGTTGAGAGAAATCCTATGGAGGCAGGAAAATGGATGAAAGGCGTATTGATCAGTAGTGGAATGTTGAAGAAGGTAATAGAGGGGAGAATGTTGTGCAAGCGAGGAATGGGCAGGAACAGGATAGGGATGTTGGACGGGATGAAGGGAGGAAAGAAGTACACAGAGATGAAGAGGGACCTGATGTAGATTAGGTTGCTAGATTGGGTTTTTTTGGAGTTACAAAATGTTTATTTGATAGTTGTGTCCATCCAAAAACCTACATCAACCGGTAGATTGCCTAGTAATAATATATATGTATATATGTATGAATCGGCCTCAATATAAACAACAATAGCACTAAGTTAATAGTTTGCGACCAAATTATGGAAGATAATATTTCAAAAAAGACCATGGGAAGACAAACTCGTGAATGGGTTTTCCGACAAGATTACCATTAATAATAGAAGCAAGAGGAAGATGGTCAACAAAATTTCTCAGGCGAAAAAGGTTTTTAATCAGATGAAACAATTACTAAAGCTAATAAGTAATTTTTAGAGGTAAATCCCATTAATGCTTAAAATGTTGAGTTTACTTTAATACTGCTGAGATACTTGGAGGCTTGTAGAAAAGGAATGAATATTAGAAGCAGTTAAATTAACGTCCCAATGACTAGCTCAGAAAGTAAAATAGATCGAACAACAAACGGAGAAGTGCTCCAAAGATTCTGGGAAGGAATAATCCTGTTAAAGGTCCTTGGAAGAAAAAATAAATCAAGTAAATACATCCTGGGGTGCGATGGTATTCAAAAGGACAAAACTGTGCGAGTGATAGATGGAAGAATTAAGAAGACGGCCAATGATGATGAATTATGGGAATCAAGTGACAGAAGTGGACGGCGCATGAAGGAATGAAGAGGCGTACGAGGGGTTGGGTAACTGGGAGTGTTTCTACAAACAAGTATTTGGATTGATGACCGTAGTGAGAACGGATATACATTAAACACTTTTGAAAAGATATGATTTATTGCATGTGCCCACTTAGACGTTCGTTTCCATCTCTTAAGATTCTATATTCATCTATAGCATGTTTAATATTTATTTGAATTTCATATTGAAACAGCACGAATTTAGACTTAATACTTAAGTATCTTCTTTCGTAACATCTTTCCTAAATCAGAAGTAACACGTTCTTGTTTTTAAAATATCACCTTTTTCGTAAGGAATATATTTAAAAACTGTTAATATTTGCATGTCCAAACAAATATCGCTATACGTAGTTTGTGGTCTGATTCATTTAGGACTGGGTATATAATAGGATTAGATATAGAATACTAGTATGATAGAGGTAATAGAAATGGAAAGGGAATAGGAAAACACATAAAAGACGAACACAGGAAAGGTGGGTAAGGCGGAATTGAGCAGATCACAAACGTAAAAATATTTCCTTACCCGGGATTTGAACACCGGACCTTCCACATGCCGGGCGGATGCTCTACCACTTAAGCTACACTGAGATCTCGCCGTATGGCGGGGTTTCGTGTTTGAATAGATATATATTTTATATATATGCAAAATATTCAACGCACAAAATATTTGGCGACGCGAAATAAATTATGAATTTCGGTGAAAAATTCTCGTGGAGCACAAAAAATAAAAAACATTTGGAATATTTCAGCCTCCAATGGCACCGTCCTCTTTTGGCGTACAAATTAGAAAAATACATCTATGTCAGGTAAAAATACAAAAAACAAAGCGTTGTGAATACGCTAAATACCAAAACATTAATACTATAGTTATCAAGAAATAAAAAAAACTCTTTGTGTTTTGTATGACCTAGTCCATCACCATCAAATTTGGAATTTACATTGTCTATTATGCTTTTTGAAAGAAGCTGCTAGTAGGAATACTCGTATGAAATGACAAAATTGTGTATACATTTTTCATATGCTCTAAGGTGCCATATAGAAGTCAATATTTACGAGTCAGGTGCTGTTATAGTCAGGTTTGCGATTGTGTCAATAAGGACGCTATAGGGTACAGGATGATATAATCAATTGAGGACGCATACGGTGTTGCTAAAATGAATATTAAATTCGATGCAAGTTATGGTCAATGATACTCCACATACTGCGGCACTCTTTTGCGCAACATCCATAGGAGTTTTGCGTGAAACTCACCGTTCACTGTCTGTACCCGAGACACAAATCATTCGTGGATAACGCCTTTTGAGTCAAAAAATACTATGAGAGAGTAGCGATACTTATTTTTGGGACGGACCCCGTGCGTAGAGAAAATGGAATTCTAATAGAAACAAGAGACGAACTAGAGAGAGGAATGACAGACAGTGGGGAATTAATAAAATTAATTAAGTTGGCAGTTGATCAGGTTGTAGTCAGCTGGTTGAAGATCGGTTTACTGTAGTGTGGGCTGCCATGTTTGGTCTTGTTAGGCGAGGCTAATAAATGGAGTGGGCTGCGTGGCAATCAAATAAACCTACTCTAAAAGAATAACAAAATAATGATAATATATTTTTCAATTCAAAAGTGAATTAAAATTCTTCTGCGTAATAAATAATGCATTTATTCGTAAATTTATTAATCATAAAATAAATTTTAAAAATTTTCCGTCAGAGTGAACGCTGCCTACGATTTTAGGTGTAAATCCTGCCCCACTGTCGTTAACTGGGTTTCATATAAATTAGATGAGGGAAGGAAGAAATAATTCCCAAATATTCTGAATTGGTGATACGTGTAGTTGTGGTCTTTTAATTTGTTTGCTGCGGTCCACATGAGATCTTTGACGGAAATGTTCATTTCGCTTAGAGTTGCTTATTCAGGAAAGCCACGGTCAAACAACTCGACCTCCCTTAAATTAACCGACTGGTTTAATTCTCCCGCGCCGTTGGTGAAGCATTAATCATTCGACCAAGATACCCGGCCGTGTGTCATTTTGAAAGCTAGAATATGGATAGTAGGTCATTATTAAATGAGTTATTTTTTGCTGGCGGTGAAGTAGAACAAGTGAGTAATTGGGCTTACGGCAGGGATTATTAGTGTAATTCTGTAATCAAAAAGATTGCTTGACCGTAACATTTTAAACACCCTGTCGCTGACGTTGTAATATTAGGCTTTCAGTTCAATTTTAATTTTACTTAGAAATACTGTTACCGTATATTAAATTCATTCAGCCATTTTTCACACAAAAACATTGAAAAATCTTTTTGTTAAAAGTCTGGGAGGCCAATCACCTTTGGAAAACTCCAAGACCGATCTGGAAGCAACTAATTAGCGTACACTTTTTGAAAACTGGGTGTTAAATCTACGACGTGATAGACGCATCCTAATAAAGGTTCTTCCAAAATTAAAATATGATTTTGTCAGATTCGGAGTGAATCTTAGGGAAATGGAAGGCTTTAATGTTGAACCTCGGAGGAATGTGTCAGAGTGAATGTCATCGGCGGCTAAGGATCTCCGAACGGGCAGACGGAATTTTAACTGTCCATTCAGCAGCAATGCGTGACCGGCTGAGTATTACGGACATTCGTCGGTTCCGTTTAAATCTGTTCTCATAAATCGTGGAAGTTTTCTGTTCGTTGAAAATCCAACTTTAAATGAAATTTAATAAAACCGTTCTTTTTTCCGTTCTCAGTTGACACTATAAAGCATCCATTAAAACGAATTCCGTGTGTTTGGTAACCCGCTTTTGCTTTATGACTAGCTGGCGAGAGATGATAACATTGCCGTTCATAGGAATGAATTTAGTTTGCACGTTTGAATTCATCTCATGAAAGCTGTGAACATCGTTATCTGGGTCCGAGTATCATGTTGCAATTAAAATTCTTGTATTACAGTCACAGGAAGCCTTTACTTCCGTCATTAGTGAGTGGATTAATAAACAGGAAAGCGTTTCTAACAAGGTCATATTTAACTAATGGAGGTCGAATGAGTGTAGGTGTGTGATAAAATAAAACGAACGAACTGGATGTGTCTGTGGCGTAGTCAACTAATCGTACTGATGTCTAGAATTAAATGATTGACATTATTACCACTGAGTTTATGTAAATTATGTAAATCAATTTGCTATTATTTCGCGAGTGTGTGATTATAATGATATTTATTTTACTTGTCTGCACATAGTGATCTATATTTCTTAAAGGCAATAATTTTGGGATCTCCACGAAATACACATCGAAATATGCGTACTTAATTCTTACGTATTCTAGTTTAAATCTTCTAAATATCTCCATTTATGTTTATATCCTTAAAATTTACTTGCATTTAAATTCTAAAAACTAAATATTATCAAATGAAACCAATGTTCTTTCCCTAATGCCGCAAACTTAGTTTCACATAATGTAAAATAATTTTAGAATGATAAAAATGGGGGAAATGAGCTTACATGTTCTCCTTCATTTACAACAACATTAAATGGTATTATAATTCACAGTTAATGGCATAAGTAATCATTTGAATTTAATGTGAGAAATGACAATAAAATTGAAATGTTAGAAAATATATTGGATTGGAAGGCAAAGGCTATCGCAGGCTGTTATATTGACTGACAGATGGTGGGTATTGGGGTCGTATTCTCTTGAGCCTACGTTAAGGGATTTTGTTGCCGCAAAGGCCATCTGAACTAAATGCTGTCACGGGGTTCCCATTTCAAACGAGGACGCTTGCTGCAGGCTTACCATAGAAAATACGTCTTGTCAATCTGTCAATATATCGAAAGAACATACTAGAGCATAGATAATTTGGTGATAATAAGCGCATAGATGATTGTGCGTTTCAGTTCTGCGTAGGTAGTAGGTCGTGCTCTATGGCTGGAGTGGGCGCTTACTCAATGACCTTTAACCCCTTCGACTTCAGGCTTCACAGTGCGTCGATACAAGTTGGGTGCCCGGCGAGCCCTCCGCTCCCTCTCATTTGATTGAGGACGTCTCTTGTCGAGTAGAATCTCTCAAATGCACTCGGGCGTCGATCAAAATCTAGGTTTTCAAGTCATGTAGATCCCGTTCGTCATTTTATCATGAATTGCTACTCTGGTCATGAGTCTCAAAGAATGGGAAGAACATCAAAACCGACGTTTTCCCGAGGAAACTTATGGGAGCCCAGAGTTTAGAGAATGTCTTAAGGTTTAATTCAATTTCTCACCACATTGACTTCATGATATTTCATTTACCTCCGAATGCAGGAATCCGATCAGCTATTCATTTACAAATGAGCCTGCGTGGAAAAATGTTATCTGGAACGAAAACTATTCTAAACACTAGAGCTTCCTTTTCTGTGGTTGCCATCTTTAGGATGTAATCAAGTTCCATTAAATGATTAAATCTTCATAGTTCGGAAATGATTTAAAAAATTCAATTTGTACCGATCGTTTTACGTGTTTTTTACGGGTCACATATTGGTGTTCCAGTCCTAAAAAAATGGCATAGACTATTAACGTTCTAATAAACATGTCACCGAAGTGATTTGGTCGTAAAACACTCTCATTTTATATATATATATATATATATTCTGATGGTTACTGTTGCCTTATTCTAGATTCCCATGCTATCGATTGAGTTTAATTGTATGAGGAAGCACTGGTGTACGCATCCAGTGAATTTAAAAAGTTTATTCGGCCATCTCAGGCCCTTTGTGATGAAATTTACAAATGATGGGCATCGCATTTCCCACTTCCACGATCCCACGGCATGCCTCGATGCCCTGTGTTGACTCTGCTGTGGAATTTCTCAAACTGATCGGCTGTTCGCAAATTTTCCGTTGAAGGGTGATTGGAAGTCACGATTTCATTGGCGGAATACTCGTGATACACGTATTCCGTGGTTTCATATTTTAGGAAAACATTACTCTGTTTTCTCACGGGAAGATGCTATAAAGCAAGGAAAACAGTCAATCGTGGCGTTTGCATTATATTCATTCTTTACAATGTGATTAACATTGAGGAGGGCTTTCCATTGGTCAAGAGTTTTTTATTCTGCTGACCAATGAGATTGTGTGTTCCATTATCTCCCTGGAAGTGATCGTTCTGTTTGATATTGTGTATTTGGATCGTTGTATTTGATTTTCTATTAATTTTAATGAGTGATATTTTAGAGGAATATCCAAAAAATACAAAAATAATTAGTTGTTATTAATTTCCTATTTCGGATATTTTATTAGGAAGCCGGAAAAAATTTATCCCGCATTTTCATTTCCATGTTTATTGAAATTTTATTTAATTTACTCTGCTCTTTGCAGCAATTCGTGTGGAACGACTACTGCGAAAGATATTACCCGACTGACCACCGGCACACGTACTACCCCTCGGTGGTCATCAACGGTCGCCTCTACGATCTCAAGATCTCCGACCTCCCACCCGTCCCCTACTTCCCCGTCGACTCCCTCCTCGAGTGGACCGACTACCGCTCCTACGGACTCCGCTCGGCCACCGCCTACGTCCTCGTGTTCGATCTCTCCAACGCCGCCGACACCTTCCGACACATCAAGTGCCTCCGGGAGCAGATGGCCGGTAGCCGGGACATGCGCAACGTCCCCGTCGTCGTCGTGGGCAACAAACACGACCGACTCAACGAGAAGGTCTTGATCACGAACAACAATCACCCTCCTGGCTCGTTCTTCGGCGTGACCTGTCCTCCTTCGTCGCCGTCCCAGGAGTCCCCGGGCGTCAACGGAGTTCCCCCCACCCAGTCGCCACAGGACGAACTGGGACCGACTCATGCTAGCTCGGTGCTCCTCCAACAGACTCATCAGCAGATGTTGATGCAGCAGAGCTCTCTGGCCGTGGCGGAGGGCCGCGAGCGGAGGGAGATAGCGCGCGTGGTAAAGAAGCGTTGGAAATGGAGGTACGTTGAGTGCAGTGCGAAGTATAATTGGAAGGTGGTGGAGGTTTTCAAAGAGCTTATGCGAGCGGTGGATTCCGCGGAGGGAACACCTGGTTGTGCGAAAGGATATGGTGAGTTAGGTGGCAGTGAGCGCCTGGTTCCGAGGGTGAAGGTTGTCAGGAATAAGGAAGTGATGACCGGTTTTAACCTCCATTGTCACCAAAGGACGCCAGCCATATCGAATAACTTACACAACGCACTGGATAATAATCGGTGTGAGGTTCTGTGATATGATATTTCTTTGGTAAATGTTGCTGTAATGAATATATTTCCATGTGAGTTACATTGTTACCGAATGTATTCTGACTCGTCTTCTCATTGTGTGATAAAGAACTGTTTCTGTATTCTTAATATGAAAGTGGTCCATGATTTATTATATTTTTTTTAATATGGACTTACTATGCATATCATTCATTGAATTAAATAAAAATCTTAGACAAACCACTTAATAATCATACGTTAATGTGTAATAAATGTCATTTGTAATGACATTTTGTACTTATGCTTATTATTTAACTTTTCAAAGTCGCTGTATGAGAATATTTAATCTCTCTTTATGGTGATTAAACGTTGTTTCTTGTAACTCACAGATTTCACGAGCTGTCGATGAGTTGGGGGACGGGAATTATGAGGCACTGATTAATTTCATAGGAATTAATGTATTGATATCAATGAATTTATTCTCTGTTACTCATGGCCACCAACCTTTTACATATTTTATTGGTCGTTTACTTATGGGTTTTGTTTATCAATCATATATCCTCTCCATGAATGTAAATCATTCAAATAAATTAATGCTAAATTTAGACAATCTTTCTTCAAGTTGCTTTTAGTGGTCAGCAGATAAATAGGCCTAAGAACGAGCACTTATAAAGAAATCGTTTGCCTCAATAACGATATAATAATTGTCAAACTTCTTTCACTGAAAATGTTCAACTTTATTGCAATTTCCCAAATTCGTACGAGCGAAAAGCCGTAATGAATATTCAAAGAATTAGTATATCTCTCTTTTGCTTCGGGAACAGAGGTTCAACGACTGTTTCGAGGAATCTCCGTTCGAGAGCCTTCAAGTAATATTATGAAAAATTAATTGGCTGTGACTGGAAAGTTGACTGAATTACGATAACAGTAAATTACGAAAGACTGGTAAACTGTGTCAATTCCCTTATTTTTCTGAGATAAAGACTAACTGCTCTTTTTTCATTTAGTATATTCAAGTATACCAATCTAAATTTGGTGTACCGGTAAATCGGTGTAAAATCGGTCTATCGTTATTCGAAAAAAGTCAGGCGTCGCCCTTTTATATCGGACTTTGAACATGAAAAAACAATAACGGTAACTCCAAACATCAAAGTTTTAGGAGGGTGAAAATACAATTACGTGAGCATCGAGCCTGCGACCTCAAGCTCGAAGTCGGAGACTTTACCTGGCCGACACTGAGGAAGGCCGCTTGGCATTAAAAGATAATTGATACATCTTAGATTAGACTTTAAATATATATTTTATCTTTGCAAGAAGCTTAGTCGAGCTTTAATTGAAGGGAGAGATAGAGAAATACCAGTGTAATTGATATACCTGTACATGTATAAAGCTATACAAAGTCACGTCATGTTTCGATGGCAAGTTACAAAAGTAATAATGACACTCAAAGGGTGGTTATTATTGGTCTCAGAATTATCCAAGGTACGTATTGGTACACAAATTACAAAAAATTAATAATATTAGTTCTAATCCCGGGCAGAGTATGCGGGCATATCAGCCAATAATCCAAGATAATTTTGAAAAACAAGGCTCGCGCTAGTACGTGGCCCTCGGAGAGCCGGATGTGTAAGCAATCAGCGTTACACCAATGTATACATAATTGCCAATACATCAGGATGCAATGAGGAAAATAGCCCGAGATTAACGGGAACAACGCTTGGACAATGTATTGATCCTCTAATTTGGGGATTGATAATGAGCTTTTCAGGTTTTTAAAGAAAGTTTACGTTGCATCTCTTACGGATAGGAAAGGATCTCTGACGAACGGTATAAACTGCAGAACATGTCCTTTGCAGCAATAAAATAATTACTATATTCTTCTTGCATCTTTAAAAAAATGATGAAGTTTATCGGTTTCCATGATTACATTTTAACTTGAGTTTTCCATCTTTCGACAAGACAAGTCTTGTAGTTAGGTTTTCAATCTTCACTCCATGAATTCTAAGGATTAAATACTTTTATCCCAGAGGGTAATCTAATTCCACAAAAAAAAATGGTACGAGTTGACTCTTTGGATTGAATATACGTATATCGGATTGAATTAATAATTGGAAGTTCTTATTCACCAGACAAGCGAGGTTTAACCTGTTCAATGAAAAAAATGCTAAAAATCACAGCCCAGTCATTAAAGGGATATTATCAAAATGACAGAACGTAAAAGGGTTAAGCCCTTATTTTACTGTTACTGTAGAACAATTAAAAAACTTTCATACGGAGATACATGACTCTAATTGATAAATAATGAATAAGACCTTCTTTAATAGTTTTATGTGCGCATTAACATGTTTTGTGGCATGCGTGGCTACAAGTGAAGAATACGTAAGCGAATGTCTCGATGCACAGCCTCGAATATCCTCTCTGAAAGTACCCCTCAATATTTAGCGTCTCCAATTTCTCAGATGCCAAGACTACGATAACTGTGCATTTTCCTGCGGGTGTAGATCAGAAGGTGGTTGTATCAAGGTCTGAATGGATTCTCTCTTGAGTGAGTTTGCTGACTCTCTGATTTCGAAAAGTATCTTGGGTTTATGGTGCCTATCAAATTTTGTTGGCCATGAAAAAGTGGTTGTGGATCGTTGGAAATTGCCGCCTGCAGCGTTTTCTATTCGCCGAGGCGGTTTTGGGTGAAAGATATGCTTCGTCTTAAAGAGGCGAGGAAAAAAAGAAATGGTTCAGCCACTAGAGTATCCTTCCCAGTGGAGGGTAATAACTTTCTATTTTTACGCCATCTGATACATTTTGACGCATCAAAAGACGTTTCAGGAAATAACTGCGAAGAGTTGATTTTTTTTGTTGTATGGGAGGGAGAGTCATGTAACGTGTTTTACGCACTTTTGGATCCTAATTTAGCCAGCTAATTAGCTCTAAACGGAATTAATTTTTTTCAACGTATATTAAGAGACCTATGGATAACTGAACTAATTATAAATGCTGCCAAATTTCTTGGAAATGTGTGGTAATCACTCGCCGTAATTGACTAAAATTTTGTTAAGCCTGCCAGATAAGCAGGGTCCTTGAATTTTTACTTCTCTCCCCAAAAATTAAAATTAAAACGGATTTATTAATACCATTTTTTAAGTTTCTGGCAATCAGGGAATTATTATAAATTCGGAATAATTGTTGAGATAAAAAAACAAATATCATAAAACATGAAAAGAAACAAAATTATAAAATACAGCTATTCTACTTTAAAATTTTCTTAAATAGGTCTATGGAGTAGCTTATTTACCCCCCACTGTTACATAGACCACTATTTTATTTCCCTCGAATCAACCTGTCTACTCTTCTGTACTTGTTCTTTCCCTCCCTCTGATAGACTCTACCATATATTTAATTGATGAAGCATCGCAGCGAGGTCATTACCCTGCTTATTATCATGAGCATGCAAATGTAGACAAGTCGTATTTCCTAGTTTTGCATTAATATGTTCATCCAAGATGAAAGGATTTCCTAAAAAAAATGGTATCAATCTAAATGAAATTTTCAGACATTAAATGGTTCATAATATTTTTTTAGTGAGGAATTAAGAGTGACAATCCGTGTTTGGGGTTTACTACCTTGGAAATAACTTGGTCATTACTCCCCGAAAGAAAGTCGCCGTATTTGATAAAGAATTTGAACATCACGAGTCATTTTGCTTCTGTGACCGGATGGGAACGTTATTTGATTCGGTGAGTATTTATTAGTATTAATAAATACTTTTTATTGAATTGCAATTAGATTAAAAGTAAAACATTATTACTACTATACATTCAATTCTGTAATTCACGTATTACCTACGGTAGAATTATCAACTGGTTTCAAAGTACGTAGAGAACTATTAACCTGATGGTACAAAGAGTAATAAGGTACTATATACTCGTATACTGATCAATAATGTATCAAAAAATATTTTCGGGAAAAAATAGCAAATTTAAATAATAGTTCTTAAATTAGAAATATTTTCAATAAAGTGATTCGTTTTTCGCACATATGTAGATAAAAATGTAACCAAGAAACAAATGTTAATTAGTAAGTATTCTTCAAAGTTGTATTTGCCAAAATTAAAGAAGAGTTCTGTTGACTGAAGTTGTCTTTGACGAAGGAATTATAGTTCATGTTTAAAATATCTTTAAGGCATCCTTAGGTAGATTTGTTTCAATGTGACTTATTTTAATAATCCATTGCCAAATTTTAACCGCGATAAACGGCTATTCATTACAGAATGTTATTATTAACATTAAAAGTTGCTACTTTGTTGAAAGTTTATATTCAGGAGATGAATGTGTCAACGCTGACGTTTGATTTCCCACCATAGTCGATGTTGAATATGATTTTTTAAATTTTGAAATACTTGTTGTCTAATATATTTTTAAGCTTCTTTTATTGCTGCATATAGCTAATGCGTTACAAGATAACGTCTAAATGTGAAACTTTCCAACTCCTGTCAAAAATTAATCCTTCTACTGTCCGATATCATTCCCTTTGATGGATACCGTTGTTGATGAAGCATTATAAAGAATCTGTTCGTCAGAAATGTTAAGCATTTAGGCTCCGTTTGGGTCCTGTCATTATTGACAGTAATGGTAGCTATTTGATTTCATCACACCTAATCTTCATTAGGGATCTCCAAATATACAAAAGTTTAAAAGCAGTAGTTTAATTTATATTGATACGAGTACATGATAATCTAGGTACTTATCTGTATTTGTAAGAACTCAAAGAGGAAATTAAAAGCGTTACTTTAAAATTAAGCTATTGTCGGCATTGACTACCCATATTGCCCACATTATGCATGTGTAGCCTTAAATAATGAAAGAGATCAATGGACCAACATTTATAAAAAATGTTCAATAACTAGGGATATTCGTCAAAACTTATTGTCAAGTGAAATTTGAGAGGGCGAACCTTTCGCAAGTTATGAAAGTACTTCTGTCAAAATATTTTGGCTTCAATCAAAACTATGGAACACTTTTACATTGGATAAGATACGCAATCTAGAAAAAGGCACCATTGTCATTAAAAGCAACTGAGGAAATTTTTGAGAAATGATTTATTTTCTGTCAGATGAAAGAAGAATGGTGTACTTTCCATCTCTTTGCAGCCACAGATTCTGAGGTCTCGTGTAGGGAGAGGTCTGTGGCTAGACTGTAACCCTTCCCTCTTTGCGGTAGGGTTTGGGCAGTTGATTGTATTAATGAAAGGGCAACCACATGGAACCATCATTCTCAAAGCAATCTTCTGAGTAATCTTGTGTGTTATGGTTTCTCTTTGGCGGTTACACTGCTTTTGCGGAAGGTCTTCCGTCGTTCAACGCCAGCAGCTTAGCCTTCATTCAGCTTTCATTCACTCTGTTCTCTTTAGGTAAATTCCGACGACCAAAATATTCTTTATTTAAGCACTTATATAGAAACATCTGAGTTTACTTAACTTTTGACTTAGTTGAAAGGATGTATGGGTACCCGACAAGGACAATTACAAACAAAAAAAGCCGTAGGTGGAAGAAAAATCACCCAAGCGGTACTCGAAACTGCGACATCTACATCCCTAGTTACCTAACGATAACCCTAACCCGTGGTAATCCAGATTAGGACACAAACTTTCTGGCGTGCGGCACGCAATGTTCACAGATTTTTCACTTTCACTAATTATCTGATGAGTACCTTAGTAATAAAACCTGTGTATGTACCGTTAATACAACATTGCTGTATCTATAAAATTTAATATGTTCAAATATAAGCATACAAGATCTGTCCCAAAAGTATTATGAATTATTTTTTTCCGGATAAACGGACAGAAGGGAGGCGGTTTCTCTGGCTGGGTTCGAGTGAGGGGAGTCTCAGGAGAGGCTGGAGGTTGGCAGTAATTGGCTCCCTGCCTTTGCAGTGTGCGGATGGTTCGTTTGCGAAACCTATATAACGTAATCTCGTTACGCTCCGTCATGAACCGGTTATTGAAACAGCGCTATGCCATCAAATATTGCGTAAAACTGGGAAAACAGAGAAAGAGACTCATGAAATGCTCAAGGCAGCTTATTGTGTGAATGTAGTAGGCATATTGGGTGATTTTGGGTGGCACAAGTTGTTTCGAGGGGTAGAGAAGATGAAGGCTTTGATGAAAAAGGAACGTATATTAAGTGTTCACATGTTTTCAAATGAACTTGGTTTCCCTTAAAGTGATGTGTGTCGACTGGTAAGTGAAATCATGGGCATGAAAGAGGAGTGTGCGAAGTTGGTGCCGCAATTACTCTCTGAGTAAAGGAGTGAGTAACCGATTATATCACCTAGCACAACGTGGCAACCCTGCCTTAGTCATCCTACAGCTCTGAGGTTGCCCCACCAAAGTTCTTCCTCTTCTCTCACTTTGAATCCGTGCTGAAAAAAAGGTCGCCAAGGTTGTAACGCTATGGAGGCGTTACAATAGGGTGTGACAAGGGAGCTTAGTATCATTCCGGCCGCCGGCTTTCAAAAGGCCCACGAGGCGTGGAAAAAACCGTTGGCAGCGGTGTATGGATGCACAATGGTTCTATGTGGAAGGCTTTTAAGTGAATGTACTCGTATCAATTCCGGCAAGTAATATTTTTTGATCGACTCAGTGCTACTACTTTTGGGACCAAACCTGTATATTAAAAATGGACTCGCTTTATTAATAAGAACAGATGTCATTTTAATTTATGGATTCCGTCTTTAATAGATAATTTAGATCCCGTCTTAATATGACACCCAACGAGATAAAATTTGTGATCCTCGAAAATCATATTGGCGTAAAAAAAACACCTATCTAGACGAAGGTATGATTGGGAACGAGAGAAACCTAATCAATTGTCGTCGATGAAAGAAAACAAATCTATTGTTATTAAATTATTGTACAAAATGAACGCGTATTTTGGCCGCAAAGTGCCTTTCTAATATAATGTGAGATAGAAGTAAATGGGATGATGGAAATAACATATAGTATTTCTTATCCATAACGCGGGTTTTTATATTTTCGTATAACGAGAATTTAATTCTCTTGTGGTATCCCTCTGTGTGGAGAAAGTAAAGGTGATTGTGTCTGATAAATGACATCACAATATCGAAGTTAAGCTATATATTTTCACCTTTGGCACACAAATGCCAAAGCTTATTGAGGTGTGTAAGATAATGCCATGGAAAAGCTCATACTAACTATTAAATAACAAACATAAAATGTATTGCTTAAGTAAATGCACGTAAAGAGTGGAATAACATCGAAAAATAACCATCAGACGCAGCCAATTTCTTATTGCCGATCTATTGTGTGAACAAATAAAACCACCATATCGTCTACTTCATAAGGATTTGATGATTAACTCTATCGTTGTTTACTGGTTCAACGTTTGATCAAAGCGATATAAGGTTTTTTTAACAATAGATTTCCCTGGATCTAACTAGAGGTTAAAACTTTCAGTTAGATAACGGTCGAATTAACTCGAAATGTTTTGCTGATAAGGATCGCCAGGTCAACTCAGGTTGCTCAATTGCGAGGAAGCGTAGCGCACATGATAACTAGAACCAAAAGGCCGTCGAGATGTTCCGTGTGGCGTGCCCGGGTGGACTGTTTCCGTGCGAGGCTCAATTCATATCATCAGTTGGTTCAGTCGTCCTTTGACTGTGAGGCGATCGATGGTACGGAAGGAACTAAATAAAGCAGTCCCAAGATGCGAACACACAAGGTTCTATCCTTCTGTACATACAGCATTGATTTACACTATTCACTCGAATATCTCTTCGCCTACGCACGGGGGTGGAAAATGGCTTAAGGAGGAGAAAGTGACGGAAAAGGGATTGGGTGAAGTCGAATTCTGTGGAAGGGAAGCGAAAAAGAGCCGCAAACCAAATCTCCGTGGTGAAACCGAAATTGATTGGACGCATTTAGCGTAACGTGATACTGGCATTAATCTCTTTCTGCTACGGGATCAAAACTAGGACATGGGATCTGAATCGCTAGCACTCATTAGGCAAGTTAGCCGCAATTAAGAGGATTTTGCTAATATTAATGAGCAATATGTTTATTTAGGCATTTTCGTGCGATGATAGGAAATACAGGCTTATTTATGTGCACGTACTACACCCATTTGCGGTAATAAAGAGGGGACGGGGGAGGTAATTATAAATTTAGGCAAAAATATCTCCGTAATCCGCTTTTAATTAAATTGAATTTATTCAAATTTACCTCATCCACTCTTCATTTTATTATTTTCGGAAATTTTTATCTGTCAATTTCAGTAAAATATTATTTGTAGCTATTCACTTAATGCTGAAAATCCCATTGTAACTACGTGGAACGGTTATGGGGTTATGGAGCAAATAAAAAAATCGATTACTTTGCTATTATAACAGATTGATATTTAGGATTTCTATAAGTATATGGATGGTTTATGTAAATGTATTTTAAACTTATCCAAAAAGATCTGAATTAATTCGGAAGGCATCAGTACTCAGGTGACTGGTTAAACCAATGGTTTTGAAAAACGTTGTCCCAAATTCGTTATTGAGGAGGATGAAAAGATTCTCCGAGGTGTATTTGTCGTGTTAGTTTTTAAATTGAGTACCGAATGGGGTCAAGTACTGATAACTCCTGAGCCATCCGGGCTCCCTTACAACTTTCAGCGGACACAGCCGATACACATTGATATTTAATCCGATAATGTAGGATGGTACTTGGGAAAGGTACGTTTTTCGACTTCGAAAAACGTAAAACGTACGACTACGAAATTCGGATTCGGCGACAACCTTCTGACTTTGTTGCCATCATACAAACATGTTAAGCAATCGATTTTAAAACTTCTCCGTAGAAGATATCTTCAATAAATGCTAATTTTCCGTCCGATGAAGCTCTATCTTTTTCCTGTACCATTTTCCTTCGGCCACTTGGAATCGAAGGAATAAGATATATGAAAGAGTAATTAGCATATTCTCATCCATCAATGAAGTTTGGAAATCCAGTATCGGACGTTTACTTCATTGGCGATCTCTTTGCGACCCGGCAAAAATGCCACTGCTATACGGATTCTCTTCGTATATATGACGGCTTATATTTGGGAAGAGTCTGTTTGAGGAAGGCGTCATAACCATTTAAGTCAAACATGGTATTCAATAATGTTTGCATAAATTGCATAAGAGGACAGGCGCTCTCCAAATTAGTGGTACGAAGACTCCCTGCTCTGCTGGCGGGGTATATGCCGACTACGGCTCGTATAGCAGAGGTCTTCTCTTCCACAGATGGATTTCCTTTTTTTTCCGAATGACTGTCTTTTTTAGTAGCACGAATAGACTTGAAAGTTTGTTGCGCGTCCAAGTCTACAGTCGCTTTGCACCTCTCCACAACCAGGAATACATAAAAGAGTAATTAATTACTGAGAACTGTGTATAAATGTTTCGTCAGCAGCAATAGTTATAAAAATTCATTTTATTTGAAAATTCTCAGGAATAACTATTTCAAACAAGGAAATAAACATTAAAATCATAATAAGTAATACGTATATGAAATCATGAAAAGTCAAATTTCTTTAAAAAAAAGTACAACTTGACTAACGCAATGATGGTGTACACCCATGAGAGACCCTATGTTTCCGTTAAAGTTTATCCTATAACTCAGACCCCGATGTCTATTACAAACCGCCAGGATACGCGAATACTAGGAAGGGGATCAAACTCATCACAGCGAAGTGGCGTCTTGTCTTCCATGAGGAGGAATGAATGGATCAGGGCTCCGTGAACTAATTGTTCTCCTTGGTCCATCGCGGATCTTTCACTTCTCCAAGACTACGTCTAACAAGGTAGCATACAAATCACCAACAGTACCAGTTCGATGCCACCTCGGGTTTGCATAGTGCGTCCCAAGCAACTGAATTGGCCATCTTATTCCCAATTACATATACATGGTTAATTAGAAAGTAATACGTACTGTTTTATTGTGACGCGATTATACATGGCAGCGTGATAAAACCGGTCGGGAAATGTGGTGGAGGGTCTTCCCTTCCAACGCAGCCGGTCGCTACTTTGCTCCGAGCAGTCAAAGAGGGAATGTTTTTTGACTTTGTAACACGGCAAAGACACGTGCTACAAAACCAACTTAGCCTCGATTTAATGACCTCTTGTTGGGATGTTGTGACCTACTCACGCGCAAACTGTATTTTCCATCGATCCCAGGTTTCCGTATCTTCTCTCTCTTGGAAAAAAACGACCGTATTCACCCGATATCCTTTCAGCTCCAAGATTGGGGTTAATGAAACAACCCTTCAGTGGCAGAAGGGAGCTATCACATCAGAAAACAAATCACTCTCAATGAATTATTTATCTTGCATAAGTGGAATAAACTTTCACTTGCGTGCATCCAATGTTTCCATAAAATTTCCATTTTGAGGGGAGAAAATATTGCTTTCAAGAAAAAATAAAAGAACAAGGATCGCACATTTGAATTTCTGCACTCAATGCGATCGGCGGTGTGATCCAAAACTTCTTCTGTGGAAAATTTTGAAAGATAAATCCACGCTTTTTAGAAGAATGATTACATATTGCCTTCGCTTGCGCTCTTCGTCTTTAATCAGGTATTTGCTCATATTTGTCGACACACCTCCTTGTCTAAAGTTTATAACTTTAGTTAGCCATTTTGATGTCTTCAAGCGGAAATGCGTTTTTATCTGTAAACGAAAAGACCATCCAATTTACGTATTGTTCTTCCCCCGCAAGTAGAATTTTGTGAGGGCATTTTGATGGCGTGACTAAATATCATTACCAAGACAGTAACTTTCCTTTGATTTTTAGATCAAGGGACTAATTATGCAATCAGTTTGAGCCCCAATGTGGTACTCTCTTCCTAAATATCGGTAGCTGTTCACTTCAAGCGTCGTAATGGTATCGAGAATACTCAAAAGGTACATTTCGGCCTACATTTCGCATTAGTTAAAGAGATTAATAGATATTTGAATAATATAAAATCAAAGGGTTTAGAAGTATAGCTTTTAAAGGACACGTCACGTATGCTAATCCACATAAGGAGGCGATTTTTTAATTTCTGACACAAAGTTATCTGAAAATTCCCAGGGAATCATATTTTTTTCCTGACTTTGTCCAGTTTACTACAGTCTAATAGCAGTTCACTTAACCGGACCTCTCCACATTTCTACCATTTCTTAGAACCTTAAAGTTTATAATCGCAATGAATATTTTATAATCAAAATGTAATAATTGCTTAGTAAAGGTAAGTAAATATGTATACCAAAGAGTACTGGATTTTTCCTTGAGTAAGTAAAACTCACTTTGCTCTCACTCTTAAGTGATTCCTTTCTAAATATAGTATACCAAAAAAAACGACGATGATTAAACGGCCACATCTTTGGCTCTGAAAAAATACCATTAATTCATTGTCCTCCCCATTGCATTTGCGAATCTGAGTAAATAATATAAATAAAATAATAGTAAATCCTCTCATCAATTCACTGAGGAAAATTCGTTTAGTAATTTTATTTTATGTTTTGAAAATTCACAGCTAAATATTTTTTTAGTAACTGATTGTATGCATTATTATGGCTCGTAAAAAAATAATTCTACCTTAGTATTGAGGGGACTGCGAAGTTTTTTTTTCAAGCGTTTAATGCCATTTCTTAGACCAAAACACAACTATACATGCATATATGTTCCACTTCGACAAATTGTCTCAAGAAAGAAATGTCTAATCGGAAATTATCAAGGTGCTTTACTTTTTCTTCTTAAAGGCAATAATTGCGTAATCATGCATTGAAACTTCCTTGAAGATGATTAGTACGAAAGAAAAATTTATAAAAATCATGACTCTAATACCTGCACTTTACGCTTACAGGTAAGATCCGCTGTTCTAAAATATAATGGATGGAGGACCACGCGAATAATGTTTTCAGTTACCTTGTGGGAATATTAGCGATGTTTTCACACGGCTTCAACTCTTAGGAAAAAAAACTTAAAAAAATGAATGTAGTGCACCCCAGTCCGCGTTTAGCCCCACTACGAGCAAGTTAGGCAAATTGCAGTTCAGTTCTCAGTCAGCCCCGCGATCCGCATGGCTGAAATTAAATTTCAATTATGGAGTGACTCACCACTTTGCGAAATTAATCGATTTTCCCTGGTGGGACATAATTGCAATTTGGTTAAACCTTGTCGGATAAATGCCATCGAGATCCCCGTGTCACGAAAATTGCTCCGTCCATCTCGCGTCACTGAAACTATTCCGCCTGTCTGTCAACAGGCAATTCACGTGCTGAGGACCGGGAGATTTCCCTCG